>OX596380.1:221632639-222343112 GCA_951394425.1 Tipula unca
ATATATATATATATATATATATATATATATATATATATATATATATATATATATATATATATATATATATATATATATATATATATATATATATATATATATATATATATATATATATATATATATATATATATATATATATATATATATATATATATATATATATATATATATATATATATATATATATATATATATATATATATATATATATATATATATATATATATATATACATATATATATATATATATATATATATATATATATATATATATTATATATATATATATATAATATATATATATATATATATATATATATATATATATATTATATATATATATATAAATAGCATTAAAATATTTATACATATTTAAAAATTAATTTGAAATTATTTAGCCATCAAAGATAATTTTCTTTATAATTTTTTAAAAATAACTTTAAATTGCGATTTTTCTGTAACGGAATCTCAAAATTAATGAATTTTGATTAAAACTATATTATACCTACTCAATATTAATCAATTATTTATTAGTTTAACACATAAAGAACATCAATACATAAAGAACCAAATGCAATTTATAATTTACCTATATTCATCCGCGTATTCAACTATAGTCGTATTCCAGTACTCTATCGAAGAAATAAATCCAAAACCAAAGATACACGATAAAATATAAATTAATAGAAGCATTTAATTTCAAATTAATTAAATAATAATTTATAATAATTTATTGTAAATATTTATATAACTGTGTAATGTGAAATTTCATGAGATTAAAATTAATATAATAATTATATAATTATTATTTAGCACATTCAATTTTCTTTAAACATACTCAAAATATAAAATAATAACCGTTATATAAATAGCTCCACTGTCATAAAATTTAACACGCACATGCAACAATGTTAAAAATTATTTATAATTTTTTTTTTTTTCGATAACTTTAAAAATTAAAACAATGATCAGTGCCTGAACAAAT
Source organism: Tipula unca (assembly GCA_951394425.1). NCBI lineage: Eukaryota > Metazoa > Arthropoda > Insecta > Diptera > Tipulidae > Tipula > Tipula unca. Next base: position 221,633,629 of record OX596380.1, read on the forward strand.
TGAACAAAAAACAATTATTTTATTATTTTAACTTATAATTATATAAAAAATTTGGAAAATCGTATTAAAAATATTTTCCCATCTAAAAATTATATTTAAGACGACAGTGCAATATAATCATCACAAACTAAATGTTATAAATAAAGATTAATTATATAATTTGATATTATTATTTTTTTAAATAAATTAAATATATTCGTATATAATTTTATAAAATACATATATAGTATGTAATAATATAGTACATACATACAAAACAGAAAATGTGTTTCTTAATTTTTAAGACAATTAAAAAAATAAATAAAAATTATAATATAATATTAATAATGAATGAAATAATCAAATGCATATTAAGTTTAGTACCAATAACATAAAATAACTGTTAAAAAGAAACAAACAAAAAAATAATTGAAATGACTATTTAGTTATAATATTATATAATAAAATAATAAATAATAACTGTAATATGAATATTACATATTCGGAAATACAACAAAAATTCAATTGATGAAATAACTCAATAACTAACTATGAATTGAAATTAAATTAAATCAATAAATATTATGAATAAATACATTTAGAATTTTGTTTTATTTAAAATAGCATAATAGCTTATTTCAGCCCAATGATGGTAACATATCCTATCGATGTAAATGGTAAACTACGAAAGGGATAAATTAATTTTGTCGTTTAATGTGCCAAATCAAGGGCGGCAAAATATATGTACCTATTTTGTATCAAATCGGAACAGGATAACGTTTAAATTATATAAACAAAAATGTCAATACTTTAAAACACTCATCAATTCTACATAATTCTTAGATACTCTACTGCTTAGACAGCATTCCAATTCAATACAATATAACAAATAAGACGGCTTATTTGATTTATTCAATATAAAAACCGTGAAATAAATTATTAGAACCGTGACTTATATCAACCTTTAACCTTATATCAAATACATTTATATTTAATTAATTGACAGCACAAGTTTTAATTATTAGGGAATTTCGTGTTTTGAAAGTTTTAAAATGATCCACCGAAAATGTGTCGACATCGACGGTGGCGCCTTCAAATTAAAACCAATTAAATAAATGTAAAAAATACAAACACATACATATTAAAAAGTAGTTATCTATTTCGTTATCTTTTCCGTTTAAATATCAGCTAGGTTCATATCCCTGAATTAAATCGAATCGCACTTCGTATATACTTTTGACATTTCTATCTTCTAGATTATTTTAGCAAGAATAAAAATAAAAACATCAAGCAATCAAACATTTCGGTGCGAAAAATATTAAATTAAATATTTATATATATATTATTGTAAAGGAATGTCCGATTCAACAGGAAAAGATTCTGTTAAACAGGCCATGATATATGTTTGCGGTGGTGAGAATATCATTTAAATAAAAATATTCGAAACAAATCTAACCTCAAAATCTAAAATTCTAGAGTGTCACCACGAAAATGAAATGAGGCCCAGGGATCCAATTCGTTGCCGAGAATGCGGTTATCGTATCATGTACAAAAAGCGAACCAAACGTTTGGTCGTATTTGATGCACGATAGATTAAGATATGGAAAAATAACTCATTAAAATTTAATAATTTTTAATTTAATGTTTAAATTAGAATATAACTTTCATTTAATGGATAATTTCAATAAATTATACTTGATATATTAATTTTAAAACTAGGATCTTAACTTAATTCAAATCCAGCCCCACTTTGTATTGCGTATAATAATTTTTCTCGTAGCATTGACTCATTCTCGAAAGCTGGTAATTTCAGTAGATTCATACAGGTACTCGCTGATGGAAGACGATCTGTATCCCCGGCATTTTGTATACAAAATGGTGGATCTAAATCCTGTAAAATATAAAATAATTATTACCATGTATGTTAATTGTTCATTTTATAAATAGCATACCTTGAATCCAAGTAGAGGTGGCCGAGAACAGCTCGTAACAAATTTTAAAAGTTGTCTTTTTTGGTTGTCGTTAAAATGTTCCAACACTCGCCAAAAAAATATTATAGTCGGGTGCTCTAAACTAAATTCACCACCATATTTTGTATGAATTTTTAAGTCTTCTATATCAACTGGAATTTCTGCGCCCGATATCAGTACCTGAAGTTCCTTATTACTAAACATATACAGCCATTCAATGGGTAACACGTTCGATAGTCCTTGTCGAAATGCCATGCATTGTCGTCGAATTTGTTTATTTAGTTTAAAGTCAGCCATCAGTTGTATATATTCAATACGATTAGATGAATTAACCATTATATTAGAACCGTTTGGCCTCAATTCTTCAACTCGCGTTATTCCTAAATCATCACAGACAACAGTAAAATCTAAACCTAATTCTGATACATCGCCCTCATACGCTTTTAGTGACAGTAAATTTCGATGTAATACCGGATCCAATGATGCCAGCTGATGTATATCGACATCTGAGTGTTTACCAGCCAATTTAGATAGAAAAAATTCGGCCAATGGAAGTTCAACGAGTAAATTTTCGTACAATGCTTTACCCAATATCCGACCAATGAAATAATAGTGCTTCTGATAATCTTCTACAATTTTACCAACCGAAGGATTTGGATATAGCCTATTATCGGTCGTGATCATGAAAAATCCTCGGTGTGGATCAAACGCCGTTTTAATTAGCTCCGACAAAAATTCCCGGAATACGCCACCACCATCAATACCAACTTCTTCCAGGCCAACTGCATTTACCATTTGTACTCTAAATCTAGGTCTCAAATCGGGTTCGTTTTCGGAACTCAATTTTTCGAATGCGTCTTCATATAAATGGGTTCGTCGAACCATTATCGAAATCGATGGACCTTGTAAAAATCCTTGTAGATCTCCTTGTGTTCGTAATTTATCAGCCGCTAGTAAGCCTTGGAACACACCAACCCGGGTATTAAATGGTACGACAAATGGTATTTCCCGTAAAATTGTAATCGAACGAATCTGTTTAATAGATAGCGGTGGTCCATCTTCAATGTCTTCACGTGTAAAATCTTGTATCGGTTGAAATGGACGCGGACCTCGACGTCCTCGTTGTAAATGTAAATCGGTTGGTTTGTCTAGTGGTAAATTTAGCCCTTGTGCCGTCCAATGATTTTCAGGACAAAAACCACGTCGCAAATCACGCGTATGCAATTGGCGCAACAATGAGACGCATACTTTTAATAAATTTGGCCAAATATTTTTTTTGGACTCGTGTTGTATACCACCGGTTCTACCTGATGAACTACTGCCATCACTGTTAAATGAATTTAAAACTAAACGATAATTTTCTTGCAAATTTGAACGTGTTTCTGGGAATGCTAGCTCGACCAAACCGAGGCAAATTTCTTTTAGAGTAGTACTTAGTGGAATCAACTCATCAAGAGTGAACGGCATTATTTTACTTGTTGCGCCTGGCAATACGTCTTCTTGACAAAATTCACCATCGTGTAGTGTTGATATGAGGCGATGGAAAAGAGCACAGAATGTTACCAAAATGGGTATAACTTGGTCGAAATTTACTGTGAAATAAATAATTAGAAATTATATAACAGAACACAAACTACAACTCTGTATACACTTACAAATTGCCAGTCCTTTTGATAACATCGAGATTGGGGATGAAAACTCATTTTGGCCAAAATGAGTGAGATTAAACCATAACGTTTTGATGAATGTTGGCTTAAAAGCCAGCATATAGAGTAATCTGTAAATAAAAGGAAAATGTTATTAGTAACATGATCTATGCAAATTTGTAACCAAAAGAACGAAACCTGTATTTTAACTATTTGAAATTTGAAGCAAAAAAACATAGCTCATTTCTTAGAGCAAAGTGGATTGTTTGACAATCGAATGGAAAAATATAGTTGCTCTGACTACGGGAGCAGCAAGCGCAATTTTTGGAAAGCCACAGTTATGGGAGCAATAACTATACAATAAACTACGTATAATATACGTGGCCAAATTCTGCCACTTTAAGTCGAGATTTTTCTATAAAAATGGATATTTTAGCTAGGTTCATACCTAGATAGTAATAAAATTACTAGACTATTGGAATTTAGCACACCGCATGAAATTAAATTAAATCCCAACAGCAAATCCCGATTAGGTAACTGCTTATACTTCTTTCAATTCTAATTAAAAAAAAAAAAACAATATTTACTTATATTCATAGACTGCCATTCGATCGTAGGTCATCAAATCATGACAAATCCGACACAAGCAGTGCATTGAATTCGGATCGACCAAAAATTGATCGGTGTAGTCAAGCACAAATTGTATACGCTCAGCATCATTCAACATTTTCAAAATCTCAATCAGAGTTGTCCGTTCGATGGGATTTAAATGATTAATTGAATTATCCTTCTCTTCCGAATCCGAGTCATCCTCTTCCATATCATCACTACTATTATCATCCGTTTTTAATGATCGATATATAGTTTTTGGTAATTTTGATATGTTTCCCGTCATGGCAGATACAACTTTTATATAGTTTGAGGCAAATTGCAAATTATTTCCAGCCGCAATCTTGAGATATTTCCCATCCATTTTCAGCAACGAATACAATAGATACGATGTAAATATTTGACTGGATAAATTCGATTTGTTGTCCTCATCACCATCGTCCAGCACAATCAGTATTGCATTTGTATAATCAATTTTATGCTGATAATATTCACCGAGTATATTGATCATTTCCGGATATGGTAAACGTGGATGCTGAGCCAATGCCGGAATTATAAAGTATTTGATTGCCTCATTGAAATTCGACGATAAGATATTCAAGGTGAACGAAATTATAATTTTTTTTATAAGATTTAAATTTAAATTATTATTGACTAGATCTAAAGGTCTTATCAGTAAGTTCAGTATTATTTCCGATTGTTGGTTAGGTGGCGCGGCACAAACATTTGTCTCATCATCGATCAACGAACTATCCACGTAGAGCGGAGGAATTCTTTTATCAATTAGCTTACGAAGTATGCCAAAATAATTATTATTTATTAAATAATTATAAATATTATTTAAATACGTTATTATTATTGTATTATTATTGTAATAATTGATTAGTTCGTTGTACGAGGTGTACACTTCAATGATTCGGAATGGGATCGCAATGGAGAGCTCATCTTTGAACAGTTGTTTCATGCACAGGTAAATCAATTTCTTTGTACGATATTCCCATATATTATTGTTGATTAAATTTAAAAAATAAATTTTATTATTCTTCAATATGTACTGGCACAAGAATATCAGCTTCTTACAGTCATTCAAATTATTTATGTGATAAAAGTAAATCAAACGTTTCAGTACATAGTCCAAATCATTCAGTGAATTAACCTCGTAGTTATAACACTTTTTCATGTACTCATCGTATAGTTTCCGTTGCAGGTTCTTAAAATGTTTACGAAATAAATAAGATTTTATATAGGATTGAATAATAATCGCACTATTATTACGACGTCGAATTTCTTCCCGCTTTTGCCGTTCATACTGGGCCTTGCGAATTAGCTCGGTACGATCGTATTTATGTGATGCGCCACCTAAGTTCTGTTGGGGCCGCCGACGAAAATCACCATCAAAACTGAACATAGTTTTGTATCTACCACTAGTTTATTTCTAAAATATACCGATATAAACACTAAATTTGTATTTTTTATTTAATCAAAAACGTTAATAAAGTCTCATTTACACACACGTATTACAAGGTTATGTTATTTTTTTTCTGTCTTTATGTAATTTCAACATGAAGAACAACGAATAGAAAAAAACTTTGCAAAATATAGAATTTTGTTTTCTTGTTCTACATAAATCACTAATCACAAGTTTTATATCATTTATATATTATTAGAGAATAAATTATATATTTTTATGTATTTGATTTAATTTATAATTTCTTTTAATTAGTTTTATGCAAAAAACAAAAAGTGAAAAATAACAAATAAAATTAAAATGTCATTGTTTCGTATGTTTTTGAGTTACTTAATGTCAAATAGTTGTGATTCCGGACGTTGCGATGTGTACTAGTAGGCAAGGGAAAATATAAATTTAAATTAGTTAAGTTGGAACCCAGTGAGAACAGTAAATTTCATATTGTATTCAAATTTGTTTCGTTCGTTATGTTAGGATAAAATAAATATTCAATGCAAATATTTTATTGTTGAAAACTGTGAAAATTCGATTATTGTTTTAATGAACATATATTATTACTACTGTATATAACCAAAATGTTTCCTTCAATATTTTCATTATGTATTACAGACTACGGTAGTTATTCCATTGGAGTTAAATCTTGGGTATATTTGGGTTAAACGATTAATGTACGTATACAAATTTAAATTAAATGCAAGATACTGACTGAACAGTTAATCGAAAAATAGTAACAAAGTTAAATTGTAGTACCCAATGTTTGCGCCAATAATCTATCTTGGGCTAGCTTACTCATCCGAGAGTGTAACACCGGAATTGACAGGGAGGAAACAGAAAATGAATGGTCGAAAATATTGTTCAGAACGATTGGAAATACATATATGTATAATATAATTCTGGTAGTAGAATTAGAAATTTTAAATATAGAGATAAGTTTATAGAACATAGTTTTGTGATAGGTATTATATAGGAACAATTTACTAGAGATGGTTCCTTACATTTGAGAGAAGAATTATACGTGCGATTTACAGCCCATAACGAAAAGAAGATGGCACATACCGAGTTCTGTACAATATCGAGATCTGGGTTCTGAGAAATCTCTATTATTGCACATGAAATAAGTTTTCAGCGAGTATGCTGGCTTGGTCACGTTTTTCGTGTGGATCCGGAACGAATTGTGCAGCGATCTATGAAAGGAGAGCCACCATATGTTAGGCGCAGAGGTCTTGGAGTCAGATTGTTAACTCAACGTAATTGGCCAGTACTGTTCTTTAAAAACTGAAATAATGATTATATAGGAACAAAGATTTTGGAAAAATTTAGCCAGTGAGGACAGCTGAATAAGATGTTATATTCTCTTATGCCCTAGCTGTAGTTTTCCAGATCATTGTTGGTTTTCCTATTTACATATTTGTAACATTATAATGTCATGTAGTGTTTCTAAAAGTATGTATCATGCCGAATTTTACTTACAAGCCTATTATTTTTCACTAAAATTCTTAATTTGTGATGGTGTTTGGCCAGAAGCATTAAATGTTATGTAAATATGCCATGCTTTTTCCATGAATAGGGTCATCTCGTTCAACAATGAATGTTGTAATTAAAGCTGAAATGTTTAGAAAGTTGAGGCAGCTTTAACTGAAATTTGTATCATTTTTATTCAACTACTTATATCAGCATGAAATATCATCAAAACCAACATGAACTTTTTTTTAAATATTTTATTTAAAATATTATATAAATTTATTATTTCGTTTCTAAAACAGGCATTTCTATTGATTAGATGGTAATTCAAGTTTATTATAATACTACTTAAAACATGTTAAATGTAAGTAAGCCATTTTCTAAACCTCTGAATTTTAAAGTTCACCTTCTGCAAAATTAAAAATGGTAATAAATGAATTAACGCAATCGATTTTGTCATGATTCCATTATTTAAATCCATTTGAACACATACGACTATAGTTTTGTATAATGAAACTGTCGGGTGCTGGCTATATGAAAACACTCCTATATTCCAATAAAAATGAAAAACATATTTTATTAAGTAATCAATAAAGAAAACTTTAAAAAAAAGGTAAAAAAAGGTAAATAAAAAATAAAAAATTTTAAACCTACGAATTGAATTATAGAAAAAAATTTGCGCTGTAGACAGGATTCGAACCTGTGCGGGTAGAACCCAATGGATTTCAAGTCCATCTCCTTAACCGCTCGGACACCACAGCATATAATAATGTTGTCAATTAACAAGGTTACAAATTGAGCATAGAACTGGTAGTTAGTCATATAATATAGACTAATATTAATTTATTTAAAACCTTTAATTACAATTAATTTATCGTTACTGAAATGAATGATAATAAATGTCATTATATTAAATATAATCAAATTATAATTTCACAATCCAATGAAGTTATTCTTAAAATTTAAACGGTTCTATGGTGTAATGGTTAGCACTCTGGACTTTGAATCCAGCGATCCGAGTTCAAATCTCGGTAGAACCTGGTTCATTTTTTTCGTTACTGTTTTATAAAGTGAATTTTCTTTCTCAATTAAATATAACACGTGTCTGTTTGAGATTCTAGATATGTACACTAAAACAACGAATTTTATTGAGTTATTATAGAACATAAAAGTAAGGGGAGTGAGTTCCCAAATTATGTTTGTATAAAAAACCGCAACTCTTACATAATACCCGATTTTAAATTTTCCGCACCAGGGTTCACTATAAATAAATTATGTATGTATGTTCCATTGAAATTTTCGATAAATTTTGTTGCGCGACCATAGGTAGAAATTAAAATAACCTACTTGATAAACAAAATGTGAAAAGTTGGTTACTTTTAGAGAAATATAAAATTACTAATAGATGTCACTACTTTATCAGAAAATTAAACAGAAATGTCATCATCCACCATTTTAACCGGAGAACACAGTTTTATTTTTTCTGCATATCATCATTTTATTGAAATAAAGAAATCTAAAACAAAGTTTTTTTGTAAAATATTATAAATAAAATATAGAATTTTAATTATACAAAAGTAAAACACGATTAAGGATATAATAATTAAAATTTTCACTAAATAAAAGTGTGTATTCTATTGTACAATTTGTGTGTTTGGTGGTGATGGCTAGATAGATATTTATATTAAACAAAAATTTTCTTTTTGTTTCATTTCGTTGACAGAATTATCCAATAATTAAATTAAAATGAGTGGCCCAATATTTGGCAATACAAGTGCCCTAGGCGGATCGTCCGGGGGCAATAGGCATTTAGTAGAATTTCGTGCAGGCCGAATGAATATGGTGGGGAAAATGGTCCATCCAGACACACGCAAAGGATTAGTGTATATGTATCAGGCCGAAGATGGTCTAATACATTTCTGCTGGAAGGATCGTACCACTGGAAATATTGAGGATGATTTGATAATTTTTCCGGATGATTGTGAATTTAAGAAAATTGATCAATGCAAAACTGGTCGGGTTTATCTATTGAAATTTAAATCCTCATCGCGGAAACTTTTCTTTTGGTTACAAGAACCAAAAACTGATAAGGACGAGGAATGGTGTCGTCGCGTTAACGAAGTAATGAATAATCCACCGTCGATGAACAGTGTGGGCTCAGGCGGGCGATCAGGTAGCGGAACAGATGGTGGAGATTTACAGTATATGTTAAATAACATGTCACAACAACAATTGATGCAATTATTTGGTGGAGTCGGTCAAATGGGTGGACTCAGTACGCTATTAGGTTCAATGAATCGGCCATCGTCAGGCGGCAACTCAAGTAGTCCTCGACTATCGTCCACAACAACAACGCCAAGTCGGACAACAGCTGCGACTACTGCTACTAGTAATACACCAAGCGTTACTACAACACCAACGACTACCGTAGCCACTCCTACAGCACCAAATCCGACGCAACCAGCAACACCCCAAGCTCCAAAACGCCAAACTCGTAGCGGAACAAAAGAATCATCATCCGGTTCGGGTACAACACAAACTAGTTCATCAACCGATACTCCTCGGGTTCTATTAACTGAGCTCCAAAATTACTTATCGGGTTTAAATCCAACGGGCAATAATTCACGACGAAACGTTGATTTAGCCACGGGCATTAATTCCGAAGCCGTTGAATCGGTGTTATCGGATCCAAATTTTGTAACAGCGCTTCAAAATCATTTGCCAAACATTGAATCGGTTGCCGACACTAAATCAACCTCGGGTGATTCAAAAACACAGCTCAAACAAACTTTAACTTCACCACAATTTCAACAAGCCTTGTCAATGTTCTCGTCCGCCCTGCAATCCGGCCAATTAGGACCAGTTGTGTCACAGTTTCAATTTAGTCCAGAAGTTGTAGCGGCTGCAAATAGTGGTGATTTAGAGCAATTTGTTAAAGCTTTAGAAAAAACTGTTAAAAAGTCCGATGATTCAGCAACATCCGATTCTACAACAGAATCATCGGCCGAAGCCAAAAACGATGAAACGAAAAAAGATGAAGATGAACCAATGAAATAATTTTTTTTTGTTAGAATTAGAAATTTCTAATTTTTTTTTTGTTCTGAATTTTGTATAGCAAGAAAAATTAACGTTTTCATGGATGGAAAATTTTTCAATTTTTATTTTGTTTGAAGTTAAAATAAAACTGAGGCAGATGTTCTAATATTTAAAAATAATTAGTTTCGAATTCGATTATTCTATGAATTAATTAAATATTCAAAATTTAAAGGAATTTGCATTTGTAATAAAATCGCCCCCGGGTGGGCTTGTACCACCAACCTTTCCGGTTAACAGCCGAACGCGCTAACCAATTGCGCCACGGAGGCTTGCGTGAGCTTTTAATTTGTTTTTTACAAATCCTAGATGTCCATTTAGCAGGAAACGAATAAACGCCAAACTATTTACCAATAAATATTTTAATTAAACACATTTTATTAGAATTTTGTAATTGTTCTTATTTAAATAGAATAATCTAGAGTATAAGTTTATAATTTACGCTCCAATTGGTATCAACTAATGATTTCTTTAAGCTCTGTTAAAGCTCTTGCTTCATGTACAAATGCGGGAATATTGTATCCCTGCATCTTAGCCGACCGTATAAAACCTTCATTTGAGGTTACCGATATTGCTTGATGATGTAACCCAAATGAAAATATTATTAAGCTTCGTTTTTTAACTTTTCCACTTATTCTCATATCCAATAGCTGAATATTTTCTAAATCTGGCAAAACTGTTAATCGATTTAGTAGTTCTTTAGCACGTTCAGTCTCTTTTGGCCCGGCAAGCATATCGATGATTTCTTTAAAAGAATTTACAGCAGTTTGACAACAAATTAGTTTTTTACCTAAAAAAAATTTGTCAAGGATGTCCTTTACATGAGTAGTTTGTTCACAAATTGCTTGCTCATTGAGTAACGGTTCTTTAAATTTACAACTCTCACCACCATTCGTTAGTGACGAAACATAAGCTAGAAGAGAACTTATATCTAAATTTAGTATCGGAATTATTTCTGTATTCGTATTATCCAACAGAAATTTATTATTCAATTTATCAACAATATATTGAACCGTTGAACATATGTTGTCTTCTAAATCATTAGACGATAGTGGTTGTACTACATTAATCCCAAGCGATTCTAATTCGTCAATGAGCTCTGTTGGAATTTCTTTCGAAAATTTAAAAACTACTTTTGGAGCCTGGAAAAAACAGTAGTTTTCTTCTGCTGCTTTAATGTATTCATCGCCTTGATCTAATATACTTTTAGTTCCATATTCGCCACGCCCTCTAACAGCATCGTTAATCGTTTTTGAATTGCGAGCTATTACTTTAATCCAAGTTCGTCCATTGTCACAAATGATATCAATTTTTAACGGTTCATCACGGTAACTAACGTGTAAAGGATATTCAACATATTTTATATTTTCACATGTAGTTATATTTTCAACTAAAAAACTGTAATATGTTAAATTACTGCAATTTAAATGTTGTACTTTAACTGCGTCTTTTTGTTTTATCTATAGATAAAAAATTATATTTATTTTTGAATTTTCAAGGATTGAATTGAGGTTATATATGTTCTCAAATACCTTACAAAGAAATTTTATTTCTTTTAATATTTTACGTTGTACTTTTGTTACCCCATCGATTTTATCAAATTCATTTAATTTAGATATTAATTCATGCCCCAATGATATTTTATCATCGGTTATTTTTTTTAATTCTTCAATTGAAAATGCATCATCTGCCATTTGACTTTCACTTTTTCGAAAATATTTTCGACCTATTTGACATTCGAATTACCCTTGAAACCAAAACTACCAAAAGGCAACAAAAATGACATTGTCCGACATCGTGAAATATGTACTTATTTTAAAACTTCCTACATAGTAGAGTAGTAGTACTTTCAACGTGAATACAATAAAAAGGCACCGCCAATTTTTCACAATATAGAATTTAAAACTAATTTTCAATTTTATATTTCAACTCCATCTTCATATCTTTTAAGAAAAATTCGTTCGATTAGCCACAGAATTTATTAGGAATGTGTTGAATTTGTGAACATATTAATCCGAAATATCATTGAAACATTTGTAATTTATTAGTCAGACAGAAAAAAAAATCGAAAAACATTTTGAAATTTGCTGTACAAATCGCAAACTTTCAAGAAAATACAAATTATTCAAATTCAAATTGTTTTTTTGTAGTCTCATTTTTCGGTTATTCGGGTTCATTCAGTTTTTCTTGGTTTCTCTCCACACTTTACTCCAAAAAAAGTTCATTGGTTAACGTCAAACGTGGAAGGTAATGGATCTGATTAGAAAAGCAAATAAAAATAATACAAAAAATATAAATAATTGGTGTGACATATATGCCACTGCCACAAACAAATATAAAAGCCAATAGTATCTATAGTGCTCTGGTATAAAAAAGGTAAAATTTGTTAGATATTGTTATGCGTGTACAATACAAACATTTTAACGACAACAAAAATAACGGCCTAATTTAAAAGTTGCCAAGTCTGATATAACGTTATGCCTAAAATAACCAAATCTGTAAATGTAACAATTTTTCTTTTTGACCATTAACAAATATTTTAGCTCCAAGTATTTTTTTATGTAAATGTACTTTTACAAATAAGAAGTTTCTTGAGGTAAATTAAATTAAACTCGCGTAAAGTGAAAATTAACGCCAATAAAAATATGTCGTGGCCATAAATTCATTTTATTCTAACCCGAGACAAAATTCTGATGATGAAATTTTATTTATGAAGAACTTTCATTAGAGCTCATAGTGAATTAAAATTTATTTTGATATTATTATTATTGAACAAGAGGTCAAAAAAATATACATTCATGAGAGGAAATCTATATTATACATTCATGAGAGGAAATCTTAATCGGGTGATAATTTTTTCCTATACATAATTAAATTAATTATTTCTTTCTTGTTTGTTTGTATATTCTTAGATAATTGGTGCTATCAGACATCACATATTCTACCAATACCAGTTTGGACTACATTATCTAACAGGAAATAAAAAAACATTCTCCATTCACTATTCAACAAAGCATTTCGAGTTCAACTAGTTCAGTTAACACTTTCACTTACAATTACACTAATCGTACTATTATTTTTGTATTACGAATTAGAATTACAAGTAAAAATCAAAAAAATGTTGTTCGTAGATTTACAAAACAATCTAAAATTTCATCACCAAGAACATTTACTTCAATTCTGGGATGAATTAACTGAAGATGAACGAAAAAAATTGTCTTTCGATATCGAACAATTGGATTTGAACGAGGTAAATGATTTATTTAAGCGAGCACAATGTCAAGATGAGGAAGAGTCAAATGAGGTAAATGGAAAATTAGACGATCGCCTAAAACCAATTCCAGAGTCACAATATATGTCAGTAGGCCGAACAAGTGTGGACAATTTACAAAAGTATTTTAAAATTGGACTATCCGAAATTTCAAAAAACCACGTAGGAGTACTACTTATGGCTGGCGGGCAAGGAACTCGATTGGGATTTGATCATCCTAAAGGAATGTATAATGTTGGATTACCTTCTGGAAAATCATTATTTCAAATTCAAGGTGAACGTATTCGAACATTACAGCGGCTGGCTTACGAAGAGATTGGAAATGTTGGTTATATTACTTGGTATATAATGACGAGTGAACATACCATGGAACCGACGAAAGATTATTTTAAGAAACATGATTATTTCGGCCTTCGAGAATTCGATATTGTTTTCTTTGTGCAAGGTAGTTTACCCTGCTATGATTTTAACGGAAAAATTATCCTGGACCAAAAATTTCATATAGCTAAAGCTCCTGATGGCAATGGAGGACTATATCGTGCACTTCGTGATCAAGGTATGCTATCAGATATGGAAAATCGTGGTGTCGTTTATTTGCATGCTCATAGCGTTGACAATATATTGATAAAAATTGCCGATCCAATGTTCATCGGGTACTGTGTAACGCAAAATGCAGATTGTGCTGCAAAAGTCGTTGAGAAATCACATCCAAACGAGGCGGTTGGTGTTGTGTGTGTAGTGGATGGTAAATATCAAGTGGTCGAGTACAGTGAAATAACGTCGAAAACAGCTGAAATGCGAAATTCTGATGGTCGTTTAACATTTAATGCAGGAAATATTTGTAATCATTTCTTCTCAGTGAAATTCTTAAATAGTATCGCATCAACGTACGAACGTGAGTTAAGGCTACACGTAGCTAACAAGAAAATTCCTTTTATTGACCTCGAATCCGGTAAAAGAATTAAACCAGAGCAGCCAAATGGAATCAAAATTGAGAAATTTGTATTTGATGTTTTTGAATTTTCTCAAAATTTCGTTTGTGTTGAAGTGAATCGTGACGAAGAATTCAGCGCATTGAAAAATTCAGATGTAGCTGGTAAAGATTGTCCGTCCACGGCACGTTTGGGTATTTATCGATTGCATAAAAAATATATTGAGCAGGCAAATGGCATTGTAATTGGCGAAAAATGTGAAATCTCACCGTTACTATCTTATAGTGGCGAAGGAATACAATCACTAGTAGCTGGTAAGAAATTTGAGGCACCTGTTTACTTAAAATCGGCTGAGGAAAGCCTTATTGGACATCTTTAAATTATATCAGATTAACGAATTCATTCACGTACTACTCATTCCTTTTTTACAAATATATATAGATATATATACATAAATTAAATTACCTTTTAGATTTTGTAAATAAATTTTTAATAAAAGTTATTTACTCTAATTACGTTTATTTTTGGTTTTCACATTTTATTTGCTGTTCCTTAAAGCAAATAATTTATTAAAAATGTCTATGGTTAAAGTCATCACACAAACAATGATTTCCAGTTCTTCCGCATTTTGTATGTGTTCAAGCACCCATATTCTTCCAATTCCAAATTGCCAAATGTAAACTACGATTTGTTTTGTTAGTTAAGTAATTAAATTTAAAATGGCACCCTAATACTCGTATGTCTCGTAAAATCACGACGCACTCGCACAGTCTCCATTAGAGTAACGGAAAAAGCATCCGGACACGAGATTTTGAACCGACACGTGGCACGTAAGAAACAAACCATGAAGAATTGGTTGCTATTCAAAAAACTTGAGTATTTTAATCTGAAGACAATGTGTTCTAGACCATAGTTACAGTAAAGATATTTTCGGTAATCTTGACAGTTGAATTTCTTAATGAGCTGCAGGTAAAAGGGTGTTCTAGATTTCAAAGGTACAGTTAAAATATAAAATAAACAAATCTAACACAACTTGTCGATATAATATAGTGTCGCCCTTTGAGAACTTCAAAATTTGTTGATGAAAAAAGCGTGAATGGAGAAAGGTTGTGGTTTCTTTTGGATTGCAACAAGCTTTTAAACCTGGGTCAACTGCTATTCATGATCTGACACGTGGAATGAATATTTCTATGACCTAATAATGAATTCTTACATCTGGAGATGATTGCATTAATTCGAACTTCAATATTCGTAGGAGAAACTTCCTCCTGTTGTCCTTTTAACCTATTCAATTAATATGACGAAGCGATAAATTATCAGTCATATGAGTATGAAAACGCGATCGCTGCTCAACCTATGGTTTAATTAAGGAATACAGACAATATTTTGATTATTAAAGATAACTATACTCTTGGGGGTCTTGCATATTTAAATTTGGCAACACTTCTGTCGCATTCATAAAATAACTACGTGAATACTTTTATCTTTATATACGTATATGTACTTATTTTCTTTTTATTGATGTTTTCTTTGTATTTTATTTTATTTTCATTAAACCGAGTAAATAAAAATAAAATAAATGCATCGTGTAATTTTTTGTTTTGTATATAAAAAAGGTTATTTTATATATATAAATAATCCAGTAGCTACTAATCGGCGTTGTGCGGAGTAGGTACTGCAGTTCCTATTATGGCAGTAACTATACATAGATAGATATGGTGTAAACTGACGAATTTTTAATGCGTTTTGATATAACGATATTAGCTGTTAACAGAAATTTGTATTTATACATTAATGTGCAGATGGCAATCCGCTAAATAATAATACAATACGCGAAAATATTCAATAAATATTTAACAGCTTTAATCTAACCCAATCACACTAGTCTCGAATACGGATTTATCGAATTTACGTACGAGTATAAATAGTTGAAGAGCTACTGATGATAACACAAGCATTACGGAAATATACAGTCAATTCCATTCAAATTCATAATAATGCAAGTCAATTCAATTTGAGCTTAACAATTTAACTCAATTTATATTTAAATAATTGATGAATTTTAGATGTATCTATCGAGTAGGCATTGCCGATCAATTTTGTTATTGTACATAATTGTTGTGTACATATTTCAGTTGTAATTCACGACAGAGATTATAGATTAATTACGGGAAGTGATATATAGTATATTAATCCTTTTCTGGAATTGAATCACGGTCGCCGTTCAGATTGAAACTTTTAAAAACTACATATACGAGTATGTTAAAAAAAATAGTACAAACAACTATTTCATGGTTAACTTTAACCAAACCAGTATTTTAGTCAGAACCTTCATTTAATTATGTTGTGAAATTGCGTATTACAGATTATACGAATTCAAATTTCTTTTGTACCTAGCAAGCGTAAAAATTACAGCATAACCAAATTCTAACTGCTTGACATAATTTTTATAGATTGTTACGTAATTGTTCAATTTTGTGTTCGTGCTTGTTTTATATTTCTTTAATTAGTTAAATACATATGTACATATTTACAAATCTAGAATAAAATAGACAATTAACAGCGATTAGCAACGTAGAGGTATGTAAAACAACACTGATCATAAGCTCACTATCATACGAATTTACAGCGGACGAAGAAGAACTACGACTCAACAAATTTATTAACTCAACAGAATTGAGATCCCAGTGCTGGGATGTTCTATCATCACTTCGATTCGCTTCGATAGACATTTGTGTCTCTTTTTTTACGAACAAAACTGTGCTGGGATGTTCTATCATCACTTCGACTCGATTCGATAGACATTTGTGTCTCTTTTTTTGACGAACAAAATTGTATTCTATTTCGCAATTTATATTGTGAGCATAGCCTACTCGATTCTATTTCTATAAATTCATGCGATAAAATATCACCATTATTTTTATTTTCGATGGCAAATGAAAATAGGAAAAAGAGATAGTTTGCAAATTTAGTCTAACAGGCTGAGATCGCAATAGACAAAACGTAATTCAAAAAACGCAATGGAACACAATTTTGTTCGTAAAAAAAGAGACAGAAATGTCTATCGAAGCGAATCGAAGTGATGATAGAACATCTCAGCACTGAGCTCCATTGCATTTTTTGAATTACATTTTGTCTATTGCGATCTCAGCCTGCTAGAATAAATTTGCAAACTATCTCTTTTTCCTCTTTTCACTTGCCATCGAAAATAAAAATTTTGGTGATATTTTATCGAATGAATTTATAGAAATAGAATCGAGTAGGCTATGATCACAATATAAATTGCGAAATAGAATACAATTTCGTTCGTAAAAAAAAGAGACACAAATGTCTATCGAAGCGAATCGAAGTGATGATAGAACATCCCAGCCAGAACTTGCTACCCCGAGGTTTGTAATACTATGTTTAAAATGAAACAAATTTAACTTTGTTATATAAATCCGCAGTAGTACATTGAAGCATGCTTGTAATCTACAAACAAATTGAAGTTTAACAAAATTATATATGTATTTCGCTAGCAACTTTAATCGATGAAACAACAAAATAAAATGTTATTTTTTCAAAATTATTTTAATAGCCATGATAGTTCTTTAATTGATTGATAATGATAACAACAATAATAAAATTTTGAATTGTTAATTATTTTAACATTTAACAAACCATCCAAACTGGTAATTTTATTCAAAATGAAATGTTTCTTTTCTTGCGTTCAGCGTTAATTTGTGGTGAATTAGAAATGGCGTTACTACGGTAAAGTAAATAATAATATACATATTGTTAATATGTATATTATTATTTCATTCTGTGCTGCAACAAAAAGGTTATTAAGCACTGATAATATAAGATGCACAAACACTACTATCCCAAAACACAAATATATATATATTATATATATATATATATATAAATATATATATATATATATATATATATATATATATATATATATATATATATATATATATATATATATATATATATGTATATATATATATATATATATATATATATATATATATATATATATATATATATATATATATATATATATATAGTAATAAATGAAATGAAATAAAAACAAAAAATATAAATAAATACGTCAAGGTCGTGTGCGCTTCGTGAAAAATACACACAATATTTTTGTTTTTATTTTGTTTTTTCCATTTTACTTGCGATAACATTCATATTCATAATAAAAATATCTGTTCGTCAATCAAGTCGGCGTTATAAATATTTTAAAATAATACAAATATATTTATTATGTTTTTTGATTGTGCGAATAAAATAAAAATTGTAATGAAATAATAATGTACGTACAATTTGTAATTGTGTTGATTAATTAATTTACGTTAAAATACAGATATATGTAGATGTATTTGTATATATAAACAAAAATATAGTGTCAATTATGTGCAAGTGTTTGTGTTAATATTTTTATTTTATCGTGTGTTTGTTTTTTTTTTATTAATAATTAGTGAAATTTTGTGAATCAAAAGTAAAAAAAATTATAATTGTGTCAATGTTGTGTTTGTGTATATAAAAAACAAAGCCAAATAATTAATAATCCAATTGTTATATGGGAATAACTATCATAGGATTAAGGTATGGTGCATCGTATTATGTTTTTATTGTTAATTAAAAATAATCCAAAAAAATCATTTTGGTTAAAAAATGGCGATTTTTTTGGAACTTTTGTTCTGTTATTCACACATTCCGTCCTTTTATCAGTTGTTCGGTTTTTTTTACATATGTACTTAAATACAATATAATTTAATTTCTCTACGCATTTATGTATGTATATGATGGTTTTCCACATTTAGATCAGAGAGTAGAGTAGAAAGTTTTGGTCGATCGGTTCGTTATTCGGTAATTATTGCAATTTTTCTGTATGTACGTGTACATACGCATCAGTACATGGAGTTAATCCACGATGATTTTTTCAATTTTATAAAAAATTTACAACCTACGTAAGAGTAGTTGATTTAACCAAAAAAACGGGTTTTTCCTTCATTTTGAGAAAAGTTTATTTTTAGGATATTTAAATTTACCTTGATACTTTTTTTTAGGAAATAAGTATATCAGCAGGGTTCTAGGATGATTTATCGACACAAAATAGTACTCCAAAGGCACAAACAACTGAATTTTGAAAAAAAAGAATTCGAGATTCATCAAACTTCTTGTTATTCTTTCAATGTGTTTTGATACGAATAATCATCTGATGTTTTCGATATTAAATTATTACCATCTCATTAAAAATATTTCAATATATGATTAATTAATTCCGACATATTGCATCATAATGCATCGAAAAAACCTTAGGATTATTCGTATGAGAACATCTTTAATGTGGACTGTAAATAAGCTAATATTAAATTTAATGATTACTAGCTATCTCTATCGATCTCCAAGCTTGGTTTTTAAAAATCACAGATTCGTCGAATTCACTTTTGTTGCGTGTGTCGTATAATTTATAATACATATATTGATTATTTATTAATTTGATAATATTCATTAATTTTGGCTTTAATTTAATGAAACCGTACTCACAAATTAAATTTGAAAGCATGCAATTTGTGTAAAAATTAATGGACTGCATTTTTTATATGTACATATATTTTATAGTTTGAATTTGAAATCTTCAAATCCTACTTAAACACATGAACATTTCAAGAGCTTGTGTAAAATTTAAGTTACAAAAGACGATTTAATTAAATTATTATAGAATATGTTTAGATATTTAAAAAAATTCAAGAATTACAAATAGATAATAAAATTAAAATTATAAGAATGTAGAGAGTTATAGATATTCTTAATACTTACTAGATTTCTAAATTATCTAAATTTATTCAATTATTATTTATTATTATGGTTTTAGGATTTAGAGTTTTTAATCTATTTAACAGAAATTAATTGAGATAATAATGAATAAGTACTTCTGTTTACGTAGATAGAATCACTCCTCTGGCGGAGGGCTTGGTTGGTGACTATCAAGGAGGATTTCGTCCGAATCGATCAGTCACTGATCAGGTCTTTTCGCTGCGGATGATTCTATCTAAATATTATGAGACATCCATCCCCGTACAACAGGTGTTCCCGGATTTCCGGCAGGCTTATAACTCGATCAATCGAGAGAGTTTGTGGTCTGCCCTGGAATACCTAGGAATGCCAACAAAATTGGTACGACTGTGTAGGATGACAGTGACGCAGTCTCAATGTTGTGTTAAGGTTGAGAACAGGCTATCGAAAATTTTTGCAGTTAACTCGGGTGTTCGGCAGGGAGATGCTCTGTCCCCGATACTCTTTAATCTCATGTTGGAGTACATCTTTCGTAAAACTGAAACACCTCAGCGCAACATCTTATATCGCCAGTCCAATCAAGTGCTTGCATATGCAGATGACATATGCGTGATTGGGCTGAATAGCAACGGAGTTAAAGAAATACATACTTGATCCGCTTGTAGAGTTTTCAGCTTCAGTTGGACTCCAGATCAATGAGTCCAAAACGAAATACCTGATCTCTGGTTTTAGAGACAATGGCACTCCAGTTTTTAGTAGTGGCCACCACACGTTTGAGGGAGTGAGGAGGTTCAAATATTTGGGCTCTCTTATCACTCACGATAACAGTGTGGGTGAGGATATTAAAGTGCGGCTGGCAGCTGGCAGTCGTTCTTTGTATCCTCTAAGGCCACTGCTAAAATCTAAACACTTATCAAGTGCCGTGAAGCTGAAGCTTTACAAAGCGTTGATCAGGCCCGTTGTTATGTTTGGATGTGAAAGTTGGGCGCTGACGGATGAGTACGAGAGATGGCTCCTTACATTTGAGAGAAGAATCATGCGTGTGATTTACGGCCCTAAACGCGAAATAGATGGTACATACCGAGCTCTGTACAATTTCGAGATCAGAGATCTGATGAAGATCCCCGATATTGTACATGAAGTTAGATCCCAGCGAGTGCGCTGGCTCGGTCACGTTCTGCGTGCTGATCCGGAACGAATTGTGCAGCGATCTCTGAAAGGAGAGCCACCATATGGTAGGCGCAGAGGTCGTTGCAGGCGACGATGGCTCCACGATGTAGAGAACGACTTGGCCTCTTCTGATTGTCTTAGACAGTATGAAGACCAAGCTCAGGATCGAAACCGTTGGAGCCAAATTGTTGATTCAGTAAGGGGCCAGTAATGGCCTTTAACACTGTTAATTAATTAATTAAGTATGTCCGTTCAACTCCTTACAGAACTGAATAGTCTCGTTAACAACAAAGTAATAACCTTTGAGCCTATCAAGTTTATAAAGAGATCCTTAGAAGTTTCAAAGTAACTTACCAATATTATGTAAATGCAAAAATAAGACTCGTAGAATCTTAGGGTATTCTCAGGCAGAAGTGAGAACATGTACTTATCAAGTACTACTTTCTAGATTTCCGCTGACTCTGAGATAGTTGTTGAGTATAAATTGTATAGAAAATCTGCGTAATTTAAGAAATTTTTCATAATTTGTTTGGTATTGAGCTTCCGTATTTCAACCATTAAACAATTTGTGGGTATGATTTCCTATCGACTCCCCCAGATTATGGAATGAGAAATTCGAGATGTAATGGTAAGTCTGATGGCATTTATAAAATTAGTTTAAATGTAATTATAGTATGTTAATATCCATACTTATATATCCACAAGATTTACAAGAAAAAAATATAGTGTTACACATACTTATGTAGTTATGTATATGTATATAATATGACACAATAAAACACACCTATTTTTAATGTTTCCAATTTTACGAAATCTAACTTGGGGGTCCTGCATTCTACACGATACAAATAAAAAATAATAAATTCATAATAAATT
This sequence comes from Tipula unca, assembly GCA_951394425.1. Classification (NCBI taxonomy): domain Eukaryota; kingdom Metazoa; phylum Arthropoda; class Insecta; order Diptera; family Tipulidae; genus Tipula; species Tipula unca. The sequence continues at coordinate 221,655,900 of OX596380.1, forward strand.
TGATGTATTGTGAAAATTGATTCAACATTATTATGTGTAGAGCTAAGTTCTCTTTACTCTCGGAATGGATTAATTGTTTTATCACAAAAGGAAAAAAATATTTTGTGTAGGTTGTATACGATGATTATGGTATACGATGCGTTTATTGGTTTTAATTCATTAGAAAAAGATGTGTTTTAGGATATCTGACTATGTATAATTTTGACGTATGTATAAGTACTGTATATGTAATTTAAAATTGCGACCGGTACTGTTTGTTGATAAGGAATATTATTCTTAGGCAAGAAATGGTATTTCTTAGAAATTATATAACTACAACAAAAATTGCGTCTAATCTATATACATATTTATATATTATGTATATGTATTTATTTCTATATAATCTAATCAGTTTTCAAATTATATTTTTGAAGAATTGTATGAATTATTATGAAATTTGAAGAAAATGAATTTGGCGAATTTATATAAAGACATATCGCTATTGCTAATTTTTATAACGTCAACATCTTTACATCTGATTATACATACTTGAAATATATATACGTACATACATATGTACGTATATATATATATATATATATATATATATATATATATATATATATATATATATACATATATATATATATATATATATATATATATATATATATATATATATATATATATATATATATATATATATATATATATATATATATATATATATATATATATATATATATATATATATATATATATATATATATATATATATATATATATATATATATATATATATATATATATATATATATATATATATATATATATATATATATATATATATATATATGTATATATATATATATATATATATATATATATATATATATATATATATATATATATATATATATATATATATGTTATATAAATGCATACATTTATACATTAGCACATATCACATTGTGAAACGAATTCTACGATGAAGATTGCCACTGTTTGATGTGGTTAGAAAGATTTGACAACTGCAAATACTATTTGGTCGCTCTCTACAGTATATCGAACTGCACAATTTTCGCTGCTTCAATTTATGACATTGATATTAATTTGGCTCTTGTTATAGTTATGGTAAACAGCAACTCTACCTGTTACGGTTCTCATTTTGAAGCGTTTAAATTCCATAATGTAATTTAAATTGGGAATATCTATAATTTCATTTAGATCTACAGAATAATCCCTTAGTCTTTGGCAATTCATTGAAAACATGAAACTTCTCCTCGGTTTAAGAAGAATTCTACTAAAACTTTGTGGAAATGAGAGGCAGCCACGAAACTCCAATCCCTATCTTAGAATAGTCATTTCGTAGTCATGTTTTTCGAGTGGCATATGATTTACTTGCGACCCCGATCCGATGGATGATATACCACTAAATTCAGATGCACTTACTATAAAAGATGCATGAATGCGGATAAATATCTGTGGGTTGTTTATCCGCATTAATTTTAAATGAGAAATAAGCAAAAAGAGATAATTTTAGCATTAAGTGATTTAATTGGCTGAATAGTGTGGATAAAAAATCATCGATTTTTATATTCATACGTGCATCAGGCTATAAAGTATAAAATACACTTACTTTGCCATGTATATACGTATGTATGGCACACGCGACATATTCCATTGAAAATTCAATTGGTCTACTCTACTTTTACCGGTTTTGTATTATTGTTAGCTGCTTAGCATTTCATAATATTCTTCGATGCCATGCATTTCACAGTTTTGTTATTTACCGCGATATCATTAATAAATTTAGTATTGAATATTAAATTTTTTTTCTGACTATAATAGTGCATACAATCATGTTTGCAAATTTATTCCATATACTTGAAAAATTTTATAAACTAACAATTGTTGACCATTCATATTATCGTTTGCGCGGTTAAACAAATTTTTTTCGTACTTTACACAGTACATACATGCACACAAACGTTTGATTAAATTTTATTACGTATTTAACTTAAAATTTATGTACATATGTATTATACATAAGTAGGTGGTAAATGTTTGTATAAATAGTCGTTTTGCATTTCATGCTTTGAATTATACCTATGCAAGTTGTTCATGATTCTGTATTTGTACTGTAGACTGCAATATTATATATAGAATATATGTAATTTATCCTATAAGTAAATTAAAATATTTATATAAGTACTAATGGAAACCTCAAATTAATTGTACATTGTATCAAACTATATATTATGTTTGATACTAGGTAAGTAAGTACTGAAATAAAAGTTAAATATGTAAACAGCAGTTGAACTGAATTTAAGAATAATAATTATAAATCCAAAACTACCAATATTTAATTTAATAAGGGGATTTAAATTGAGAAATTCAAATGATTATTGGTCCCACCTATCCAACCAAGCTCATTTTTCTATTCTTAAGCCAAATCTCACACATTCAAGAAACAAGATTAACCTAGATCAGACGAGATTCTACATACAAGTGACTCTAGTTGTACTTTAGTGCAATAGAGGCAATTATATGCCTCGATAATATTATCGGGCCTTGCATGTTCAGTTACTTCATCTAAATTTTCATTCAGTAGAAATTGTAAATAATTTCCTTTTCCAAGAATATGATAAAATTAAAAGTACTATCGTCTTAATTTTTAGTCGTGTTCTTTCTTATAAATTTGTTTAAAAATAAATAAAAATCATATTTTTTAAAATCAATAAAAATTTGTAAAAATACTTAAAGATCCAGAACTCAATGCCACGAACGATTTACGGTGCATACTCGAACACTGAATGGTGAAATCGCAACTTCGTATCTAATAAATACTATTGTTCAATTTTATCTTCAATTCCGTCATTAGTTTTTAGCAAAGAACCACCGATTATCCTACGTAATGCATGCATTAACTGGTCATTGAATTTCATTCCATTATCTTCCATGAAATGTTTTGAATGATTTTTACTACATATTTCATTTATGTGTGTCTTGTGCATACTGTAGTGTATACATTTATAAATAATTCATTTTGATTTGTTTGTTTATATTAAAATCGAATAAATCGCGTCTATCATGTCATACTCGTTCTGTTTTCTATTTTTAAAATTTAAAAGTAAAACTATTTTTTTTCTATTAAACTTGAACTTGACCATAAAATAAATAAATTTTATAGTCATATGATTTTGTATGTATTACATATGTATATACATACTTATATAGAAATATAATAGTAAATTTTAATATGTACAATGTACATGAGAAACGGAACTACAGTGGAACGAAATTTATTTTACGAGTACAACGAATTGCTTTATTTAAAGAAAAATTCTTAGTATAGTTTTCTTTAGATTTTTCCGCGCACTTTTCTTATCGTGCTTGAAAAAATCTTTTATTCGACCTAGTTTTTGTGCTTGATGTGCGCCATAATGATTATTGGTAATTCGCCCACATAACATTATACGTAATATGTACTCTCTCTTTATCTTTGTCGCCGTTTCAGTTTTGCGGAAAGATTTATTCGAATACATAATGTTATTTTGGTGGATGGTGGGGTATAATTATTTTGAGGAAATATTAATTTTAATATACATTTGTAAGTTAATAGAAACGTAGTTAACACTATCGTAAAAAATATGTCGAGGTTGTGTTTTAGAAAAGATGCCATTTAATTATACATATATGCTATGAATGTTTGGAGATTAGAAGAGAGGATAGGGTAACAAATTTTACATTAATGTATTTGTTTTTGACATTGAACTTGAGACGCCATATTACACCATACATATAAAAAACAGATTGTAGTGGGTATTTGATAATAGTTCGCATGTAATTGCGCATGCTTTGAAATTATAAAATTGCATTAGTGTACGTGTACAAAATGCTTTTGTATATGACTACGCGTGTGTTGTTTTTATTATTTTTTTCTAATGTGCGGATAAAATATACAGTCTATTTCAGCAAGCTAGGTATGAAAATAGCTCATTACATTGGTTTTCAACCGATGTAAAATGGGAGCATCGTGAATATCCAAAGCGCATCCCAAATTAATAATTTTGATATGTAGTAGGTACATACTTATGTAACTTCACAGTTCCTTGGGGTTTATTGTTGTTGTTGTTTATTCCTTGGGGTCGTTTTTTTTGATAGCATTTTCCAATTTATTCAAAAGCCCCAGTTATTGTGGTCTTATGAGGTTGTAGTCAATAATCAAAATTCCATCAGCATCCCAAAAAATTGTTGTCAATATCTTACTCGCAGATAGTTCAACCTTAAACTTTTTCGGTGTTGAATTTCCCTGCGCTATCCATTGCATGGATTCGTGTTTCGACTCTCGATCATAGTGATGAATCACCGGTGACTATTTGGTTTATAAATTTAACCGGATCATCTTCACTCATTTCTAAAATTACCTTAGAAGTTTCCACTCGATATTTTTTTTGGTCCATAGTCAACATTCGGGGAACCCATCTTGCACTAACTTTTGACAGCTTAAGACGATTGTGTAAAATAGATATATTTAATATTATACTTAATTTTGAAATGGTGATCCGCTTGTCTTCCAATATAAGATCCTTGGTTAAAATGACCATTTCATGGGTAACAGCGTCTGCCTATCTTCCGCTGTAGGGGTCATTTTCTAGCGACTCTCTACCTTGTTTGAATAGACGGAGCCACTTCGTTATTATTTTACAAGACGGAGTAGATTTTCCGTAAACATTTTTAATTTTTCTTTTGATATCCATAGAAGTATTATTTTCCTTTACAAGGAATTTAAGCACAGCACAATTTCAATATTTTTCATATTTTTAAAATTTCAAAACAAGTATGTATTAAAACTCACAGAAACTAAATGAATCAATTGATTTGCGTGAAATTTTGTTTTTGTCGGTAGATAGAGCAATAAAAAAAACAAGATAAAACAATTTAATACCGTTATTTCATATAGATTTACCGAACTTGTTGAACTTCCCTTTTAATCAGTCTGTTTAAAAGTTAGTTCATTTCTATTTCTGGTTGGAAAGTTAGCTTTGTTCCATTCCACGTTCTAAAAATGATTTACCATTCTTTTATCCTTTTGCGACTTCATTATGCCATTACACCTTTTGGTTCTGCCGCTATAACTCTAATATAAAATTTTGCAGATCATTCAAAATAAATGTTCTAAAGTTATTTATACATATAGCCGCCTGCTATTGTTTCCTACATGCTACATTTGATTTATATAGGGATGTACATAGCTCATGAGATTCTTCCAATAACTGCTTTATTTGAACTTCATTTATCTGTGCAAATGTTTAAACATGACCAGAATTCTTTCATATAAGCAATTTGAATGGATACACCAATGGCTACATGAATTCAGAAAAGTTGATTAATTAAAAATAATGTTTTTGTATGAGAAGTTGGCGACTTTTTTTAATTAATTTTTTTCTGACAAAAACAAATATAATTTAAAAACAACAAATTGTAAATCAGAAAACAATACTTTTTTTTAATTCGGTACCCTAATTTAAGAAAATCAATATCATTTATTGGTCCATACGTTTAAAATAAATTGCCGGGTATAATTAAGATCTTCGAAAGTATTTTTAAATTTAAGGAAATTGTAAAAGCGTATTTGCAATCTTCAATTGAAAATTATTTATGATTTTTTTCTCTGTCCCGAATTTTACGATTTTATGTTTTGGGCCAACCTTAAACTTCGGGTTTTGCTCAATTTTCTATTATACGAGTATCCCAATCAAAGCTGTTAAGTTCTATTCAAATTAAATTTTACGAAAATCTAGCTCAGTATCTATATTTTATTTAAATTTAAGTAGCGACATACTGCCTATGATGTATAAGAGCGTAAAGGTTAAGAACCCCTGGTCTCTAATGACTTGAATTATACATATTTTATTTTTCATTACCGGCTTCGATTCGTACTATAGCAATTCATTACATTCAATATAATAACAAAGCCCACAAATACATACGCAACTTTTAGAGGAGAATAATATGTAAGAAAATGGTTTTTTTGACGCAAGAAGTCTTATAAATTTTAAATAAAATAAAACAAAACAAATATTGAATGACGTCATCACCATCATTTCACCAGTTTGCGTGCCATTCGAAACGTCGTCGTTTTATTTTTCATTCCATCAGTTTCTATTTCTTTATAATGTGAACGATAAAATATGTACAACATTACAAAAATATATGTAAATAAAGCATTAGATGCGTAGAAGAAATTTTTTGTTACATTTCTTTCGCGTTCATTTATCGCTGGGTATCTGATCGGTATAATATGTAATGTATGTAATGTATTTTATATATAAAGGGAAGATGAAAAAAATGGTAAATTTGGATTTCGTAATGAAGGTTTCGGATTTTGAAGCAAAGAAGTGTCATTTAACAATATCTTGCGGAGATTATCTGACCACCATTTTAATGTTGTTAAATTGTTGCCGCGTTTTAATTTATATTTAAAGAGTAAATAACCTCAACTAACAAAAACGACTTTAGTCTTGCGGTGGAGGTCAACCTGTTTTTTTTGTACATACATATTTATTCCTTTGCACAATTATTCGCATACATACTTACTTCAGACATTTAAAAATAAACTACAAATTTAAAATTAGTTGTATGCATAGCTTTTGGATAGTTTCATCGGATTATAATATGTCGTTTTTATGAATTTGTGAGTATGGCTGATGCAAACTAAAAATCTTCAAATTTTGAAAATATTAATACATAATTTAAATTTTAGGGAAAATCATATTTGCCTTTCACTATTTCCTATTTCTTAAATTTAAATTGGAATGAAGTGAATTATTTAGATGAAAGATTATATACATATGTATGTAATATAAAATATATTCTACTCATTTTTTTTACGACTATTTCGCCAAATTCAAATTGTAGTTTTACGACAGTAAAATTAATTATGATTTGTATCAGTTATAATGTGATTGTGCTGCTATATTTGAAATATGAAATTCCACCTACGATAGGTTTAGAGTTACTGCGACATGTGTTAATATTAAAAACACAAATATTCCGAAGAAAGAATGTTTTATATTTGCATGCATCCAACTTTATCCAAATTATATCTTGTTCGCCGGTTTTTGTAATTAAATTTATATGAGAATTTATACTTTGAATAATCAAAAAAAAAAATTATATATAAATGTATATGTACATATATTGTATATATATATATATATATATATACATATATATATATACATATATATATATATATATATATATATATATATATATATATATATATATATATATATACATATATATATATATATATATATATATATATATATATATATATATATATATATATATATATATATATATATAAATATATATCCTGTTTCGAGATAATTTTAGCTTACTATAAGAACGGTGAGACATTGAAGTTTGTATTTCAGTTCAGTTACCTTGGAATTTGGATTAACATTAGCACAAGGTCGGATTAAGTGAGAACGCTGCATTATGCAAAGTAAGATTATGGTTTTTGTGTTTCTAAACCAACATTTGCCCTATTTAGTCTATTTACCTATATGTCCTATTTACCCAACGCGTCTTCTGATAAAATAATGAATGCATAATCACAATTTACGAAAAGAATTCTTATCTAATAATTCTATTAGAATAGACATGGTTAAAGTAACATATTAGTTATGTAAGCAAATCGTGTATTGGAAGCGTAGTTTAAATTCTTCATACTTAGTATTTAATTATGTATTCATTCAATTTTTTGTATTTATGCACGTTTAAATATTATCTAAAATGTTAAAGGAATTCAAAATATGTACTATAGTACAGCTATCATACATCCATAATTCTGCTCACTTGGTCTTTTTATTATTACGTGAAATTTGTATTATTTCACTCAAAACAATATTATTTAAACTTAAAATTCGAGAATGAAAATTAACCATTTGCGTATACATATTTAAATTAATTTCGAAGTTAGCTTAAATAAAATTAAGTGTCAGAAATTCTATCGCGTCGTTATACAATACTTCTTGCAAGTTTTTTAATTTTATATAAAAGTTTTTTAATTATGTCTTCTTCTGAATCATTATTATTTTCGATAGGTGTCATTTTACTAGTTCTGCCTCAAAATATGTAGATTGTGAAAAGCTCGCTGCATACACTATACGCTTTTAACGTTGCCATAATATTTTGATAATATCAGTTGAAATATTCTATACGGTATTATAGTATTATAATATTCTATTCTGTACGGTAATAAAATTACGTAAGAACCAATCAATTAATAATCTATGCTTTTGCTTCTAAAAATGCTAATAATTTCGATTTGTCAATATTTTGAAGAAGTGGTGTTAATCTGCTCTTGGTTCATTTAAATTCTGAAGCAGTTAGGTTGATATGTAAGCTTGATTTGGCATCTCCTTCCATTGCAAACATCTTTTTATCTGCGTTGAATACTTGACTGCTTTTAAAGTGTTTACAAATTTCGAGCACTTCGTGTATGAAGAGAGCTTGTAACCAAACCAATACCGATGGTCAGTTTGTTATATGATGAGGATTAGGAATGGACTTAGAGTAGTAGTACGGTTATTCTAAAAAAATAATAATTAGATGAACATGACGAAATTTTGTAAATATTATTATTCCAAAAACTTTCCATTGTAAAGAAAAGTGTGCTACTCCTGCCATACAGCCACACTAATATACACGCATACACACATACTGTTACTGCCGCGGCGGTATTACCAATTGAAAAACAAAATTTTACACAATTGTCCTACTAAATATGCATTTTACATGATTATTTTCTCTTAGTTTTCCCACATTTTTCATTCGCCGCTCGCTCCCTCTCTCTTTAACTCTCTCGATTTAACCAAAACAAAATAAAAATTTCTGGTGTTATTATTATTATTATTAAAGTGCGGAAAATCAAAACAAATACAATTTCACAATAAATCGTGTACAGTATATATTTTTCATTTGCTTTGGTTGACAAAATTGTTGGTATAATTAATTATTAATAATATATGTTAATAAATAAAATATATTTTAATATTTCTTATTTGTAAAATTATTCATCTATAAACAACGCGGACTATAAAAAAATACAAGTGAAAATTTTACCTGCTGAAAAATATGTGATTCTCGCGATACGCAATTTCTTTGAAAAATAGTAGTTTATGTAAATGTAATGTAAAAACAAATTCTTGACAATATTTGTGTATGTAAGTGAAATTATTTGCATATTTTTTTTTAGAAAATTGATAGGCCGAAGTACCATATCATTTTCGTAATTGGTGTGTAATTTAATTAAAGTGTTGAATTTGTAAACGTTCTGTGCAGTATGTAGATGTACATGACAAAATAATGTATGTACATATAAGTATGTATATGTAATTGTAATTTGATTCGTATTATTTTTCCTATGTTCGGCTGGCTGTTAATATACATATTCCTTTATTGCATGACATTTATTGGAAAATTTGAGTTTAATATTTTTTAAGTTATGAAACCCGTGATTAAGGACATTTAACACGAGTGGTGTCGAATTGTTTTCGAAGATGTTTTGAGAAACTAGAAGCAATTCTGTCTTATAGTTGTCGGAACATTAACATTTTTTACCCATCTGTCACCATGGAAGGTGACATAATAAAATAACTATATGTAAATAATCTTAAGAGCGTTTGATGAACCGTGATTTTATAATCTTATCGGGTTTAATTAGTACTGCTTAATGTTCGAATAATTTCTTAGTTATTGGTTAGAATCAAACTTACCTCATAAACTGATAACCAACACGATTTCACCACTCGTTATCTATTAAGTCCACTCAGAGTTCAGCATTTAAATTTCATTCATTTTATATTTCGTTCAGAGTTTGCGAATTTTAGTTATTTTTTAAATATGTAGTCGGATTTGTATGGATTTTACATTTTTTAATTTATTCTAACGTATCTCATTTTCTTTCAAATTATCCTTTTATTTATTGCAAACCCTCTCCAATAGAAAGAAATTAGTTTTTAAATAATAATATGTATATATTATTATTTAAAAACTAATTTATTAAAATTTTATAATTTGCATTTGCGCTTCATAGTTTCACTGAATTTGTTATTTATTGTTGTGTCTTTTTTACTGCGTATCAATTCAAACTGAACTCAATTAAGTATTTTCTAAACTAATCTAAAGTTGAAATTACATATTTACACTCAAATTTTAAATTATCTAATTTTTTCGTCCAATTAATTCAATTACAATATTATAATGAATTAAATTAAACATATTCCTTACAAATCAGTTCCAACAATGGTTTTTTTAAATTTCACCCGAATTCTTATCAAATGCCATTCAAATTTTAATTAAATTTCAATTGAATTTGAATTTAATATAAATCAATCTCGTTTTTTCGCACATTTTTTCGATTTGGTTTAGGATTTTACTTTTCCTACAACATTCAATCACATTTAAAGTCATTGCATATGAAAATTAAATAATAAATTCAAGAGCTGCATACGGCTTACATTTAGAAAATTCTGGCGTATTGTCAAAATTTAAGTGAGTTTAGAGACAAAAAATTATGATTCTACGTATTTCAAAAATTGGGTTGTAAACTTTCTATTAATAACTAGATAGTAGTAAATCAAAATTTACTTCTTGGAAATTTTTATACTTTTAGAATCCAAAAGACATTTTAATTTTAAATAAAGCGCTATATTCTTATTTAAATATCAAATTCCACTTCATTGCGTAATGACAGAATTTTCTTATTTCAACACTTTAGAGGAATTTAGGTATTTAATTGAGTTTTAGAATTTCATCAGATCATTGTTTTAAAAAATAGACACTTCTATATATAGATAAAAATCCACACGTATTTGTCAAAGTCACCTGACAATTAATGAAACAAAACATTGTTTAATGACTCATATTTTATTCCACGTAATATTACATCTCAACAGGTTTGATTGTAATGAATCTGGACAGTATGAAAGCAATTAAAATAGTCGATAGCACAAAACCAACGGCAAACATGTAAAATGTTTCTTCCGTAAATATATCGGTAAACGCTGGTAAATCTTTATAGACACGCTCAATTAAGTCCATATGGCCAGATCGTTTAGTCATTTTATATGTTGTGGTACTAAATTATACAAATTACTAATAAATTAAAATGTAACGACGTTTACTTCTTCTTTCCCACTTTTCCACCCACACCACCACCGGCTGATTTCTTTTCAGATTTTGTTTTTATCACATTAACTGGTTCCTCCTTTGGTGCTAGTGTTGTTATATGCTTATTTGTAAGTTCCAGTAATTCTAGTGTTGTTAAATTTTCACTGTTGAAAACTATAGATTTTAAATTATTTTCATCTGTAGAATATGACATAAATATACAAATTAGTTGGTCTCTTAAATGGTATACTATTATAAGATTTATATTTACTTGGAATAGTGGGATTCAATTGAAAGGCGACTGTTGGTGGTCGGCGATCACAAACGATTTCAGTTTTCAATCCACAATTTGGATTTGTTGATACGATCCTAGGAATCGATAGATGAAATAAATAGTCTCTGTGGAAATAAATTAAAATTTGTTATTATTCTAGCGATAACACGTCATGTCAACAGAAAGGGAATTGACAACGGGTGGGCCAACACAAATGCATCCGATTCCCTATGATCTAGCGACAACTTTACAATTGAACGGTGGCGTTAATTTAATCGGAAAATCGTTTGGTGAGGAAGTTTATTTATTTATCATGTACCCACCATTAAAAAAATCTTAATTTTCAATTTTTTTAAGGAAATAACGATGGTAAATGGTTGGAAAATAATGGACCTACAATGCAGTTCCGAGATGACGAGATGATACCCTCTCGTAAGTTAATTTTTGTTTTGTATTTAAGCACTTTTAATTTATTATTGAAAATTAACAAATGTACGCCATTTATGTTGAAAATGTACACTGAACAAGGAAAACCCAAAAAGAAAATTATCGCATGCGCTAGATAGACAGCGGAAAATGCTAAAAATATAATTCTATTTTTTACAATACATACGCGAAAGCCAATACCTTGTTGACTGAACATTTTTATGATATGGATCAAATGTTACTGTAATCCTTTTAACTGCTTTTAAATTAATTTGTTTAATTTGTTTGGTTATTGCGGATATAATGCCGCCCGATCGGCCAAATGCTCCACTCGCTGGGACTGACATTTTAATTTTGTTTTTATACGTCCCTATTTATATCAACACTTTTATGGTGCAACAAAATTATCATGAAAATCGCAATGGCGGTTTTGACAGACCTGTCGTGTGGTGTTTGAATCGTTGGAATTGAACCGGTTTGATTATAAAATGTGGTCATGAGTATGCTGCATGCAACACGTAATTTTCTTATTGCGTCAAATAAATTTCTTACAGAATTATTTGGACCATCGCACTTTGAAAAGTTCAATTTTTCAAGTTTTGGAACAGTAGTTTCGACAATCCTTAGCCGAATACTTTGTAGTAATAATTTATATAAATTTAGCTTTGTTGCATGCAACACTCGAAGTAATTAAATATGTAGTATTTATAAAAAAATCCCGGTTAAATCTAATAATCCATCTCGTGACTAGCACATAAACAATAAAATTTACACAAAAATAGTTTTCATTCTCACCACCATACCTACATTTTTTCATGATTTTTTAGTTTAGTTTTTGATACGAAATGCATATGGCGTCTTTTTAAGTAACATTCATTATCATATTGTAATACGAGAAAAATATTAAACTTAAATTGTGATTTTGTGTTTTTGTATAAATCCATTGTGCCTCGAATAAATAATTGTGATATAATTAATAATGTATCCTGTAGGGCAACGTAAGTTTTAAGTAGTTTTGACGAAGTAATTATGTGAATTTTGTGACTTTAAAAATGTGGTTTGATTGACGTCTGCTGCTACTGCTCTGTGTATTGTCAAAGAAACGAGCGAGAAAATTATTTTTGTGTTGTGTGCCTGAATCGCGAAGCACCAATTTTTTTTCGATCTGTAATTTTGAATTGCAGTTTTATTGAAAAACAAATCTAAACTTTGTGATTAACATGTTGATTTTAGTCTCTAAATATTTAGGGTTTATGTAAAGATAATATATAAAATAATTTTCTTTCATATGTGTTTTTTTTAGGTCATCGACCGTCCATGGTGTGTGACTTCTTTTTGTATGGCAAGAGAATGCGCGAGTTTTTGTTTTATTCCTCGTCTTTTGAAACGTAAAAGTCGAATAATGGTACTTTAGATAAATTTGCTGTAAAATGTTTAAAATTTACGATCTTAAAAAAATTTTTTACTCGAACCATAAACGTTTCGATCGGAGACTTTGGTTAGTTCCAAAAAGAAGTTCTACCCAAAAATAGCCTTTGGATTTCGTTGTTGGAATTCTTATGTACTGGGTGATATTACTGAGTAATATTGAATAATTCAATTGCATAGCGAAACCCGCAATGACGTAATCCTTATGGGGTTTGTATGTGTACGTGTGACAATGATTCATTAAATATTGTCAGTATGGCTGTCTGGAATTATAATTATTAGATGCTTCGATTTCGATCCGGAGTTCGTATTGTTACAACTAAAAGTTGCTAAATCATTCTTATGCTAGGTATATTCATAAAAGTCTTAATTTTGAATTTGTTGAGAGTTCAATTGTTCAAAATTATTAGATAATATGTCTAAAATCGATGTTAAAAACTGGCCATATTCTTGGACTGACCATATCTTTGGGCTTTGTCGAATACCAAATATGTACATATAAATAAATTAGTGACATTGTATTTCCAACTGTTTACTATGATTCATTTATCGGCAAACTTTCTCCAATTTCGCCAACGAAAAACTACTAACGAAGTTTGAATCTTGACAGTTCAAAATAAATATATGATCATTTTTTTAAATTCAGCGTATATATTTCTCTCAGACAACTCGGATTAAATCCTTCCAAATTTCAGCAGAATATATTGATGGAGAATATTCTTAAACAATTCACAAATTATTAACTGGATTCAAAGAAACGTTTATTATCATATATTTAGCGTACTCAGGTGTGGTTATTTGGCAGGTAAATCCTAGAGTGGTTTTATTCGCAATCATTATTACGCAATCGTAAATCAACAGCTTAACGGTGTAGAATGTAGACGAGGTTTTAAGGTGTGTCACACCCGCATATATTGAGGTAAACGATTTATTTACTTTGAATTATTCAATAAACTAATTCAGTTTGATTTTTGGAAGATATTTTTTCCAAATTCTGAATTCTTCTAATTTTACATATTGTTTATTTTATTTTGAAGTTATTTAGTTTCTATGTAGCTATTTAGTTGTCAGGCAGGATAATGTGATCCTTTTATTCGTGGTTTCAAAATTTTGATGTTAGACCATGTCCAAATTATGAAATTATGTATGTTAATATGTTGAAGTAATTTTGACTAGATATGTAGCTGACTAATGTTATTCCATATGTACCATCAAAGATGCTAGTGAGATGGAGTAGATGTATTATAATCCGCATCATTTAAACTAAGCAAACATTTGGATTCTTTTTTTTCTCGGAACGATACATGACTTGGTCAGTTACTACTTCCATGTGAAGATGGAATATATCTACTTGCAGATAAAATCATTAATTTCGTGCTGAAAATTATAATCTACTACATAGATAAACTGATTTCTGTTCTATTTGGCATACCTCAATTTCATTGAAATTGTGATTTCTGTTTTTCCATATATGTCGAATTTTATTGTAGTATCTAGCGTTATACCTATGGGATGATTAATTCTATGGACGATTTCCTGCCGACATCGTTGGTTTTTTTGATAATGATAATTGCTGGCTAAAAACTGTTTGTATAAGCAGTTTAAAATTAGAAAGTATTATAGTACATTCTTTATTATAATATATGTAGTTTTAATAATTTAATGTCGGCAGTGAATGCAAAATTTCTAAAATCATTATTTTATTTCAAGCGAGTTTGCAACAAGATTTTTATTTTGCTGCCGGATTTTATCCATATTTTACTTATTCTTTTTGAATAAAATCAAATTTTATTTTTGTATTTAATTTTGTATATTTTCTTTCTTTTTTGTAATTAATTTGTTTTTCAGTTAAAAAAAACAATTATCATAAAAAAGGAAAAAAATAAAATTTAGTTTTATTCAAAAATAATTTTCAAAATGAAAAAAAAATGAATATCTATAATACAAATTTTACTGTTCTAACCGTGCAGTAAAGTCTCATTGAATCAGAAGTTGTAGACGAAATAGTGGTCTGTCCTTTAAGCCAGTGGCGCATTATTCACGTGTGCATTTATCTGTTCTGTTCCCATATTTTAGTATTAAAAACAGGTTTTATAAAGGATTAACCGCGCTATCGTTTTTTTGGACATACAGCATTTTTGACCGTAGTAAACTATGTACATATATTAATTCATCATATTGCTCCAGTTAATTAAAGGAAATGATTGTTTTTAACTAAATAACATGTTTCTATTATAATTTGTTTTTATCCATTTCGATGTGTTGCAATGAAAATCGGCCTGGACTACTTGTTCAACTGTTGAGATAATTGTTCATATTGATTCTGAATTTCAACTGCAATTAATGAATTTGGCGGGTCATATTATTCCATTTGACATTAATAATTTCCTCTTTAAGCATAATCTAAAACAGTTTCATCACCTTTCCAGTCGACATGATAATTTTAAACTTCATAGCAATCTTTAGACCACTTCTTCCCTAATCTCTGTTTTATTTGAGAATTAGAATACTTAACGTGAACCCATGTTCATTTCCATACCGAATTCAATGTTTTAAAGTTAAAATTACTACAGATTTCAATTATTCGTTCACAATTGTAAGGAATTAGTTCAAAATCAACTTCTAATTTATACCTAAAAACGATTACCTGACAACTAGAAAAGTGCGTTATTTGTGTCTTTCTTATTCTGCGGACTTACTAGCGGTAGATACTACTACTACTACTACTTAGTGTTGGTTTATGACTGTAAATTTGGTGTAATACCTATACATTTTGTGTATGATCACAAATTAAATTTTTACTAAATTTGCAATTTAACAGCTAACTTGGGATAATTTCTGAAAAACGTGAAATTTTCAACATAAATATGAACTGTTTCCAAAATTAGATTTGATAAGTGCATTTAGCACGAAACTCTAATAGTTCCTAAATTATTTCAGTTGGTTATTTTTTTTATAGATGCACAAAAGGGTTCATATATTATGTATAATAAATAAAAATAAAAATGCATGCAATTTTCGATATTTTTTTATTGAGTTTTTCTATTTTATGTTGAATTATTGAACGAAAATTTATCAAATTTTAATTATGATACAACAATAAAAGAAAACTATTATAATTAATTATTATTATTTTTTATTTATAATTTTATTTATTTTTATAGAATCACAATGGACTTCCTCGCCACCTCGGCCTCAGAGCCCTTCCTCACAGACGCAGACCAGCTTTGATACACTTTCATGTAAACACTCCACTATATATAAAACTATATTTATTTTTATTATATTAGTTATATTCATAAATGCTAAAAAATAAATTTTAAAAATTAAGAAAAATTATTAAATTAAGTATTTTTAAGAATCAACATTATTCTACTTTTTTTTAAATATTTCTATTATTAAAAAAAAGGTAAAATAACCGAAATAATTTAAGCTAAATTAAAAAAAGTATATTCTGTCAGTTTTTGATTAACAATAAGTAATCATTTTATTTATGAATAAATTAAATAATAATAATACCACAGAGTGCCTTAAATGCTTTTTGTTTAATAAAAAAAGCCTAGACTATAACCATTGTATTTTAATTATATTACTAATAATTTATAGTTTATAAGATTTTTTAAAATTAAGTGTACTAACAATGTATATTTGTAAAAAAGTTTGTGTTCATTGAGTTTTGTAAATATTGATTCAAAAAACTTAACAGGGATGATTCTTGCAATTTGTTGCATTTTTCGTATAGTCGTTCATTCAATTAGGAACGTGGTGGTTCCAGAGTAGAATTGATTTTCTCGTATTCTACAATTGTTATGTTAATAAACATCTCCATATTTTTTTTTGTAATTTGAATCAAAACCCCCCACAATTTGATGAACTCGTCGTCATTCATAAAAATGTTTCGACAAACTCACGTGTTTTGTATCTCATACAGTAATCGATAAACACGATGAAGGCAACAGAAACAGCCTTGTTGTAAATAATTTTCCATATTCAATGAGCACAAAAGTAAATTATAATATTTTTTTCAACCGAACGTGTATTTGAGATGCTGGGGTTCGTTTTTTGAATATTATGTATAAGATTTATATATATTTTTTAAAAATGAATTTAGAAAATATAATTTGTAGATATTTTATTGGAAATCAATCTATTGGTGACTAGTTAATTTTGATGCGTCTCATATAATTTCATATTGGTGAGGCATATCAGACTTAAACCACTTTACAAACATAATTATTTCTCAACTCATCAAAAATATTGATATGTGGTCATTTTTGTGGCTTAATAAATTCAATGTTGTGTCTTGCTTTTTATTAATATTAAAGAAAGATAAAACGAAAAACTTCAAAGAAGTTTACAATATTTCGAAAGCTGAACTCTACAATGAATGACTGAATTTTAATGAAAACTGAAACAGGAACCCGTTTCTTTATGCAGGGTTCAAGCTTAATTTGTAATCATTATGAAAAGAATTTCTATTATCATGTTTCATCAGATTCAAAATACGACCACACCTTGTATTGACTTTTTCTTGAAATTTCGAGCTTCGATATTTTTATAGATTTCTTATACAACATAAAATAATTTGTAATATACATACAAAATTTTCCTAGAACAAAAAGTACATACGTGTATGTACACAATTATTAAAATTCTACGAGATGAACACTTACATTTGTACATTTTAGAGAAGTTTGGGAATTTCGGAATTTAGATAAGTCACAGAATTGAATGAAATTCAGATAAATTTAAAACAATAATAATCGTTTTCGTAGGTTTAATTTCCTAAAAGCCGAAATTTTCTTTCGAGATTTTAAGGAAGGTTAACAATTTTTATTGAATCACAAACATTATTTCATCACCTAACGTGACACAAATTACACACTGACATTAAACCATAATTGATTTCTATAAATATTTTTAAATTTGTTTAAAATATTTCCAAAAATGAAATGTTCCGGCCAACATTGTTAATTCTCAAATACAATTTTGCAATTGAATTAATTTTGTTTTTTTTTGTTTATTTCTTCCTGCTCGTTTTATTTTAATTTAGCACCTTCAGCGCCCGGTGCAACAGTAAACCCATCTCCTGTAACTGCAACAGCGGTTCCTGGTAGTGCATTAAGTGTTGTGTCGGCAACACCACCGGCACCACCAGAGTTGCCCGTGTTCACATGTCCGCGTCGACCAAATTTGGGGCGCGAGGGACGTCCCATAGTATTACGCGCCAATCATTTTCAAATCTCTATGCCACGAGGTTTTGTTCATCATTATGACATTAGCATACAACCCGATAAGTGTCCGCGCAAAGTTAATCGTGAAATTATTGAAACAATGGTACACGCGTATAGTAAAATATTTGGTGTATTGAAACCGGTGTTTGATGGCAGAAATAATCTATATACGCGGGATCCGCTACCTATTGGTAACGATCGGGTCGAATTGGAGGTGACATTACCGGGCGAGGGAAAAGATCGAGTGTTTCGTGTGACAATCAAATGGTTAGCTCAAGTATCGTTATTTAATTTGGAGGAGGCGTTGGAAGGCCGTACCAGACAAATACCATACGATGCAATTTTAGCACTTGATGTTGTTATGAGACATTTGCCAAGCATGACGTACACACCTGTGGGTCGAAGTTTTTTCAGTAGTCCTGATGGCTATTATCATCCATTGGGAGGCGGACGTGAAGTATGGTTTGGATTTCATCAAAGCGTACGTCCGTCACAATGGAAAATGATGCTTAATATTGATGTGTCAGCTACTGCATTTTATAAAGCTCAACCGGTTATCGAATTTATGTGTGAAGTACTCGATATCCGAGATATTAACGAACAACGTAAACCTTTAACCGATTCACAACGTGTCAAATTTACAAAAGAGATCAAAGGTTTAAAAATTGAAATTACCCATTGTGGTACCATGCGACGGAAATATCGTGTCTGTAACGTGACTAGGCGTCCAGCTCAAATGCAATCGTAAGTTTTTTTTAATGAATACCTGTTTTATTTGTGAGTTTGTATAATATATTTTGTTTTGTTGACAGATTTCCGCTGCAGTTAGAAAACGGTCAAACGGTTGAATGTACGGTTGCAAAATATTTTTTGGATAAATATAAAATGAAATTACGCTATCCACATTTACCGTGTTTGCAAGTTGGCCAAGAACACAAGCACACTTATTTACCATTAGAAGTATGTAATATAGTAGCGGGCCAGCGATGTATTAAAAAATTAACCGATATGCAAACGTCAACTATGATTAAGGCAACTGCACGATCGGCCCCCGATCGTGAACGTGAAATCAATAATTTGGTTAGACGTGCTGATTTTAATAATGATGCGTATGTTCAGGAATTCGGTTTAACAATCTCGAATAGTATGATGGAAGTACGTGGTCGTGTTCTACCACCGCCCAAGTTACAATATGGTGGACGCGTATCGAGCATGAGCGGCCAAGTAAGTTTACGATAATTTTAATATTTAATACAAGAAATTGTTTTATTTGGAAGAGATATTTTTAAAATTAGCCCACAAAGGTTTTTCCTCCACAGAATAAAGTGAGCCTGGCATCGCCGAATCAAGGTGTATGGGACATGCGCGGTAAACAATTTTTCACTGGAGTGGAAATTCGTGTTTGGGCAATTGCATGTTTTGCACCACAGCGTACTGTGCGAGAAGATGCGCTTCGTAATTTTACACAGCAGTTACAAAAGATTTCAAACGACGCCGGTATGCCGATTATTGGACAACCTTGTTTTTGTAAATACGCTACAGGGCCTGATCAAGTTGAGCCAATGTTTAAATATCTCAAAAATACTTTTAATGCATTACAATTAGTAGTGGTAGTTTTGCCGGGAAAAACTCCCGTTTATGGTATGATATTTATAAAATACGTGGTGGTAATTATCGCCTTAACTGTGATTTTATATTAATTTTAGCCGAAGTAAAACGAGTAGGCGATACAGTATTAGGAATGGCGACACAATGTGTCCAAGCAAAAAATGTTAATAAAACGTCTCCACAAACTTTATCAAATCTATGTTTGAAAATTAATGTTAAACTTGGTGGAATAAATTCAATTTTAGTGCCATCGATACGTCCAAAAGTATTTAACGAACCGGTTATTTTCCTTGGCGCTGATGTGACACACCCACCAGCTGGTGATAATAAAAAACCATCGATAGCAGCTGTTGTGGGTTCAATGGACGCACATCCCTCTCGTTATGCGGCCACAGTTCGCGTACAACAACATCGACAAGAAATTATTCAAGAGCTTAGCAGTATGGTACGTGAACTCTTAATTATGTTTTATAAGTCGACAGGAGGTTATAAACCACATCGTATCATTTTGTATCGGGACGGTGTCTCCGAAGGACAATTTCCACATGTGCTACAACATGAATTGACGGCAATTCGTGAGGCGTGTATTAAATTGGAGGCCGATTATAAGCCGGGTATTACATTTATTGTTGTACAGAAACGTCATCATACGAGACTGTTTTGTGCCGATAAAAAAGAGCAAAGTGGTAAATCGGGTAACATTCCAGCTGGTACAACGGTCGACGTCGGTATAACGCATCCAACTGAATTCGATTTTTATTTGTGCAGTCATCAGGGTATTCAGGTATTTAAAGTATCTTAACTTTAGTGGTTTTGGTAAATTTTCACATTGTTTTTTTTAATGTTAGGGTACTTCAAGACCATCGCACTATCATGTTCTGTGGGACGATAATCATTTCGATTCGGATGAATTGCAATGTTTGACATATCAATTGTGTCATACATACGTTAGATGTACCCGTTCTGTATCGATTCCAGCACCAGCATATTATGCGCATTTGGTTGCATTCCGTGCCAGGTAAGGAACTATATTTGTATATTAACATTACTATGTTTCGTGATTGCTTCATACAAACTAAACCGCCGTACTGTAATAGAATGTATCTAGACTATCGTCTTGTGAAACTAATTAACTACTGCTATAAATTTGGCTTCAAGTTATCCATCAGACAATTATTACCACAATCCACTTTCATGGAATCACAGTTTATAAAGTTTTAAATAAATTGCAATCCTTGTATATTTTTGGGTGTCTGGCATAGAGAGCTGCCGGCACATACATATATTTATATACATATCAACTGTTTAGCGATGAATAAAAATTTAAAAATTTTAAATTGTTTTTTTATCTTATTTAAAATATTCTTTTTTTACTTTCAGATACCATTTAGTTGAGAAAGAGCATGATTCTGGTGAGGGATCACATCAAAGTGGTTGTTCAGAAGATCGAACACCGGGAGCCATGGCACGGGCAATAACTGTTCACGCTGATACCAAAAAAGTAATGTATTTTGCTTAAAATCAAATTGGGTTTAAGAACAAATTAACAAGACAGGACACAATCAGTTTTTTTTATTTAAATAATTATTTAAAATTTATCTATATGTATAAATATTAAATATATAGAGAAATCTCTAGCTATAAAGCATAAAATTCAAATTATATAAAAGATAAAACTTGTGCCACCACACGCCGTTTAATTACACAAGGGTAACAATAATTTAAAAGTTTAGTATAATATATAAGTATAATTAAATAAAAATTCAGTTTAATCTATAAGTACTAGTAATAGTTTTTTGGAGGTAAAACCAAGTAACGGAAATTTTAAGCCATCAACTTATATAAATTTGTATATAGACTAATTTGTCATTGCAAGAAGTCGTTTATTTATGAATATTATGAATTCTTCCTCGATTTAATGATTTTTTTGTTATTGTTTTTAATATTAAGACAAATTACATAATAGGTTTAATGGACAAAATACATTTGCTAAGATAATAAATACACAATGGCTTTAATATTTTGAAAGGGGAAATTAAGTAAATAAAATACAAGGGACAGACATTTTTATTTTCATTTTATTATTATAAATTAAATTTATTTTATTGTTTTTATTAATAATATAGTGATATATTTAAAAATACAATTAATTAATTATAAAGATAATTTAATCTTCGTATATATAAATATTATGCATCTCATTAAAAAATAATTATGAATTTTTTTTGATTTAAATAAAATTCTATTGTTGCATAATTTGGTTTTTTGAGATGTGTCGTAGTAATATGAAAATTGAAACACGGAGAGTCGGGGCGTGCGATTTATTAATTAATATTTGATGCCAAAGATGTTCAAAAAGGAAAAGAAAAAAAAACGTTCGCACAAAACAATGCAATTTAGATAATTTGACACATTTGTTTTACATGAAAAATCCACATTTTCAATAATAGAATTTATTGAAATAATATACTATTTTTTTTTTGATCATGGAATTTTATTTTTCTTGTTTAAATCTCAAAATCATCATCGAATTCAATGTATATTTTAGATAAAAATTATGCTACATTTTTTATATTTGCCATTATTTTTTATGTTTTATTTTATTTTACTTATAATTTAAAATAAAACAAAAAATCTAGGTAGACGAACTATTTTGTATAATGGTTATGAGTGTTTTGTGTTGCAAATTTCTATGACTGGGACTTCATCAGATTAAATTCCAGTATTTTAAATCTATTCAATCATTAAGTCGAATTAATTTTATAATACTCCTTCCATTTTATTCATTCAAATTATTATATATTTCTTAGCTTAAGTCAAATAAAAAAGATTCACGACTTTGCGATATACATGTAGATTTAAGCATGTATAATTAATTTGTTATTTTGAATTAAATCATATTTAAACATTAACATTAAGTCAACATTTTAGCCACTAGATTCTGAAGTAATTTAATCCGTTTAGGGTTCAGTTCATAACACGATAATGATTCACTTAATGATGATTGAAATCACTCAGTACATACCATATATGGTTTTTGTGGTAAAATTTTAACTGGTTTTTTCTTTAAAATGTATTTTCTTGGTTTAGTACCTAATATGAAATTGTCAACACATATCCATCACAAATGCTAATATAGTTAAATTTTTTGCGCGATATACATATAATTATTTTAAAGTTATTAAAATAGAAATATTAGAATTATAGTTCAATTTTAACCGATTTATACAAAAACAATGCACACAACAATCTATAGGAAAAACCAAACAAATCCAATGTTATTTTAAACCCGTTCAAGTGATAGCAAGCTGCTCTAATCAATGAAACTTGTAGATTGTAGATAAATTAATTTGATACTGGATGAGATGTAGTTATGTATAGTTTTTTTTATTATGTATATAAATTGCTCAATCGCATCTTTATATATACGCATCCATCCTCTATTATTATGTTAGATTATTTATATTTATCCAGTTTTTTTCAACTCAATATAATATTTAAATATGTAAATTATAATGAAATAAATCTTATATAATATGTTTAAGGTGACAATATGTGGGATCGAATATATATAAACAAAAATAGCAATTAAATTAAATTATAGAACCATTTGCCAATCATTTGCTGAAAAAAATATATTTTATTTTTAACTCTAGTGTTATAAATAAATAAATACTTTAATATATACAAAAAAGGTTTCAACAATCAAATAAGCAATTTTCAAAATTCATATGTTAATATTTTTTTTTTATATAGACGCATATAAAATATATTTAAACCGCATTTAAAAATGGTTTCATATGAATTTTTCTTAATTCTAATCGCACTGTAGTGTTAATTTTTATTTAATTAAAATTAATTTAGTTGTAATAAATTAGTAATTTATGTATAAATATCAAAACAAACAAAATAAAATTTTTCTATAAAGCTTCGTTAATATAATAATATCCAAAATGATTTTAAATTGTGCTCTGTATTAGAATAAAAAAAGACACCACCACCTTACAAGGGATATATAAACAATGTTCGTAAATAAAAATAAAAATTGCTTTAATTAAATATTTTAAAACAAAAATTAGAATAAGATGCAAAACAAAATAAATTTTAATACTGAATGGCGTCCTAATTATTGCGGGTGTGTCTATATTTAGACTAAACATATCAAATTGAACAAAAGATCGAACAGCCATTTAATCGTTTTTTAAATTCACAATACATTTTTTCGGATAACATAAAGTAGCAAAACACAAAGGGATCAAAAATCACAAAATAAATTGTCAATCTATATAATATAATATGTCTAAATTAAAAATAAGGGCCATAATATTATAACGCTGGATTATTTAAAAATTAAATTAAAAATATAAAACAAAGCCGGGAACCGATACAAAAAATTATATAAACAAACAATGATTTAATATAAATGTTATTAATAATAAAAATAATGTGGTAATAATAATTAAAATATTTTTGAAATTTATATATAATATTTATTAAATTAATCGAGGAATAATTCTATATAAAAAAATACAAAATTAAATTTATTATATTTATTTAAATGTTTTTTAAGATTTATTTTTAATCAACATACAAAAAACAATTTGCCAAACTTAAACCAATTAATTGAGACACGTAATTTGCAAATTTTTAAAATAGTGCTACACTTAGTATTTAATTCATAAGATAATTATATGTAGAAATAATACTTAGTTATTTAATATTGCCAATAAGAATTGAACAATTAAAACGTAATGAATATTAACAATCAATTTTAATGTATCATTATTATATTAATATTTAGACGTGTAAAATCGTAGTTGTTTAGTTTAGAAGCAATCATTTTGTTTTGGTGAACATCACGAGATTAATATGGAGTTCGACATTTCACCATATTTAATTTAACATCTATCATTTTGTAATTGAGCATATAAATAGAGGTTTGAGGGTTAAAGTGAAATATGTATATTTTTTGTGTTGATAAAATAGTTTTATATTAAACGTCATACTTCGAACTGTAATATTTTCCTAGATAAAGCTTCGATATTTGTAAACTGCGAGATGGTCATCATGGTTACTTAATTCAGCATCAGTATCTAACATTATGTTACATCGGTCCATGTGCCATACGTATCTCTCCAGATCACGGCCACTTTGAATTTCATTAGAAGACTAACAAAATTCTTTCTGATTTTACATGGTTTACAATGTAAAAATTGATTTTTTGATTTTTTTCAAGATATTTTGGATTTTTATCGCTAAATTGCAATTAGTTCGGTTTATTATTGATTTTATTTTGACTCAAATATGACTTTCCGTAGATCTCATGAAATATCCGTAGATTCAGATATTCAATGCATAATGTGTACTTAGGTTAATGAAAAGAAATTGACTAATAAGGCTACGAATCAATACTCGAGTAACAATCGAATTTTACTCTAAATTTCGGTAAAATTTATTTAGTCCATAAAAAAAAGCGAGTACACAAAAATAAATGTCGTTGATTTTGTATTGTTCTACGGATTACATGTTTACGTATTACATAGGCTAATTAAATACTTATTCCAATAAAACCGTAGTAAATGTTTTACCCGAGTAATGGTCCTCTAAGGCTGCGGAACAATTTGCGGGTAAAAGTCGATTATTCGGTAATAAGGTTATTAAAAGGTTAGGTTATTCTTTTAATAATCTACAGATTGAGTAAACTTAAAATAAACAAAACGCGTATTTCAATAAAACAAAAATACTAAAAATTAACTTTTACCTTAGTAATTGATTTACCCGCGCATTGGTCCGCAGCTAAAGTAAAGCAATTTTTACTATTAAACTATACTACATTTTCAGGGAACTAGAACTAGCGCCATTATTATTTAGATTGGGCATTATCAAAAACCGTAACGCTCAGTTTATGTTTCTTGATTACTTACAACAAATTCATACTATTAAAACCTATTTAATGGATGAATTCGAATATGGAAGAATGAAGAATTGTTATTCGCCCTTCGATTTCAATTTAATGTACATATTTTATTCGAGCTTATAAAAAGTTTTAGTTCAACATTAAAATTTTATTGGTCGTGCCATGTTTGATCCGCCATTTTTAATCTAAGTGCATTATATGATATAAAGGACATCATAGTTTAAGCCAATGTTCAAATATGCAACAAAAAACGATTTTGCCCCTAAATATTAATATTTACTTGCTGCTGTAAAAAACATTTTCACTTCTTAGGATAAGTATATAAAACTATTTAGCCACCTACCATACAAAAACGAATCATATGATAAGCAAATCCAATATTGGCTGAACCTTTGAAGCAGGCATACCTTAAATAAGACCTTATAACATACAATAAATATAATTTAGATTTAAATATTTTTATTTTTTAAATAAGAGTTAACATACTTAGTAAAAAAAAGATAGAAATTAATAAAATAGCACATAACAGATAAACAAATCTAATCTTTAAATCAAGAACTAAAAACATCTCTGTAACATGAGCTACTATTTATAGTACACAGTACACACACCTCATTCTAATTCTAACTAATATCCTAAATTATATACACCATTTATATATTTTTAATTATTTTAGTTTTTAAGACAAAAGAAATCCAAGAAAAAAAAATCAAAGTTAAACATTTTTAATTGTATCCTAAGCCACGCATTGATTAAAAAAAATGAAGAAAACACGATACATGGTCAAATTTAGTTTGTAAGTTAAATATGATATAACAAAGAAAATTGAAATATTTGTATAACAAACAAAAATCATTTATTTTATTGTAATAAATTTTAATCATTAATTGTAATAATTATAATTATTTAAATGTAATGAAAAAACACAAGAGAGATATGTAACTTTTAAATAAAATATCTTATATATATATAATTAAGGCAAGTAGTATTTATTATTAGCACTTGTTAATTTGTTAGTGCTCCACGGATTACTAAATAATTTTAGTATCGTCAAAGCTCCATATCTTTTTTTCATTCAAAAGTGTTGTTGTTTCTGACAAAAATAATCACCTAATTCAATAAATAAACAGGAGCATTATCTGCGGATTAAATTATTCGATTTGCATGCAAAACTATAACCCGTTACGAACGATAGTTTAGTTATAAGACTGTGACTGACCGTAGATAGATGAATACAGGGGTCTCACCATAAGACGCATATTCTCGCTGCTATAGCTGTGACATGTTTGCTGATTGCCGCTTCTATGCCCCTCGAATACTTTATTTCAAACTAGGTCGTTAAGTGATAGGAACGAATCAGACATAAGCCCATCAGGTTTGCTGATCCTTGATACTACGCCCCCAGAATTGTTTTTTTTAATTAGATTGCGAATTTTCGATATATTTACTGCCTGCAAATTGTATTTCTATCTTTGTCGTGAAACAACTAGATCGTAGGGACAGCAGAGTCATAATTCCGCTCATATAGTCCCGATATGTTTGCATATTGCAGGTCCTACGCGACTCTGTGCATGATTTCACTGTCATAGTCGCGAGAAATTTGATGATACAGAATTATACAAATTCTACTACTAAAAACTCATCGAATCGGTGAATTTTGACTTACATCATAGTCAATCTGTAGTAACTAATCCATAGTAACTAACTAACGCTCAAAATTTGATCAGTAAACGAAATTTCTGTGTTGTTAGAATCATGGTTTTAATAATTAATAATAATTTGCACAATTGGAAGAATGCTAATTGATGATAATAATAAACAGTATTAAAGGCCATTATTGGCCCTTTACTGAGTCAACAATCTGGCTCCAACGGTTTCGATCCTGAGCATGGTCTTCATACTGTCTGAGACAATCTGAAGAGGCCAAGTCGTTCTCTACATCGTGGAGCCATCGTCGCCTGCAACGACCTCTGCCTACCATATGGTGGCTCTCCTTTCAGAGATCGCTGCACAATTCGCTCCGGATCAGCACGCAGAACGTGACCGAGTCAGCGTACTCGCTGAGATCTTACTTCATGTACAATATCGGGGATCTTCATCAGATCTCTGATCTCGAAATTGTACAGAGCTCGGTATGTACCAGCTATTTCGCGTTTTTGGCCGTAAATCACACGCATGACTCTTCTCTCCAATGTAAGGAGACATCTCCTTTACTCATCCGTCAGAAACATAAAGCTTTAGCTTCACGGCACTTGATAGGTGTTTAGATTTTAGCAGTGGCCTTAGAGGATACAAAGCACACTGTTATCGTGAGTGATAAGAGAACCCAGATATTTGAACCTCTCACTCCCTCAAACGTGTGGTGGCCATTACTAAAATCTTGTGTGCCATTGTCCCTATAACCAGGGATCAGGTGTTTCGTTTTGGACTTATTGATCTGAAGTCCAACTGAAGCTGAAAACTCTACAAGCGGATCAAGTAGTTCTTTCACTCCATTGCTATTCAGTCCAATCACGCATATGTCATCTGCATATGCAAGCACCTGATTGGACTGGCGATATAAGATGTTGCGCTGAGGTGTTTCAGTTTTACGAAAGATGTACTCCAACATGAGATTAAAGAGTATCGGGGACAGAGCATCTCCCTGCCGAACACACGAGTTAACTGCAAAAATTGTCGATAGCCTGTTCTCAACTTTAACACAGCATTGAGACTGCGTCACTGTCATCCTACACAGTCGTACCAATTTTGTTGGCATTCCTAGGTATTCCAGGGCAAACTCTCTCGATTGATCGAGTCATAGGCCTGCCGGAAATCCAGGAACACCTGATGTACGGAGATGGAAGACTCATAATATTTAGATAGAAACATCCGCAGCGAAAAGACCTGATCAGTGACTGATCGATTCGGACGAAATGCTCCTTGATAGTCACCAACCAAGCCCTCCGTTAGAGGAGTGATTCTATCCAATACAATGTGTAACAGTAACTTGTATGCTGTAAAGGAGAGCTGTACCGCGATAATTCTCACACTTCAAGCGGTCTCCCGAAGAAACCAGGAGCGTTAGAGGGCCTAATCACATGCTAATTGACGAAAGCGTATTTTTTGTTTCGATATTTTTGCATGCGTTTTATTTATTAAATTTCTGTATAATTATTATAATATAGGCATGGTTAAGTCATATCTTCGAGTGCAGTTTAAATTTTTTTTAAAAATTACATTTTAATTTAAATTTCTATGTCTGATCATATAACATCAATATGTTTTTTAATAACCACGTCTTAATAGAAGGTATTGGTTGTATTGTATCGAAACTATAGTTTGTGGTTTCGAAAATTTTACAATTTTGAATAATTTTAATAGGATTTACATCGGATGATCAAGTGGCTCTTTTTCGAATCAATATTTGATAAATTCAAAGAGGTGCGCGCCTTTAACTACGACTGAACTTGCTGGTGGGATTTTGGGTTGAAAATCAATGAAATATCATTTGATATGAAATTAATTTATGTAACTCTGGAGTCCGATGAAGAATTACAATTTTTGCGAAAGTTTATTACGATGTTGCAATTTTTATTACGGTGGGAATCTATGGTTTTTGATTAAATGGAATTTTCCAGGAATCCATTGAGCTGAATGATTTAGAATTTCTTTAGTAAAAATCAACATAGAATGAGAGATGACGAGCAACAACAAACTTATAAAATCGATATCCTTCAATGAAACCGAATTTAATTTGATTGAAGACTATACTTTTTTATCTGCTCACTCATCTGGCAAATATTTGCATCTGGTCAACACCAGTATTTCTATATAAATTTTGCATTGCCATGGCTTGAATAAAGCGAATTAAAACATTTTAATATTCCTGTCATTACAAATCAGATCAATTTACTTCTATTCATTGTACTCGATCATTCGAACGAGCGTAATGTTTTTGATTTGCTCAGCTTAAAATTAGCGTTATGTGATCCTCTTAATCCCTCACCAATAAATTATTTAAAAAATGAGATGGACTATTTATTAAAAAAAGCCTTGAATCAAATGAGAGTAAAACACACTTACATTCGAGATCGATACTTTGATTTGCATCAATATGCGTTTGAACGTAATTTTGTATCAGGTTTATAAAAATTATATCGAAACGGTCGAGCAATTAGGAAATATTGTGACCGTGTACATATCCGCTACAATAATTAAAAGATCGATCAAAACGGCGTTCACAGTATATTAGTAAAAAAATCTAACATCCAATATAAAATTGATAGAATCGGTTTCGATCGAATGAATATTAGTTTTATTAACCAATTTACTAGCATATAAGAATGTGACAAACATTATATTGGACACAAATTAACCGTTCGATAATTTAATCGAAACGATTAAACCGATTCAAAAATTAAATAGAATCGTCGCGATAAATTTAATTGGTCCAAATCATTTTAATTTCGGTGATGAATTACTGACATCACTAAAGACGACCATAAATCTACGAAATAAATATTTAGATTTAACGAAGAACGGCGATAATATAACTAATTATTTAGTGTTTGATAATTTAATAGCACGGCTGGTAATATTTCTTGATATTAAAATTAACAATGCAATGCTGAACGATTTAAATAAGTGTAGGCTAAATATAAAACATATCCGTTTTGACATGTAGTGTACTTTCGAGGATAAAATTGAAAATTGAGTGATTTTGAATGAATTGCAATAGCTGCAGGTGAGTCGTAAGTTTACTATATGTGTATATTATAAAATTTGGGCTCAATTTTTTTATTTTATCAGCACGCTATAGTCCGAGAAGAATGAGGACACCTGGCAATGCAAATTTGATATAGTAAACTGTTTGAGTACATCCGAAACGGATCAATTTTAATTTAATCGCTGTTTGACGATTTTGAGTGATGGCAAACAAATAAATTTATATCTTATCAAATTTACGATCGATATAAGTGGAAATTGCAATTTGAAGATGAATCACTGAACTGTTGTCAGCTTTGAAAAATCGATTTGGGTACGACGAAAAAAGTGGTTTTGATTTTTATAATAAAAATATTTATATGATCAAATAAATTTGGGATCAATCAGAATAAATATTTTAGTATTTGTTGTAAATCGGTATTGTCTCAGATGGTGAACAAATTTCGACTATCATAATGATAATTTTTTTTAAATGGATAGCTAATAAGTTTATTGGCCTGATCAACACCAAAATGTACCACAGCTCATGAAGTCAAGAATGGTATACAAATTAGAATCAGAACTGAAGCATCACACGCTACCTTAGGAAATTCGACAGTTTAAAAACTATGTTAAGTCGGATGTTGGTATAATCTCTAAGATTTTTCCTTAAAAAACTGTCGGACACTGAAAATAAATAATCAATTTATCATTGTAAACATTAACAAAGCCGGGATCTAGTAACTAGCATATTTTTATTCTTGTCAGAATTATAAAATCCAGGAGATGTCACCTCTGATTACTAAATTTATTTAGAATTTAACCTATTTATTCAGTTGTAATAATACTCCGAAATAATTAGTGAACTTCGCCCCATCATGTTGATCCTTATATCCATAAGCATAAGGGCGCGGCCCGTCATTTTGGGTATGGATGGGCATTCAGTTAGTGCCCACACCGTTTATTTCATCATCCACGAAAAAATTATAAAAGCAAAGTTTGAGTCTATTTTCTCAATCAAATACCCGAAAATGTCTAGCACTGATGCAAGACAATTTTTCCTGTATTTTGCTATGTGGGTAATTAGAGAGGTCGATTAAAATTTACTATCGAGAAATTTTATTATTATTATTGATTTTATTTTTCTATATCTACTCTATTATTATTGTTAGTCCACCCTTGAATGCTGGTGTGCCCAACTGATTTATGCCGCATTTGACCTCGTTTGATTTTTATCCCCTCATTGGCCGAGTACACTGATTTTGTGCGTCAATCGAACATGAAACCGATTTACCCTCATTTAAATTTGTGTGTTTTCTGAAAAAAAAAAAAATTAATATTCACAAACAAAACCGTCTATATAGATAGACGGTTTTGTTCACAAAAGTCAAAATGGCAGCACAGTGACAGATAAAATTATAGTATTGGTGTAAAATAGGGGTAACTCGCTCGAAAAAACCAGAGTAGACAAAATTGCACTGAGTGCAAAAAATTTAGCTGTCAGGCAATTTTTTTTGGTTCAAACGAACGGTTTTCGTGTAATTGTTTGAACTCAGTGCAAGTTTTTATGTTCAAACGAAAACGACATTAAAATCTATGGGCCGCTTACTGAGCATATACAAATCAAACAGAATGAAGATATCTCAAATTCGCTGGATAACTGCAGCGAAGGTGTCATGAACTATCCTGCATACCGACTACGGTACTCAGCTGCGGTTATTATTTATTCAAAACCGTGGTGCTGACAGATATGTATACTTACTATTTATTTATCGATAAATTTGTGTCTTCGATGCAAAAATGGTTTAGGACTCAACAAAATATCGTTTAATAATATAATATCGTACATTTTTAATTAGATGTCTTATGTGGCAAAAAATGATTAATTTTTAAGTATTTCATATGTTAGGCGCATTTTATTTGGCAAAACTCAAATTTGTATTCGTTTCGAAATCGTATCTTCGCTGTATTTCGTTAATAAAACTTGGCTACATTTTCGATTATTTTTGTCTAAAATTTGATAATAGGTTGTAACCGACATTAGTATGTACCAAATTAGGATTATAGGCACATTTTATTTGACCATTTACAATAATAATGCTGTGTATTCAATACCATAATAAACAAATAATCAGAAAACAATTCGAATCGATTTTTTTTAACGAAATATAGCGAAGACACGATTTGGTCAGATAAAATGTGCTTTTTATAAATTTCGATAGCTGAGATCTACACTATTTTAGTTTTAATTGTAGACACATTTTAGGGCATTTAAATATCGATATCAATTTTGATTTTTGTTCTTGGTAAAATCGCTTCGATCGCAAGAACTTCTTGGGCAATTTCTGTTATTTAATCATTACACAACCAAGAAAAGTGTTTCTTTCCGGGAAGAGAACAATTTTAAAAGACTTTAATTTTTTCGAACCTGTTTTCCAAAAACCAGATAATGACAGTATTTATAAGACAGTCGAATTTCTTAGGTGTTCTCCAATTATCTTGAGTGAGATTTATATTCATGTAATTGAGTATATATTGAGCATTGTCTGGATATGCTCCCAAATGTACTCTCACAATTTTATTGAGATGTTCATCAAATTTTACATGTAGATGTAGAGTTTCTTTGTTTTTAGTGAGGCTTCAGTGAGAGCTCAATGTGCTCGATACGCCCATTGAAGGATTCTTAGTTCGAATTTAACGGCAATGGTCAATTTGCGTCTAAAATATCGCGACAAAACAAATTTAGACATTTTCTCGCTATCGTATTGAGAATCAAAATAATTGCATAACAGTCAGGAAGAATATTTATTGTATTGCTTTTTTTTATATTGTTTATCAATAAAAAGGATAAAAAGGGAAATTTTACAACTACGAAGAGGAAAAATCGCATCTGCGCATTATCTTGTATTCTCGCATACTGATTTTCCAAACGAATTGAATGAGTGGATACATGGCAACACACTATTTATAAAATATTCGGGAAGATTTACCAACCGTTTCTCTCAGTTTAAATATTATTCCCGACAATAACGCACCGTATCAGTATGAGTATTGAACTGAACACTTGATATTTTTTATCAGTCCATTAGGTTTATCGTTCACCCAGTAGTGGACTTAAAATGGAAACACATTTTGATGTTATATGATATCAGAAACTCACACACACACAATTGTTTATCTTTGTTTCAACGTAAACTACAATCTTCAACAATTACATTCTTACAATCTTAAACGATTTTGTTTTCGCCTTGATCGACGATGGCGACGATTTGATCGCGACGACGATGAGGACGACGACGATGAATCAGATCTGTCTCGTATTGGCT
This sequence comes from Tipula unca, assembly GCA_951394425.1. Lineage (NCBI taxonomy): Eukaryota > Metazoa > Arthropoda > Insecta > Diptera > Tipulidae > Tipula > Tipula unca. The sequence goes on from OX596380.1 coordinate 221,689,968, forward strand.
CATTTCGAGCCGTATTATGATTTTTTCGTATATTCTCCACAATCCGATTGTACACGATTTTATATCCGTCTGTGGCATATAAAAAATCCAAATGATTCCAATCATAAATTAAATATTTTTTCTCCAATACTTTTTTAAATCGTTGTCCCAAATTATCGACATCGTTGGACGATAGAATTGTATCACCGCTGCCATAAAAAAATTGCATTGGCACAACAACACGATCTAAATTATATTCGGGCGGATAAAATTGATTGTATCGTTGGAAATTTTTAGCATTGTCACTAAAATCGAACATCTGGAATTTATTCGATCTGATCAACTGGCCAAAATGGGCAACCTGTTTGAATGAGGCACCGGCCGGAATATTTTCTAGTATTTTTGGAAGCATTGTCTGTAAATGATCAGGATTAGTAACATTACTTTTAAGTTTAACAATTTTAACTTACCCGATTAAGTTGCTTCGAATCGAAGCCGCACAACAAAAATAACATATTTGCGCATAGTTCCTGCGTTATTGCAAGGTCGGAACAGAGCATACTACTAAATGCTTTACTGAACGGTGATGTTGAACTTAACTCATTAATTCCGAATAGATTTGTCACACCGACAATTTCATTGTAAAATGAAACCGCCGTCTTAATAACAGGATTGGTGGTCTGTGCCAAATATGCAGTCGGTGCCATAGCATTAACACTGACGATGTATTGATTGAATTTTGGCCGCATTGACAACATAACCAGCATTGCGGTGAATCCCTGGGAATGGGCAACATAATGAAGCGAACTGGAATTGGTTTTCATTAGGATGTAATTTATCATTGTCGGCAAATCGTAATAACCCATTTCATGCCAACTGAAATAAATAAAAACAGGAAAAATAATTGCAATCCTGATAAACTTTTTGTTGTTTTTTGTGCCGAATGAAGAAAAGACGATATATACAGGAAGTGGAGCGGTAGAAAATGGGATCTAAAGGTGAAAAGAAAATCCATTCGGTTTTTTTTTTAATTTTATTTTTGCATTTTAATGTCATTGTTTTAAGGAACGAAGAAAATATCCTTTTTGCTCTACGTACATTTTTTTTTGTGTATGTCGACCGTAATAAATTTTTCGTTTTGCTGTTGGCTTTCCAAACAAAAAAACTAAAGAAGATTAGAAAGGAAATATATAAGGAAAATTGTGAAAATTTTAATGGGAATTACATAAGGATTTTGGTAATTTGTTGTTGTTATTGTTGGTCCATTTAGATGTTAGTCTGTGATTTTACTAAGATTACAATCGGTCATTTTGGCTTTTTGTTGCCAAATTGACGGAGGTTGTGCTGATTTTTTTTTGGCTGTAAAACTTTTACCAATTTTGTAAATTTTTTGTTTCTGGGACCCCAATAAACGAAACAAAATTGCGCGGGGTGGTGCGGTATAATTCAATAAAAACAAAAATTTAAATCACATACCTGAAATCCCAATATTCGGCTGACGTATCCGGATCCATATATGAATGCTTTCGTGAAAATGAATTGCCTCGGAAATTTCCCATCCACACATCATATCCAGAATCGACTAGTATATACGCCAACGCTTTTCCCGGTCCCGATACAACCCAATCGGCTGACGAACAAAATAATCCGTGATTCAATAACACGACCGGTTTATTGCGTGTACCAACAAAATTATTTATCTCATCGCCAATCCTCTCGAATGCATTCAGTCCAGTCGGTGGAGCCATGATTTTCCATAGAGGACCACTTGGTATACGATGCATTCGCAGAACATAACCATCTTTAGTTTTTATATCATACACTTCTATTGGATAGCCAGCCTCTTGTACCATTCGTGTGACCGTATCGTTGACACGCTGATCGACATTATTTTGACTAACTATTATCTTTATGATACAGAACGAGACAATAATAACAGCACGGATTTTCATCAACATGTTTGCACCGCGATTCGAGTGACACTACTACTACTGACGTTATTATTTCAAAAAATGGTAAATTTTATTTTTGAGATTTTTATCTTGAATCCGGTAATTTGTAGCCGCGATGCGCGGTTTAATTCGGTCATTTTGTAATGATTTTTTTTTATCTTGATTTGAAAATATGTAATGTAAAATGTTTGTTTGAAAATCGATCAAATTGACTCAATTAATTCCATAAAATATTTGTAATTGTTTGTACATTATGTTCATTTGTGATCGATGCGTATGGTGACCTTGAATAAACTATTCATTATGTCTTGACCTCTTGAAATATGTATGTAATTAGTAAAATTCCAGACGATCGGTATTATTTATAACAATCGGAATATAAATAGATATCTAGAGCTTTATCTTTAGTCTATACTATAATCAAACCACTTACTCGTACATTCGGAGGTATGACCAACTAACTATAGAGCAATTCTAATTCTAAAAGTTCACATGATGTACAGAAAATAATATTTTGGCAGATCGGTAAACTATAGATTACTGATCGTACTAAATTACATTTAATTTAGATTATAAGTTGGTTTTATAGCTTTTTGAGTAATGAAATTATAAAATAAAAACAACGCCCTAATTTTTTTTATACATTGGCTATATATGATTCTTTCTTCAACGGTTAAGGTTTTATTCGATTTTTCGAAGATTCTTGAAAACTGCTCTTATTTTAAAGCGATTTAGAAATATTTGAATTTGGCGCAGTGCCCTTTGTTTTAATTGGTTGAGCTTCGATCACCAATCAGTTAATTATGTGCTTTAAATTCTAAATTTGCAATGAGCTGTATCACACTCAAGTAAAATATACGGCATCAATCATTAAAATGATTCATCGCGTAATTAAATTTGGAAACAATTCGGTGCCAAGTACCGTGTGAAGTTTGATGGATGGAACAGAAAAAATGTAAATCTATAAAAAATTTCATGATTGTATAGAAGGAAATGGATTTGTAATCGATCCGAGATCTTACAAAATATTCGACGAATTGTGCCAGCATTGTTACAGGAGATGACACAATTGCATGCCACAAAACTTGGATGAATCGATAATTTCACCAAATAAAACTATTGATTGGCACACTTTTAAATTAAATAAGCATTACTTTTTGTGAAAACAACTTAAAACAAACAAATTAAATTCAGATGGACTTTACCGTTTTTCATAGAAATTAAAAGTTGTGTGCTCATCTATGTGTTCGGATAATTTAGAAAAACTGCTATTGTTGTGGTCATGCGTACTCATTTTCGATGTACCACATTTATTCTAATTGGTGGTAAACTATCTGAAAATATAGACAATATAGAAGACAAGTCCCGCGGATCACTTGCACACAATTTTTATTTGCTATGAAAAATAGTAAAGTCAATCAGAATTTAGTCGCCTTGACCACAAATGTACTAGTTGGTCTAAGCTATTAGAAAATGTTCGGATGAAATCCTGGGGACATTTCTCTATAAACTTCGTTATTTAATTAATTCAACATAAACATTTTCGTCACTAATTTGAGTACATAATTTAATTGGACAAAAAATGTTAATCAGAATTTACACCGGTTATATCTGAAAATATTTATGGGTAGTGAGGGCAGTTGGGCCAGAATTAAATAAAGGTTGGTCTAACCCATTCTGTCGCAGTTTTCTTCGATTAGAGGTCCGATTTAATTTGAATCTCATTTGTAGCCTTGTATTGGGAGGGATTCTAACCCAGTACCTCACGATTCAAACGCCACAGCTTCAACTATTTACTCGGTATATAATTCGTGTGATAGACCGAATTCAGGATTCAAATTTTAATCAAACATTCTATACGTAAAATTCGGTTAAAAAATTTTTTTCGACCTTTAAATTTAATTAAACAATTTAAAAACTGAGCAAAGGGAGCAGCCATCTGAGCAGAGGGACACCGTAAGGTTGGGTTTTATCCCTTCTTCTTTGGAACTTGGTCATTAATGACCTGTTACTATAAACCTACAAGTACAAAGCTTCAAGGTGGTTGCCTACGCGGTTGATATTGCTATTGCGGTATTCAGTAAATATCCTTGCACACTGAGTGAGCGCATGTATTGCGGCTACCTCTCTGAGTGGGCAAGTAGTTACGGACTGAAAACAAACCCACAGAAACGGAACTGGTCCTCTTTACCAGGAAGCACAAACTTTCTCAGTGTGAGCCACCAATACGATGGTACTCGCATGATATTTACGGATAGAGCTAATAATTACCTCGGGCTTATTTTGGACAGCAAGCTAAGCTGGAAACCAAACATCTTAACATCGAAAGAGTAAAGAAAACTACTGTATCGCGCTACTCTTGCAAAAATGGTATTGAAAGGTGATGGGGTATTGGAGCCCCACATAGGACACTGGCTCTAGGTCTCAGTAGTCAAACCTATACTGCTGTATGTAGTTGTCACAATATAGGGCACTCATCCATCCTATGCAATAGGATTATTCCTGAAACTACCGAATTCGCTATCCCTTCGCCATCTGAGGAGGTGAGATTCCAAACTGAGTTTCCCCCCAGAGACGACTGTGTGAACGAGACGGTTATGGACAATGAGGCGGTCAGCTTTTTCACGGATAGCTCAATGAGAGATAAGAGGGGTTGGCTGAAGGGTATTCTGTGAGGCACTAGGGGTCAACCTCTCTTTTTGTCTTCCCGACTTTTGCAGTGTTTTTCAAGCTGATCTTATCGCGATAATGAAAGTCATCGACTGGTTGAAGTATAATGTACATACTTCTCTGTGGTCGAAGGTAGCCCAGAACTGTCTGGAATCTTTGAATTAGACGTCTGATCAGTTAAACAGGTGTCAGGGCACTTCTATATCATAAGGAATGTAAAGGTAGATGAGCTGGCCCGCAACGGCTCAGAACGCTTTATATCACAAAGCAGGCTGGTTGTAAAGATACCGCTTGCTTCCTGTAAACTGCGGCTTCAGGAAGAAGCCACAAAAGAACCGATCGTCAAATGATCTAACGGTAGTTCGTGTGTAATAACCAGGTAGATCTGGCCTAGGCTTGACCAGTCCAAATCCGGCCAACTGATATCGCTTCGACGGCACTATATTGGTATGGTCGTGGGAAGCTATAATGGGACACTGTCTCATCGGGGTACATGCGAGTAGACTGGGTGCCCCCGCGCATGTTTTATGCTGTAGCTGTGGTGATGAGGAGAAGGAGGAAACTGTCTACATGTGCTCTGCACTTGGGACAGATATATTCTTCTTTAACTTCTATATTAGGATGCAATGTCGTTTGTAAAAGCTTTTCGATCAAATGGCTTGTCGACATTTTAACAGAATCCTTTTTCCACAAACAACAAAAAACAAATAATATTCAAAGCAAAGAGAAAATTTTCATTTCTCGTATACTACGTACGAATCGTCCCATTTCCCCAATTTTCCATTTTTCTGTTATTCTTTTACTTCGTTACAACAGACAAAGCAAAATAAAAATACTAGTAGTAGTAGTAGTAGTAAATAGTAGTAGTATTAGTAATAACAATAACAGTATAATAATAAAACAGAAAGAAAATTCTTCTTGAATCGAGTTGTTTATTTGTGTAAAACATAAAATTCTTAAAGTTATGATTTTTCCGTGTTCAGTATCGTACGGTGTTCGAGAGAAGACGGTCCTTTCTGGAAAAATTGGTCGTACCAATTCGAATCGTTCGATTAAAATATATTCAAATCGGAATAAACTATTGTGTTATATGTGCGTTTAGAAAGTGTTTTTGTTTTCCCTGGTTCGTTCGGCTTAAAATAAAAAATAAAATTAAAAAAGGATCAAACTCGAACTAAATAAAAAAAAGTCCTTTTTGGTATTATGTGTGTAAATTAGTGTCTGTGGGTGTGTTTCTCTCAATATTATACGAGTATACATATTTTATAAAATTCTATAGAAAGTGAAAATTTTTAGGTGTCAAATATATAAATTAAGTGTTTCATGTGATGTGGGAAAAAATTTAGTGTACGTCTGTGTGTAAAATTTATCTAGGATAACAATCAAGGAAGTAGCATATATGTATATGTAGTTTTTGTATATAAATTTCTTAATCATAAATCGCATCAAGTAGACAACACTACACAATAAAAAGGTAATAATTAATTAATTAAATTTTGATTTATCGATTATAAAATGGAAAATTAGAAAACTATAAAGAACGAAACTTTACATATACGTATAATACAAATTTGCCGCTTTTTGTGTATGTACGATACATGTACATAAAATTGTGTAATCTTCAATTGTATATATGTACTCGTGATATATTTAATATTTCGTTTGAAGGAATTTTCCGTTTATGTGTATAAGGATAATCTCCATAGCAACAGAAAATAAATAACAATGCCGTATACCCTGTATATATATCTAGATATACATATACATACATACATTATGTTGTTTTGTTGCGGGAAAACTAAGGGAAAATCATAAGTCGAGAGTGTAAAAAGAAAATTGTTTGTGTTTGTATCTGTGTGTTTTACTATACCAAAAAGGATTCTATACAGACATACAAAGGGGATTTTGAATTTTCTTTTATTTTTGTGCAAGTTGGTGTGCCTACGCACGCGGGTGGTGAGATATCACTTGCATATCATAGAGACCGGTTAATATAATTGGAGGAAGTAAATTTCATGTGAATGATTCTATTATTGTGCTTGTGCTATTTCGTACAATTACAGCTGTTGTAACTTTAATTTTCAACATGTTGCATTTCGGTTTAAAATACATTTTTATTGCGATATCGCGTTCGATCTTTAATGAATTAGTTGGTGCTATTCAATGTAACTGGTGCGGTTTTCATTTAATATTAAAATATTTTTGATGTTCCGAAGCATGTAAACATGGTATATCCCAGTCAGAGATGGGCGAGGTAGATTACGCCATGTAATTTACGCGACTGCCGACACGTAAAATATAAGGTAGATAGTACTTGGCTGTGTTTTTTGTCAACGTCGACAATTAAAATAATGTCAACAACCTATACGATATTTTAGCGATTTGAAATCGAATGCGCCACTTCGCGGGACTATTTTGTAAAAGCGTTCATCTAGAAGTGATTTTGTCATTTGTTTCTTTTTGACAAATGACGCAAGAATAGTTTCAAACTGTGGTCTTTTATTTATTCAGTATTGTTTGCCATTTAATCAAGGAAAGACTGAGCTCTGCTTTGCGCAAAAATCATCGTTCTGTGAGGAAGTACGCTTAGACCAAGTTACGGTTGACATAATTGGCCTGTCGAGACCACTATTTGGAATACCATCGAAAAGTTTGAATCCCTGGTTTCAGTATTGGATGATACGCGGGCCTGTGAAATCATCGGTCCATATTTCTTCAAAAAAGAAGACCTGTACCTGTGAATAGTGCTCGTTATTGCGCCATGATATCGGAATATGTATATTGAAAAATCAGGTTGGTTATGGGTAAAATAAATTTTGAAATTTAGCGGGGTATCCACACATTTGTCATTAAATTAAATAGAAATCGCTTTTTGATTTAAAAATTACCAATTCGCACGTAAATTAAAAATTTATACCTAAACTGTGGCTTGAACTCCTCTCGATTCAGGACCAATTACACAGCTTATTTTACCAACGAGCCATCGCGATACATATAATTATTACGATACATATATCATAATTTTTTAACAGAAGCTTAGTTGAACTATTCCCCCTTATGTTCTTAAAAATTATAAAACTTCTGTTCCAGTTAATGATTCTTGATGCGATTTTCCACTGACCACTGACCATACACATTTTAAGTTTAAGTCAGTACATGAATACAAATTAATTAAATTCAGATTCTGTTAAATTTTCATTTTTCTCTATTCAATTGGTGAGTATAAAATATGGATTTATCAGTAATGAAATTGTACGGCAGTGGTCAAGTAAGCAAACTAATGGGCGTTTGATTAGTGGACGTGAGTTCAGGCGGAATTCGGGCTAAGGTTTTTTTAAAGTTAATTTCATCTGACAAATTAGTTCAACTCAGCTTCTATTAAAATTTTCAAATTTTTCCAATTAATTGCCAGGTATAAAAGAGGAATTTAGCAGCAATGAAAATGTACGGCGATGGTCAAATAAGCGCAGAGTCCATTCCTGCTGCTAAAATTTTCAATTTTCTATATTGAATTGGCAAATATAAAAGATTTGTATAGCAGCAATTTTAAATAAGGCTCGACAGCGCCATTATTATTATTAAACAGTTTTAAAGGCCATTACTGGCCCCTTACTAAGTCACCAATTTGGCTCAAGCGGTTACAATCCCGAGCATGGTCTTCATACTGTCTAAGACAATCTGAAGAGGTGAAGTCGTTCTCTACACCGTGGAGCCATCGTCGCCTGCAACGACCTCTGCGCCTACCATATGGTGGCTCTCCTTTCAGATATCGCTGCACAATTCGTTTCGGATCAGCACGCAAAACGTGCTCGGGCCAGCGTACTCGCTGAGATCTTACTTCATGTACAATATCGGGAATCTTCATCAGATCTCTGATCTCGATATTGTACAGAGCTCGGTAGGTACCATTTATTTCGCGTTTTGGGCCGTAAATCACACGCATGACTCTTCTCTCAAATGTAAGGAGCCATCTCTCGTACTCATCCGTCAGCGCCCAACTTTCACATCCAAATATAACAACGGGCCTGATCAACGCTTTGTAAAGTTTCAGCTTCACGGCACTTGATAAGTGTTTAGATTTTAGCAGTGGCCTTAGAGGATTCAAAGAACGACTGCCAGCGCCATTACTTTTTTAATTTAATTTCTTCTGTAAAATTGGTTCAACTCAGCTTCTGTTGAATTCTACATTCAACTGTGCACGGCGAGAAAGTGTAAGGCGATGATCAAATAAGCAGAGCCCAGAAATATTTTTGGTTATAAAAAAAATCGATCAGGTCAGGTATTTTTCCTGGGTCAGTTGGCTAATATGTTGGTATTCCAGTTGAAATGGATTCACATCCATTTTCTTTAATGGCAATCAGTTATTCCTTTCCTTTGGTTGTAATTAATCTAAAGTAAAGTGAGTATTCTTCGCATTGAAGTCACCCCAATTATGAACCATTCTCCAAGACGCTTGAAGAACTCTGAGTATTGTTTGTTTTTAATAGAATGTCTTGGTGGACAGTACAATCCTGCTACAATAACAGGAAAGCTGTTAGTTTTTATGTACATGGACAAGTGTTGGTTATCTGAACGATTTGGCTTTTTAATAATTCGGCGGCACTTATAATCTTCCTGAATTCGAATTCGTTTTACCATGGAGTGGATTAAATTTTATGGCACGGTCATAGTTAAAGTTTATACCTTCTTTAAAAGATTTCTATCAGTTGCGCCATGTTTCGGATTTTTGTGAGCCGTTTTTTCCGATTTATCAGCGAGCAATTCTATACCGTTCCACCGTTATAAAGAGGGCCCCACTCTATATAACGCTATATATCGTTGTTTTGGGTCAATTTAATAATTTAGTAATGGATAAACATGACGCTCAAGTAGATTCATGGTATTTGAGCACGATTAGTTTTAAATTCCACACTTTTTAAAAAGAGATTTAAAAAATTTCGTCACCCTTTAGTTTAGAACTAATTCACAAAACCACTCTAGGAATTGTCTACATTATCGACGTTGTCTACATTGTTGACATTATCTACGGGTTGTCGACACGTGAATGTAGAAAATAATAGATGAGTGCCCATCCCTGTAGCGGGAATTCTACAAACCAAAATAATACCATCGCTGGCCAATTGCATCCCTAACTCAATCGTTTTAAGGAAATAGCAAAATTGTCACATCCTAGATTTAACACAACTTGATTGTCTGACAATACGTGTTAATGTGTTTTCGATATATTATGTAAATCTAATTCATCTATTGGGTTATTTGTATACCAAATATTAAATATATATCCTGAAAAACAATTTATTTTTTTAGTAAATAAACCAATGAGGGACTGAGGACCTAGTAGTTTTTAGTCGGACTATCATTTCCTCAAGTATAATAGAATAACTACGATATGCTCGAGCTGTTTCTAAAATGGTAAGAAAAAATAAGCTGGCAGCACTGTTTGTAAGACACTAGACGATTTCTGTTCCTCTGTCGGCTAAAAAACAAACGAAAATAAAAGATATTTTTTGGAAGTTAAAATTAAAATTTTGGATAGACTAGCCACCGGAGAAGATGCCACTTCTGTAGGGAAATATTTCAGTTTGATGAAAATGGATCATCATGATTCTCGACGATCAGCTAGTTTCTTATACCAATCGGTATCTATAGTTTCCAGATGGATAAATTGATAACTCACTGTGCAATTTACGTTTTATTCGAATACAAATATAATTCTCATGTATTTTGAATGCAGGATATTTTTCCGGATCGGCTACAATTTTATCCCAGAGATTTAGATACTCTAGGTCTTGAAAATCCTTCTGGTCGAATTTATTCTAACACATTCATCAAACTCCTTGATTTCTTTGCAGTAGATGCGGGATAGCATATCTGCCATGAGATTGTTTTACCTTTTAGATGTTCTATTTTGAAGCGATATCCTTGAAGCTTAAGGCTCCAACGAGCTAATTTCCCAGTCAAATATCGTTGGCTCATAAGAAACTTTAAGCTCGCGTGGTCTGTTATTAGTGTAAAATCATGCCCTTCTACGTATGCTCGGAATTTCTTTATTGTCAGAATGGCGGCAAGGCACTCTAATTCGCTAACAGAATAGTTTTTTTGAGCTTTTGATAGTTTTTGAGACATAAAGCTGATGGGGTTTTCAATTCGGTGCTAGCATCACATAATAAAGAAATGTTTGTGATAAGAAGGACTTATCAGAACTGGGGCTGCAGAGACTTTCAAATTTTCAAAGGCTAATTATGCTTCTGGTGTCCAAATAAATTAACTTTCCCTTCTTCAAACATTCTGATTGGGGCAGTTACGCTATACCATCCAGCCATACCCAACAGTCTCCTAGTTTGATAGTATTGGGCGGATTCAAGTTCAATATAGCTTGAATTTTGGATGGATCTGGTCTCAATCCTTGGTCACAAACTAAATACCCCATGTAACGGATTTCTCTCATAATGAAACTACTTTTATCTAAATTTAGGGTCCGTCCCGCCGTTTTCAATAAGTCAGCTACCAACTCTAACAATTCAAGATGATCCTTCAATGTGCAGCACACAACCAAGAGATCATCCAAATATACGAAAACCCTATCGTGGAGTGGTATGCCCTTGTGCCTATTAGACGACACATTGAGTGGGCCGCGTTACACAGCCCAAACGGCTTCACCTTGAACTGGTAGAGTGGTCTACCCGGTCTTGTCTTTGGCAGCGTCTTTAAGGTCAAGTGCTGAAATAAATTTTGTTTCTGAAAGGCGAGATAATAGTCCGTCAATTAGTGGGAGAGGATATGCATCCTTTTCCGTCACTGTGTTGAGCTTGCAGGCATCCAGGCATAGTCTAATCTTTCCGTTCGATCTCTTTACGATGGTGACCGGAGAACTCCAAGAACTTTTACTCCCTTCAATCACGTCTAACTCAGCATACGATCTACTTCGTCATATAGATCTTCTTGAATTGCTGGAGAGACTGGATAGTATCGCTGATTGATGGGTTCGACACCTTTAATAATGTCAATCTCGTGCTCATATATAGTAGTCCTGCCTAGACCATCTCTGGTGAACCGAACCATTAAACATGTTAATCTGTATCCAAACATAGTTTAATTCAACGAATCAGCTAAATGGAAAATTAGAACTTAGCAATCAAACGAATGAAATTATTGATTTGTTAGACACGACAAATCTGATTACGATTTTGACAATTTATTAATGTTGTATATACATATATGTATATACCGAACCTATGCGCACCATCAAAAGGCATAACGAATAACTCTTAACCACTTAAACATATAATCCATAATATAGAATAAAATCACAATTCGTTTTTCCGTAATTTCCTTTTTGAATTTTTTTCTCTCGCACTCACTAAGTTTTATTGGTTTTTGATTGGATCAAATAAAAATCAGAAAGTAACAATTTTTTTTTTTTTTTTTGTTAAATTGAATTTTATTTTTTATCGATTTTAGAAAACCATTGAACGAAAAGTCAAATAAAAATAATCGCACACACATACACTTGAAAAATAAATAAGAATAAAAATAAGGTTTCAGAATGGTTAAGATATGCGGTTATTGGTTTGGGGGGCTTTCGCCCCTCTCTAAGAAAAGGGGTGTTTGAACTTGAAATGACTTGTGAAAAATTTTCATTTTCTATATAATTTTCGATATGGTTTCCTTGTTGGCATATAAAATAATTGGCTTCATTTTTGTATTTTTTGCTGAATACAGCATTAAATTGCTTATTTTACCAAAAAAATAAAAACGAATTAAATTCTTTTCGATCATATAGTAAGAAAGGATGGATTTTGAGAAAATGTATACTTAATCAAGTCTGAATTAGATAGTATATATAGTGTTGTTATTCCAAACGATCTATATTGGCATACGGCTAAACGACTTTTGACTGAACGACTTTTTATAAATGGTATCGTCTTAGAACCTACAGAGAAATTCACGAATAAGACAAATGGCACATCCCAACCCTCATTTAAATGAATAATCAAACAAAACGTAGATGACGCTAATCGTTATAAAGTACAAAGAAACTTTTTGCTAATAATGTGGATTTCACTGTTTCTTTCCGGATACTAAGCAGCTTTATATGGGAGAGCAGTTAACAGCATATAAGACCAGTCTTTTTCATTAGACCTTTTAAAAAACCAACAACTCTAGATTTCTGTGGATCAAAGCTAAGAATTTTACTTAAAAGAAACGAGAACACTGATACCATTACCATCAACAATACTGGAGAATTAGATAAATTCATGTCTATTCTGTAACTCGGTTGGAAAATTGCCACTGGAAAAATTCCATTCCATTGGAGTTTAATTGGCTATTCTGTATTTCGTTGAAATTCTATTTTGTAGTATTGTCAGTTTGATGTTTTTTCGTAGTTAAAAATACAAGAATACCACTGATTACTGTCAAATAGCGAAAATAAATGAGATTTGATAATTTTTATTTTAAAAACAGGAATTTCCATAAATGTAATACAATAATTTTTGGTTTATTTTAATGTTGTTTTACAACAATAAAATATTAACTAAAATACCGTCTCTTGTTTAAAGATGAATCAATATAATGAACTCAGATCAACAAACCGTATTGTGTTCAAAAATATGAATTTCTGTAACTGAATTTAATTTGTTGGAATTTTGCTATTCTGTAACTCGATTCCATTGGAATTATTGACTATTTTTGTAGAAAAATCTCCGTCAGACAATTGTAGTGTAATTTTTTTGTGTTTTTTTTTTAAATGTATTTTGTTTCGAAAATATATGGTTTGCTTTACCCGGGGTCTACACTATGCAAAATTGCTGAGATTTTCTCTCATGAAATTTTATGTATGTGTATGTTTTTTTCAATGTATTGATAAATATTTGTTAAAAAATTATCATACATAACTGGGCATTTTATTCTCATGATAATTTCTTCAAATGTCTAATAAAATTCGGTGAATACTGTCAAAAAATTAGTAGACCATCTCAACACTCCTAAAAAAATGAGACACATAACCTTAAAAGTGCATTTTAATTTGACATTTCGTACAAATTTCATGATAATTTTTTCGGGAAATAGCCTCCTGATAATTTGCTGAGAATGCCAAAATGTTTATAATATACATACACACACATTGATAAATTTAATTTCATGAGAGAAAATTTCAGCAATTTTGCATAGTGTAGACCCCGGGTTAACAACATATGACATTATTTGCTTTGACGACTGGTATTGTCGATTGGGCCAAATTTCTATTGTATAAATATGAAAAAAACAATAATGCGAGACAGTTTAAAAAAAAATTGAAAAATTTGAAAAAGTTTGTTGAAAATGAACAGGTGGTCGTATATTTTTTTCGGCCAACAGTATTTTTTTGGATAAGTAATATTCACGACGGACTCTGGTATACTTAATAAACTCAACAAAAATTATGTACATGTTTGGTCAATATAGATTCCGTTGTTTTACTTAAAATTTGCTTAATCGTTTTTAATCTTAGTTGTGTTGTAATACAGCTATTTTGTTACCAAAAAATATGTTAATAACTACAAATAAATTACAACAACAAAAACTGTTGAATTTGCTGTCGGCGAATCATGATCTTGCCCAAGAATATACGAAAAGAATCCAACAACATTACAAAGTACATATTACATTTGGAAAACGAAAACTTTAATAAAATACATTTCTTTTAACATGCATACATATGTATATAACAATAAATATTTTATTGTTTTAAAATAACTAAGTCGAACCAAAAATAATTGTATTAAATTTTTAGAGATTTCTATATTTTAAATAAAAATTACCAAATGTCATTTTTTTTCTCTATTTACGACTGAATACGACAGTATTCTCGTATTTATTAACTTAAAAAATGAATCTGACAATACACAAACAAAAATTCCAACAGTGGAAATTTTCCAACTGAGTTACAGAATAGACATGAATTACAATAATAATAAATCATTTATTTTTTGGAAAAACTTTAATCAATTCGTATTAAATAGACAGCTGCCAAATAACTGTATTGATTGAAAGCTAATGACAAAATGATACCGAATAAATCCAAGTATAGTATTTTATTGATTATATATTTGACTTATTTAGAAATATACAATTTCCAAACATATCAGGTTTTTGATTTTATTCAATATAACAGTTGAAGAAGTTAACAATCTGATAAAAAAATTGATTTCGAGAGCAGCATCAATCTATTAAATTTAATCGCTGACATGCAAAGAGATTTTAATTTATTAAATGAATGGTTTAAATTATACAGAACTATATTCACTAGTTTCTTACCGCACCTAATACAATAATTAAAAAAGGGCTACTAAATTTGACACACACCGTAATCAACAATCTTATAAAACATAACTTTGGCATAATCAAAACTAGTGATGTACATATTTATAATGTTAAACGTCGTTTTTTTGTCCGCTTACAACATCACCTTCTGAAAATAATGGTTTTATCTTGGGGACTTTTAATATACAATGTACTGACAACTCATGTCAGATACGAGAGATTCCATTGGAATTCAATTTCCTATTCTGTAACTCGTTGGACTGGATATTTCTGTTAGATTTTTATTGTGTAGTATTCTAAAATTGACGTGTTTTCAGAGTTAAAAAATACAGGAATACCATTGATTACTGTCAAATAGAGAAAAAAAAGAGATTTGGTTCGACATAATAAACTTAAAACGAATAAGCAAATTTTGAACTAAACCAACCGAATTTATATTTTCTTAACATATGTCCATAATTCTTGTTGAATTTATTTTACTTGAGTCAGTCGTGAATAATACTTATCCAAAAAAATTCTGTTGACTGAAATTTTCCAATATTTTTAAAGTTTACTGAATAAATGCACTTGTGGGTGGGTCAAGCCCACAAAATTATTACAAAATTGTAAGAAAGGAATTAAATATGGTCTATTGTTTTATGGCGAATTCATCGGGAAACTATGTATGTCAATTCTTTCTCAACATATACAGTTTTACAGATGTTTCCGTAGGGAAATTTAAACTGATTTCATGTATAGAACTGTAGACTGCCGAATTAAAAATTAAAAATTTCATACCCAAAACAAAGATTTCGATGAATTTTGCAAGGCTATGTCCAGACGTATTTTATACTTGAGAAGCCCGTATGTGAATCAAATAGTGGCCCGCAAACCGTTATAAACAAGGCTAAATGAGGTAACGTTTATTCGTATTAAACTTTAATCCGTCCAACCAAAACTAAAAACCACTATTTATGTTTATTTTACCAAAATACAACCAAAATAACCACTTTAATGATTAAAATTGTACCACACAACATTTTAGAATTTACATAACCGATTTACCAAAAATTACCATACGCACATTTATATTAGCCAACATAAAACCATCTAAACGGTTTAATTTTAATCCAACAAGACCGCATGATAAAGATTTTTATTTTTTTCTGGTTTTAATTTACTTTCAAACCAACATAAAAAATATGAAATATATAAAAAATTCACCCTCTATTTACCTCATCAAGTATACACCACGAGTATATATATATTTGAATACAAGGCAAAGCAGCCAACAAAGCCATAATCATTTCAAAAAAAAAAAAATCCCTATGAATAAATTAAATTTTATAATTATTCCACAATCCTTTCATAATTACATAATTTTTAATTTTTTTTTTTGTGTGAACAATAGTTCTTCGTTCCCTACGATGGTAAATTTCTTGTGGAGCGCAGTACATCTCTACAGACATAATAGAGCGAGGCGAGCGCAAATAACCGAAAATAAAATAGAACCAAATTAAAATCATATACATTTTCCAATTTCATGCTGAATAAATAAAAATTATGCCATTTGAATATCTATGCATCATGTGGTGGTAAACAAGAGACCCGCGCGCGCGGGTTTCATCCGCAACCCAACCAACAGTTTCATTTTCTTCTTACAGAACTTGAATAAAGTGCGAATACGGTCTTTACAAGAAGGGGATGTCTGAATGTACTTAAAATTGGTCCCCAACAAATACCCCAGAGTTTGACCGTCCTGATCTGACGGAGCCTATGTATGTATAATACACATATACATAAAATAAAAATCGTCCAAAAAAAATCGTTCGTTCGTATAATGATTAAATGGAAAATTGTCAAAACATATATAAATAAATGAAAATTTATTCGATAAAATTGTGTATGCTAGTGCTGCTCATTCTGCAAGCACTAACAGCAACAACAACAACAAAAAAGAAAATAGGATTCATCGAAAAAAAAAATTTCAATATTGCAAATGAAAATTATTGATATACTTTACATATATATGTATACGACTATATGTGGTGTGGTATAAATCTTATGTACATACATATGTACATATTATATACATATACATATATGAGTAGTGTACTGTGATAAACGATATGATTGGATTTTATGGTGAAAATAATTGGAAAAATTATTATTACGTTGTTATATGTACATTGTGTATCTAACACAGTTTTGTGACATGATAATATGCAATAACCGCATATACCTCTCTATACACAACTAATATTGAAATTTATGCTATGTGTGATTATCAACATTTTTTACAATCCCGGACAACATCATCCTAGCAAAAAATAAAATAAGGCGCCCGACATGGGGCACATTGAAAAATTCGATGTCAGACACTTTTTTAATTTTTTAAAATTTGGCTGGAGTTCATTACGGTTCCGCACTCAATGCCACAAAGGGCCCATGGCTCAAACCTTGGATTCTATCAAATCACGCACACGCGTTTTGCATCCTTATAGCAAATTGGAGAGTTTGAACCAAGGCGCAGAGGGGATAGTAGATGCAAAGGAATTAAACATACAGGAGACTTAATACAATCGAAGCCATTGTAACAGCCGATGAAGTGTATTCTATCATCATCATCTTCAAGGCATTCATCGCATCCGGCATTACTGGCTAGTCCTATGCGATGGAGATGGCCAGTAAGAATCGATACTAGTATTCTTAGGTTATCCTTTTTTAATGAAAGAGCATAATTATAAGTCAGCTTCAAGTTGGGCTCACTAATAAAGTATTTCGCCTTACGGCAGGTGGGAGTGGATAACCATGCTTGCTTTGCAGTGAAGTAGAGCAGCATTTTTGATTATTTTATAACGGAACAGTAGGTTCAGGTCCAATGAAACATGAACGTAAGCCAATTTTTGCCAAATTGTCTGCGATTTCATTACCTTCAATGGCACAATGCGCAGCTGCTCACTAGATCGTAATTTTGTAATTTGTTATTACGGCAGAGAACATTCAAAAAATTCTTACAATCCTTCACCAGTTTCGAGTTGATCAAAGGATTATTTAAGCAGTTGAGGAGACTGGCACAGCAGTAATGGCACAGCGTGTAACCGCGATTAATTCCGCTTGAGAAATAGTACAGTAAGTACCCAAAACGGCAAAAGTTCTCAGACCCAACGATGGGCAGCAGATACCAAAGCCAGCATCCTATTTAGAAAGCGAGCCATCTGAAAAAAACGCTAGCGATCAGATATTCGCTTGAGAAAGTTTGGTGAGAACCACATATCTCTCGATGGGTAAATAACCTCAAATAATTTGTAAAAGTTAAATTCAGGCCTCAGCCTGTCATTAAACATGTCAATTTCCGGCACAGGTGGTTTAAATACACTAAGAATTAACCGATGTTCCGATATAGTACCGAATGCGAGTTCCACGACCCAACATATTTCAAGGGAAACGCCGCTGGGCAAGCTGTGCTATAAGAACGAAAGACTGGAGCTGGAGCAAAGATAGAATAGACTCCATGGCTAGAAGCGGAGTCGAAGACATGACTTCAGTAATAGCCCTACATATACGATATTTTGCAAACTGTTGAGTTTAGCAAGTGATGATTTTAAATTGGCTTCTGGCCACCAAACCACAGATGCATATGCTAGCATTGGTATAGAATCAGTGATTTGTATATAAAAGAAAGCATTTTGGGTGACAAGCCCCAAGAGTTACCAGAGGCTCTTCTGCATTGCCAAAAGATCGCTGTGGATTTTTGTAGTTTCTAATCCAAATGATACTTCCAAGAGAGTTTATTATCTAAAATAATTACGAGGTGTTTGTTAGTGAATACAACTAAGTCAGTTTTATAGAGGGCTCACATGTAAACCCTTATCAAGGCACCATTGTTCTACAATAAGAAGAGCGTGTTGCGTTAAATCAGATAAGACATTCAAATCTTACCAGAAACTGTCAAAACCATCAGCGGATCCCTGAAGTTTTACAAAAAGCTCATCAATGACAAAAAGCCACAATAGAGGTGAAAAAGCACCCCTCCTTGTGGACCACCCTTGGCAACTTTGACTGAAACCGAACTAGCATCTAGCTCGGTGATAACGATGCGCGATTTAAGCATAAATTCAATCCATTTGACAATGGTAGATTCGATACCAAATTTGGTGGAGGATCCTGCAATATCCAGGAAAGTATAACCCTCATGAAACTCACTATTACACAGCGATCTTTCAATCCTAGTTACAAGTTCATGTAGTGCAGTTTCACAGGATTTGCCAACCCCGGAGCGATAGTTAAATGGTAATCTCTGATGAATCTTTTAACATTCCTTCTAAAGATTTGAGAAATGTTGATGACAGGCAAAATCGCCGAAAAGACTTGGGGTCGGTATAGTCCGATTTGTCAATTTTCGGAATAAAATTAACTCTATACTCTTACTCCAAGATTATGGAATAAAACTAAAAGCAATGCAAGCCTGAAACAGGTTCAGTAGATATTCCCTTATAAGGGGAACAGTCATAGAGAGTGAAGCGATACCTTTTCAAAACCCGGGTATTCGACTGGCAAACAGCACTTGGAGCAATTTTTTGAGTGGTTACTCGAATTAATACAATGCTTTGGGCAGCATATTGAAGTTCAGGATCTCGTAAATTTGGTGTATCAGCTGAGCGAGTAATACTGAGCTCTATAGTGAAATAATTAGTGCCAATCCAATTTCAGCTTACGAATTACAATAGACGAAGCTTCCCGATGGTCTTAAACCTCTTAATTCAACCACTCAAATTAATAGGGTTGTTGGCGAGCAAATGTCAAAAGTGGTTGGAATTCAAGTGAGTTTGTGTTTTTCTTGCTATACTGGAGAGTTGGCAGGTGAGAGATAATTTCATTTGACCCTATTTGAACCAACTCTCTGAATTTTTGTGACCATTTTATTAATAAAATTTGTACACGCACAGTTTTAATGAAAATAATAGTTTGTATCTTGCGATAATCCCAGTTAGATCCGAATTAAAATCATATTGTATTATGGCGCCCAATGTGGGGTTTCAGAAATTTAGCTTAGATAACCGCTATATGTATATGATTCAGTGATAATGCAACTTATGGCTATATAACAACCAATATTTTACACCTTTATACATTTCCTGTCAATAATCACCTTTTCCACCTTTGTACGTATATACATACATATATCGGTATGTGTCTTATCTATATATATTTACTCGTACCTACGTCAAACAATCGATATATAGGATAACATCATAAAACGATACAGCAATGACGATAAAAATCAATTGAAAATCATTAAAATTCAGTATACGAACGTCGAGACTATATACACACAAAATAATTCTTTTATGACGAAACATCTCACCATCATGCACAAAATACCTTTATGTAAAATTTATAAAAAGGCTTTTTTCCATATAGAATACATTTTCCGATTTTCCAAAACTATATACATACATATACTCGTACATATATATTGTGGAGTAAACTATTACTTTATATGTGGTACTAGAGGTATATCGTGTTTCCAAACAACAACAACAACAACAGCAAATTTCCATTCGATTTTCAATTTAATTTTACTGTGAATAGTGTGTGTGTGTATTAGGTTACATTCACCTTTATCTCAAATTGTTATTTGAGACTTTATTGATTCTATATACTATTTGGAAAATGTTGATTTTTCACAATTATTTAAAGTTCAACGTGCGGATTGAAATTTATCGGATGTTTTTGTAATAGGAAACTGTGGCTATAAGCAAAATCACCCACTGCATAATCGAAACTAAATTATCGCTGAATAATAATCCGCCAATATTACACAATTGAATAATTTCAAAAGAGCTGCTGCTTCTCTATACATGTATATACGGATTCATATCTCAAACCGCAATGGAACCGAAACGAGAAACAAAAAAAAAAAAAACGACGAGAAAATCTAGAGCAGTAAAAAAATGAAAAATCAAAAATATTTTCTGAACCGTTAAATTGAAATTTAATTTTTTTTATTCTCACCTCATCGTTATCATTTAATAAAAATAAAAATGATTGGGAAATGGGAGCAACAACAACAACAACTGTACGAATAATGGGTATACAAGTAAAATGAGAAAAATCCTTTTTTTTATCAGTCTTTGTGTATTACGATTTTCCATTTTAGTTTTTTTGTGTGGTAAGTTGTGGGTGAACGTTGTCATGTGTCTGATTGTTATAATTAGTGAGCCATGAAAATGGATTGGATTTAATGAGAAAAATCTTCTAATTATTTGAGTGGAAGATAGTAGTGTCGCTGCATTGTTGTAAAATATTATATTCGTGGTCGCATTATATCGGCTAAATTTTGAATCGCACCAAATAAGATTCCGAAAATGGAACTCGGTGAGAAGACCTAGAAGCAATATTGCCTAGGCTACTCTGGTGTGGAAACCAAAAGACCAAAAGAGCGACGAAGATCCACGGAAGTGAGTGAGCTGAACATTCTATTAATAAAATGGCGAAAATCTCAGATAGATCCAATCTATCCCAATGTTTACATTGTATTATGGCGCCCAACATGGGGTTTGTACATGGAAATCTGACTATCGACAGCCTTCCATCGAGTCTATGGTTGATGTCCCCTCTTGAAGTGGATACAGTTTTGATCACTCAGTTTAAGAGTTTGCGAAAGGAAATTTTAAAATTCACTGCGAGTGACAGATTTGGTACAATCGGTTTCCAAATTTGAAAATTCGATAAAATGGATTGGACAATAAAATTCCAGAATGGAGTTAAAAATTTACGTTTAGGAAATTGAGGAATAATATGTGGTTCATAATATTATGTTCAAGTTGAAACTTTGTTATTATGAAATTTAGTATTTTGAAAGAGGAATTTCGAACTGGCAGAGAAGTGAGATATTTTAAAATACAGAACTGTATTATCCTTTTCAGAGTTCGTTCGATCGAATTGAAATTCCGAAATTAAATATTTCAGGACCTAAAGTTGTTTTTTATAAAATTCAGAAAATTTAAATTTTTTGGAATTTGGAAATTTAGGAGTTACAATTAAAATATAACCTCAACCTTTAGTAAAATTTAAAAATTTTTTCAGGCCAAACGGAGATAAACTCTAAGTCGCTGAAAATTCAAAATTCAACTCACAAAAATTTCAGAATTTAAACAAAAGCATAGAGAGCATTTTATACATTTTAGCTTCTTTGTAATTTGAGAATTAAGAATATAGGATAAAATTGATAAATTCTGAATTTTGGGATTTTAGCCGTTTGAAACAAAATGTTTAAATAAATATCAGTTAAACATTATAAGAATTTGGCATTCGTTAGGATCTTAAAAATTAAGATTAATTGAGATATTCTGAAAATTCCAAGGGCACAAAATCTCGTAATCCCGAATTTAATTAAATTAATTTCATACAATAATATTAATCTGATCGCTTCGCTCCTTAGATAAATTTGGAGGAGGTAAGAGCGAGGTTCAGCATACATAAGAATACATTTAATTCCCATAAATTAGGTAAACAAACGTCATGTTTACTATTTAAACCAAATTCTCCTGATATCGGAGACTCGTTATCCATGGCAACCTGGAGACTTCTCGCCATGGACCGTCAATGTCAAAGATTTCCAGAACTAAGGAAGAAGTCCCGTTAGCACAGTAAGTAGCGTCCTTGCTTTGTTATTTGAGGGTCTCGGGTTCGATTCCCGGTGGTGACCAAAAATCACGGTTGGGTGTTTTTAATGTGTAAGTATATGTGTTTGTACGGGTATTGCACCGTGGGCCCATGTGGCATTGAGTGCTGGAATAATCCGCCCAACTTTAATTAAAAAAGGAAGAAGTATGTACAATTTTGGAGGCAATACATAGATTTGAGCTATATGTCGTTCTGAAATATTCAAGCTCAATAACAAAGTTATGCGTAGTGTTAAACAATAGCACATAGTTTGGTGTGGAAGCTCCAATTGTCCAATCTTGCATTATCGTTTGGATACTGCCACGTATGGGACACCCAGTGCTGTTTTTCTGGCTGCTCGGATCCTGCATCAAATTGCAGACGACTTTGAGTTTGGCAATAGCAGTGCCTTAGTGAAAACCCTAGGTCTAGTTTGGTTGAAACGACAATGGTGACATCTCCGATTTTTTAGAATTTCCCTTTTCATGTATGGTCGTAGCTAAAATTCTGTTAGAAAGGGTCTGGCTACACAGACTCGACTGGGACGATCCTTTACCCGAAACCATGAATATAGAATGGGAAAGACTTCGTATTTCATCTTATACGAAAATATCCAAATTCCTCGTTTTTTAAATATTCCACCATCACCTGTTAAGGAAGAGTAGCATGGATTTTCGGATGTAGCCGAAAATATTTCTGGTTGACAATTTGTTGTAGTGGAAAGGTCCAGACTTCCTACGTGAATCATAAGCTTCCAAATATAAACTTTCAATATTTGGAAATCAAACAGTCAATTTGTTCAAGAAGTGTCATCATTCTATGAATTTTTCAAA
Organism: Tipula unca; assembly: GCA_951394425.1. Classification (NCBI taxonomy): domain Eukaryota; kingdom Metazoa; phylum Arthropoda; class Insecta; order Diptera; family Tipulidae; genus Tipula; species Tipula unca. Next base: position 221,713,357 of record OX596380.1, read on the forward strand.
TTCAATAAAACTAAACAATTTTCTTTTTCGACACACTCTTAAATTATTTTAGAAGAAACTGGTCGAATTACCAAAGGTTCCGATTTATGACGCGAATGATGGGTGGATTGATTTAACCACTTGCTGTTGATATGACGCAAACATCTAGCTATTCTTGAACTGTTTCCATTGTTGGTGAAACTAAACTATAAAAACGAACGAGGCGCTAAGCCTAGTCATTAAGACAATTCACATACAAGTAGTGTCCGACTTAACTACAGGCGCTTCTATTGAATTTCATCGTGTCCACCAAGCAAATTGAGTGACATTTAATCCCGATATCACTACCCAATTTTAACGGGATATAGGAAGTTAAAAAACGTTAAGTGAATGAAGAGACACCCGAAACGCATAATTGATCTGCACTTACTTTCGAGGAATACTCGACTATGTTGTACATTGCAGGGAGCCCCATATTGCATAATTTAGTCATTGTTTTCTTAATTGGGGGAGTATGTTCATAGATCTAACAATCTTATATATTTAAATTACTATACTGTAGTACCAATTAATAGTGCAGTACTATTTCACTAGTAGTCACTTTAATTGCGTCTGTGACTGGATGATTATAGCATAACATTTGTCCTTGACGTACCCCCACAAATAATAGTCTATCGGAGTCACGTCGCAGCTCCAGATGACATCGCAATTTCGGCTGATAATGCAAATTTCGAAGATAAGACGCAAACCGACCATTGTATCGTTGCGTGTGTGGGCAGTGGCACCTTCCTGTTGAAACCAGTTATCGGCAATATTGGAAAATTAAAAGTTTCGGCAAACTTTGGATCTAAGTTCTTAATATATAACAACATTGATCAATCATATGTATATCGACTCATTTCGTTCACCGAGAATATAATTTTTGTCACTTCTCAGATGAGGTTGGAGCTATGAGCTGCGAAATAACCGCTAGTTCAAAAACGAACCAAAAGATGTTGCGCCTCAAATGAAAACTAAAGAAGTCGCGTAGAGCCAACCATAGTTCAACCTTTTGTGATCCAAAATTTATATACAGTCAGCTAATCGATGAAATCAAGTACCTAGCAGAATGAGCCTGTAAATGGTCAAAAGCTTTAGCGAAACGGATTACATATTCGACTTTTGTAAAAGTTGGTTAGAAAACGAATCAATAATTAGTATTCGATGATATTCCGCAAAGTTCAGGAAACATAGTAATGTACTAAAGTATCTCCATTACATACAGGGAAGTCAACTTAAAAATGTTATCCAAATATACAACGAAAAGTGTTCCAAAATTTTATATGATAGGGTACTCCTGAACCCAGAGCCAATCATTTTTAAATTTGAACACATAAAATTGTACGTCACCGAGATGTGATTTCATGTGCTTTTTCGCCCCCGTATATAAGGCCATTACTGGCCCCTTACTGTATCAACAATGTGGCTCCATCGGTCTCGATCCTGATCATGGTCGTCATACTGTCTTAGACAATCTGATGAAGTCAAGTCATTCTCCACACCGTGGAGCACGCAGAACGTGACCAAGCCAGCGTACTCGCTCAGATCATACTTCCTGTATACAATATCGGGAATCTTCATCAGATCTCTGATCTCGATAGATGTACAGGTCTCGGAATGTACCATCTACTTCACGTTTTGGGGGCGTAAATCACTCGCATGATTTTCCTCTCATATGTTAAGAGCCATCTCTTGCACTCATCCGTCAGCGCCCAACTTTCACATCCAAACATAACAACGGGTCTGATCAACGCTTTGTAAAGCTTCAGCTTCACGGTACTTGACAGGTGTGTAGATTTTAGCAGTGGCCTTATAGGAAACAAAACACGACTACCTGCAGCCGCTAGCCGCGTTTTAATATCCTCATCCACACTGTTATAGTGAGAGATAGGATAGCCCAAATATTTGAATCTCGGCTATATAAGATGTTGCGCTGAGGTGTTTCAGTTTTACGAAAGATGTACTTCAACATGCGATTAAAGAGTATCGGGGACAGAGAATCTCCCTGCCGAACACCCGAGCTAACTGCAAAAATTTTTGATAGCCTGTTCTCAACTTTAACACAGCATTGATACTTCTTCACTGTCATTCTACACAATCGTACCAATTTTGTGAGCATTCATATGGGAGTCGGGAGTCCTCAATTACCATTCTAACATCGTGTTCGGGTATAGATCCCATCAGATCGTCCAAGTCACTGTAAAATGTGTCTTTATCTTGGGGCTGGCTGACTTCTGTGGGCGCATGAACACAAATTATCGACAGGTTGGTTAACTTCATGTGCATGCGAAGCTTACACAATCGGTTATTGACAGAGCCAGCTACAAGATATTAAATCCAGGTCCAAGATTCCTGAGGTCATCTTCACTGAGGTTGAGCAACGTATAGCCCTGAGACACATGGTCTCCACTTTAAGGCCAGCGAGTTTCTTGAAGAGCAACGAGTTCCAGCCGATACTCATTTATGCAAATGATTAGGCCTTCCAACGCTCCTGGTTTTCTAAGTGACTGCACGTTCCACGTGCCGATCCTAAATCTCGTGTCCGAATACTTAATTGAACAAATACTTAATTTTATCATTACTTCCGATAATATCATTGACAATGCTTTTAAAAACTTAATGCTAATCCTAAAATTAATGTTAAAGATAATTAGTTTAAATATAAAAAACTTTTTTAATGACTCCTATTCCACGATAGCATAAAAAAAATACTATTCTGTCTGCTTCCCATTCAATTAACGTTGCAAAACGACCAAGGCACACACACAAAAAAAAAAAAAAAATCTCTTCTTTTTTTCTGGTCACTTAATTTGCCAGATAAAATTCATGTCCTTTATATTTTATTGTTTCATTCTAAATATATACTTCGGTTTAACAGACAGATACATACTGTATAGTGTGTATACATTGTATTCCTGTGCTAAATAGTTTTTTTTTATCTCAGTTCCTTTTTACCTATTTATCCTGCTGCTTATTTCTCAGGAGGTACATACATATGTATGTACAATGGAATTTTCTTATGGAAGGACGAATGGATATATGTAATATGTATATATGTATATGTATGGACGAACACATAAATTTATTGAACTGTAAACGATTTATGTACATCTTTATGTTAAATGATGTTTTATTTTTATGTTTTTTTTATATTTATCTTGTATCCAAGATCCGTCTTCTCGTTTCATTGAAATTATCGTATATACATAGGGTGACATGGGGTTCAATATAATATGAAAAATGATAAAATCAATATGTCAAAAAAGGAAATTTTTATTTTTTTTTCAAAAAAGTTATGAATTTGATCGATTATGTTGTGCATTTTTTCGGCTATGTTTCCTGATAATTTGATATGAAATGTCAATTTGTTAAAATAACTTGACAGGTTTTCCGTTTTTTGTTCGGGTGGAAAGGAAAACTGAAACTTTAGTATTCTTTACGAATCTATATATAGGGTGAGCGAGACAATAACCTTAAGAAAAATAAATAAAAGGTTTTTCATTTATTATTCTATTGTTATGGCGCGCAGGTAAAACCAGTCATTCGAACTGCTGCGTACGCCCGCACGGGTCACATACATTTCCAGTATATATTGGCCCATTAGGTCATCGGTAAGGTGGCAAATTTCACTTCTCAGCCATCCCACGCGAAATCAGACACCCATCCATGTGGTTGTTACCATTGGGAACAAAGCACTGATAATCGTGAGTTTCTCTGATGGCTTTTACTGAATCAAATTTTTTTGCTAGTGATCGTGCCACCCTTCTGTACTCTTGATTTGTACAAAATCTAAAAGTAATGTTTGATTCATTTTTTGTAGCCCAATTTTTAACTTCCTCTGATATAGAAATGATTAAAAATGTATAAAAATATGTAATTGTACCATAAAGGTACGGTGAGTTAATGTATCCTAAAAGTTTATTAATAAATATTTGAAAAAGCTTTAAATTACATAAAGTATGGTTCAATAAAAAAAATATTTTTGTTGGGTACAACTTGTACAAAAGCTCGATAGAAGGTCAAAATTTCAAACCACTTTCTCTGACAGGAAATCTTATGCAAGTTCACAATTATTCAAAAAACAAAGTATGCAGTTGCTTAACGTAAAATTTGAATGTAATCCTTTTCATTCTTTATCACGATTGTTACCAATCGACTCTATATTAGTCCTATAATTATTTATTTAAATCCAAAACAATAACTTACATAACACAAACGAAAAATTATTTAATCAAAAGTGCTAAAGAGTGTTGGTAAGTGAGATTAAGAAGTTGTAAAGTTTTAGCCTCTGCTTAAAACTTGGTTGAAGCGATTGTTAAGATTACTACGGGTGAGGTCTTAATAATCGCGAGAATTGAAACATCAATTTGAATAATAATTTTAATTCTGATTTATTAAATACATTTTTTCGGTTTATATAGCAAAATTAAATTAATTTTGTGTACATTCAGCATTTTGCTATACATTGTGTTTTTTTATATAAAAATAAAAATATGTATGAAATGTATGTAATATAATATGTACAAGTATTATTATATATAAACTTGTATGACGTATTATTATATATAAACTTGTATGACCTGTTTAGTGAACTAAACATACTCCCGGGCGGTTGTGTATTAGAGGGGTTAGTTGTTGGTTTTGACTCGCCGGCTTGGTTGTCGTCTAGGAGTGTCACTAAGATTCGGACCGGAGCTAGATTCATCATTTTTGAGTGTTTTATTTGTAATCAGGGGAATTTTTTGTGTTGGTGGTGATTATATAGCGCTCGTTTCTACCGGTGGTAGTGGTGATGGTGGCCTGGGACTGGTTGATGTTTTTCTTCTGCACAGTCGTTTTATGCCCCAGATACCTATGATTAGTATGCCACTCCAAAATATTAGATGGATCATTGCATAGTGATGCACATGGTGTACGCTCTGATTCGGCGGAAAAGTTTCATTCTGCTCCAACGTCGCGATTTGATTTTCCAATTCAGTTGTTACTGGGGCAGTCAACAATTTGACCTGCTGAGTTTCTCTCATTTTGTTTTGGACTCGTGCATTAAAATCTCTTAGATGATTTCCCTCGTGTAATAAAATCGGTGAATTATGAAATGCATTTCTGATGTTGTTGTGGGCTGTTCCTGTCGCTATGATTAACGACTCAGCATCCCTTAGCATACATCCCGGGCTTATTTCGACTAGCCCGGATCCCTGAAACTTATGCGGTTGAATAGTGGAGTCACATATAACGTCAACTATCGTTTCATTGGGTATGGCGTAAATCCACTGGTTCGGAGTGTGAAGCTTGATCCAGTGGTTGGTTCCATTTATTGTCTGGCTGTTGCATGCCATATCGACTTCCTTTTTTCCGCTGCAATAGGGCTAGTTCGCATTGTCTTTGGTTAGTCATTGTATTGTAAATTGGTGAGAGTTTGCATAGGAATCGAGTTGGTTGGAATAATTGACACCGGTTCACGTCTTCTTTTGTTAAAGTTGCGAAATGTTCTCGACGGTCATCTACGGCCAAAGTAGTCGGTTGTTTTGATAATGTACGACTGAGTACTACCGTGGTTAACATCTGGAAGAGGTATTACTGACAATAGTGTATAGTCCCACGTGAAAGCAAGCGGTAATGTGATTTCAATTATTACACTCCGTTGTGTTACCCTAGTTCGTGTTTTCATGCTTTTATACACATGAGTGAGATCGTAAAGATTGTGTCCTGGGATGGTAATGGAGGCTGGCACGTGCTGGCGAATAAACTGTAGCTTTTTTTTATGCATTCAATATCCTGGCTGAAATCTTGCCTTTGGGTTAACCTTAATATTAATGCTTCCGCACGCTGTAATTCTTGTATTGTTAGTGACTCCTTGTTGATATTTTTGTGCCTGCTGTTATCGGTAAATCGCAAACAGTATGCAACTATGCGTCTTATCTTGTTGTATGATGAGATCTTGTTAAATACATCTGAGAGAAAATGAGATTCTTTTATCATAGTTGCAATCACTACTTTCTCTTCAAGTTCCGGTAGCAGTAGTTTCTGTTGTTCTTGTAGGTCGTCATCCGAGTTGCTAGCCAAGATTGTCTCCCAGTGCAATGATGTTGTTGTTAGGAACTGCGGCCCGTGCCACCATAAAGTGTTATTGATGAGTTCGCTTGGTGTTATACCACGTGAAGCCATGTCCGCTGGGTTATCTTCCGATTTAATGTGTTGCCATGTTGTCGATGGTAATGTCTCCTTGATGACCGAGACTCTGTTTGCTACGAATGTTTTAAAACGGTTTGGGTCGCCTTTGATCCAGCACAGAGTGATAGTGGAATCGGACCATGCGTATGTTTTAACGTTCTGAAGTTGCATGCTATTTTGGACGTGTTTTAATAATTTTGCTAACAATACAGCTGCCTTCAGTTCGAGACGAGGCATCGATAGCTTTGTTTTGATTGGGGCGACCCGTGTTTTCGCAGTTACCAACTGGGTTGTTACTTTGCCGCAGGTATCAATGTTGCGGCAATACACAGTTGCTGCGTACGCCTGTTCTGAAGCATCAGCAAATCCGTGCAATTCCTTTTGTTCTTCTGTTCTGGTGTTCAGCCATCTCGGTATTTTTATGTTAGAAATTTCGTTTAGCTCGTCCTTATAGCTAAGCCATTTGGTTCGTATTTTTTTTGGTAACTGGTCATCCCAATTTATTCCGGTCATCCATACTTCCTGCATCATAATTTTGGCCATGATTGTTGTTGGTGACAGCCATCCTACAGGGTCAAATAACTTTGATGAATTGGACAGTAATGATCGTTTTGTGGGCTGGTTGGTAGTTAACTGCAATTGGGCTATATCAAACTCAAAACAGTCTGTTTGAGGGTTATATACAATTCCTAGAGTTTTGATACAGTCGTTTAGTTTGATATGAATGTTTCCATCGGCCAGTTGCTCGTAAAAGTCTGTTAAGATGATGTTAGCTGCTGTGGGATGGGTACTGGCTCCTTCTTGAGCTAGTTGTAATAGTGCTCTTACTGCCAAATAGCTGCCTGCGGAAGTTCCATACGTTACTGTGTTTAATCTGTATGCGTTGATTGGCTGAGAAGGATCGCTTCTCCATAATATTCGTTGGTAGTCTCGGTCCCTTTTGTTTATCCATACTTGACGATACATTTTTTCTATGTCGGCGGTCATCACAATTTTATGTTTTCGCCAACGTAATAATATATCGGTAAGCTCTTCTTGAAGTTTGGGCCCGGTCATCATAATATCATTTAGGGATACCCCACTCGTTGTTTTGGAGGATGCGTCAAACACTACTCGAAGTTTGGTTGTTGTGCTGCCTTCCTTGATCACACCATGATGAGGTATGTAATATGTGTTTTCAGCTTGTTCGTCGTTCCGTCTTTCCTGGATCAACTCCATGTGGTTTAAATCGATGTATTCCTGCATGAATTTATGATAAAGTTTTTTGTAGGTTGGATCCTTCATGAATCTTCTTTCGATTTGTAATAACCTTGCAATAGCTCTTTTTCGCGATTCCCCTAGCGTGTTAGGGTTGTTGTTGAATGGAATCCTTACTATAAATTTTCCATCTGCACCCCTTACTACGTTGGTTTTAAAATGTTCTTCTACTTGGGTTTCTTCCTCGGTGTGGCTTCGCTTTACAGGAATGTTGTCGTTCTCCACGAGCAACTTCAATTGCTCCTCGATTGCCTTAGTGGTCACCATTGTTGTTCTATTACTATCATCCGTGTTGCCCATACTGCCAATTATTATCCAGCCAAATTCCGTGTTTTGTGCCATAGGCTCCTGGTACCCGCCTTTGATGATGCTGCTGGTTACAATCGACGGGTAATGATCTGCCCCGAGTACCAGGTCAATTGGTTGAGGTTGGTTATATTGTGGATCTGCAAGTTCTAGATTTTGAAGATGGGACCACTTGGCTGTATCAATGGAAACTGCGGGTAGTTGTTGAGTTAAGTTGTTGAGTACTAAGGCTTCAATGTCTAAGCTAAAGTCCTCATTGAATCTTGGCATTAATTTTATGTTGATGGTATGTCTGCAGATTCCTGCTTCGGTACCACCAATGCCTGAAATGTTGATATGTGCCTTTTTCTTCTTAATGTTTAATAGATTGGCAGCCTTTGATGATATTAAAGTTGCTTGTGACCCAGAATCAATTAGTACCCTTATTGTATTGAGTTTTCCAGTGCCTGTTGCTACTCTGACCACTGCTGTTGGTAGCAGTACGGGGCCTTGTTGTTTGACTATGAGAGTTTGCGCTATCCACTTGTTGGTTGATGCCATATTATTGCCATGCAGAAGAGTGTGGTGTTGAGCTTGGCACACAATACATCGTGTTGTGGATGTGCACGATATGCCCCTTGGATGTTGCGTTAAACAACGTACGCAAGTGGATGTATCGCTGACCAGTTTGTTTCTATCTAGTGTTGGCATTAGTTTAAATTGATTGCAGTCTTGCAATTGATGCCTCCCTTGGCATCTCTTTACTAGACACTGGCTGTTTACCGTTGTTGCATGCACTCGTTTCAGTGGTGCCATTGGTTGTGGTGATGTGTTTGCTACCTTGATGACACCCATAGCCTCTAGGGATTGAAATCTTCTTTCTAAAAAGTTGAAGAAATGACTGATCTGTTTAATTTCCCTCGGCTTTTCTAATGTGGTTTCGTACAGTCTAATTGATTCAGGGTCTAGTTTCTTGCCTAGAATGAACATTACCAGTGCTTCAAAGGGAGAGGTTATCTGTAGCTTGCTGATGTTGTGCAGTATTTCGGTTGCAGTATCATGCAAGGTTCGAATTGTTACCGCCGATGCTGCATGTATAGTTGGTAAGGACATCAATGAGTTGAAATACTTGTTTGCTAGCAACTTGGTGTTGTTGTACCTTGCTTGCAGTATTTCCCAGGCCTTGTCATAATTGTCACCCGTTGTTGTGAGATGACTAATTAACTGTCCTGCTCCCTTTTGCTCATTTGACTTCAGGTAAGTCATTTTTATAGTGTTCGATAGCTGCTTGTTGTTGTGAATGAGCTCGGTGAATATGTCGTTGAACGCGCTCCATTGCTCATAATCGCCGTAAAACGTTGGTAATTGTATTTTGGGTAATTGTACCCTAACTTCTTCAGAAAGGCTCGTTGTATATTTCTGCTGGTTGCGCTGTAAACGCATTATTAATGTGTCCACCTTCTCCTTAAGGGTTTCATAATAATTTTCTTGCACGTATTTATTTGTTTGGTCTTCATCTATTTCCACTAGGATCTCTATGTGTTGTTGATCAATTACCTCAATTTCCTTAGATAGTTGATCTATTTTTAATTTCAAGTATTCTATTGGACTGTTGGTGTTATCCAATGTTTGTTCGATAGAGTCCATTTTCCGGTACATATTCCTCATCAGCACATCTTGCCTCTTTAGCAGTTTTTGGTTGGTGCTTGACAATTCCTTGCTTACGTCGTCATGGTGTTGACGTCTATCCGAACTACATGATGGTGGCGGTGTTGTTGCTTGCCCTTTGTTCATCTTTGGACAATGATACTAATGGCACTGTTGGTGTTAGTGGTGGACCGTTGTTCAGGCGCTGCCGCATCTCAATAAGTAGATCCTTATTTATTTCGGCAATTGTATTCCTCATTGCTCTATACGGATGATAGGATGATGATTATTAAATATAAACTTGTATGACCTGTTTAGTGAACTAAACAGAAGTTAAAATTAAATAATTATGGATAGTATAACCTGGACTACGTTTATTTTGGCCCGAATAAAGGACTGGTATGATGGATGCCTACTCTAAAATGGGTTGAGCGCTGCAGAATTAACTCTAATGAATCCAATTCATAGTATATCTAATTCAGCTACCGGAGTTGGAAGAATTAACCACACTGAAGTTAGTCTGATGAGTGCCATCCGAGCCATTCCACAAGCTCCTCTGCCTTAAGAGAAACGCCGTATTACAAGATCCCAGTCCAAGGCAGCCTGAAAATTAAATTTAGCAGAACCAACATCGGCGATATCTTATACACCATTACCAAGAACATAATTCAACATCGGCGTTTTTTTTTTTTTTTTTTTTTTTAAAAACATCGGCGTTACCAATACATGAAATGCAAATTATACATACACGACGGAAATGGGGGTGCCTTCAAACAAAATGCCACGAAAGCTTACGCTGATCAAATAACGACAGAACAACAACTTTTCGATTGGGCTACAAAAAATGAATCAAACAAAACTTTTAGATTTTGTACAAATCAAGAGTACAGAAGGGTGGCACGATCACTAGCAAAAAAATTTTATTCAGTAAAAGCCATCAGAGAAACTCACGATTATCAGTGCTTTGTTCCCAATGGTAACAACCACATCACAGCGCGTCGACATCACAGCGCGTCGATTTTCCAATTCTGAAAATTTTTATAATTTTAAACTAAAATAATTTGTAAATAAATTAACTTTATTGAATAAAACTGTAAAAGTAAGAACCAAAACAGGAATTTCGTAGTTTAGAATTAATAATTTGTACTGAAATGTTAAATTCCACCCTAACTTGTTATGACGGTTTGTTCTATAAAACTCGAACGCGTTGAGTCCCCATCGTGAAAGATGGATTATTTGAAAGGTATTGTCAAGTGAGCATTTCGATTTTTCAGCAAAATACTATTTAAAACTGAAATTTAAACGATATATTGTTCATTAACACAAACGTTTAAACGCTTACTTGAAAGTATGTACAATTGTCATTCCAACGAGCAATTACACGTGAAAATCGGACAAGGAATACTTAAGATACACGAATTTAAAGATGTGAACGTTTGAGTTTCCGACAAAAACAAATTATAACGGAACTCCGCGTATTTTGACCCCATCGAGTTTTTACTCAAATCATATTTTTTTTTTATCTAGATTTCCCATCTCCCCGAATTTCAAAATAATTGGATACCTTACCTTGCCCCCGTAAATATCTTTTTTTTTTGTCTGATTTCGCATGGCATGGCTGCTCTGTTTTAGTTATCGGTATATTACAGGAACATATACATATACATACATAGTTAGTTATACAAATTTGAACAATAAAAATTCAATTATAAAAATCAATTAAACAAAAGTAAATAAAATAAGCGATATACTCGTATCGACGTACTTTCGTACCATATTGGAAACAACAAAAAAACTGAACCAAATTATGAAGCAAACAAAAATAAAAAATAAACTCCGGCTAAATATTAGTGAACTGCTAAATTACATTTTTTGCAGAAAACAAAACATAATACTCGTATGTATATACATAATAGCATAAACATATATTCTCTCGTATATATACACAGTAAAAAAAAAAATTAATTTTCAATAGAAATTTTACCAGATTTGTAGGGTAAATTTAAATTATTACTGCAAAAATTTCTATTGTTACCATTTATACTTACTTTTTGATGTAAAATTAAATATTCCTGTAGTTTTTAACAGGCATTTAAATTTTACAGAAATTAATCGGAAAATTACGTTCTGTTTCATTTATTTTTACTCTCCTTTTTATATTTCAGAGATATTTCATGTACAATTTTGTGAATTACGGTAATTTGTTAAAATAAAGCGTATAATATAATTATTGTTACATCGTGTTTAGTTTTTGAAGAGAGTGGTATATAATTATTTGTGGTTGTGTAATAAAAAATTAATAAGTTAATAGTGCGTTTAATTGATAAAAATAATAATTATTAATTTAAAGAATAAAGTAAGTATATGCCTTTATAGTACAAATTCTTTTATGAGTATAGCTATACATATATTGCTTACTAATTTAATTTGGAATACATAGTTTTTCTGCGTTGTTATTAATTTTTGTTTTAAATTTTAATTGTATTTCGTTTTATGTTCAATTGCAGATCATTGAATCATTATAGCAATTTATGTATAATTAGTTTATTCGAATCGTATTACAAAAATATGTTTTCATAAAAACAAAATGTTCATCTGCTGCAATTGTAATGTAACATGTGGTGATAAGGAAAAATATATGCGCCATCTCAAATCCCACCAAAATGATAGAAATTCAGTATTTAAATGTATATTTAGCAATTGTAATCGTGTTTTTTTCAAGTTTATAAGTTTGTCATCCCATTATTATAGAAATCATTATAAGAATATCAAAGAATTAAAACAAAATAATGTCCAATTAAATTGCCAAATGAAAGATTGTTCATATAAATGTTATGTTATAGAAACTCTTTTAAGGCATTTAATTAAACATTTACGTTTGTGTCAAGCCTATAAAGTTATGTGCCCCATTAGTGGGTGTAACAAATCATTTAAAAATGAAAAAACTTTCAGAAACCATATAAACAGCTTACACAAAATCAGACTCTTGTTACACAAAAAGTCTAATCACCAAGTGAACTTGAACTCTCGCCAGATACAAGACCCACTAGTATGTGACATAGATAATTGTAGTGTAATTAGAAACCCCACATTGACATCTGTTGAAATCAAGGATTTACCACTAAACATTAATATTAAAAATTTTAACGATAGTTTCTTAATTAAATTAAAGTGTGAGCATAATATTCCTGAGAGAATAATTTCACTCTTCGCGGATCATTTATCACATTCTTCAGATTTACTCGAATCTAATGTTTGTCAATCTATCGAAAATGTTTTTAGTCGTCATAAAGTACACACAGGATTAAAACATGAGGTCTTAGCAGAAGTCTTACCACATCTTAATTTAATTTCTCAAAATTCATTATCTACCTATAAACGTAACCAAAAACTGACCACTGATTTTTACATCAAACCTAATAAAATTTTCCTGGGGATTAATAATTATCATAAATCATGTTTTTATTATTATATCCCTATAATTGAGACACTTACACAATTATTTCAAGAACCCGAAATTTTATCTCAGTTTAACGCCACACAAAATATCAATTATTCTAAATATTGTGATTATACGGATGGGTTTTTATACCAAAACAATAACTTTTTTTATCACCAAAAGCATATAGAACTTATATTTTATACAGATGCATTCGAGGTTTGTAATCCCTTAGGATCAGCTAGGTTGAAACATAAAATTGTAGCGTTTTATTTCATGATTGGTAATTTAAATGTTTGCAATAGGTCTAAAGTAAATAACATAATGCTGGCTTTGCTTTGCACTGAATCGCATATAAAAACATTTGGGTTTAATAAAGTTTGTGAAAAGCTGTTATTAGATCTAAAGAAACTAGAAACAACGGGTCTTGTATTTAAACAAAATTTGGAAAATATTACAGGGTCTCTTATTGCAATTTGTGCAGATAACTTAGGTGCACATCAGATAGGGGGTTTTTTAGAAAACTTTAGTAAATCAGAATATTTTTGCAGATTTTGCCATTTAACCCTAAAAGAATTCAAAGAAAATTTTCGTTCGAGATGCCAAACAAGATCTCCTTCTTCTTATGATGCAGACGTGGAAAATTTATTTAATAGATATTTGGAACTGCGAACATTGCTTTATCCGAGTCTGCCGCTTAGACCTAAGCATCATTACTTACAGCATTACCCTGGATTAATAAAGCTATTTGGGCCTTTAATTAAATTTTCGACAGTTCGTTTTGAAAGCAAACATCAATATTTCAAACAAATTTCATTAAAATCTAGAAATTATATTAACTTATTAAAAACATTTGCAGAGAGGCATCAAATGCTCCAATCTTCCCTAACCGGAAAACGTTTTTGTATTCCAAAACAGAAATTTAAGAGGGTAGAACCTGAAAGCTTTTCAATTCCAATTCCACCAAGTTTTGTTTTTCAAACAAAGAAATTAATATATAATAACATTGAATATTTTTCTGGGCAAGCATTAGCCATTTCCAATATTGAAAATGGATATGTTAAGTGCTTCACAATAAAAACCATATTGGTTAATTCGAACGTTTCTCAAGTAGGATTCTTTGGCAATTATTTTCGAATGATGTTTAACTATAAACAAGGAATATTTGAAATTACCGAAAGCGATGATTCGTTAAATATCATTTCAATATTAAATCTTACCTCTCCTTTTCCATTTATTCCATTTAATGATGGATCAGCAACGTATATCACGTTACAATCAACTATACCAATTTATTGGTATGTTCTGTGTTTGAGAATCTAAATTAATGCTAAGAAAACAAAAATTATAAAATGTATTTACCTATTTAATTTATATTTAAAGATTTTTTGTAAATTACCACAACGATATGTCAGCTCAACAACGCCTTTTTGTAAAAATATGGGATCGGGACCGCCTCGTTAAAAAAAGTTTTTTGGGTAGCTGTATTCAAAGTTTAATAAAAAAAGGTAAGTTCAATTTAAATTTAATAAAATTTTATATTTTGTTTTTTAATATTCATTTGTTATAATTTTATTTTTAGCAAATGACTCAGGTATTCCAGGCACAAAACTAGTTTGCGAGTCTGATGGGACAGAGGTGGATGACATCGATGTTCTAGAATATTTTATTCAGAAAAATGAAGTTTTCCAGTTACTTGAAAATGCATCTCTGTGGGTATCACCACCTTCAACTTCGACTACGGTACCACAAACGGAAACCCAACAATATATTTGCGATGATAACTTTTCTACCAACCAATTTTCAACTGTAAATTCAAATAATGTTGTTACTTGGATACAAAGTAACATTGCATCTGAAGAAGTTCAACAACCGCAGAGTCCTCTCTCAACTATATCTATGTCGAGTGGCCGAATTACAGCTATCAGTTCTGATTTTTCTTCCAATTCCGATATTGGCTCGAAACAAGCCGAAAAACTGTTTGCAAATTACGAATTACCCATCACCAAACTATCGGAGGAAATAGTAGAATTGCTTAATCAGGAAAAGGAACTTGGCCACTTATACTCGGATTTTATCCATTGTATTGTGAATGATATGCGGCGCAAATCTTTTATATTCCGCAAAAAGTTTTCCGAACCATATCTGTTCGCTTTTTAAAATTATATCCGAAGAGCTTATCCGTAGTCGACAGTACCGGTAAACATATTTGCGATGAACCAATTACATTGGCCACGAAATTATGTAACCATAATAATTACATAAATAGAATAACAGAACGCGACTTGAAGGTGTTGAAAAGAAAGGCTAATTTATCGGATGGTGTGCCTAACTTTTTTGAAAAATCGGAAAATCAAATAACAGATCATGAGGCAAATGGAAAACAATTATGGCTAAAGGAGAACTACGGACGTAATGTAGATGATTTAAATCATGAAGCATTTTTTAAAGAAACTTTTACACAACAAAGAAAATTTTTGAATGCAAATCCTACTCTGAATAATATAAAAGAGCAATGGCCACATCTTTTTTACTGTGCCATTTTTATGAACTTATGAACATAAGTGAACAATTATTTTTTGATTAATGTGATTCTATCAAAAGTACACTTTTAAAATTTGGAGATAAGCTTAAAAATGTACCTGTTCATAGTGAAAATGATGAAGACCTTAAAATATTGATAATTATAATAACGTATTTTAAAGAAAAATCAGATGTGCTCTTCAAAAAATATCCTGTGAGTAATTTTATTATTCTAAATTATCAATTCGATTATAATTATCTTTATTTTTTAATTATTTTCCAGTTTGGAACAACTTTAAACGAAATCAAATTCGAAAACACTCCATGCTTTGCTGTAATCGGTAATTAAATGCAATCTTAATTAAAACATGCACTTAAATAACAACCAATATTTTTCAGATCAAGCCGAAAATAACAAAATAATTCATGTGTTTGTTGAGGGGACCTTGCTAGACATAAAATGCAGTTGTGTCAAAACTGCAATGCTGGTGACAATGGCTGCATATTTTGTTTTTAACATACAGTATCCAATTGAGTTATCGCAATCACTAGAAGTCATGCAGAAAGTATTTTTAAATATTACCGTTAGTTTTGCCCGTTCAAAAAAATGTAAAATGAATTATAAATCAAAAGTCATTAATTTCCTAAAAAAAATATTGCAATAATTTATTTTTTATAAAAAAATTAAAAATTAAGTTAATAAATGAAATTTTTTTAAATTTTACTTAAATGAAATTAATATAATAAATTGGAATAATTTATTATAAAATATTTGAATAGTTTATTTATAATTTCTTAAAATTAATATTGTTATCGAAATATTTTATTATGGTTATATTTTATTATAAAAACTGAATTAATAAACTAATGTTGATCACCTAAATTTGTATGTTTAATATTTTATTACAAGAAATTTATATAAAAAAAACTCATATATATTTGTTTACACATGTATGTACATAGATGGGTGATGTAGCTGATATTTTTATCTTACATAAAGTTCTATGAAGATTGGGATTATTAAGAGTGAAATTTTTGTCCAAAATCGATTTCTTTTACTAGATTTCTTAAATTTACCAATTATATCATGCAAATTTTTATATGATTTAAGGCATATAAATACTAGAAGAACGTGAAATTTAATTATTTGTATTGTAAACTATTACACATGTTTTCTTGTAATAAATTTTAATTCTTGAAAATTTACAATTTTTTCATGTAAACTGTTACAAGAGTTTTCTGGTAAATTTACGGTTTACAAAATTAAATATTACATAACTATGCATTTTTTACATGTTATGTATTTTTACGTGAAAAGGTTCGGCAAATTTGCCCACTTGAAAATTCTAGCAATTTTCAATGCAATTTTTTTTACTGTGTACATAAAAAAAATAACAAAATGGGATTAATTAACCAAAAACAAATAATGGATCGGGATATAAATTCGAGTTTTTCATTTGTGTTTTGGTACGGGAGCTGTATACCTCTCCCGCATACACACGTATACACATACAGAAAAAATGGTGGTTTAATGCACGATATGGGAAAAGAATATAGCCTTGTGTGTGGCAACAGGTTACTGGTGTAATTTATATTTAGGTCATGTATATCTATCTATCTACAGAATGGAATTCCAGAAGCTTAAATATTTAATTCGAATCCATTTCACACCGTCGTATACAAACGTATAAAATGTAGACGCGAATTTTAAAAACCAACGCGTGTTCGAAGGAAATACATTTTTTATTTTGAACGATTTAATCTGATAGAATTTAATTTCATTCTATTTACCAAAAGGGGAGGCTACGGAATGGTGGAGTAAAAATATATTATTAACAAAATTCATTAAACTAACATATGGATGATGTTGACACAGTAAACTATTGCTGGGGAATGAACGTGACGCAACATGTAAACGTGAATTCGAGATTAGATGAAATATTCTGAGGCCTGACACGCAATGTATCGACTTGCAGTTTTGTATTTTTACTTTCCAAAAAAAATTTTTACAATTTCTATTTTTTTTGAACAATTTAGATTTTAAATATATGTACCTTAAGCTCCGAAATTTGTTTATCTCTTATCATGCAAACTCTTATCAAACTGTTACGTAAACGATAGTTAAATGAAGTTCTAGTTAGTTCGGACACTCAAAAATTTGAATCGAGGTCCTTGTTGTACCTAACTATTCCATGCCTGATCTTATAGAATGCTTTCGCTGTAAAGGAATTTACTTGGAGTCTGCATAGGTACCTTTCTTAACGATTTCAATGTCTTATTCTATAAAATATGCAGATGTTTTAGATGAACTTCGCTCGAGGAACCCCACTTCTGAGCTAGATACGAGTACGTTAAATGAGAGTGGATAAAACTAAAAGATAAATTGTATCTTAATGAAGCAGGTATATGTATTGACCAACTCACCGAAAGACTCCTAATCCCGTTAATATGACTAGTCCATGAAAGTTTATCTCATTGAATATAATTGAAGCATTCAACGCTAGTTTGTTGGATTTGAGTATTTCACTACACACGAAAATTATTTAAAAAAAATACAAATTTCTAAATAACAGCAGTAGTGGCCGCAAAAAGATAAACTTTGAGTATATTGATGAACTAGACGAGATATTCGCTAAA
The DNA here is from genome assembly GCA_951394425.1 of Tipula unca. Lineage (NCBI taxonomy): Eukaryota > Metazoa > Arthropoda > Insecta > Diptera > Tipulidae > Tipula > Tipula unca. The sequence continues at coordinate 221,731,334 of OX596380.1, forward strand.
AGACCGGAGGTCTTTTCATCATCCGGTTACAAGGCTCAATAGAGTGCCAACAAAAAATACGGCGACAAACTCATAATCTGAGAGCCAATCTGAGATATCAACATCTTCTTCAGAACCTCCAAAAAAAAAACTCTAGAATTTAAGCCGTGCAACGAGGTCACGACGAAAAAATTTGACGGCATGACCGTTTCATGAATTTAATGGAGATAGAGCTATGTGATATGGAGAATGTGGATTGATTAATTAATTTAGACATTATGTAGAATGCAACACGATATAATAATTATGACTATATAAAATCGATTCTTCTATCAATTTTAAACGCCTTAACCGAGACTTTTGAATTGTGGTGCGGCACTCTGAAGTACGTTAAACTATACTATACACTACAGCAAGTAATGCGGCAAAGCGACACTACATTCTCTGCTATACTTATTAAAGACTGCAACGGAGAGTGACTCGCCGTTCATGAAATTAAACTTATTGAGTCGCGATTCAGAATCCAATAGTGGTGCGATACGAGCTTGGCGTTGTGCGTTTATATCATCAAAATCACAGCGTGGACTCATACAACAGCAGTGTTATTGTGACAGAGACACACAGTGTATCCCGACGACACTTTGATGGGCTACAAGAATCTCACCGAAGCTGCTACAGCCCGGCAGAAGCTTCACTAAATGAGTGTCGTCGAGTTAAGTGGACTGTCTTATAAAATCCCCCTTGCAGTGGGTTACCCTTACATGATTACGACTAATATTGGTGTGTTAAACAATTTGGAGCTGCTCAGTGAGGACGAGTTCTTTGCAGAGTTAGAACCACACGTTCGTTCTGTGCCTCTAACTCTGCAAAGTACTCGTCTTCTGTGGTTTCACACAAACATCGACTCAGACTATGGTTGGACAGCGATGTCGACTGAAAGGTAAGTCACATGTAATCTGCAAGCGTGAGGTTCTCGATTTGAAGTGAACACCGATAACAACGCGTAGTGGATACATACTGCTCGGTCCGTCGATCAAATGGCGCCGTATACAGTTTCCCATCGTTCCAGCGTGTGCGATCACGATAAACAAATAAATCTCAAGGAGGGACTTTCGATCGAGTCGTGTGTCAATATGACAAGCAAAGTCGCGTCATGCATTGAAAGAGTTTATAAAACTGTCGACGGCCGCGTCGCATTAAACCTAACAAAATCTGGCCATCGTATAGTTTAGAACTAGTTCACTCATGTCCGGTTGTACGAAAATATTTAACTGGAGATTAGCCGACAAGCGGTTAAAAGCTAAAATTGTTCTTCATTTCACAACCGAAATTAAATTAAATTAAATTAAATTTTACACTTTACGTGGAAATACAATATTTACATTTTCTATCGATATAAATCAAAATATGGACTACCAGTTGACTTTAACTAGAGAACCGTTAGTTAAATATTTCGTGCAAATAGTCTACGTTGTCTACGAGTTGCCATCTTTTTAAATTGAAATTACGAATAAAATCAATAAATATTTCTAAAATATAACCAGCATTTATGTTTTAAGTGCAATTCACCAAAAATGACGTATCTGCGGTTAATTAAATTCTCAAAAAAAAATCATTTGCTAATCGTGTGGCAAATATTACTTAAATCGCACATAAATGCTTATTTCATGTATATTTTAAAGTATTTAAAACTGGATAATTAAAATAAAATGCAATGAATCTTAATAACGACATTAATTTAATTAGTGCGTTAGGTGCTAATCAAATACCTCATGGCGCCGATGACACTACAGCTAAAAAGACCGAAAAGCCGCCACCAATTTATTTAAAAGTGGCGTTAAATAATGAGCTGGTCAATATAATCGACAAGTTAACTGACTTAAAATTTTATATTGGCCCGCTTAAAAGGGGCAATATCAAAGACACAAAAATCCAACCTTTGGAAATTGATGGTTTCAGAGCGCTTGTAAACCATTTCGATCAAACTGGAAAGCGATACTACACTTACCGCATAGCTGAACAGTCAAAAAGGGTTGACTGTTGTTTTAAAAGGAATGGAGAGCAGCGTAGAGGTGACCGACATTCATGTGGCTCTCATGGCGCAAGGTTTCAATGCCAAATCTATTGCAAACCTTTTAAAACGGGAAAGGCTCCTCAACCGATGTTTCGCATAGAGTTAGAGCCAGATGAGAAAAACAAAGGAAGCCACAGTATACATAACTTGAGATATTTACTGCATCGCAAAATCAAGAACCCAAAAAGCGAACCGGACCAGTACAATGCATCAAGTGCCAAGAATACGGCCACAAAAAAGCATATTGCACGTTAAGAGAAGTTTGCGTTTTCTGTTGAGAACTTCATGATTCAAAAAAATGCGATAATATAAGAAATGATACATCAGTAAAACGCTGTAGTATAATTGCGGTGAAAATCACACAACAAACTACAGAGGTTGCCCAGTATATCTGGATTTGAAGCACAGGACAAATCCAAAGTTGTGATCCGAGCCACGAATGCTTAAGTCACGTTACAGTCAAATAGATAAGACTCCAAGAAGTACAATAGCCCAACAAACGAATGGACACTCAACCACACAAAATGACCTGGAGAATGTTACATACAAGCAGTTTTGCACAACCAGGAGTTTCCTATGCCAACATCCTAAAAGGTACCGCCCCAAAAACAAAAGATCATTTCAACGAAGAAGAATTAAATATTTACGCAAATGAACACACTAACGCAAATTATTGTCAAAAGCCAAAAATGACGATCCTAAAGATAGCTGTATGGACTGCGAACGGTCTTTCATAGCACAAAGCTGAGGTTCAAACCTTTCTAGTCGATCAAAATATAAACATCTTGCTAATATGAGAAACACACTTTACAAAAAATACCAAAGATACCAAACATCCAGATAGAAGAGCCCACGTCGACACTGCGGTCTTGATCATACGAAGAATAAAGCTAACTCAACAAATATGATTAAGATCAGATCCAAGCAACTAATATCTGCCTACTGTGTAATATCGGCTGTTTACTACCCACCGAAACACGCAATCAAAAATCAGCAATTTATCGATTATTTTAATCAGCTGGGAATTAAATTTCTCGCAGGAGGTGACTACAATGCTAAACATATGTAATGGGGTTCGAGATTAACAACACCTAAAGGAAGGTAACTATATGATGCAATGCACGAAAAAAATCTAGATAATTTATCTTCTGGACACCCAACTTACTGGCCATCAGATAGAAATAAATTACCTGATTTAATAGATTTCTGTATAACAAAAGGAATTGCACGTAGGCTTGCCACCTTTTGAGAAAGCCAGAGGAGGACAGTACAATTAATGTTTTTCATTTGATATTTAGAAAATCTAAATCACTGAATTAATGCGATCGCTGTAAAAATCAGAGAGCTTTTGAGCACTAAAATGCATTTAATTTAATTATTCAGCTTTTTTAAGATTATTATTGATGTTTCGAATAATTTTTCTTATAGCAGTTTCTTAAAATGGTCTGCTCCATTTTGAATGCATTTTAGTGATCTTTTTTCACCTATATACTCGTACCTCAGCAGTAATTAAGGAGAATATGAATGAAGGTATTCCATCTCAAATTACTTGTCTTTAACGTACTGTATGGCCGTATATATTGAAAATTGGCATTCTCCTCAAGGACGTTCTTTTGCTGAAAATTAATCACCTCTTGAAATACTGACACTCAAGTCCATAACTTCATTTATAACTTTTCAGGTATGTACACACTTATTTATATAATAAAATAAATAAATGATTTCATTATCTGAAAAGGGATATGCTATTTTTGTAGCGTCGGCAAAATTAAAATAATTAAATCGTCGAATCTAATTTAACTGCAATTTTAATCGTACGGACTGGTCATCGTCTTCAAAAAGATAAACGAAGTAGTTTACCGGATTAGCAAAGGGCAGCGAGGAAAACTGAAGATGGTGACATAGTGCGATTAGCTCTCTACGGGGGGAGGTGAATGTTTAGGGTAATGATACGATGGTGGCAACATCTTTATTTTAGTAGAGACACTACCGTAAATGTAAACTGTAGTAAATTAGATATGTCTAGACTATTCAGGAAAAGTTGTTTTATTCACGTCATATTCGTCATTTTCTTTAATTATCTTAAAATTCACATAGATATGATCTTAAAAATTACAAAATCCATCTAATTCTAATTTAAAATTGTCTAAATCATTGTATACAAGTTTAATCCATAATTAATATTCCATCAAATAATCCCAACTCTCCAAATTATTTCAAAACTAATTGATTGATACAGTCCGTTCACGATTTATTTTCCTGAAGGAGGACATTTTTGTCTACGTGGACGATGGAGGAAATTTCTTACGAAAGGAGGACTGTCTCCCAGAAAGGAGGACGGGTGGCAAGCCTAATTGCACGCATCAATGATCAGGTATCATTAAAGGGAAATTGAACAGAGCTATTATAGCCCTTATATACCCTTAAACGAGCATTGAGAGAAGAAGAAAACTCAGGAATCCAGAGTTACCTTACTGAACTCTCGGCGACCTTGAAGACAGATTATTCACTATGGAAGGCAACTAAAAACCTAAGAAGAGGCCAACATTATCCAATTCACCAATTAGGCAACCAGATAGACATTGGACCAAAAGTGACGTAGAAAAGACTAGTGCTTTCTCTAACCACTTGAAAAAGTATTCACACTAAACGAAAAAACTAACCTACCAAAATATCCTAACCAAAAATAACTCAAATTACAATGATTCCAAAGCCTGGAAAAGGCAAAACACAAGTCGCACCGTACAGGTCAATAAGTATACTTCCGATGATTTCTAAACTTTTTGAAAAAATGGTATTACAAAAATTAAAACCAATATTATCTGAAAGACAGATTATACCAAACCATCAATTTGGGTTTCGACACGTTGTTAACACAGTTAAATTTGCATTAGAAGAAAATAAATATTGTTCGGCAGTTTTCCTAGACATTGTGCAAGCTTTCGACAAAGTATGGCATGAGGGCCTTATATATAAAATTAAAACTCGTCTATGTGAAAAAAAATTGCATGCAGTCCTTGAAAGCTACTTGTTTCAAAGAAAATACCAGGTTAATCACAATTCAGCCATTACTGCACTATATGACATAACCGCAGGAGTTTCATAAGGCAGCGTTCCGGGAGAATTGCAAGATCACTGAAACAAAATTGAGAAATGGCAAAGAACGTGGCGGATAAAAGCGAATGAAATAAATCAACATACATAACATTTACGTTGAATAAACTTACATGACCAGCGGTGAAATTAAACAATGTCACCATATCTCAACAAACAAATGCCAAATACATGGGTCTTCATCTTGACTCATATAGACGATTGACATGGGGGAGAAAACACATTAAATCAAAGTGCAACCAAATAAAAATAAAATTTTCAAAAATGTACTGGCTGATTGGCAAAACTTTCCTTAGAATGCAAGTTTCTACTATGGGCCCTGGGGCCCATTGTGTCATGAAATTATTTAAAATAAATTTTCAGTCTTGTTTTTGGGATTTCGTATAGGATAGTTCATATATAAACTGTCCCGATAGTTTTGATGTTGCTATGCATTACATTTTTCTTTTGAATGAAACCTGAGCTAACTTTTTACATGTACATATATGATTTAGAAATATTCTTGGAACGGAAAATTCATTATAATGCCTTATGCGTATATATTTATGTACTATGTACTCATACACATACACATACAAAGGCACATATATATATATACTTTGTACAACCTTGTATGTTGAGTTAACTCTTTATTCTAATTATCTTGTTATAAATATATATTACAATTATTTTTCTTCTTATACATTTTACCGAACGTTTTTTTTTTTTCTAACATTTCCAAATTTTCAATCCCCCCATTTCCTCATTGTTATAAAAATTCGTAATATATGCGGTATTATATACTGTTCTCTATGTTATGTATACATTATATAATACAACACTCAACTAGAGGGAAATGAATGGGTTTAACAGAAAATTTTTTTATGGTTTTTAATTTGAAATTTAATTGAAATTAAAAAGAAAAATTGTCTATATATAGACGTATGTACATACATACATATGTATATATACTCTACTTGTTATAGCCGAATCGGAATTTGATCGATATATATGGGGAAAATTTGTTAGCAACGCACACACAAAGAGATTTATCTAAACGAGAACATAATAAATTGGTTGAGTGGATAGGTATATAAATTAAGGTTTGAAATTAAATTAAATCCTCTTCAAAATTAGTATGTATATATAGTTTAAAAGTAAACTGGTGGGGTCGTATATACGTAACTATGTACATATGTGTATAGTTGATATAATTATATCATTATATTTTGTTCTAAACTATTATTATTATTCCATCTCTATAATACTAAACAAAACACAAATGTCTAATTAAACTTTTAAAATCTAATAAATAATCTAACTTAAATCCCACTTTGCATAATAATATAATCATCATTTTCATTATATTGTACAAAGTACACGACAAGGAATATGGTGTGGTGGTAATTTTCAAAAAATAATAAGCAAAAAACAAAAAGTTTGTCTCATAATGCTTGTCGTCTGTATCTGTATATATTTTTTATACGTACATTCATTCCAACACAGAATAATGGCGCAAACACAGAGCTCTAAAATTATATGTCTCAAAGGTGTCTTAATTATATTTGTAATGTACATTTTTATTTTCTTCATGTTCTTCTTTGTCGTTTGTTTTCTGTTTTTTTTTTGTAACATTATCATTATTAAAAGTTTTTGTTGTTGCCGGCATACTTTTCTTCTCTCTCGATTATTGATCTACATTTTATCTCTTCCTTGGTCTTGGGCAATAAAGCCCCCCAATCCCATCACCAAACGATAAGCTATGGTCATTAAGTGACATCGAGGAATTGGCGCCCAACGTGGGGTCATATAAATTATACATACTACTTTTTACTAAAATAAACTACATACATATAGATATAAATATATTGATGAAGTCATGAATTTTTGTTGTTGTATACTGGACACAAAAAGGGGAAGTGGGTTTATATTAGAAATATATACATATTTTTAAAATGGGGTGAATATTTATTTTTACTTCATTAAAAGTTCCTTTTGTTGTTGTTGTGAAAACTAAAATGTACATATGTATATATGTTATGTGTATATAAGAGTAACATACATCCTTTATGTATATGATGTGTGTGTACATTTGATCCTTATTTACGATACAACAGTGACAACAACAACAACATGAAAATACCCAAGTAAGAAGGAATTTTAAAAAGATTCCAAATGATTTTTTGCCCATTTAGACAGGGGTTGGTGCGGTGGTGGTTTGGTTAAGGTTGTTTCCCCTTCTTCTTGTCTTGTTTTTTTATTTTTTTTTTGAAAGCAAAGCAAATACCATAATACTTGGTGTTGTCAGATATATTGATGGGGGTAAGCTTTTGTAACAAAATATCCAAGTCAATAAATTATGATAAAAATTTTTGGATCATTTTTATTTGGTTTGAATATAATTATGCTAAATTTGTATTTTACGTGATGAACTGCAACGCGTGAAATGACAATATAATTAGTTACTTTGGTTTTAATAATAAACAGTTTATAAAGGCCATTAGCCATGAGCATGGTCTTCATACTGTCTTAGACAATCTGAAGAAGCCAAGTCGTTCTCTTCACCGTGCACCCATAATCACCTGCAAATACCTCTGCGCCTGCCATATGGTTGCTCTCCTTTCAGATAACGTTGCACAATCCGTTCCGGATCTGAAATCTTGGTATGTGGAATCATATAAATTAGGAGGAAAATTATTATATGTGAGATGTGACTCAAGATCAAGAGGCAAAAGATAGCAACGATGTCCAAATTTTGAGAGATGTCGTGAAATGTATAGATGCTCTAACTAAAAAACTAGATGAGCGGGCTGAGACCAATTATCGTTACCCAACGCGACTAGATAATAAAAACAAATTTACAAATGGTCAAAATAGTAATTTGGAATGCGAATGGGCTGATCCAACACATCTCCAAGCTGGAAATATTGATATATATCTAATCTCTGAAAGCCATTTCACTAACTCCTCATATTCCAGAATACGTGGGTACAGATTTTACCATGCCATCCATCTATCAGAGAGAGACCCAGAGGCGGATCTGCCTTTCTTATTAAATAGAATATAAAACACAACGAAGAATTAAAAATTGAAAGTCAATCTATGTAAGTAACAAGTATAAAAACTCGCACAAAATACAAAGAAACAAATATATCAGCAATATATTGTCCACCACGACATAATCTGAAAAGAGACAATTATGAAAAACTTTTTAACACCATGGGAAGCTGTTCTATTGTAGTTGTTCATTGGTGGAGATACTGGAGTTACTGCACAAAAGAGAGAAAGTTGTTTGAAGCAGGAAAAAAAATTAAACAGTGACTTCCAATCTCGTGGCTCACCAACTTACTGGCCAACAGATTTTAGCAAGACACCGGACCTTATAGACTTTTATGTAATAAAAGGTATATCAGATAACTATATTCGTTTGGAAAATACACAGCAAGACTGTATAATAAGAATACCAATAAGCAACACCATACAAGTGCTAATAGAGAACATACAACAAGCTGCGTGGCAAAGTACCTTTTTCAAATACGCAAATAACATCAACTGCAAAAACTATCCACTTGAAGTAAGAGAGCTTGTGGCAAAGAAACGTAAAGCTCGAACCCAAGAAAATAAAATTATCCTTAATAACCTATGTAACAAGTTGAGATTTCTGAATAGAACAATTAAGAATGAATCAATAAGCACATATTTATCGTCACATACTATAGCCAAAAAGATACCGAAAATTCCTTATGGAAAGTAACGAAAGTACTTAAGAGACCAACAAATTCGACGGCACCAATTAGAAATGAGGATAGTACCTGGGCTCAAAGTGATAAACCAAAAGCTGACTTGTTTGCGAGACACCTAGAAGAAACGATTCAATCATTACCCAAGCAAACTGCGGATGTAAATGTTAACCTACTGAAACGATCTGATGAGGTTGAAGTACAAAGTGTATCTCTGCAAGAGCTAAAAGGGGACATTCAAAATTTAAGCATGAAAAAATCTCCTGGGTACGACCTTATAACTGGACAAACCATTAAAGAACTATTAACTCGGGCTATAGAAAGTCCATAGAATCACAAATATTATAGAACGTACACTAGAAACTAAAAAGAAATTGTTCAGCCGTTTTCCTGGATGTGGCGTAGGCATTTGACCGAGTAAAAAGAAAAAGTCGGATCTAAAGAAAATTTCAGCTGGAGTACCACTGGGTAGTGTATTGGGCCCTGTCTTGTACCTCCTGTATATCGGGGATATGGAAGAAGCAACTATATAGCAACTTATGCTGATAATACTGCGATTTTGGCAGTTGGGAACAATGTAGAAGAAGCTACTAACAAATTGCAAAAATCGACAAATTCAGTGAACAATTGGATGAAAAAATGGAGGATAAAACTGAACGAAACTAAATCTGTGCATGTGAACTTTACTAATAAAAATATTTCTAATAGAATCCCAATACTAATCAACTCTAAACAAGTTGTCTATTCAGATACGGCGAAATATCTAGGTATTACCCTGGATGCCAAGTTGAGGTGGAAATAACATGTCAAAAAAAAATGGAAGAGCTGAAGTCTATATATATCTTCATATTGGCTATCTTCATATTAGGTAGACATTCTGAACTATCCATACACAATAAATTGCTTTAATACCGGGAAATACTGTAACCGGTATATACCTATGGTATACAGCTTTTGGGATGTACCAAGAAAACGAACATCAAGAAGATACAGACGTTCCAAAACAAAGTACTTCGGAATATTGCAAATGTTCCATGGTACATTAGAAATGAAGACCTCCACCGAGATTTAAAACATGATTCACGCCTCCGACAACACGAAAACATCAAGATATGGTGAATGCGGAAAAGACCGTTGGCAGTAATGACGAAAACCAATTGATCTAGTGAATGGAACATAAAACTAAAAATTTGTATATTAATAAATAATTTTAATTTCTTTAGAGCACGCGGCCAGAATCCATTTCCTCGGTTTTATTTGTATATTGTAATACCGTTGTTAACTATTGGATCGATTTCGCTTCCTTGTTTCCTATACACCAGTGCGTTCTGTAGGTGAATTTATGCGTTTTTGCCTGCTGTAAAATTGTCTGCAGGACAGGGTGAAGTTACCCGCTTTTAAAGGAATTTTTATTCTAGTTGGTATATGGTTTTTTGCTCAATTTGTTGTTGTTAAAAAAGTAAATAAAAGTATGTCAGTAAATAAATTTTCCGGTTCATCACCTTCGTTAAGAACTTGTATGCTTATCCTTGGTGAATTTAACATGCTATATCTTGAATCAATTCTATTTGCTCAATTCTATCCGATCTATACCCAAATCCGATTCGGCTTTTGTTTTAATCGGGACGTACAAGATGTAACAAAATGCTGAATTAAGATTTAGACTGTCCATGATTTGAATCAACTGGGTACATATTGCACTTTTATTTCGTAAATGACAGAATTTAAACATGAATTTAAACATGCTTTTAGTTTCGTGTTTTGGTCGATAATTGCGACTTCCTGTGTGGATTATTAATTTTCGTTTGAAATGCGACAAAAATTTAAAATGCTCCTGTTACTGGTGGATTCATAATATTTCCTCGCCAAACATAGCCTTAAATTTATTTTGAAGGGTGGTAACATTCGCCGATGTATAAAATGTCCGTGTTCCTCCTCGGGCAGGCGGACAAATTATTTCTCTTCCAGAACGAATGATTTCATTTTCTCAAGATTGTAATCACATCCTTCTAAAAATAACATTTTAAAATCATAATGAAACAATTAAAAAATTAATTAAAATTACCTATCTTCAATCTACAACGCTTCAGCTAGTGTCAGCGGAATAAACAATTATAGCCCATTTTCTTAGATGAGCACCAGTCTTGGCCACCGATTATTCCGTACGTGTAAAATCAACCGAACTTCATTCCAACCAATAAATTTAAATTTGAAAATTTGGATGGATGCCGATCAATCATGTTGAACAATTCTCGAGAATAGCAGCGGCACGAACCAGTCGCGTTGAATTCTTTATGGTGGCAACGTTTTGTGTTTATTGTGTGATAGGTCCAGGAATAACTAATCGGTTAAATGGATGAATAAGAAGTTTGGGATTATTTCGATTCTGAAATTAAGAACAACACTAAAACCATAGATATAGATTTATTCGTCTTTTCTAGCCCATTGGGCACTTATTTCAATCGATTGGGTGATAAATTCAGTGACGTCAACTCTTATAGTCGAAATAATTCTTTCGAAAATCCGTGTCATTAGCAAAAAATAAATAGAAAAATAGCAAAATTGACATATTGAGCGAAAATTAGCGGTTAGCTGCTGCACATTTGCATCCATTTGAAGGGGATTTTTTTACTAAATGGCTAGTTTTGATTGGCTAATATAAGCGGTCTGTTGAATATTTTGCAGCAGGCAAAGAAATTGCATGCATAAATTCAAATTCAAATTGTCACGTATTGCATATATGTTTACAAGACTTCTTCATATTCTATCACGGTCTCCAGTCGACCTACTTCTAAAATTATAGCAAGATGCCTTCCGTTAATTTCATTAAATAAACCGTAGAAATTAGGGTTATTACGAGAACTTCGGCCTTGTGATTTAATTTTTTTGACAACAAAAAATTGACCAAAAAACCATACCAAATTTTATTTGATCTTCCCAAGCACTCACACAAGCATAAAAAAATACATCAAAAATGGTCATGCACTGATGTATGACCATTTTTCGTTTGGTTTGCTATGTTAGTGCTTGGAAGGGTTGGCCAAAATGTATGGATTGTATGGATTGCATTTTTCTATACATATATACATATGTATATCGTTTTGGCTAGTGTATCCTTTCTATTCATACGATACTACTTTACGGTAACGAAGCGTAAGAGTTATTTCATATACGAACTGGTCTAATTACCAGGATTTAGAGGTAAAATACATAATGACAACAACAATTTAACATTGCATATAATTATTTAAAATTTATTTTTATAATTTTAATTGTTTTTTGACATTTCTGTCATGATGAAATCGCGTGGTATTCCCGAGAATACACCGCAGCTTGAAGATGCAATACCAGCTAGTTGACCATTAAAAACGAATGGAGCACCCGGATTATTACTGCAGATTTCAGATTTTCCATAAATTGAAACGGCACAAAACTTTTCACTTTTGATTACTTGACCATCATCTTTGTAGTTTGCTGTACACTGTTTCGTATCCATTATTTGAACCTCGACTGGTACAGATATTCTTACAATTGTAATGCCGACCTACTTATTAATCGAAATATTTGTGTTTTTGTTGTTGAATAAAAAATAACGTACCTGTATACGAATCCATCCATATACGACAGCAGTAACGCCATGTGATAATTCGAATTTTGGCAGGACCAAGTTTATCAATTGAGTGGTCGGGCTTAGTATAATTTTCTTACTTAATTTTAATAAACATATATTATATTCTAAAGTTTTATTATTGAATGAAGGATGATTGATACGACGTTTAATTGGATAACTAACACTTTGTTTTAACAGCCCAGCTTTAAATCCATCGGAGTCCACTATGACATTGGTTCTATAAATTAAAACAAAAATGAATAATATTATATAAATGTATCTTGTTCTATTTACGGATTGCCACAAACTGCTGCCGTTACTACCCATTCAGCAGCGATAATTGCCCCGTCGTAGCAAATCGAATTAGCGCACGGATCTAACGATACTTGGTATGGGGGCGCACCATTGGCATGAACTGCAATAATTTGTTAAACTAATTACGAAACATTGTTAAATTTTGTGTTTTTTCGAGTATATACTTACATCCGACAATGCATTGGCACAGAATGACAACGAATAAAACAGTTTTTAAATTTTTCATCCTGAGTGGAGTAGTAGTTCTTGAAACACTGTAACAATTATTGTAAAAATTTATGTTTATATATCCGGTAAAGTATTACAGGCGACGTTAGGTTTTTTATTGTATTTAATAAAAAAAAAAATCAATGGAACCATGTTAAACTATAATATGAGTCGTGGTTCGTGCCAGTTGATCGTGACTCGTTTTAATCAAGTAAACAGGCCATTAATGTTAGTACAAATTGTTTTGTTGGTAAATCTATTAAAGCCTTTATCTTTTAATTTCCAATAATAAACTTAATTTATTTTGCTAAATTATAATTGTCGTTCAACAGAATTGTCACGAAGTTAAACTATTCAAATTATTTTTACGTTTGTATACAAACTATAGCGGCCTACGGTCTCTATTGGCCTATTTTCGCCGATTTGTGTAATTACTTTCTTTGCTGTTGAACCTTACCTTGAAACGGTAAATTTAAAATGTATTTAAACTTTAATTTAAATGAAAAACGTCTTGACTATTAACGGAACAAAAATAACGCCCTAATTTTAATTTTCTAAATATTAAATAATTTCTAAATATAAAAAATCTATCGGTTTTTTAATGAATGTCAGCAAATAGACATAATTTATGTCAAAAACAGCGTGCAGAGATGAATATGCCAGTTGGTGGTAAACTTGATGGTTTAGATAGATATATAGACTGGCTTAAACCAAGATATTTTTGTAATAAATCCAACTTCCATTGATCAAATCTATAATTTTATCACGATACAGACTAAATATTGCTTTATCCTACATAAATCTGAAGTTCGCACCTAATATCACTTGTTTTAATTACATTTTTTTTACATTGTTCAACCGACCATTAAACTATACCTTAAGAATAACAATCGTACACATTGTGTTACGCACGTGCTTTTAAAAATAGTTAAATTTCGTGTACCGTTAGAATAATCGCGGCACAATTTATTTATGCTTTAATATTTCTCGCACGATTTTCAACATGTAGAAAGGCAACGTCATCAAATGTGGTGAGCGTGCTTTATACATTTTTTTATGATGGTAAATTTTCGATTATTTTGCGCATTTGATGGGCATAAAAAAATAAAAACTTGTCGTGCGCGTCATCATAGCAAATTTTAAATTATGTAATTAGTCAAGCGACAATTTTTTTATTTTGTGTTCCCCTAAATGTTGATCCGAACAAATACATATCTGGTAAAGAAACAAAATATAATTGTTGGTTTGTGTAAATGGCGAGCATAAACGATTGCAATAATTTACTTACCTCGGTGAGTGGAAATTAACTTCATCTATATCTTAGTGCGTTAGTACGTTTTCTGCCGCATATTGGTGGGTTTATGCCCAAATCACTGGATGTTCCTGTACGTCTCCACGGGAAGCCCATTTCGTCCCGTTTGTGCCTTCTATTGTCTTCTATTGCGTTCCTGTATATCATGTCAAATGAGTTACGAATAGAATGCAGATTCGAGCACAAATGAGAATAATCTAGGTTATTGGTTATTTTAATATTTTATTTCTATACATTACAGGATGTCGGTTTAAAAAAATCAGTGCGTTTTTTTTAAAAGCTATAATTGTTAGTATAAAAGAAGGAGTTTAGGTAAGAAGAAGTTATAAGAGCGAGAGCGAAAATCTATTTGGTGATCTTATGTAATCTTTTACTTTCAGTTAAATTGTAATATTGTATTTTATTACATTTATTTGAGCCATGTCCTACGTCCTACTTTATTAATAAAATGTTGTATCAATAAACAATGTGGCGTGTGGGTGTGCGTGTGCCGTTATTTTAATTATTTTGGTGGCCTACAACATATAAGTTTTACATTTTATTAGTGTTATTGTATTACGAGCACCGATAACACTAATGCGAATTTTGGAAGTCATCACTCATTACACATGAACTTGAAAGCAGTTATCAAAAATTGTTGTTTGTTGTGAATTATTATTGAATTAAAATTAAAAGATGGATAATATGAGTACTAAAAAAGATATATTTTGGACAAAGATGGTCGAAGAGCTTAATAGCACTTTTAAAGGCGATCTTAATATTAAAGTTTCCTTTATATTATTTTAAAGGTGATGTGGTAAAAATATTTAGTAAAATAGTCTTCAAATTGCCTTCTAATTACATAAAGAACAGCATATAATTAAATCTAATTTGATCAACAGTGAGGTTTTTGTGTGCATAAGGCTTCATCATATATTCTGTTAGTGGGCGTCGTCAGCCAGAAACACATATGGTGAAAGTACTTCCGTGCTTGGTAAATGACATGTCGATGGTAATGGTACAATGTTTGCAAAAATGAAGTGTATATAAAGTCAACAAAAAGAAAAATGGATACCGCCAAAACAACACCGTACTCCCGCTCAAGTACCCGGACGCGAGATTTAGGATCGGCACGTGGAACGTGCAATCACTTAGTAAACCAGGAGCGTTAGAGGACCTAATCACATGCATGAAGGAGTATCGGCTGGAACTCGTTGCTCTTCAATAAACTCGCTGGCCTAAAATTGGAGACCATGTGTTCCAGGGCTATACGTTGCTCTACAGTGGAGATGACCTCGGAAATCTTGGAGTTGGATTTCTTCTTGGGCAGGTAAAGATCGCTGTTTTGGATTTCCAAGCAGTCAATAACCGATTGTGTAAGCTTCGCTTGCGCATGAAGTTAGCCAACTTGTCGATAATTTGTGTACATGCGCTCACAGAAGTCAGCCAGCCCCAAGATAAAGACTCATTTTACAATGACTTGGACGATCTGATGGGATCTATATTCGAACACGATGTTAGAATGGTATTTGGGGACTTTAATGTTAGAGCTGGCAGAAATCAGACCGACTTGTGTGAAAACATAGGTCCGTACTCCCGACACGAAACCGATAATGATGAGAGAATGATGTACTTTGCGGTTGCTCATGATCTTAGAGTAGCAAGCACATTCTTCCCTCACAAACACATACATCTAGAGACATGGACACATCCTCGCGGAACTTCCCGCAGCCAAATTGACCATGTGTTAGTTTCTAAAGGACGGGCTCAGGTTGTGCAGGATGTGAGAACATATCGGTCATCAACCAAATACGTAGGCAGCGATCCTCATTTGGTCGCTGCAAAGCTACGATGGAAGTTTTCGTACAAGTCTGGGAACAAAGCGAACCGCATGGTACGTTTCGACTGTGAAGGTCTGATAAATGAAGATCAAAAGAAACGATATTGACAGCGATAACATTGATGAAGCTTATTACCAGTCTGACTGCGTGAACTCTGTCTGGCAGGTACTGAAAACTTCGGTTGTCAGTGCTGCTCAACAGACTTTAGGTATAGTGAAAGTCAGACCCAAAAATGATTGGTTTGATGACGAGTGTCGTCTTGCAGTTGAGCAACAAAATATAGCCCATAATGAAGTGCAACAACGTCTCACAACCGCGAGAAAAAACAAGGCTGCTCTTGCAAGAAGGGCAGCTAAGCGGATTTGTAGACGGAAAAAGCGAGAATGGTGGAAGGCCGAGGTTCTGAAAGTAGCAATGGGCGCAGTTCGCGTAATTTCTTTAAAGGAATTACTGGACTGCACCATACTTTCAGGCCTACGTCAACCGCTATTCGGGACCGGGATGGAAACCTCTGTGTCAACATCGACGTAGTACTTGACGCATGGAGAGGACACTTTACTGACCTGCTTGATGTCCATCATGCGTCACAGACTGTTGTTGAGCCACCTCTAATACAGATTGCGGAGATTTGCACTGAGGATCCATCCCATGAGGAATTCACTAAAGCCATGCAGAGATTGAAACGAAACCGCTCACCTGGAGTGGACCCATTAATTCGGAGCTCTTGATATTCGGAGGGGATACTTTGTCGAACTGTCTTTTCGACCTTATTCGATTAGCATGGCGAACCGAAGTTATGCCCGACGAATGGAAAGTGGCCGCGATATGCCCCCTCTTCAAGAAGGGAGACCACTTGAAGTGTGAGAATTATCGCGGTATAGCTCTTCTTTGCACAACATACAAGTTACTGTCATACATTGTATTGGATAGAATCACTCCTCTAGCGGAGGGCTTGGTTGGTCACTATCAAGGACGATTTCGTCCGAATCGATCAGTCATCGATCAGGTCTTTTCGCTGCGGATGATTCTATCTAAATATTATGAGACATCTATCCCCGTACATCAGGTGTTCCTGGATTTCCGGCAGGCCTATGACTCGATCAAACGAGGGAGTTTGTGGTCTGCCCCGGAACACCTAGGAATGCCAACAAAATTGGTACGACTGTGTAGGATGACAGTGACGCAGTCTCAATGCTGTGTTAAAGTTGAGAACAGGCTATCGACAATTTTTGCAGTTAACTCGGGTGTTCGGCAGGGAGATGCTCTGTCCCCGATAGTCTTTAATCTCATGTTAGAGTACATCTTTCGTAAAACTGAAACACCGCAGCGTAATATCATATATCGCCCGTCCAATCAGGTGTAACAATAGCAACGGAGTGAAAGAAATACTTGATCCGCTTGTAGAGTTTTCAGCTTCAGTTGGACTTCAGGTCAATGAATCCAAAACGAAATACCTGATCTCTTGTTTTAGGGACAATGGCACGCCAGATTTTAGTAGTGGTCACCACACGTTTGAGGGAGTGAAGAGGTTCAAATATTTGGGTTCTCTTATCACTCACGATAACAGTGTGGGTGAGGATATTAAAGTGCGGCTGTCAGCTGGCAGTCGTTCTTTGTATCCTCTAAGGCCACTGCTAAAATCTAAACAGTTATCAAGTGCCGTGAAGCTGAGGCGTTGATCAGGCCCGTTGTTAAGTTTGAATGTGAAAGTTGGGCGCTGCCGGATGAGTACGAGAGTTGGCTCCTAACATTTGAGAGCAGAGTCATGCATGTGATTTACGGCCCAAAATGCGAAATAGATGGTACCTACCGAGCTCTGCACAATATCGAGATCAGAGATCTGATGAAGATCCCCGATATTGTACATGAAGTAAGATATTGGATGGATACAGGAAATTTGTTAAGGCTCAGCAACTTAGTTTTAACTTAAGTAAAATTCCATTCCAAATCAATTCAATTTGTACTCTAGATTTCTATCAAATTTTGTTTCAAATTAAACTTAAAGTTTGAGTTTGAATTGTTTTTAATTTATTTTTTAAATTCATCCCGCGAAGCGCACCAAATGTTAACGCTAATGGTCTACTCCTAAGAACAATTTGCCTTTTTTCAAATAACAATGCGGATTATTTAACACCGTCTCGCCTTAAAATTGGTCGATCTGCTGAAGAGAAGTCAAATGGTGAGATTACCGCATATATATTGTTAATATTAAACTATAAAGTTGCATTCGAGTAGAATTCTTATCGATGCCATGTGACTGTTTCATTTAAAATATAAACACCCCTATTCCGTTAGTCGTGTCACTTGTCACTTGTACCGACAGTCAAATTTTGGTATTCCCTAAGTCAATTGAAGTGACAATCGTCGTTTCAAGTGACAAACATCGTATTCTAGTAGTCGTTATAAAAGTTTCGTGTCACCTGAAATGACATTTCTGGACGCGTAAAATTTTTAAGCGACAGGAGCAAAAATGCAGAAAATCGGAAGATAGCAAAACATTTAATTTTATTTTTTTTGATGTATTTTATATTTAGTGAATCAAAATATAATTAATTTAAAATGTTTTTATATTTTTATTTTTTATCTACTAATTTGTGCGTTGATGGAAAAATATTGAAATATTTAGCTAACCTACAAGATTTTTATACGTATTTAATTCTTAAAACTTTCACGAAATTACAGAGATTACAATTACTTATTATTTCTCAATAGTTTTTAATAACCATTAACGCACCACATAAATATCATGACAAATGCAAAACTGACAATTCATGTGTATTTCAAACGTCAATATTCCGTCAAAAATCAGGAAATTATTGGTGCTGCCAGATAATTCTATTAGTCGTGTCACGTCACTGCGGGCGACTAAGAGAATATCAATTTATATTTGAAGTGACGTGACAGTAGTCGTGTCGATTGAAGCGTCGCGACTATCAGAATAGGGGTGTAAGTTTAATACTATCTCGATACTATCACCATACTTCGTGATAGTATCGCGATAGTGTCAAACAAAATTAAATTATATAAATTACAAAAACCACAATTAGAACACATTTAGGACAAATTTGACGCGTCTGAAAAAAAAGTATAAAGTTTGTCCTACCTAAATTTGAATCTATTAGTGATCAAATGTTCAAAGCTATTAAGTTTATTAGCAAACGTAGAAAAATTACCAAGTCTATAAGTCAAGAGATTTAAATACAATAATGTGGAAGGAACCCAAGCATCCACATGATTCATAATTGACTTGCATCGGTGAGTGAAGTTGAAGTACCTTCACCTATATCTTAGTGCGTTAGTAAGTTTTCTGCCGCATATTGGTGGGTTTATGCCCAAATCACTGAGTAAGTTCCCACGGAAAGCCCATTCGGTGTTCTTTGTGCCTTCCAGTTACGAATGTAAATTCGTGCACAATCTGAGTTATTTTAAAATTTTGTTTATATACATTACAGGGTGTCGGTTAAAAAAATCAGTGCGTTTTTTTAAAAACTATAATAGTTATAGTAGGAAAGAATTAGTTTCGAAAAGAAGAAGTTATAGGAGCGGGAGGGAAAATGTATTTGGTGACCTTTGGTGATCTTTGTCTTTCAGTTAAAGAATTAATGAAACTTTAGTGGTTTCCCAAATATGAATGAGGTTAGCGTGCGATAGATATGCCTCAGCTGATGTTGCTACATGTCCTACGTTCTACTTTATTAATAAAATGTTCTATCAACAAATAATGTGGCGTGTGGGTTTGCGTATGCCGTTTATCTTTATATTAATTTTCCGGCCTACAACGCATATAAGAGTCCTTCAAAGCTTAAGATTTACATTTCTTTAGTGTTATTGCATTGGAAGTCATCACCCATTATACATGAACTAGAAAGCAGTTAACAAAAATGTAGTAAAAGCAAATTGCTATGCACACATATTGTATAGTTGTTTACGCAAGGCAATGGAAAAGTTAGATATCAATATTTAGAACATAGTTTTAAAAAATCATTCTCATTTTAGCATTTCAGCTAACCGGGGAGATTATTCAAAGAATTTTGTGTATTTATGGGGACGTTAACTTCGCACATTTTAATCGGCATGTCGTCACACGATCCCATTATCTATATTCCTGACCCTCCATTAGCTTTTAAAAGGCTTTGCTTTATATATTTGGAATGGCGAAATTCATGGTAAGATCGTAGTATATTTACTGTTTGCTGATCTTTGAAAAGCCTATATGTAACTTTAAGGAAAAAATTCCATAACATTAACAGATTTAATCGATATACTTAAAGAATTGAAAAATCAAATCAGTTCACGAATAGCAGAACAATTTTTTGGCTATGAAGTGGTGAGGAAATTACGTGAGTTTGAAGAAATATAGAAAATAAAAATATTCAACAAAACTTTATACATTTTGATAAATCATCCCTATAGAGTATAAAGAAAAACGATTTGATTCAGTAGACACCGTTGATTGGAATAAACAGTTAGAATCCCCAGAAAGACGGCCTGTCATTCACTATTTCAACCTCCGGAATATGTGACTTGAACATAATTTCAATACATATGTATATGTACATGCATATGTACTCGTAAATGCATTTGTTGGTTTCATAATTTAGTCACGAACTTCAGCGGTTTCTTTGACACGGAGTTATCTACAACATATTATTACCACCAAACAATTTAACTTCAATCGTTGTATTGAGATAAGGCTAGCAATGATTTGGATAAACCAATATAAGACCGCATGATTAAAGTTAATCCTTACATTATCAACATGGTCATAAACCAATAACAAATTAAATGGATTACAACAACATGACCATTGTTAGACCCGATATTTTTTAATCAATAGTAAGTAATGTCAATGCGCGATAAGCTAAGTAAAATGATAACATAACAACAATTCAAATTTAACAAAATTTATTTTCAAAATAAGTATACAATTGTTTAGATAACTGCTTTCGCCCAATCGATCCAATCGCGTAACTTAGAAACACTAGTATAAACACCAGGGAAATCACGTTGTGCACAGCCCAATCCCCAAGATACGATTCCAATTTGGTAATTACCATAAGTGAGTGGTCCACCCGAGTCACCTTGACAACTATCAACTCTTCCGCTAAACGAACCAGCACAAAACATATTAGACGTAATAACATAACCTACTCTTTTGTAATTATCAGCACATCGTTGCGTTTCTAAAATTGTAACATTGGCCGCTTGAAGTGTTGTGGGAGATGGACCATTTTGCTATAAATATTTGAAATAAATAATTTTTTTATATTTATTTTGATTGAACATATATACATACCCATAAATGTCCCCATCCAGATACGCGACCCATTTGACCATATGGTAATACAAAATTAGGTTCGACCAATACAACGGGGCGAATTTTTTTGGTAAAAACAAGTGACTGGTTCAATTTCAATAGACCGATATCCGAATCATATGTGACTAATCATACATTTCTAATCATGTCCCTATACCGCTCACCATTAACAGTAACATGCTGACCATCATCGTTTTTGAACATATGAACCAATGATTCCGCCAGCCCATAAAGCGCACCAAACAGTAATTTTCTTTGGACATAATGGAGTTTCGACAAAAGCTTGTGGATTATCCTCACTCCAAATGCGACAATTCTGCTTATTTACGTACCCATGTAACCAAAAATGGGCTTCATCGGACAACGACATTTTGAACGGAAATTCAACATTAATATCAATTTGTACTTCAGAAATTCAATATCAATATCAATTCCTATACACAAGTTGAATCTTGATAGCTTTTAAGCCAAGATCCTTTCGTAAAATCTTTCATAAAGTGGAAGGACACAACCACAGTTGCTGAGAACGGCGACGAATTGATTGGCTTGGACCTGTTTCAATGCTTTCTGGTACAACGGCTACAGCTTCTTCAATGCGCACTGTTCGGCGTTTCACGGGATGCACATTATCATTAAGAGTAAACGTGGTCCGAAAACGATCTATTGTTATTCGAATTAGCCGCTCTGAAGGACGATTATGTACGCTATAAAATGGACGAAGTGCACGATAGGTTTGACGAACAGAACCATTAAGGTGCTATTCCACTTGACTGAATTGACTGATAGTAAAAAAAGCGGAAAAGAGAAAAAAGTCAAAAAAGCTATGTAATAGACAAAGACAAGTTTTTATTTTTTTATTTTTTTTATGGCAAAATTTTAAGGAGAAATTTTGATAGCTCACAAAATCATAACCAAATTATGTAAAAAAAATTAATATTACTAATAAGTCGGATAGTTTTACATCTCTAAATTATCTAAAAATTAAATATTATTAATACTCATATCAGAATTTAATTTTTTAGTATATTTTCCGTAAAAATTAAAAAAATCTCTACCTAAAAACGTTATGTGTTTTTGTATCTTAAATTTTTTATAGCAAAGTTTTAAGGGGAAGTTCCATTGTAACTATACGTAAGGAAATGAAATTATCACGAAATGAAAAATGACACTTCGCTATAAAACAATAATAATCATTGTTATTATTATAACCATAGTGTGCGAAAAATATTTCTCATCATATACTAATTTTATGCATGGGTGTTAGTGTGACTGCCATAAAATGTTCTCAATTTGATACTTTTTATGGCAGTCACACTACTACAGACACAAATATTTCTTGACTGAGAAGGGTTTTTGTTTCATTCGCTTACAAGCAAATCTATATTTTTATCTTCCTTTAGTTTTACTATCAGTCAATTCAGTCAAGTGGAATAGCACCTTTATTTTGATAAAAAAATTCAACAATTTGCAAGCGTTGCTCTGATGTAAGTCTATTCATAATGAAATGTCAAACCAAACTAAACAAAAAGCAACTATCAGCTGTAAAATAGGTTTGCAAATAAAGCAGTGTTGCCAACTCAAAGTTGTGAACCTCTAAAAAAACACCCTTTATATGAACATATAGTCAGTAATAAGAAATATGTTCGTATGACCGAAGTATATTATGCATCGTCTGGCTTAGGTCAACCAAATGGTATAACCAGACATATGATAGTCATACTAGGAGACTGTCACTTCTGTACCGGCTGCCAACATGGATACAACATTCTCATCGTCTTTATACCTATTCATTTAGAGATAAATAATAAATAGTTTGGGATATAAAAATCGTGTAATGGTAGTGGTTGTACTTCTTGTGTATTATTGCATGGATATAACAAAATGGAGTATTTTGAAATATTCTAGAACGCTCTCTGATTTCTCACTAAACTAAACTATCATTTTATTTATTCAGTTCAAAGTTTGATTTTTTGCGCTCTCCTTGGAAAGTCACATTTTCTCAATATACGAGTACATATGTACATACCATATACAAGTAAAGCAAAATTCATTTCACGGATTATTAAGTTTTATTGAATGAAACTAACAACAAAAACAACTGTACAGAGTTTGAGATTAAACTAAAATCAATAAGTAAAGTTAAAATGTATTCTACATGAGATACATACAAATTTTTATGTCAGATTTGGTTCAACGATAAAAACTAAAAAGTGACCGTGACAATGTCGAGATCCCAATAAGTATAATAAATTGCTTCATTGATGAATTGAAAATTGAATCGATGCTACGTTTTTATTTTAATTTAAAAATAGAATCATATAACACAACGGTTTGTTCAATATATTGTGCACTTGAATAAATCGAGCGGATATAATCAACAATCAACATTTTGTCATCATGATTGTTGTTGTTGTCGGTATTTTTATCAAACAATAAATAAATATACGATTGATGCGCTTCTTATGGTGATGGGAGGGTGTTAGATTATCTCTATATTGTATATAGCTGTATACGTTCCAAAAATAAGAATATCCCGGAAATGGGGTAAACATGTATCTGATTTTTATCCCCTCTTACATTTTAACATACATATACATTTATACTCGTATATATATGAATACATCTCACTTTATTCGGTTTAAGCTGTTACACAATTTTCTCATCGTATTCATACAATTGAAATGAAAATTCAACCAATTTAATTTTTTGTTTTCTTACTTGTACTTTGTGTTATAATATTGTAAATATGTATGTATGTATGTATGTACAATACTATTTATAGAAAATTGTTAAGATGATGGTTTAAATAAAATGAAGCAAAAAATAATAATCTAAGAATAGAAAAAGCTCTCTACTTATATACTTACAGCAACAAAATTCGTAACAATAAAAAACGATTTTCTTTTGTTATGTATAGTGAGTGTGTGTTTGTGTATAAACGAGTAGTTATATATTGCTTCAATAGTGATACCGTTATCGCGGGATTCATCAATACTGTCACTAGTTTTTGAGCGAATTATTAACTTCAACCCCACGTTGGGCGCCAGTTATTAATTTTAATTTTTTTAAAAATATTTATGTACTATTACGTACTTTCGGAATTTTTTTATCTTGGAACAAGCCTTAACAAACTGGAAGAGTTTAAACAAAGAAATGGATACTAACTCATTATACGTTCAAAGGTCCGGAAGAGAACAATTGGGATCTAGGTTTGACCAAGGCCGGACAGCTACAAAGGTAGTGTAGGCAACCGTCCATTTGCTCCAGACATTCGTCACAGAGACTATCCTGAGCAAGACCCATGCGTTGGAGATGAACCTTGAAACGTCCTTGGGCAATAAGTGCAACCAGAATTCTGAGTTGGCTATTTTTTTAAGGATAACACATATTTAGTGAACCTGACGTTGGGTTCAATGATGGACAGTTTTGCCTTTCTACAGCTAAGAGTATAGAACACAGACAACCGTCTATAGAAATCCTGGGAGCCATAGTTTTCTCGAAAGGAAATGACAGAGAATGAATTGGTGAAGTTAAATTTGGGCAATAGCCTGTCATTCACCATTTCAACCTCCGGAATATGTGGCTTAAACTTATTAAGAATCTGTCTATGCCTTGTACAAGTTCCGAAGGCATTCCATGCCTGAAGGCGGGTTTATGTATTTCTATCTTGCTGCAAAATTGTCTGTAAAACAGGGTGAAGTTAGCCACTTTTTATTCTAGTAAGTTGGTACATGTCGTTTGCTCAATGCAAGCAAACTTCACTGCAACGTGGTCCAAGCCATAGGAACACTTGTTTCCCGTTATCTAGCATTACACTATCATCATCGGTCAAATCGTCTTGACAATAATCAGAACATTTCCCATTTAGACACTCCTTACGACGTTCTGTGTGGATTAAATCATATTGAAATTTGAAACAATTAAAAAATTAATTAAACCTACCTTCAACATGCAACGCTTCAGCTGGTGTCAACCAACCGAATACATATAGATAGAAATCCAAGATGTAAACATTCTACTGTTGGGTAGCTAATATTCGAATTTGGTGTGGCACCTCGACTTACCTAATTGAAGTTGATAGAGCCATGGCACAATTGGAGTGAAATTACGGTCAAAAATGTTTTGTCGGAATGCTTTTCAACAATACTCGCAGGGATAGGGTTTCTCGCCAGTTTAGATGCTTATATGATTTTGTAGTGCGTCTGCTCGATAGAATATCGAGGTTCACCACGGTGTATAAGTCTGTGTTGTTAAAAAACTGATCCGGTCATAATAAGCTTCGGGTAAATCCTTCGACGCTGCAAACAAATGACTTAACGACTCGGTGAAACATTTTGCCAGAAATATTTACTCCCAACTGGGATTTCCAGTACATGAATCTAGAAATTTACAATCAAGATAAACAACCAAAATTTTACAATCAAGATAAACAACCAATTTCTACAACCAACACGACATTTTAAATTTGATTTATTTGCACCGACCGCAAAAGTTGTCTAGCCATTTCTACTGGAATGGCAGTACATATTTTCTCATGAAAAAATGAAAACAGAATATAATTAGTAATTACAAATTAAAATTAACAATTCATGTCACTATTTTGACAACGTCAAGACGACAATGAAATTTCGGTTTCGCCAAGATATAGCAAAAAAAAAATTGAACAAGAGCTAAAATTGACACAACGAGTGAAAATTTGAGCAAATTTTTAATTTGTAGCCGTTCCCAGCCTGCTGCACATTTTGCATCGATTTGAAATTATTTTAATTTGGAAGGGGAAATTTGTTTACGAAATGGCTTGTTTTGATTGGCTTATATATGGTCGGTGAACATTTTGCAGCAAGATAGAAACGTATAAACTCGGCATGAAATTATTTTAATTTGGAAGGGGAAATTTGTTTACGAAATGGCTAGTTTTGATTGGCTTATATATGGTCGGTGAATATTTTGCAGCAAGATAGAAATGCATAAACTCGCCTTCAATGCACCTCAGTCGAAACGCAGCAGAGCACGCTCAATTGTCAAGCTATCAGCTTCTATCATTTCCAGCAGCACATACACCGAACGACGCTAGGCTCTAATATCAAAACAAAACGTGTAGTTGAAATACATATGTATGTACATATACATAGGCTTTGTTGGTTTTATATTTCAGTCACGACCTTCAGCGGTTTCTATGACACGAATTTGTCTACCATATATTTTATCGTTAAGCCAGTAAATAGACTTCCTAAGCAATAGTCATGTTGATTTATTACCACCAAACAATATGAACACGATAACGATCTAATCTCTTTTCGGCTTTATATCTGGACTTTAACGTTGTACTGATAAGTCTATCAATGATTTTGATAAACCAATTAATACCGCACATGATTAAAGTAAATCCCTACATTATCAACATGGTTAGCTATTTTGTATTAAATATATGTCAATGCGCAATAAGCAAAGTAGAATGATAACATATTCCAATTTGATAATTACCATAAGATTCCAATTTGATAATTACTATAAGTGAGTGGTCCACCCGAGTCACCTAGACAACTATCAAGTTTTCCGCTAAACGAACCAGCACAAAACATGTCAGATGTAATAACAAAACCTACACCTAGGTAGTTATCAGCACATCGTTGCGTTTGTAAAATTTCAACAATCGCCGCTTGAAGTGTTGTGGGAGATGGACCACCTTGCTATAAACATTTTAAATAAATAATTTTATTATTTTTTATGAACACGCATTGTTTTGATTGAACATATATATATATATATATATATATATATATATATATATATATATATATATATATATATATATATATATATATATATATATGTATATAAATAAAATAATAACAGTGTTAAAGGCCATTACTGGCCCCTTACTGAATCAACAATCTGGCTCCAACGGTTTCGATCCTGAGCTTGGTCTTCATACTGTCTTAGACAATCTGAAGAGGCCAAGTCGTTCTCTACATCGTGGAGCCATCGTCGCCTGCAACGACCTCTGCGCCTACCATATGGTGGCTCTCCTTTCAGAGATCGCTGCACAATTCGTTCCGGATCAGCACGCAGAACGTGACCGAGCCAGCGTACTCGCTGAGATCTAACTTCATGTACAATATCGGGGATCTTCATCAGATCTCTGATCTCGAAATTGTACAGAGCTCGGTATGTACCATCTATTTCGCGTTTAGGGCCGTAAATCACACGCATGATTCTTCTCTCAAATGTAAGGAGCCATCTCTCGTACTCATCCGTCAGCGCCCAACTTTCACATCCAAACATAACAACGGGCCTGATCAACGCTTTGTAAAGCTTCAGCTTCACGGCACTTGATAAGTGTTTAGATTTTAGCAGTGGCCTTAGAGGATATAAAGAACGACTGCCAGCTGCCAGCCGCACTTTAATATCCTCACCCACACTGTTATCGTGAGTGATAAGAGAGCCCAAATATTTGAACCTCCTCACTCCCTCAAACGTGTGGTGGCCACTACTAAAATCTGGTGTGCCATTGTCTCTAAAACCAGAGATCAGGTATTTCGTTTTGGACTCATTGATCTGGGGTCCAACAGAAGCTGAAAACTCTACAAGCGGATCAAGTATTTCTTTCACTCCGTTGCTATTCAGTCCAATCACGCATATGTCATCTGCATATGCAAGCACTTGATTGGATTGGCGATATAAGATGTTGCGCTGAGGTGTTTCAGTTTTACGAAAGATGTACTCCAACATGAGATTAAAGAGTATCGGGGACAGAGCATCTCCCTGCCGAACACCCGAGTTAACTGCAAAAATTGTCGATAGCCTGTTCTCAACTTTAACACAGCATTGAGACTGCGTCACTGTCATCCTACACAGTCGTACCAGTTTTATTGGCATTCTAGGTATTCCAGGGCAGACCACAAACTCTCTCGATTGATCGAGTCGTAGGCCTGCCGGAAATCCAGGAAAACCTGATGTACGGAGATGGATGTCTCATAATATTTAGATAGAATCATCCGCAGCGAAAAGACCTGATCAGTGACTGATCGATTCGGACGAGATCCTCCCTGATAGTCACCAACCAAGCCCTCCGCCAGAGGAGTGATTCTATCCAATAAAATGTATGACAGTAACTTGTATGCTGTGCAAAGGAGAGCTATACCGCGATAATTCTCACACTTCAAGCGGT
The DNA here is from genome assembly GCA_951394425.1 of Tipula unca. Taxonomy (NCBI): domain Eukaryota; kingdom Metazoa; phylum Arthropoda; class Insecta; order Diptera; family Tipulidae; genus Tipula; species Tipula unca. Next base: position 221,759,972 of record OX596380.1, read on the forward strand.
CTCCCTTCTTGAAGATGGGGCATATCGCGGCCACTTTCCATTCATCAGGCATAACTTCGGTTCGCCATACTAATCGAATAAGGTCGAAAAGACAGTTCCACAAAGTATCCCCTCCGAATATCAAGAGCTCCGAATTAATGCAGTCCACTCCAGGTGAACGGTTTCGTTTCATTCTCTGCATGGCCTTAGTGAATTCCTCATGGGATGGCTCCTCAGTGCAAATGCATATATATATATATACATATCCATAAACTTCCCCATCCAGATACAACACCCATTTGACCATAAGATAATAGAAAATTAGGTCCGATCAATGTAACGGGCGCAATTTTTGGGCAAGTACCCATACAAGTGCCCGGTTCAATTTCATTAGACCGACATCGAATCAATGTGTTTGTGGGGAGTAACTACCAACTTACGGATATAAATAATGGGCTGCCGTCAATATAATGGTTTGAGTTAGAATTAATCCACCACATAGATGCGTATCTATAATTTGCGCACTGATACTTGATATAGAATAGCTTCTATTTGGGCATCCGTCCCATTCACAATATAGTGTTCTGGACGTGGCAGTCCACGAACTATATTTAAGCGAATTTGTTATTTTTGGAATACTGTGCTAACTGCAGACAAACACGAACTTTATATACCAAAGTGTTGCATAATGTTAGAACTTTTTTTAATTTTTTTTTTAAATTTTTTAAAGGATTAATGCGATTGTGTATATACACCGCGGTTAGAAATGCTTACACATTTTTAATATCTTGGAACGATAAACTCAAATTTATTTACCATTGTGTAGTTATAGAAGAAAATTTGCCACAAAACTTAACACTCACAAGAATTTTTGTGCTTGCTCTATTTTTGCTATATACTCGTTCATTTTTACCAAAAAACAAAGTTTACCAAAAAGCTTCTAAACTTTTAAACAACAATAAATTATGTTATGCATAAAATTTAAATAATAATCTACGTCGCGCTGTTCATCTTTATTATGTTGGTTGGATTTCTATATTTCTGTTTCAAGTGAATATACAACTTTGTCTCACCCTATAGGTGGAAGAAAATATTAGATAAGAAGTTATGATAAAAAAATATTACAAGAATATTGTAAAATTTATGCACCCCACCCGATAACATTTGATTTCCGCATGGTGTCGTTTAGTAGAGTGTATGGGAGATGATTTTTTGTACATTTCATAGACGAGTATATCGGTCAGTGACATAATTTTAAATATTCATTTTATTTCAAATTTGATCATTCATACTACAGAGTAAAATATATAAATCTGAATAAGGTTATAAAAAAATTAGGGCGTTGTTTTTATTTCGTCATAACTATAATGACGGATTACGTACCAACGAAATTATATTTTATCATTTCATGATTTAATTTATTTGTCTCAAAATGAACGCCCTAATTTTTATTTCACTCATTAAATACATATATTTTCATATATAATGTGACAGAACATTGACAGAATACAATTTCGATTAATGAGAAATAAATGTTGTGGAGTATGTTGGAATAAATAGTGACTCCATGATAATTGCTCATCTCATTTTTATTACCAGCCTTAAATATTGGATGGATGCAGGAAATTTGTTAAGGCTCAGCAACTTAGTTTTAACCAAACTAGAACACTATTCCAAATCTATTCAATGTTTACACGGATCTCTATCAAATATTGTTTCAAATTAAACATAAAATTTGAGTTTGAATTGTTTTCAAAATTTTTTAAATTCATCTCGCGGAGCGCATTAAATGTTGGAGCAATATGGAAGACTTGGTGACAAAAGTATCAAGTATCACCTGAGTCTCGCCTTAAAATTGGTCGATCTGCTGAAGTGAAATCAAATTCTGAGTTTACCGCGTTTCATTAAAAATATTAAGTTTAATACTATCACTATACTATCGTCATAAGTTTAATACTATCACGATACTATCGTCAAATATCGAAATATAGTTTTGGTCACCTAAGAAAAAGCTTCCCTAAACCTAAAAGATAAGTGACTTATGATAGAGGTGTTTTACAGCCTTGTATGTTAGTACAAATTTAAAATGTAGGAAATTTAGTTTTGCATGGATCGTAATTTCATAGCGACATCTATTTTTGGGTAGCAAAGCACTATATCTAACCAATAAAACAATTTGTTTTACTTACATTTATTGGTTAGATATAGTTCTCAGCTACCCAAAAACACATATTGCTTTATAGGTATGATCCTTGGTTCAGTAGAAGAAACTTTTTTTAAATTCCCATTTCTTTCTTCTTTCAAAATTGTTACTAGTTTGGGAAAAAATTCATAATAACGAGAGATTTATTATTTTTACTAATACAGTATCAGATAAAAAAAATTAGGACAACATATTAGGATAAACTTCACACCCGTGTACAATTTTGTAAAAGAAAATCGTTTGTTGTTAACAATACAACACCCTTCAATATTTTGATATTGGTGAACCTGACATGGAGCTAAATTTAATCAACATTTTTATTGTTTTCTCGTTTCAGGTATGTCTAATCAATTTTGTGGCAACAGATGGTCTTGTCCTATTTACTGTTCATATTGTACAATATATATATATATATATATATATATATATATATATATATATATATATATATATATATATATATATATATATATATATATATATATATATATATATATATATATATATATATATATATATATATATATATATATATATATATATATATATATATATATATATATATAAGCACACAAGATATAGAGACAGCAAAACATAATAAAAATGTCATAATTCTTGAACAGTATACTCGTATTATAGGATTTTAACAAAACCAGGTAAAATTGTTGCAATAACCTGAAATACCGTATACACTAAGCATTCCTATTACTCAAAATATAAAATAATGAAAGAAGCTAAATTAACTGCCTTCCTGAACTCACGCGGCTCAGGAATCCTATCATCAACCAAATTTAAATCACCTTACATACGTGTATTCATACATCGAATATATTGAGCTTGTAATCGAAAAAAACATTTCATTCATGATGATTGATGAGCGAAAGGATGTCTAACAAAACAAATGATACAAAAATAAAGATTAGTTTAGGAATTCCAGGATACGAAAAATAATTTGTTTACTCTGTTATCAGGCTTTAATAAATTTCAGAGAAAGCTGCTTTTTGTTATTTTGCTGTATTATGGGCGCTGTTGATATTGCCAGTGGCTCTAAACGTGATGTTTTTGATGTTTTTACCATGACCCCCTTCACCGACTAAATTGATAAAGATGTACCATTGCTGTTTCTGATTATCTCGAAATAGCACGGAATACACATTTTCGATATCAGAGCACAGCACATCATAAAACCAACCAACGGTAAAATTCAAGAAACAGAAACATTTCTAAAACAGCGCAGTTGGCCACAGACTAGGTTAGATTTTAAAGCCAAACTTGGAGTTTACAATTTTTGAACAAAATGTGATAATTAAAAATCGAATTTGACCCTCTAGCAAATTTATTTTATACAATATTTATAGAATATAAAGTTACTGCAAAATTTCTTCTGTTATATGCAGATAGATGAACAAAACAGGGGGAGCATCTATTATTTTAATCTTATAAGAATATTTTATTATCATACAGTAAAAAAAAACAGAAAAAAATCTTGATTTATTCCTTGCATTATACGTGTACATAGTATAAAGTACCAAAGGAGCATAATATATATAAACGATGTTGTAAAGTTTAGAATAAAAAAAAAACAGACAACGACATATACCACATCAACTAGCAAGCATAAAAAAGAGCATATATTCTTATACTTAATGTGTCAAAAGCAATACACAAAGTAGCAGTAGCTTATATGCTGTAAGAGTGTACATACATACATAAAAAAGCAAAAAAAAAAAATATATATTTTGTAGAAAATAGATTCAGGAGTATGGAAGAAGGAATTCTTTTGACATTTACAAATGTTCTCCATATAAATAGATATCGTTTCTGATTTTCATGTTTTGTTGTGATTTTTTCCGTTTTTGTTTACTTTTTATTAAGGAAGAAATAAAGTCAAGGAAGATCATAAAAAAAAAAAAAAATTATCATATTCCATTTTAAAGGAGCTACAGACAAAAATTGTATTTAAGGATACCACAAAAACCATAAAAAGAATGTCTTTGTTGTCAACTTTGATTTTTCACTTTGATTTTTCAACATAAAACAGAATTTTTATCATAAATTCTTGATTGTGTGTGTCTGTGTGTGTGTGTGTGTGTGTGTGTGCTTATGTTATCTATGTATATATTCGAATTTACATACATGTAAAAATCATTTGTTAATTTATATATCAGATTTTTTTTTATGTGTCTCTGAGTATATGCAAAGTATGTGTTTGATTGGAATCTGTATCATTTTCAAATGACTTTCATTTCACATGTGAAGTGATAAATTTCTATTGTGAATATAATATTCTAAGGAAGTGTGAATATTATATAATGACGATTTGATAAGATCTATATATCGCTCATTAAATAAAACAACGTCATAACTAAAAAAAACCTGTTTTTAAATAATGCAATTTGCTCCTTGCCTTTAACTTAGATTTGTAGTAAAACACCGAAACATCTCTTTTCGGTATTTGCATGACTGCTTGGAGATCGTACTCTCGAGATAAATTCTTTTCAACCAAACGTATTTTTCTTTTAAATAATCTTTTTCTTCCTGTCCAACATTTTCGTAGGCCACGCAAGTTTCGCAGATATCCTTCTTAAGTATAAAGAAGGAAATATTAAATTCCTCACTGAAGAGCCGATGAAATTCAGGGCTTATTTTCCGCTTTGCAGTTCGCTACATAATCTCTGTGGATGTCTGCCAAAGAGTGACTGCCATCTATAAATGTTCGGAATGTGTTTGCTCTGGTGTAGTTACTATCAATCCTAGGGATGGCATTTATATGCTGGCACACCCGAATTTTTTCACTGTTTTTAATGAAATTAAAAGCATTATTCTTTTCCCGTGGTTTACGTGTACCTCCAACACGAATGTATCGGTAGTCTCTTGTAATAGCCGTCATACAATTGTTAATAAATTGGATTTGATTTTCAATATCGCCTAATAACCAATACCGATTAAAGAGCTGATGTCTTTCCTCATAACTGGATTTTTTTGTTTCTGGTGTGAGTTTCGTAAGCCTCTCCACTATTTCTCAATTTTATATGGTTCCTTTTCCATGTTTCCGTTTAACACCTTTTTTGAGAGGACTAACCAAAATGGGAATATCCTGGTTAGATGTAGGTGGATCATTTATAGTACTTAAATAGAAACTACTGTGTCTGTGTGAGAAAAAGCCGTAAGAGCACTATTATCTTCAGTGCAATCCTCAGAATCTTCACTTTCTTCATCATTTTTTGAATCATAAACGACACCATTGATATCATCACAATCCTCTGAGGAAGAATCACTGCTTTCAATATATTATATGTGTAATAGAAATTATAATGAGTTTTCCAAATATTCGCCATAATTGACGGTTTGTTAGACATATCTAGCTTTTTGCCGCTGTCACTCTTTCTGCTTTCTAGATGTTCCTTTCGAAATATTCAATCAATCAGGGTGACAAGATATAGTCATTTCAAGAGAGTATAAATACTCTTTTTAATTCATCTTACTCTTTACTCTTTTGTTAGAAAAAAATCAACAAAATATACTCTTTTTAAGTTAATGCTGTCATTTTTTTTTAAATCAACACGTGCGTTATTCTTTTATGCCACAAAGAAATGTATAGTACAAACGAATACAATTATGCGAGTAGTTAGTAGTTCACCTGGGCTGACCTAATTTCAAAAGGTCATTTGGGTCGGTGGGCCACTTGGGTCGTTCTTTACATCGACCCAAATGTTGTCATGCTAAGTAGGTCCGTCCGCCCCAAGTAGTATCACGGTCCGACTGAGGTGTCATGGATCGACCGAGGTATCATGGTGTCGTGGACTGACCCAAGTGTCCCACTAAGTAGGTCACGAACCGACTCAAGTGTCCCACTAAGTAGGTCACGGACCGACTCAAGTGTCCCACTAAGTAGGTCACGGACCGACTCAAGTGTCCAACTAAGTAGGTCACGGACCGACTCAAGTGTCCCATTAAGTAGGTCACGGACCGACCCAAGTGTCCCACTAAGTAGGTCACGGATCGACTCAAGTGTCCCACCGACCCAAGTGTCCCACTAAGTAGCCCAAGTGTCCCACTAAGTAGGTCACTTACTGACCCAAGTGACCTTTTGAAATTAAGTCAGCCCAGGTGAGCTACTAACTACTTATGCGAGACAAGATTCCTATCAATATTAGGCTTACATTAACACTTCGTGGTCTCCATGTCTCAAATTGTACCCAGACAAAGTGTCTCGACCATTGCAGGTATAAATTTATGGTTTACAAAGAGTGGCATTGTTTTTAAAACAATTAAAACAATTTAAGACAATTAAAAGTCTGAGGATCCAATTTGAACTGGGTTTGAACTGAGAACATAACCTAGCCCATAATTTATTACAATTTTATTACAACTTATTACACCAGATCCCGATTTTATTACACTTGCCGTTCGCGAGGAAAGCGTGGGTGTAGTATCATCAAATTGAACCTACACCACCACTCTGTAATTTTTGATGTAATTGTGATATCGAGATACAACTTGCACCAGAATTTATTACAAATTAATTTTATTTATCGTTCAATCGTCCACTGCGCTTAATGCAAGAATATTCCGAAATAGAGAAGTTCCTCTTATTTTTGAGTAGATGTCGGTTTTATCATTAATAATCCCATTTATCATTGCGGTCAAAGTTCGGAAGTCATCATCGGTCACTGGCTGCACTTTTATGAAGTTTTCTAGTTCCTCATCAACAGAATTACACGCATTCTCTTCTGCTTCTGGTTCTGATGTTGATACTGTTGTTGCTGTAAGAGATCATCCATAGCATCCTTATCATCACTATCAAAGGCTTTAAATAATCGCCTCGAGATTGCTTTTACAGTTTTAATTATTTCTATTTTAAAACAGTTAGGGAAAAAATCATCTTCCTCGGCTTTTACTATATAGGATTTTGTAAAAATTTAATTAATGAAATAATTTGTTTGTCCCTACGTTTGCTTATTTACGAATTATTAGCTCGAAGATTTTTAAATAAACATTTTAGAATGCCATCTGCAGTTAACAATGAAGCATCTTGGCGTCTTAGAGCTCCTATTGATTTTTTAACTGGTTGTAAAACGCACAATATATTAGAAGCAACTATGTCAAGTTCTGTATTCCTTAAGTTGTTAAATCACGTAACGTTATTTGAATTGCTGGTTTTACTCTTACAAAACGGTTTATCATGGTTTCAATGGTATTCCACCTTGTGTTATAATCTAAGAGTTATAATTGCAGCTTATCATATTCGCCTTCCATTTTTTTTTATATTTAATTTTAAACAACTAAATAATTGTTCTTATCTTTGAGATTGTTTCATGTGTTGTCATGTTTCAATTTATTTCAATGATGGTGTCAGAAAAAAACTCGCTGCTAGTTTTATTGCATTGTTTGTTAACAACTTTGTATTGAATTTTGGTTACAAAAGTAAGACCTCAATTTTTCGAGAATCTCGACAAAATTTTCTCGAGGAATGATAATCTCGAAAATTACAAAATAAATTTTCTCCAGATTTGATATCCGCTTACCACGGATAGGGGCTGTTATATATGTATAGCATTTCTTGCTATTTCAGCTAAACTATTTATCTTTTGCATAATATGTAATCTAAAAATATATGTGCCCCTTAAATTATGTTTAATTGTATTTATTGTATTTATTTAGGTGTTTTCATTTATTTTGCGCCTTAATTTATATATTTTTTGGGCGGGTATATTGTATTTATGGGTGGTGGTTACAATTATTGTGGTATTTTCTAGAGCGGTCAGCAGTTGTTTCACAACAAGATGAAAAAAATTTGAATTAGAATTCATTTGATTTCGAAAACTTTGCAAATTGTCTGAAGATGAACAAAATTTACCGTAACTTTCAATTGTATCTTATATTGAATTAATAAGCCTGATTTGGATGACACATTTGTGTTGGCGTACATCAATGGATACTCTCAATTTTGTGACTCCTGGTTATTGATAAGTTACTTATTACAATTCGCATGATAACGTTTTGATACGTTCTAGGAAATATTTCAAGGTTTTATCTGATCTTACGTAGTACATGTAAACTTTTAGTGGTTGCGTGGTATCAAGAAGTTAGGAATTTACTACACGTTAACCTCTCTAATACAGATTTGATTGTATTAAAAGAATTTGAAGCCACGGAAATAATAAATTTAGGCCTTACATTATAAATCAATTACTCAATGTCATAAACGGGCCCACAATGCAATATACAGACACGCACACAAACTAACACATTAAAAACGATCAACCATAATTTTCAGGCCACCATCGGAATTTGAATCCGGGAAAGTAAGGACACTATACTTAAAAAAAAAAATGAAAATTGGGCAGATTACTCCAGCCAGTAACGAGCCCACGGTGCAATACCCGGACAAACACATATACGTACACACATTAAAAACACCCAACCGTGATTTTTTTGGGCACTACCGGGAATCGAACCCGAGACCCGAGAATAAAAAAAAATAATAATTTGACAGCTGAGAGGTTATAGGGTTAGTAAAAATGTGGAGTTACACGATAGAACAACGTATTTTCACTATTGAAGAATATCATAAAAATAATGAAAGTTTGGTGGATGCTGATTTTTCGAGCAAAATCATCCTAAGCGATGAAGCACATTTTCACCTTGATGGCTTTGTTAATCGCCAAAATTGCCGCATTTGGGGTACGAAGAACCCACATGTGATTGTCGAAAAACAAATGCATCCACAGCGTGTCACTGGACCATACTTTTTTGAAAATAAGTCTGGTCAAGCAGTAACTGTTACGGGTGCTCGATATCGCGACATGATAACACACTTATTTCTGCCTCCGTTGGATGATATTGACATAGACGACATGTGGTTTCAACAAGATTTTATTTAGAACAACAACATTATTTACAGACTGTTCGACTAGTGGATTTATTGTCCTTTGAAAGCTGAACAGTATCCCTGTTTGTACACGGCTACAAGTCCGTCTTTTAATTGGCCATCTGCACACTGCATAGCTCCATGTACTAACATGAACGATGGGTCGTCTACATTTCAACAGAGGGTCATATATGTTTTCAATTTAATCACCGATCGTAAAAAAAATCCCTTATGCATCCCGCCTCATTTGGGGTTCGAACCCGGTACCTCCCGGTATTTGCTCGGTAAACACCATTAGATTTCTTATTGAATCAACGGAATCTCCTGCATCAACGAAATTCGGCCACATTTATGCAAAAAGGTCATGGAGAATTTCGATAAATGAGTGCGTATATGCCAGCAAAGCTGTGGACGCCATTTGCCCGATGTGATATTCTATAAAAAATCCTATTCTATGTATTTTATGATTCAATAAAAAAAATCACAATCTGAAGACTAAAAACTGTGTTACCTATTAATTCAAATCTTGCGTTAATTTTGGGACACCCTTTATATGTATTTGTTTTTTAAAGACCGATAGAACTTGAAATTGTAAAAAATAACATAAACAATTAAATTGTAATGAACAATTTTTTTTTATTCGAAAGATCAATGCATGGCATTAATATTTGAAACAGATTTCGGGCACCAATTTTACGCCACTTTTTCGAGCACTGCTGGCCGTATTTCACGAATAACATGAACGATGCTGGCCTCCAAGGCGTTAATTGTTACTGGACTATCGGCATAAACCAGTGGCTTCACGTAGCCCCACAGGAAATAATCGAGAGGTGTCAAATTTCACGTCCTTGGAGGCGAAATTGACAGGTCTATTCCTCGAAATCAACTTATTGCCAAATTTTTATTTTAATAATTCGATGGTTGCGGTCGCCGTAAGGCACGTAGCTCTATCGTGTTGAAACCACATCTGCGGTGCGGTAACGACGAATCGATAAAAGGCTTAAAGACACTCTTTATACATACTCGTATATACGTACATGATGGTAATTAAATTTGAGTTTATTGTTCTAAGATATCAAAAATGTGTATAAATGTCTTATCATGGTCTTATCGCGGTCTATACACACAATCGCATTAATCCTTTAAAAAATTTAAAAAAAAATTAAAAAAAGTCCTAACATTATGCAACACTTTGGTATATAACGTTCGCGTTTGTCTGCAATTAGCACAGTATTCGAAAAATACAAATTCGCTTGAAAAATGAAAAACTTAATAACGTTTTTGTTCGCCATTATTCTGTGTCAATCCATTGACGGATGTAAGTACAAAAAATATATTTTATACCAAACTTATTAATTATGGTGAATTATTTAATAAATGTATAATAGTTCGTGGACTGCCACGTCCAGAACACTATATTGTGAATGGGACGGATGTCGAAATAGAAGATATTCCATTTCAAGTATCATTACGCCGATCTGGTTCGCATATATGTGGTGGATCCATTCTAACTGAAATCATTATATTAACGGCTGCCCATTGTTTATATCCGTAAGTTGAATGAATATATACGTCTAATAATGGATTTGCTATTAATTTAAAATTTAAATACGTGTACATAGATTAACCCCAGCACAAATCGTACAACTATATTCGATCCGTGTGGGGAATACACAGCGAGATCAAGGCTCTGAATATAGATTGTCAAATGCCATCTATCATGCTAATTTCTCCGATGAAACATATCAATACGATGTGGGTCTATTCAAATTGAGCCAGGCACTCGTATTTGGCCCAACAATTGGCCCCGTTGCATTGATCGAACGTAATTTTGTATTACCATATGGTGAAATTGGTGTCGTATCTGGATGGGGACGTTTATGGGTATGTATATATGTTCAATCAAAATAAATTTGTATGCGGATTCATAAAATATTTTGTTTAAAATATTTATATAGCACGGAGGTCCACTTGCCACAACACTTCAAGCGGCTGATGTTGAAATTTTACCAACGCAACGATGTCTTGAGAATTATCTAACTGAAGGTTTTAGTATCACATCTGATATGTTATGTGCTGGTTCGTTTTACGGAAAAGTTGATAATTGCCATGGTGACTCGGGTGGCCCACTCACATATGGTGAATACCAAATTGGAGTCGTATCTTGGGGATTGGATTGTGCACAACATGATTTCCCTGGTGTATATGCTAGTGTTTCTGTGTTACGCGATTGGATCGATGAGGAGCAAGAAAAATTGTAAACGATTGTATACGTATTTTGAAAATAAATTTTGTTAAATTTGAATTGTTAATGTGTTATCATTCCACTTGTGATGCGAGGGAGGTGCAGCGATTCTGGTTTAGGTTTAACTTCCTTAATATTTAGAAATTAGGTATAAATAAAAGCAATTTGGACCAAAAAAAATCGGCTTAATGTTCTTTTATTAAGGTTTTATTTTATTCAGCAATTGGTAACCTATCTGTTCTCTCTCTTTTAGAAGTTTCTGTCCTATATGACTATATGCTCCATTCAGTTATCATAGTTAATTCTGGATGTAGTACTCTCGAGATTTAAACGTCGTGGTTTTTGCTCAAGATTCCAAAATCGATTTGGTTTTATCCCGGTATGAGCGTTGAGCACAGGAATGTTGAAATTGGGACATTTAGATTTTTTTTGTAACTCTGTTGGTCGCTTACGATAGTGGTATAAATAAAATCGAATTGGTTGGAAATAGCACAAAACATTCAAAATAATCACTCAGTCTTATCACCTTATCGATAAATGATTTTTATTTTTTTCATATTTTTTCTTATTAATCCTCTGTTGTTAAAGGATTACTATACTTTATTATGAATATCCGTCTGTATATATGTACATACATATGTCATAGGGCCAATAAATTTCGTGTTATAAAAATATATACCGCAGTGCGATATATCAACTAATCAGTATTCAAAGTGAATTTATACCGGCCGCATACAATGAATAAAATCGTCAGTCTACTGTTCATAGTAACGTTGTGTAATTCAATAGACGGATGTAAGTGTTTCAAAATTTTAATTAAAACCTGTTTTGCATATTTATAAAACATAAATTTATTTAGTTGCATTTCGTCGAAATAGTGGAGAACCATTTATCGTGAATGGTACAGACACAACAATCGAAGATCATCCCTATCAAGTGTCGGTACGATTTTTTGGATCTCACTACTGTGGTGGTTCAATTTTAACCGAAACTCTTATATTAACGGCGGCTCACTGTTTACACCCATATCTATCGGACCAAATTGTCACCTATTATACAATCCGTGTTGGTGCAACAAATCGTGATGAGGGTCTCGTTTATTATTTGGCCAATGCTACGTATCATGAACATTTTTGGATTGAAACATACGACTATGATGTGGGCTTGTTGAAACTAGTTCAGAGTTTAGCGTTTTCTGCAACAGTTGCACCAATTCAATTGGCTGACAGTGGGACAGAATTACCGTATGGCCAAGATTCAATTGTTACTGGATGGGGACAATTATATGAGGCGGGACCACTGGCGATTATATTACAAAAGGGTTTGATTGAGGTCCTGGATCGTACGACGTGCATTGAAACGTACGCAGATATTAATCCGATTACGGATAATATGTTTTGTGCTGGATCATTTCATGGTCTAGTCGATAGTTGTGGTGGAGATTCGGGCGGTCCAGTTGTATACGATGGTGTGCAAATTGGAATTGTTTCGTGGGGTATGGAATGTTCCCTCTATGGATTTCCTGGTGTTTATGCCTTTGTTGCGGTATTACGGGAATGGATCGATGAAACAGCTAACATTTTGTAAATTGTCCACAATATGATTTCTAAATAAATGTATATTTTGATAGAATTCAAATAATGGTTTTTATGGTTCAAAGCTCTCTACCTAAATTTTGTTAATGAAAGTGTTGCAAATATCTAAGTTTCGTATTATCATGATTTATGAATTATGGTTTGATAATGAGTGTCGTCTTGCAGTCGAGCAACAAAATAGAGCCCATAGTGAAGTGCAACAACGTCTAAAACAAGGCTTAGGTTCCGAAAGTACAACAACTCAGCAATGAGCGCAAAGCGCGTAATTTCTTTAAGGGAATTACTGAATTACTGAAACCATACTTTTAGGCCTGCGTCAACCACCATTCGGAACCGGGATGGAAACCTCTGTGTCAACATCGATGCAGTACTCGACGCATCGAGTGGACACTTTACCGACCTGCTTGGTGTTCATAATGTGTCACAGACTGTAGCTGAGTCATCTCAAATACAGACTGAGGAGATTTGCATTGAGTGGAATCCACAAGGGCCATGTAGAGAATAAAACGAAACCGCTCACCTGTAGTGGACTGCATTAATTCGGAGCTCTTGATATTCGGAAGGAATACATTGTGGACCTGTCTTTTCGACCTTATTCGATTAGAATGGCGAACGGAAATTATGCCTGATGATTGGAAAGTTGCCGCGATATTCCCCATATTTAAGAAGAGAGACCGCTTGAGAATTATCGTGGTATAGCTCTCATTTGTACAGCATACAAGTTACTGCCCTACATTATATTGATTAGAATCACCTCTCTAGCGGAAGGCTTAGTTGCTGACTATCAAGGAGGATTTCGTCCGAATCGATCAGTCACTGATCAGGCCTTTTCGCTGCGGATGATTTTATCTAAATAGTACGAGACATCTATCACCGAACATCAGGTGTTCGCGGATTTCCGGCAGACCCATGACTCGATCAATCGAGAGAGTTTGTAGTTTGCTCTAGAATAGCTAGGAATGCCAACAAAATTGGTACGACTGTGTAGAATGACAGGCTATCAAGAATTTTTGCAGTTAACTTTGATGTTCGGCAGGGAGATGCTCGGTCACCGATACTCTTTAATCTCATGTTGGAGTACATCTTTCGAATAACTCAAACACCTCAGCGCAACATCTTATATCGCCAGTCCAATTAGGTGCTTGCATATACAGTTGACATATGCGTGATTGGACTGAATTGCAACGGAGTGAAGGAAATACTTGATCCGCTTATGTAGAGTTTTCAGCTTTTATTGGACTCCAGATCAATGAGTCCAAAAGAAAATACATACTAGATAAAGGGACAATGGCACACCAGATTTTAGTACTAGTCACTACACGTTTGATGGGAGTGAGGAGGTTCAAATATTTGGGCTCTCTTATCACTCACGATAATAGTGTGGGTGAGGATATTAAAGCACGGCTGGCGGCAGGTAGTCGTGCTTTGTATCGTCTAAGGCCACTGCTAAAATCTAAACATCTATCAAATGCCGTGGAGCTGAAGCTTTACAAAGCGTTCAATAGGCCCGTTGTTATGTATGGACTTGAAAGTTGGGCGCTGACGGATGAGTACGAGAGATGGCTTCTTACATTTGGGAGAAGGATCATGCGAATGATTTATGGCCCAAAACGTCAAGTAGATGGTACATACCAAGCTCTGTACAATATCAAGATCTGAGATCTGATGAAATTCCCCGATATTGTATATGAAGTAAAATCTCAGCGAGAGAGCCAACATATATGATAGGCACAGAGGTCGCAGCAAGCAACGATAGCTTCATGGGGTAGAGAACGACTTGGGGTTTTCCGATTGTCTAAAACATTATGAAGATCATGCTCAGGATTGAAATCGTTGGAGCCAAATTGTTAATATACAGTAAGGGGCCAGTAATGGCTTTAAAAACTGTTATTATTTATGAATTATCGATCCCTGAAGGAAGTAGCGAACAGTTTCGATTTTACAATTTTTTTACCTTGTTTATTATTCTAGATCGTCCAAGTAAGTACTTGTGTACACTGTTCATGACTGCATATTACATTCAAAATATTTTCTTTTGTTAAGGCGTTAATTTGAAAACTTTGTAGTTTTTATTGGAGGACAGGTTGAGTAACTTTAAAATTTCTTCTTGCTCACTCATGGAACGTTGATCTTACCAAGATCAATCAGGTCACCCAGATGGGGAGCTCCCCAAAATTTCGTTCTGCTTTACACTAGACGAAGACAGGTTCAAAGCAGGTGGCAGTAATCTTACGCGGGAACAGTAATCTTACGCAGCTTGCCCGCATGTTTACCTATGAGACATTGTCCCGTTACAGTTCCCACGATTATACTAATATGGAGTTTTAGAAGCGTTGTCAGACCCTCTCAATCATAAAGTCCTCTCTTATGCGAATCTCAGTTAGGAATCTCACGTTTCAGGGTACAGGGATAGTTACAAGACTGCATTAGCAATATTATACGCGTAAGCAACCATCTTGAAGCGTTGCACTTTCAGATTTAGTAACAGGTCATTAATGTCCATATTCCAAAGAAAAATGGGATAAAACCACATCTAGCGGTTTTTCTCTATACTCGTAAGTCTACTGGCACACGTTTCACCCAAATGAGTTGTCACAATCCTACCTCTAAACATTTGATCTATCCAGTCGCTGAGTGATAATTCTACCCTCAGACATGCCAATAATTCCCTCTGGTCTGACTTTTGCTAAAGGCCCCCTCTATATCCAGGAAGGTTACCATTGTACTCAACGAATTTCTCAATAGGGCCATTAATGGAGAGCTAGCTTCCACTGATTTTCCCTTACTGGCTTGATTGAGCCTCTAATGTAGCTTCAATCTGCCTTTCTAATCATTTTGGGATTAAAGTGAGAGCTTTTTTTCTCGTTAGGTATAAATATTACCTTTACTTCAGTCCAATAATATAGGAATGTGACAAAGTTCTATATGCTATAGCATAGAACTGTGTCACATTCTTGTCACAAAAGGATATCTTTGAAGATAACTTCTTACCAGGATAGGGCTAAGACAATAGTTTGCTGAACATCCGCAGGAATAATATCATCAGGTCCTGCTGACTTGAATATAAAGCTGTTTAATGGCCACGGGATTTTCCTTCTATTTACCGAAAGGCTAAGGCGGTTTTATCGGCCAACAAGGTCACGGCCACAGTTTTTTGGGATGCACGCGGCAAAATCCACATCGATTACCTTCAAAAGGAGAGATCAGTCAAATTGTCAAATTTTACTGCAACTTATTGGACCGTGTCAACGACGTTTTGAAAGACAAACGACCGCATTTGGCGAAGAAGTTATCTTCCATCAAGACAATGCACGGGTGCACAGTGCACACGTGTGTAGTTGCAATGGCCAACATCTATGAATTACGCTTCGAATTGCTTCCACATCCGCCAAATTCTCCAGACTTAGCCCCCTGCGGCTATTTCCTGTTTCCGAACTTGAAGAAATGGATCGGCGGAAAGAGATTCGGCTCTAATGAGATATTTGATGCAAGAAACGCCTATTTTGAAGGGTTGGAGAAATCGTATTATTCGGAAGGGATCGACAAATTGGAAAAACGTTGGACTAATTGTATCGAACTAAAAGACGACTATACGTTGAAAAATAATTTTTTTTGGGTTGAAATATTATTCCTTGTTTCATTATCAGCTGACTTCTCACTCCGCCCTCGTACTATATGACTTGCGGGGCATACATTGTAGTTTCAAATATTCTCCATTACACTTATTACATGATGCATCTGGACGTTAGATATAACTTGGAAGGACTTTGCGAAGCCTATAGCTACTCGGAGGGGACTCTTGTATTTTACCACAGTATAGCCTCCGAGCACTTGTTTTGCACTGCTTACTTCTGCATTTCAAATGCGTTGGACCACTTGTTTCCTAAAACATGAAGCTTTTGTGATGATACAGGTGGATTTGGAACTGATACTGGTAATGAGTTATCAATGGTCAGAAACTCTTTCCCACTGGAATTCAGTCCCATATCGTTAATAAAATTTGAGACAAGTGTAATGTCTATAACACTTCTTGTCTATTTTTAGTAATAAATGTTGGCTGGCGCCTAATATTACACATATGTATGTGTGGGCTAGTACGTAAAACAAAATCAAGGGTTAGCTTGCTTCACCTGTTTATAGTTGTATTTCACTAAATTATATGTGAGGTACTTTAACATCACTGCTCAGGATGACTCCGACTTTCAGTTTTTCAGCATCCTTTATTGGGCTCTAGGTTAACAATTTGTAGTATGGAGTTCTGAATCTCATTACCAGGTCATCGCTAACCCAAAGTTGCTAGACTAGAACTACTTCTATTCTCTCAGCTTCTATTTTAAGCAGTACAGCAACCGAAGCTATCCTACAGTGGTGGGAGTTAATCTGGATCTCCACCTGGATCTTTCCATTCAATCGACCGAGGTGTCAGACCGTTAACTGGAGTGCTCTCTGCTAACTCAATAAACCAAGTGAGACGCAACAGTTGCAGATGCCTCTAACCTATCGGCATTATCCTGTTTATAGATTGTGAGTGTGATATCCGAACCCATAGCAGTAAAATCCTCCGGTCCTGGCCAGGGCATCCGACGAGTCCCTATTTTCCAATTGGACGATGAAAGCTCTGGATTGCTTATTTGCAGCATTTCCAAAATTTCCCTTGGGTAAGTGGTTCCCGCTGTGGTCTAAATTCGCGCTCTGGGATTGCAGGGAATTTCCTCTATAGTAACCAGTCGATAATGATAGCTTCGTTAATTTATTTATGACTAGAGTTGCTGCTTACACTAAAAGTGTGGATGGCCAATGTAATTTTGCATGCAGTTTAATACTGCACCTCGATAATTCAGATTCATTTAGCCGTAGACCATTTACTTATGGGTACATTTTGAATCTTGTTAATCGAACTCGTTGGGATAAGATTTTGTGAAATTTGTGATAAGCGGCGCCTGTGAGCCTTTCTTACATTTTTTTTTTAGAATTTCTGCATATTTTTGATGGCTGTTAAGATGCAATTAATTGAGTGACTGAATATTATTTGTATTGGTATCAAGTTGACGTAATTTTTACTTGATTGAAAAGTTCTTTCTTTTTTTTGTTGGTAGAGTAATTGTTGTGAAATAGGGATGATTGCCCTACTTTTGCCTTTTTTTTACCTCTATATAGAATAATTTTAATTGTGTTGAATTCTCCTTTATTGTAGCTGATGAAACGCTAAGTAATTCCATTGTACTATGGAGCACTTTTCGTTTAGTTTCGCTTAAAACAGTATATGCGTCCGTTATTATATAGCCTCCAATGATCGCATCTCAGAGTACATTTTGATCTAGATAGAAATTTATAGATTTATGAACAAAAGCACAAAAAATATCATTAATTGTTAAAATTCATTAAAAGTTCCCAGATTTAGCAAAATTTTTTAAGATCTAAACACACCAAGCGTCAGCAACACAAATAGTCAGCTTTTTTCGATAAAATATCTACATATACTCAAGTTCAGTCATCAAACTTCACATGATAATTTTTTCGCTAAGCTCTACTATAAGAAATAAAAGCTTTTAAATTATATGAAGAGGTACTCAAAATGCTAATTAAAAATAGAAATTGAAATTTTTCAGCGCACCCCCTCCATTTAGCTGAAGATAAATATTTAAGTGTATTAAATCTATCTCCCACGTAAATGAAAAACAAATTCCTAATGTTTATGTTAAATTTGAAAGCTTTCATGAAAGCTCATTTACGTTTTTATTTTTTGTGTTTAAACGAACAAATTTAATTTTCATCATTTCGTCACGTTTCTAATTTACCAATATCCTTTTTTTTTGTTATTGTATTTGTTGTTGTTGTCTGTGTGTAATGTAACAATTTTTTGTTGTAGGCATCCTTTTTCCTTGCTGTATATATATATGTATATATACATTCGTACTCGTAACTATTAATTTTTTTGTATGGAAGCTTTTAAATTTTTTTTATCTACAATTTTTACCTAATTTAACAGAAAAAATGAGACGAAAGCTTTTTTTTTGTTTTTTTTTTGGGGGTGGTACTTTAATTCTTCTTCAATGAATTTTCATGTAAATAGATAAAAAAAAAGAATTTGTTTTTTTGTATGAATTTCGAATTTATGAAAAATATTAATGAGATATGTTTGTACGAGTATATAGCCGAGGTGATGAAAGGTTGAAGTGGGTGAAGATTTACCTGGATTTAATATAACAGATAGAAAAAATGAAATGTAATTTGAATTAGATTTTTGTGGGTGTGTGTGTGTGTATAGGGTTATACAAGCGAACAAGCATCTGTTAGATTGTGTACACCATCACGTAAATGAGAATTAAAAATAATAACATCGTTTTTAAACTTTTCGGAGCTTTTTTTTATATTTTTTTGCATCAAACTCAAAATGAACATTTTATTAAAACTACTTCAATTAAAACACAATTTTAATAATAATTACAATTTTATGTCTTATGTATACCAAAAGTGTAAAGTTAAATTTATAGAAATGGTAAAAGCTCTTGAAATTATACGAAATTTAGAGACGGAAAATTATATATTTGAGTGACACTTCTTGTTGGATAAGTTTGTGCCTGCTAGTCGAGTATAAAACATATACATACATATATAGTGGATGAAGAGGAAATAAAATAAAAATCTTCATGATTTTTCCACTAAAGTTAACTTTTATTGATTTTTTTCAACCGGAATATAAAGTTCCTCACGTATATCAAATAAATGTATGTATGTATGTGTATACACAATATAGTTATATACCAAGTAACTTGTTCTTTCTATAGATAGATCAACATTCAACAATATTTTTTTTTCTTGTTTGTGCTTTTCTCGTCATCTTATTATGCTTCCCCATTTAAATTCAAACTTTTTTCTATTTACTCTCGACTAAATTTTCCACTTTTATTAATTTACATTTTTTTTTATTTCTAGATTTTTCGTTTTATGATTATGTATTATTATGATTATTATTATTTCTACATACATACATAAGTATACATCTCCACTAAGAATTTTAATCAGATTGTGTGTATGGTATATACATCAGAAATTATGTTTATCCCAAGTGGTACAAAGCTCAACAAAAATTTCCATATCAATACAGTACAGTAGTACACAATATATGTATGCTTATATGCGGGAAATACACATGGCTGGATAAAGGAGTGTGAACTACTCGAGTTTTAAATTTCCGCAGCCAATTATGGTTATGTATAGTGCTTGCTTTGATGTAACTACACCGCACTATACAGCAATGTTAATTTTCATAAACAAAGTAGTAAAATAAACTGCGGTTAACCAACTTGATTACTTCCACCACTTGAGTGGAAAAAAAACTATAATGTTCCATTGTTTATTTTAACATTTTACGTTTAAAAAAGTACAGAGCATTTTCAAGCATGGCGTGTGTTCGACACGAGGTAGAAATTGAAGTAAACAAATTGAGGTAGAAAATGAGAAGTTTGAACAATTCTGTATAATTGTTGAATTAGAAACATGCACTTTATATTATTATTTATTTATACTCGTATTGTTTATTATTTATTGATAGATGCGTTATTTCTCTGGCGACAATCTCTGATTAAAAGGGAACGGAAAACTCTTGTCATCGTTGATGATTACATTTTGGTGTTACCGACGACGAAGGTCGATCGTATGAGGTTTCGGATGAGTAGCGGCGTTAACATTGCCGGCCAACCTAAAGAATTTAATCCTTTAGGTGACGATATTGTCGTTGATCGGTAGTAGGCACAGTTTTACCACCAGTCTCGTAAGCGTTTTGTTCTGGCACTTAAGAGTTACTGTTCGTACCAGACCATCTCTAGTGGGGTTGAGCAATCGTTGATGTTGTGTGCCGGCCTGTCTTTGAAATCCTCCCACAACCATTTAGGACCATTCCACCAGAGGTGGTGGTCTATCAACAGTGATGGTTCCACCCCTCGTGTTGCACAGTCGGCAGGATTGTGATGAGTGTCCACATTGCGCCAATCGTTAGGCTTCGAATACTCGAGAATCTGGGAAACGCGATTCGCCATGAATGTTTTCCATCGGTTTGGAGGGCTACGAAGCCATCCGAGAACCACCTGCGAGTCAATCCATGCAAATAGTCGAACTTCATCGACGCGGAGTGACTGAACAACCTTGTACATTAGTTTTGCGAGCATCATAATGACGCACAGCTCGAACCGCGGAAGGCTGACTGTTTTCAGTGAGGCAACCTTAGTCTTCGACGCTCGGATGGTAACCTTGGCTGACCCGTCCGCTGACTTGGTGCAAGCGTATATCACTGCGGCATATGCCTTCATGTAAGCATCGCTGAACCCGAGTATTTGGAGACCATAGACTGGTTGGATGGCCTATCCACAGAGGAATTTTTATTGCTTTTAATGATTTCAGGTTCTGTCGATGAGCTAGCCAACGTTGCATTATTTATTTCGGAACAGCCTCGTCCCACGATAGTGATGTCGATCTTGAACCCGAAATAGTCCGCTGATGGCGCCCAGAGTAACCAAAGTGCCTTGACTGAATCGTCCCAGTTTAGCTCCAGTAGTGAGCGATGTTCATGGAATTTCGTGGGCACTTGGTCGAGCAAGTGTTGACAATCCGACGACCTTTTTCTGTGGTCGAAACCACCGCGTTTGAGTAATGCCATTATTTGGCATTGGGTCGTCAGTATTTCCTCAATTTCATCTGCTCCCGTCATCAAATCATCCATATAAAAGTCGGTGGGTACAACCCGTGGAGCAATTGGGAATGTTCCCCTCTCGTCGTGTGCTAGTTGATGGAGTGCGCGGATCGCCAGAAATGCTCCGCAGGCTGTGCCGTAGGTCACTGTGCGTAGCCGATAATCTCTACACGATTCGTTGGTAATTGCGATGTTCATCTGCCATCAAGATCTGTCTTTTGGATATCTGCAATGAGAACGAATTTGTGTTGGCGGAATCGAATGAGGATTGAGAAAAGATCTTGCTGGAGATTTGGACCGATGTGAAGGTTTTGATTGAGCGAAACCCCGGAAGTCGTCTTATGCGAGGCATCAAAAGGCTTTCCTTTTATGCTTTTCAAGGCCTTTTAGGCCGAAAAATATTAGAATCTTGTATTGTCAACGGAGTTAAGCCTGCATGCAAAATTACAACTCAATTGGATTATCGCAAGTGGTTGAAAAAAAGCCTTTTAGGCCAAAAAATGTTAGAATCTTGTTTTGCCATCGGAGTTAAGCCTGCATGCTTAAATTTCAGCTCAATTGGATTATTGCAAGTGGTTGAAAAAACCCTTTTAGGCTTTTCAAGGCCTTTTAGGCCGAAAAAATGTTAGAATCTTGAATTGTCATCGGAGTTAAGCCTGCGCATGCATAATTTCAACTCAATTGGATTATAACAAGTGGTTGAAAAAAATCCTTTTAGAGTTAAGCCAGCATGCAAAATTTCAGCTCAATTGAATTATTGCAAGTGGTTAAGATAATTCCTTTTAGGCTTTTCAAAGCCTTTTAGGCCGAAAAAATGTTAGAATCTTGTATTGTCATTGGAGTTACGCCTGCATGCAAAATTACAGCTCAATTGGATTATCGCAAGTGGGTGAAGAAAAAGCCTTTTAGGTCTCTTGCATTATCATCGGAGTTAAGCCTGCAGCTCAATCGGACTATCGCAAGTGGTTGAAAAATTTATAACAAAATTTGACGTTACAGACACACAGAGTGAGGAATATAAGCATGGTAAAAAAGACATTTACGGAGGCAAGGTGTCCAATTATTTTGAAATTCGGATAGATGGTTAGTCTGGATAAAAAAAAAATAATGTTTGAGTAAAATTTTGGTGGGGTCCAAGTACGCGGAGTTCCGTTCCACTCTAGAGTAACGTATAACCCTGGGACAGATGGTCTTCATTTTAGGCCAGCGAGTTTCTTGAAGAACAACGAGTTCCAGCCCATACTCCTCCATGCAATTGGTTAGGTCTTTCAATGCTCCTGGTCTCCTAAGTGACTGCAGTACTTGAGTGGGGGTCCAGTGTTTTTTTTTACATTTAGAATTTTTAAAATACAGCTGCAAACTGGCGTTTGCAAAATTACGTTTTTGAATTTTAGTAAATTCTGCTTTTGATTAAATAAAATCTAATTGATCCTCTACGGTTTTGAATGATTTTGTTGATCTATTAATTGAATTGGTGTTGCCATAATTGCTTGGAACATTAATAGAGATAGTTTCCAATCGATGTGGGCGAGAAATATATTTCCGATAAAAGTGGCATCCAGAAGAAGATCATAATTTCAGCCAGTTTTGTTCAACAACATTCGATTCTATTGAAGTGCACATTGTAATAGGGGTTGTAAATCATTACAGCAAATTCCACTTGAGATTTTACATAAGCGTAATATAATGTATAGTTAGCGTATGAATTCCGCGGCCCACCGTTTCACAAAGCCAAACATATGGAGTTAGCTTTAGCAATACAATTATCGATATGACGGTTGAAACAAACGTTTTCGACAAATGCTCAATGATCTCGCGTACTCTAGGAGCTTTGTCTGTGTCATTTGCTGTAATTATTCGGTTTCTTTTACGATGAAACGACATAATTTTATATTTCTTAATATTTAAATGACACACCACTCATAACTAAGTTAATTGAGGCAATCTTGCAGTTTGTCATCATCATGCTAATGTTTAATTGTATGAACAAATTTTTGGTTATCGGCAAATATTAGATTATTTGATTGTTTTATTAACTTTCTAACGATGAAAATAATAAAAATCCATGATCCAATATGTGATTATTGAGGAACACTAGATGTCACTATGATAACTTTGGATTGTCCATTTCCTTCAGACGGTTTTTTAAATATAATTTGGACCAATTAATGAATCCGGGTGTAAAACCGAATGCATGTAGACTTTGGACAGCTTTATGCCTTACTAAAATCTGTATTAGCTGCGTCAACTTGATGATGTTTCTGTCCCATTAATCACTTTAATGGTAAATCCGACTAGATTCAGAGATATAGACCTTCCATGAAGATGTTGATATTCCCCTGCAACATGAGACATCATCCCGCTTTCCCAGTCAGTGGTTACTCTGAAACGTTTTTAACATAGAAGATGTCTAATATATCATCTGGCCGACATCCATCTCGATACACTTGATCAGTGCGTCCAGTATAATCTTGTGGTCTATAGACTTATTGAAAAAATGCTGCAAACATGTCTGCGTTCGAATATAAGTCATGACGGATTTCACGTTTAGATCGAAATGAAGAGTAGGGCCTGTACTTAAAATTGAAATAGACGACAAATTCCTCGCTGCGTTGTACAAAGGTTTCCAATCGTGATTTCATCATTTTAGTATAGTCCTTACATATTCGATTTTTCAAATTGGTTGGCAGGTTATCGAACTATGGCGAGTACCTTATTGAAAATAGGCCCATCGTTAAAAGCATTGTTGTAAGATGCGTATACTGTATTTTATTATTTTATTTGTTGCACGTGTTCTAATTGGTGTCGACCAGATCCAGGAACCGTTCCAAATTATTCGCTATCGTGTTAATTTGGTTAAGATTGAACTGGAAAATATGGAGTCAACAATAAGGATTCTGCATCAGATCTTAAATTACATGGAAGAATACAATTTAATTCCATGTCATGATCCATATGATATTTGAAAGACAGTTGCTATTTTATTTACATTCTGATAATGAACAAACAGCTTTGACTGCATTTTTGCATGTTTTTACAGATGATTTGATATTATTGGGCAGTCCTTGTATGGCAGTAGCGAGTGAAGGAAATCATCTACAACCATTATCGCAACTATTACATATTTATATCAGGATAATAAATATGTTAGGATATATGAATATGTTAGGATATATATTTACTGAGCATGGCCACTATTCCAATTAAACAAGCATGTATCATCATATATTAGTTCCATTAATTAGATGTGATTTGTTGAAATCCGTTAATACAACGAGCAGAAATTTTAGATTTTAGATCATCAAACCTTCCTTAGTGGCACATAAAACGAGATCGCCTAATTTAATTTTTTTGATTTTTTATGATCCACGTAGATTTTCCACAGCCTGGAACACCCTGAACACCAATAACGGTAGGCCGCATGCAATGTAGCCAATTGAAAAGACAGGATTCAAATTAGTATATGTCAGGAAATCGGGCATAACTTCAGTGCCAGCTGAGCAGAAAATATATCTATGTAATGTCAAGAAAGAGTTTGTGGAGTCACAATATTTCGCCATCCAATCCAAACTGATAATTATTTATAGGTTCCTCATGGCATTTATTGTTTAGGAGATCTGCAGCGATAATAAAGACGAGGCAGATTTAAATTTGATGCTCTTTTTTGGTAATAAGTTTGATTTTAATGATTTAAGGAATTCACCATTTGTGTCAAAGGTGATTGGCCTGATTGGCCCCGTAAACCAAAAATAATAATTTTTCCCCGTAAATTCGAACTCTTTAATAAATATACTGAGCGGCCAAAGTTTAGAATAGATAGGGGTACTAAATGTTTCATCATTCTAATTGCGTTAAGACAATCTGTGACACATAATTTATCTGGAGGTTTAATACAGAATTTGGACATCATAATTTACCCAAATTTCGAAATGATAGGCTCCAGGGTATGTTATAGTTCTGTCAAATAGAGCCGATAGAGAATTATTTCATCTCAATTGTATACTCCCTAATGTGCTGTCATTATCCAAGAACAGAATTATTCTTCGTTGCATAACAAAAACAAAACACTATACCCTCCTCTCTAAATCATCACAAAAAATAATTAATTTCGACAACACTTGAAATAATCTTTCTATCAGGTGAATACGGGCGCAGGTATCCGTATTTCTTGCCATTTTAATTGAATCACAGGAACAAAAAAAAAAGACAAAAAAAATAAATCTAAACAACAAATCACAAAAAGGAAGGAAGCATCCTTTAATGTTTCCAAAGATGACACGAAAAAAAAATGAAAATTAAACGAAAATGAGTTTTCATTGTTATCATTTAATGAAACAATTAAAATAAAATCTTTTATCCGTACATACATACATATATATGTATAGTACCGAAACAAAAAAGTTGTAGGTACTTTTTTTCCATCCGTAAATTATTTCGAGCGGTAGAGGTATTTCAAAGGAGCTTTTAATTTTCATAATTAATTTCGATTGTATAATCATTCCCATTGACTTTTTAATAATCCGGGGCACATAAAAATAAATTTCAGATGGCGAAGCTTTTTTATGCATACATGTATGGCATAATATGGGCACCGGTTGTATGTATACATAATTGTGCAACGAAATTAATACGTTACATATGTACATAGAATTAAGCTTTAAAAGCTTACTCAATATAAAAAAGAAACATAAATTAACATTAAATTGCAAGCTGCATATGTTACCCTACATAATTAGAGTTTCAGGATGCATGTACCTATGCGATAAAAAAAAATTCAATTATTTCCGCTTCAAATCAGGAAATGAATAAAATTGTTGAGTTGTATTTTGAAATATGCTTTTTGTATGTATCCTAATTATACATACGTAGGTATAGTTGCTTTCTTGCTCACATAGAACTGAACAATATTTTTTTTCTGCAGTCGAGCTCTTCCGGTTTTATAGAATATTTTTTACTCGTTAACAAGCTTTTTAAGGAATTTTTAAGTTATTTTTTTATGAATATGTACTCTTATATACGGTAATATACATATACATAAATGTATGTTAAATTAGTAATTTTTTACAAAGATTTTTTTTACGGTTTTATGTAGATACAACAGGTTAAGAAGAAGTTCATCACTATATGTGAGGGCTTGGCAAGGTTAATTAAAACTTGGTGTCGAAAATTAATGATTTTATAAAATTTCATTTAAAAATAAAAAAATTAAAAACAGTTCTTGACAACAAAGCTCAGTCGATTTTTCAAACAGTCACATAGTAAAACACACGAAAAATTGTCTTGCGGTAGTGCAAGACACTTTTTCGTGTGTTTTAGTATGTGAATGCTTGGAAAGGGGGAAACAGTAACTAACATTTTTTTTATAAAATTAAATTTACAATAATTTATAAATATGTAATAACAACAAAAAATATTAGTCGTAGCATAAAGGGTTAAGCTCGTAGCCTAGATTTACAGTACAGCTTAGACTAATATTTGTTAGATGTCGATGGATTTATGTTTTTATAAATTCATTTTGGGTGGATAGTGAAATGAACGTTAAATGACTGGAGTGGCCATTGTTCACTGTGCAATTGTTGAATTGTTGAACTGAACAAAATTAAAATTGATGGTTTAGCCGGATAATTAATTTAAAAATTAATTCAAAAGACAAGTGGCCATGGATTTATGACGACGAGTAAGTTCGAGGTTTTATTAGGTATTTTCGAGGTATACGAGATTCATTCACTGTATCTGGCACTAGTGATGAGTTAGATGTTTACCGAGCATCTTTCAAGGTTGAATCGCAGCACACAGAGGTCGAGAATTTAGGATATTTTCTGTACCAGCCATCAATGTCCCATTCTTTTAGTGATAGGATGGAATAGTTAACAACTCGTTTAAGGTGAGTTTTAACTGACTTCACAGCTGCTTCTCATAGTCCGTTCATAGAGGGTGTTTGTTTTACACACTGCAGAGACTTATCCACTTATCCATTTCTCGAACGACGTCTTTGACACGTAGAACTCATTTTTTATTGAGTAATAGGTTGCACGTTAAGTTGATTTTTACTGCAGTGATAGTCTCGTAATGAGGGATTTATTTGACAATATTATGGGATGCCTTGTAATATAGGGAGCATTTGAATTTTTCGATATCCTGTATAAAAGCTTTTTTTAGTTGTTTATAATATCCTGGAATTTTCCACGGATATTTTAAATGAGAACGCCTCCACTTTCTCATTTGTACCGTACGAAATTAGCCGGGATCGCTTGGAAAGGGAATGCTTTACCAACTACTGAGACAGTCCATACCATTGCTTGCTTCAGAGTTTATGTGCTTCCAATGGTCTCGGCTGAAGTGCGTGAGAATCTCCGATGTTCGATTTGACCTATATGTGGGCCATTTTTAGGGTTGCCAATCAAGGACAATTTTTGAGTCCGTCCATAGCGTAGTTTCTTCAATGTTTAAATTCATCGTGCTTTGTGCAGTCCTCTTCAATTTGGTCAGTAAGGAAGCACCATTAAACTCCAATCGAAGAATGCTCAGCTGTTTAATAGGTGGTACTTCGGTTTTGGCCGCAATTAGGCAATGGTAATTCATTTTCCCAATCCATCGATTACAGCCACGTGCTTTGAAGTAAAATTTTTACTCTCACAATGGTATAGGGGCTAGCCAGCCTAAAGGGCCAAAAGTTGTGCTGGACTCTTCGATAATTGAGACCGCTTGCTATGGCTTGTGCGTTTTTCGAAATTTGTTGTAAAACAGAATTGGTCGGTTTGGGGGCTACATTCCAAACATACCAATGCAGAGGCGACGGCCTCTAGATGCATGCTATTTCATGCAGTGCCATATGTCAAGGTCCTCAGTTGTATGATAACACACAATTTAGTCGTCGAACTGGAGGATGGTAGAATGCCACCATAGGGTAGGGAATACTGCTGCTGAGATAATTGTTAATAGCTTAGTGAATTAAAGAACCAATTTCAGCTGGTTCTACGGAAAATGATAACTTCACGATTATCTTCTTTTTGAGTTGTTGCCGTAAATAATTTCTCGAACTTTTGTATCATCAGACCATAATGGCTGTACTTTGGGCCGCTACTACTGAGAGCTGATATACGGGCCCGTGTACAAAATACGTTATGTGGCGCTCATAATAAATTTTATGGTTATATTGACATATTGTAATCGTAGCAAATGTGTTATAAGGCATATACCTTGTCCCCTGAACGCAAATTTACCATTTTTAAAAAATCTCTGTATGTGATCCTGTCAACGAAAACTGATAAGGTTTTTCATCGATTTTTTATGTACAAGTCGTACATAAGATATTCTTATGGTACAATGCAGGTTTGACTTTTGATAGAAAATTAGAGTATTGGATACTGCCGAATTTCTGGACTATTCAACGAATCTTCTTGCAAAAATCCAGCACACTAATGTATTTAGTTGCAACCTCTTATACCTCCAGTTAAGCGATAGTAAATTTCAGTACCAAGCAAAATGTCAATTGAACTTTTTCTATTCCAATTCGGATCTGCCAGCGTCAATCCACTGGGCTACTAATTGCTTCTTCTTCCACGTGTAGCAAAGTGTGAGGTTTGGACTGACAGTTAGTGCATATCTTATTTGACTTCCACCCATAAACACTGCGTGATTTTAATGAATGCGTGAATTTAAAACAGCTGAAACAGCGTTTTTCTGCTACAATAACTTCTTTACACTTGGATACAACCATGCATTTAAACATTTCAAATTCGAAAACTGGTCTTGTACAAGGTATACATGATAATATTGCCACATTGCTGCTGAGTGTTGTTGCGAACGAATTGAGTTTAATAGATTTTGTTGACACATTTGAAACCGATTTCTTCAAAGACTCAATACTGTGTCGTTTACCCCACCGTGGTGCGACATGTTATCTCTTGTTAATTTAATGTATAATTTAATTGTTAATATAATTAAATTCCACAGTGAACCAGTAAAGCTAATTACTAGGTTAGGTTAGGTTCGGGTGGCCGTCCTAATGGACTAGCACTGGCACAAATTACTCCGTAGCTATACCACATTTGAATTTTCTTCGCCTTAGTCATTGAACTATTCTGAGCTCACCAAGAAGCGTTAAAAATCCCTGACGTCGATTTCACTAAAATGCGTCAGGTCATCTAGATGAGGAGTTCCCATAAATTTAATTCTGCTGTACGCTATTCGAGGACAGGTGTACAGTGGTGGAGCACTGCTCCTTCCTCTTCCCCAAGTCTGCTCGCATATACGCCTATGAGGCAATGTGGCATTATAGCTCCCACGACCATACCAATATGATACCGCCGAAGCGAAAACGGCTGACCGGATCTGGATCGGTCAAATTTAGGCCTGTGTATTACACGTGAACTCGCATTAGTCCATCCGTCGTTCTTTTCTTACATAGCTTCCTCCTGAAGCAGCAGTTTACAGGGTCAATAGGTATTGTCATTTGCGTGCTTTGTTAAATGACTTCAATTATCGCGATACGTTCAGTGCCTAACAGAATACCCCACAGCGGACCCTCCATCCCATTTTGAACCATCTGTGACGAAGCTCATTGCTTCATTGTCCCTAACCGTCTCGATAACCCAGTGCCCTCTGGTGGGACACTCAGTTAGAAATCTCACGACGGTAGATGGCGATGGGGTAGAATGGTCAGTAGTATCAAGAATATCCCTGCTGCACAAAACAGATGAAATTAATTCTTCATTCTTTTACAGATAAATATAATAATTATGATTTGAAGTGTAATGGTAATCTACATCCCAACTATTTTTTATTACCAAAATGTAACCGATGGGTCTTTTACTACGAAAATGATAATGTTTTGATGACAAACCGTTTCTCACGATCGAGTATGTAGAATCAAAATTTTTAGTCTTATTTGGAGTTGGATGAACTCAGCACATTAAGTGCTGACAGTTTCAACTCAGTTAACAACTCGGGTTCACAGACTGCCCTACTACTTTCGGGTGGTGAGGGCTCTATAAAGGAGCCAAGCCATCGCGGTAAGGCTAAGCGGCTTGGCAAGCGTCGCTATTCACAAAAAAAGCTGTCCGGACTGGCATTGGGTGCAATTTTCGAGGAGCCTAGCAATTGCTCTTCGGTTAAACCCAAAAGGCCCAGCTTGGCATCGGGCAGTACGCCTGAAATGACTGCTAAAAAGCCGCGACGCAGAAACAGTAGCCGATGCAACTGAAATGAACGCAGCCATTACTCCAGAGCATGCATTTATATTTCTAATGATATTGATGCCGCTCTTATTAATGAGTGCAGCACGGCTGATCTTGCGGCGGTGCTAATCACTCTCGTGTATGTTTCATCCCGTACTCATGTTTCAAACTTGCCATTGCATCAGCCTATTTACCCTATGAGTCCACCTCGCCCCCTCCTTCAGAGGAACTGGTGAATCTTGTAATGTGGTGTAGGGTTAACAATTTACCTCTGGTGATTGGTTGTGACACTAATGCTCATCATATGATTTGGGGTAGTTCGAATACCAACAATAGAGTATACTGACTGTTCAGTTATTTTTACTCCTCTGAGTTAGAGATTCTCAATGTTGGTTGTGAGTCAACTTTTATCAACTAGGTTCGTAAAGAAGTGATGGACATTAGTTTGTGCTACATGACCATCGCTGACTTGGTTCTAAATTGGAGGGTGACGGATAATATTCTCACCTCTAATCACAGGTGCATCTCTTTTAATATTAACTTTAAAAGACCACCGGTTAAACCATATCGTAATAGGAAACTTACAAATTGGGATTCCGTCTCCTCTGAGCTCGTTTCACTACTAGATTTGCCTAATCAGATTAGATGGTTTGAGAAGTTGTGCCCTTTTATTTACAACCAGAAGTAGCTTAACAAACCTTTCCAGAAGCTTGGAAGTTTGGTCTCTTGAAAAGGGCTTGCACGTCAATCTCTCGAAAACTGAGCTGGTTTTCCAGACGTAGAGGCAGTGCTAATATATCTGCTTCCACTCTATTTGGTAGAGCAATTACAAGGACAGAGCTGCATGTCAAACACCTAGGCTTTATTATATAAGGGTCTAAACTGGTCAAATAGTACAAACACTTCATTAATCTCTTTTGCTCTAATTCGAGAGTAAGTTTTTTAGCGAAACGTGGTTCGCGCAGTATATTTTGTGATCCCGAGCCAGCAATTCCTCTGTCCTTCAACGGTGGTAAGGACACTACAAAAAAGTTCGCTTTACTTGAATTGGCACAGAAGTGGCATTCTTCTCCTAGCTGAGAAGCCAGATCCCAAGTATCCTCATACGGATTATTGAACGTAGATCAGTTATTATCCATCTCTTGGTTCAAACTTTTAGGATAGATCCTCTAGGTTTGCACCATGGGCCCTTTGAGGCATTGAGTGCGGAACCTCTGTAGGTTCCACCCGTTTTAATAAAAAATAAAAATGTCAATCACTTGATATTTCCAAGGCGATCGAGGAAATTTTTTTGGAAAAGATGAGTCCATCCAATCGTTCTATAAACGCCAATCATTTTCTTAAAATTGGTCTCCGTAAATAATAATTAAAATTAATAAATTCGATAAATTTCACTGAAAGTTGAGATTGGAATCATTTCCAGTAAACTAAATTTTCAAAATTCGGTAATAATCAATCTGATTTTAGAAATTCAATTTCAGTTTCTGAAATTTCGAAATTTAGTAAAATTTCTAAATTTTGAATTTTTCCATGAAATTTTGAAATGAAATCCATATTTAACAGAAATACAAAATTTCGTTCTGTTTGAAATTCGGTAAATCGTATTATAAAATTGCTGGTTTGGATTTTTAAGTTGTGAAATAATTGTTAAACATTTCTGAAAATTTCTGCGTGCCCCTCCTAAGTTTCTTTTATCAGTAAAGTGCAATTTCTTGCATGAAATATTTTGATCCGTAATTTATAAATATTTTTGGTTTTGTAGAAAAAACTTTAATTTAATCCGTAAATGACACAGCATCGCCTGCAGCCGTAATATATAGTATACATCCTCCTCTCTCTCTCGTTTCAGTACATACTAAATAATCAAATATTTTCATTATAACAAGCAGTACATAACACAAAACAAAAGAGTATTTTGGTTTTTGAGGTTACGTATATCCATGTTTTATACAAATTGCAAAAAAAAAACCGAAACAAAACTTCTAATTGATAATTGTGTTGCTGCTGTTGCCTCCCAAATCCATAATCCTCACTTTAACAAGGCCACATACATACATATATGTACATATACCCTTTTCAAATTTTCCAAGCTTTCCAAGAAGGAGAAAATTTGAGACTATGTATCTCGTTTGGTTTTGTTTTATTTTTTGTTTAGGTTTGGTTTGCATTTGGTTTGGTTTGTCTCTACTGTGCTGGATACATTTTTGTTGTTGTTTAAGCGAAATAAATATGTAATTAAATTAAATTTAATATTTATTGGTATTGTTGCAATCTATTATATTATTACGTAAACACACACATATACAAAAAAAAATTGGAAAATGGAAAATTTAAAATGATAATTGAAGATAATTAGAATTTTCATTTTTTTGCTCTTGGTGCTTTTTATGAATTTCTGAACTTTACACAATCAAATATTTATTGGAGGGAAAATATTTCGTCATTGTGATTTTTTTTTTGGTTTGTTTGTTCATTTTTATAATCGATGTTTGATGCGGGGATGAGATTTTCGGGGTGCGGCTGCAGATACTAATACTAATTTTTGGGGATTTTATTTAAATTTTTTTACGAGCGGGAGATAATATAATATTTGTGTTAATTGTTTGAAAAATTATTACTAATTTTATTTAATTGGAAATGGTTCTATATTATATAACCGACGACCATAAATTCATTGCGGAAAATGTAAAGCAGACAACCCAAAACATATTAAACCACCCCAAAAAAAAGAAGCGACATGAACATTTTTTTTTTTAAATTGAGATTTATTATTGCAGATGAGTGAAAATTTTGTGTGCCAAATGTGTTTTAGATGTACATATGTACATACATACATACATAGTATGGCACTGTGTATTCCCAAAAGTTTTCTTATCTGTCTGCACAAAACTTAATATATATATACACATATTCACAAACACAATACAATAGGATGACTGAATGAAACTTTGGAAAAAGACTTCTTTCAACTTAACTTAAAAATTTCCTATGTGTATACGATACACATAGTGCGATAAGTTATTTTTTGTGGATTTTCATGCACATATACGTACATATTGAATACAAAACACTAAAAACGCGATAAGACTAGTGTTTTATAAAATTTGATTTTATATTGCTGTTGTCTTCGTATTAATATGTATTATGTAGTATTAATGTCGTTACAAACTATATATACATGTACAGTGTAGTTTCTTGTTTTGCTGGCACCGAACCAATTTTATATGGCTCGTGTACATATATGATTCGTGATGGAAACTGGTGTGGTAGCATATGCATGTATCTTATACTAAAACGATGTGGCTTTTGGCTTTTGATCAAAATTATATTCATTGATGTTATGTGAACAAATAAATTATTGCTATACGATGGATTTTAACATAGTAGTGAAAGGGTTATCAAATTGCATATACAAACAAATATTTATCAGAATTGTTAAGAAATAATTTATTTGTGATGGGTAAATATTGCTGATCGAAATTCTAAAAACAAGATTTACGAACTATATGCAGATCTACATAAGATCTACTTACTCGACCGGTAAACCCTCGGTGGGGTAAGTATTGAACCCAGATCGAGAAAGAATAGTCCCTAATGGATTAGTTTCCTATTGCGGTAAGAGCTTAGAGTTAAAAGTGATGCATTACAGGCAATCGCCAAAGGGATTAGCTTTTTGTTACACCACATCACAAGATTTGTGAGATCCTCAGAGGGAGGAGGTGAAATTTAATCCAGAGACAGCACCAGCAAGAAGGTATACGATTCCTGAAATAGACAAATTTTGTATGCATTATACAGAAAGCAATTTTCTTAATTCAAACGAACTGAGTTACTATATGTTGCAAGTTGATCTGTATATTCTAAGCATGGACGACATTGTAAAGTCAAGCAAAAAGAGAAATAAAAGTTGTCTACTATAGAGATAATCTTGAAAGAGATCCTGTCTAGAACGTATTGCAACAACAAACAGGAACCAGCTATTTCTAGAAGTATTTCTGGTCAACCATGTGGTTATATCCAATTCGGTCTGGTATTACCTGGAATCATCGGTCCTGGAATATTATTAATATTTTCAATTTACATTATTAGTCCCACGCAAAGCCTAGAGTTGTGTGCAACGACCATTTACAACATCGGTTAATTTAATTTGTATATTTGACCTATACCAAAAAGAGTGTAGCGGTCGCAACAATAAAGAAAATACTTGGCGACTGCACAACAAATAATATTGCGCTCATTTCTCAATGAAAACGCTTGCAGGTCAAGCGTTCGACAGCAAACTGGTACAGACTTTGTGGTTTCGTAAACTTCCACAAGTCATCATTGCACTTACGGCTATGGGAGATAAGCCCATTGATGATCTGCTACCAGTAGCAGACAAGATTTATGAAATCACAATACCCAGTTTGGCGAAGATTTCTCCCTCAGACCTTCTCCATCAAACAACTAAGCGAACGACTTGTTAATGTCGAATCTATGTTGTCAAAGCTACAAACGGGTCGCAGCCGCTCACCAGCTTCGGGTTATCAATCAAGGAACCCTTGGAGAGCAAGAGACCAAGACCTTGCAGACGTCGTTACAACGACAATGGCTTCTGCAACTACTAGCCGCTCACCAGCTTCGGGTTATCAATCAAGGAACCCTTGGAGAGCAATAGACCAAGACCTTGCAGACTTCGTTAATATAACAATAGCTTCTGCAACTACTAGTCACCAGCTACGGGTTATCAATCAAGGAACCCTTGGAGAGCAATAGACCAAGACCCTGCAGACGTCGTTACAACGACAATGGCTTCTGCTACTTTCACAATATTTCTTGTGAAATGCTAAAAGGAAATGCTACTGACCTTGCTCTTTCCATAACAACCCGGAATCTACCAGCAGTTATCAAAAAAAGGAATAAATCCGATAGCGAGTGTGGCTACTAATCTGGTGTTTCTTAATCGCCACTTATTTCTTACAGACGCACTAATAAACTCCAGTTTCTCGTAGATACCGGTGCTGACATTTCGGTCCTCCTCGTAAAACATTTTTCCGATAACGCGTTTGAAATAGACCCTGACCTGGTCCTGTCCGCCGCTAATGGTTCAGTAATTCAGACATACTGGGCTAAATTGCTGAATGTTAACATTGCCTTACGGCGGCAATTTCCACACGTTTTTACTGTAGCGTCAGATGACTGGCCGATTATCGGTGCAGACCTCCGTGTAAGGCGCCTATTAGATCCCACGACGAATCTTGCTGTGAAGGCAATGGTCAAAACACCTACACCAATCCATCCATCTGTTAAAAATGGATATGATTCACTTTTTAAAAATTTTTCAATGCACCTAAATGGATGCGGTGTTTTCAAAAATAGATTTGGTTAGGGCTTATCATCTTATCCCAATTGCGCCCGACGATGTATTCCTTTGGGTTATTCGAATTCACACGAATTCGTTTTGGTCTTCGAAATGCTGCGCAGACCTTTCAACGCTTCATGAATGAAGTTGTGAAAGGATTAGATTTTATATTCGTCTACTTCGACGATATACTGGTGGGTAGTAAAAATGAGGAAGAGCACAAGTGTCATCTCAAACAACTGTTTAAACACTTCGTCAACTTTCAAAATGCCTTTTCGGTGTTCCTGCCCTCGAATTCCTCAGTCACCAAATTACCCAAGATGGCATAACACCCTCGCTACGGCGAGTAGAAGCTATCGAAAATTTTCCCACGCCAACTTCAATTAAACAAATTCAGCGATTCGTCGGAATGGTTAATTACTACCATTAATTCATTCCAAAGCTAGCCGAATCACTGTCCCATTTTATGCTCATTTGGCAACATTGAACACAATGCTCAATAACAAAAAATGTTTTTCTTGGCCCGACGAGTGGAACGAGTCATTCACCCAAATAAAAAGAGCACTTGCCAACTCAACATTATTGGCCCATCCCATATGACACATTGACACGGAATAGCGATTACAATCCAACAATAGACTCCGTCAATCTAGATCTTAAACATCTAGCTCAGACACAGCAGTCTGACGATGAATTACTCTAGCTACTGAATAATTCATCATGCCCTGAGAGTTCCAAATTCAAATTAGAACTCACCTTCCTTCCAAATTTAAAAATTTATTGCGAAACATCAACAGGTGTAAATCGACTATTTGTTTCGGCATCTTATTGACGCGTAGTGTTCGATGCTCTGCATGGTCTATCTCATCCAAGTCTACGAGAATCACGTAAATTCATTTCTAGTAGGTATTTTTGGCCGAAAATGAACGCGGACATCACGCATTGGGTGAAGTCCTGTATTGGTTGCCAGAAGAGCAAGGTTGCCACCATCCGAAGGTTTTGCGTATATGTGCCACCATTGTCGTTCGCTTTACTGAGGCATACCCCCTATTCAAGATAGCACCGCTGCCACTATTGCTAAGACGTTTGTCGAGCAATACGTTTCAAGACTTGGGATACCTCTTGAAATCACGACAGACCAAGGCAGTCCATTCGAGTCTAAACTCTTTTCTGAACTTACGCGTTTACTAGGCGCTCATAGAATTCGTACCACTGCCTATCACCCACAGACAAATGGTATGGTCGGAAGAGAAACAGAAAACTTAAAGCTTCGTTCAAAGCTCGTGAAAATAACGTTAAATGGAGCACTGAGCTTCCTATATCGTCTTGCTGGGAATACAAGCAACAATAAAGGATGAATTAAAATGCTCCCCACCTGAACTAGTTTATGGTCAAGCCGTCAGATTACCAGGAGAATTTTTCGAGACCACTTCCAAAGATAGTTCCGATTCACATGACTATGTCGAAAGGCTTCGCGCAACCATGCACAACATAATTCCTATTGACACTCACAAGTCAATTAATCAGCCTATTTTTATTCCCAAGGCCCAGAACCTCCGTACGAAGGACCTTACATAGTCATTCGTCGGTTTCCTAAACATTACATTCTTAATGTAACAGGCAAGATTGTAAATGTTTCTATCGACAGACTAAAGCTGGCATACGGTATCCTAGCTTTGTGTAACTTAGTATTTAACCAAACAACCCCTAGAAAGTCTGTCCGATTCCGAATTATTTTTTAATTACATTTTATCCAAACATCCCTACCTCTAATCTTATAATTTGGAGGGATTTTACTTGCATGGGTGATATATCGGTCGCAACAATATGGAAAATACTTGGCGACTGCACAACAAATAATTCGCTTGATACGCATAATTCCTTTGACACTCCTTCCGAATCGGACTTTATTGTATGTATGTACATACCTTTAATTCCTGTGACCACGTTTCGCGACGTAAGTACTGACCTTTTCTGTAATATTCAGCGAGCTATCGGCATTTTAATTTTGTTTTTTGTACATCACAGAAAAACTAGAATTGAATTTTTTAAAAATGGCAATCGTCGTCTGGTTTGGTCAACGTCACGTTGGTAACTGAATTTAAAACAAAATATCGATAAATTTCGAGAAATCGAGTACTAGATGCGAAAACATTTTCAAATATTAAATAGATGTTAAATCGTGGGACAAAATTTAATTTGTGAGGTAGATTTCGACATGAACCGGAGCTTTGCACTTTGGGACTGTCCTGTGTTCAGTATGGGACATCTGGGCACCTTTGACACCAAATATTCTCATCTTGATTTGATATATGTCTATTAGTCCACACTGTAATCTCAAACACAAAATAATTTGTATTATAATTCCAACCAAATTAATCGCTTGAAATACGAATTTAGATTTAAACTGCATGATCTCTCTCCCGCGCCTATATACACGTTGTTGTATATATGTATACGAGTCATCAGCAGCGAGTGGCGGCAACAAGATAAATTGCTTAAATCAAAATGGGAAAACCCAAGCAAAATGGATATACATAAATAAAATTATTAATACTTTTTGTGGAATTTTTTTTGCTCATATTCTAATTCGTCTAACACACAGTCAGGATACACAAATGAATCTAATCTAATCTAATTTTTTTTTTGCCGTTCCGTTTCCTACTCTATTTTTTTTTTTTTTGTGTCATCAAAAAGATTTGTAATGAATCCCGAGTTTAATAGAAGACACGACGACGAATTGTATACGTATTTATAAGAAAATGATGATGATGATGATGATGATGATCATGAAAATAATAATAAAAATAATAATAATGACAACAACAGCAACTACACGCGGTGGTAAATAAAAAAAAAGTTTTTCTTTCCACCCCATATTTTGCGAGAGGGGGGTGGAACAACTTTCCACTTTTAGTCTTTCCAAATATGGTTTAGTATATGAGTTATTTTATTAGATGTGATGTACGAAAAAGAAAACACACGACACACAACACTCGGGGATGTGCTTCTGCTGCTATTGCTGATGTCGCTTTCTCTATATACATCATACATACATATATGTAAGTACATAGAATGATAAATTATTCGACAAGATGTTGTATATTTTCGTTTTTCGTGTGATTTTCATCATTGGTTTTCCATCTTTGTGTGGTATGGCATGATGATGGTATACATTATATACACAAGAATTCACCGTGAAGTGAAAAATCAAATGGCAGCATAATAGAATTTTTATAGAAACATAAAACATATCTATATATGTATGGTTTTGTGTATTGTACATAAACATACATACATATGACGTTATATATATAGTATACGAGTACATATAGTTGAAAAAGAGGTTTAATGGTGTGAAGATAAATGTGCGATGTCATTTTTATGTTTATTGGCATTAAATTTTCTTGTTGATTTTCATTTTATATTTACAACTTCTTGAGAAATTTAAAAATTTGTTAATTTCAATTCTAATGAATATATATATATATGTACATGTTGTAAGATGGTATCGTCGTATGCTGTTAACGGGTTTACGGCACTCTTATATATATATATATATATATATATATATATATATATATATATATATGAACTCGTTTTTTATTTTTATTACGTACATAAGTCTTTCATAAATCACATCGAACAGTTGTAGTAGGTGTTAATCACATAAATTATACTTTTACGTTTTTTTATTTTGTAAATTCAGCATTTTTCGCGATTTGAACTTTTTTATATAACTTATAGCTGTAAAACACTTGACTTTTAATTTAAAAGTTTTTAGAGTAAGAATTTAAACGAAAAAAGTTGAAATATTTTAGATCTCCTATGGGACTGGGAAACTGCTTAAAATATTTTAGTGGAAATAAAAAAAAATCGATTATACAGTGCGTCCTATAAATTTACAGAACACATATACGAATTAATAAAAATTCATCTTATTGATAAAACTTCACGCTACCAAATACTATCGATAGAGCTTTCTTTTCAATTTGAGTCAGGTACGATGTCATCGAGGTACGAGGTCACGTGACTCAGTCCCGCTGTGAGCTGCTCCACAAAATGTTTTTAAATGGTTGGAACAATAGAAGTTTTACACAGAAGTCGCAGGTACTGGTACAGGCCAAATAACTTCATCACAACCGCAGCTGTTTCGACTCTTTTATAACTTTCTAGATTTTAAACGCTGGAACCACTCTTCCGAAACAAGTATTATCGTCTTGACTTCATAATGCAATTCAAATGAAATTGGGTGATTTTCCGCAATTTCGGTTTGAAATTCTCTTTAAGAGACAAATGTGTCTTAAACAAAAAATGGTACATTTTGTACAAAGGTCTCTTTCTCATAGATCGCGGAGACTTAGCCGCGAAGCTGAACAATGATCTTCCGCTTTTATCTTCATTCGAAAACTGAATTCCTTGAACCAGTTCATCTCATGCCATTTAACTTCATGTTAACATCATGAAATTTTACTTTAACATTACTATGTACGCTGACTGTTGATACCGGACTTAATTTTGGTTTGCTTATATTTCCGAGTAGCGAAAATTTTATTTTCTTTAGATTCCAGGGTATAGGCGACCTCTTTGGTAATTAAATATACGACTTTCCTTGGACGGTGAACGATATTCGCTTGATTGTGATCGTTTTCCATCTCTCCTTTTCCGTTAGTGAAAATTTACCGATTTCATCTCTAGCATTGTTATTAACATTAATGTAAAACTCCGATTGCTTGTTGAGGATCGAAACAGCTGAACTCTCTCTTGCGGTGTTAGGTCAGGATGGTTGTCGGATCACAGGACATTGTTTTATAAGCTGAAACCTTGGCTTCTTCTTACATGACTACTGTCGTCGTTGTGAAGACGAAAATGAGGAAGTGTTCGATCTTTTACGTGTTTGCGTTTGGCTTAAAATAGGCTAACATTTTTAGGCCCCTTTTAAGTGACCTGATGGAGTCAGCTGCCTGTGCGTACGCCTGCTTATTTTGAACTGCCAATCTAAATTGTGATGTATTTTCAAGGCTTTCTAACTAAATAAGGTTCATTCCTGACGTACTGTTATTTTGTATTGCCAAGATCATATTTTAAAGTGTGTGTTTGAAGAGACATTTTGTGACGAGTAAGTCAGGTATCTTGAATCATAAAATTATAGATAGACATTATAGTCATTATTTATTGATCCAGTTTTGATGATTGGATGATGACGTGGAATGAAGTGTTTGGATGATGAAGTGGATATATTTTATCACTCAATTGATTGTGTAAAAAGCGATAGAGGGAATGGAAACTCAGATTTGGACATATTTATTTCGATATAGAAATTTCGAATCCAAATTAATCTGGCGGAAATAATAACAAATTCATTAAAAGAAATCCACAATTTCATTCCGAGGATATTATGTTTTGATATAGTCAAGCGATACTCTTCTCCGTTCGCCAGACCTCTAAAAGGTTTGGTATTTATTTACCTCAGCCATACTTTTAAAATTCAGCACTGCGTGCTCATACTAACCATAATTTCAAATAGCTTTTATGCATCCATGGCATAGGACTGTTTTTTTGCCATTTGCGATTTTTTAAAAAATATTGTATTCTCTAAATTTTCGGGAAATTTGTGGCCCGGAAAAATTAAATTAAAGTATGTGGGATTGTCTGGGTATTGTACCGTGGGCCCATTTGTGGCATTCAGTGCTGGAGTAATCCACCCAACTTTATTTTATTTTTTTTTTAAACGTAGCCAATTTATTTTCTTTACTGTACCTATATTAGTAAAGTTTGCTTTAAGATGGCACATTCACTAATACCCCTATTATGGTTCTCACCTCACCAAACGACTCACCTCTCCACTCCAAGTCGGCTGAGTTAAAATTTAGGATTATGATTCTCGCTTTAATTTTGGTGAGAGTTGTAAGCTGTTTAAGCAGGCTACTTTTAATTTTTTGTTGGCCATATACATAAGACAATGAATAATTCAAAAGTAAGTTTCGGCTAATTATACAGGAGCATGTGTGTAATACCTAATATATCGCCAATACAAAATGTCTTAGATTAGACCAGAAAATGTTGAGACTGATAGTGAGAGTTTCATAACATTGCTAAG
Organism: Tipula unca; assembly: GCA_951394425.1. NCBI lineage: Eukaryota > Metazoa > Arthropoda > Insecta > Diptera > Tipulidae > Tipula > Tipula unca. The sequence goes on from OX596380.1 coordinate 221,802,177, forward strand.
ACTTATAACAATGCTAATGGATGAGAGGGAGGGGGCTATACATATTATGATGATGTCATAGTTGTATATTGTAAAATTTTATAAATTTGTACTAAGTGTTTCAGTTTATTTTGTAATTTTTATTTTTGAAATAAAGTTCCTTCTTTAGCCATTATTTGCCATTATATACTTAGCCATTATGTACAAATTATTGTGGGTTGATTGGTTTCGTACGAGAAATTTTTAAATTACAAATAGCGTGTCTTTTATGGTGAATTATGGCATTGGAATGGTGTTAATTTTAAACCTAGCATTAACCCGAGCTCAGTCTTCAGAGGTATCTAATTTTTATTTTGGTCGTGGGTTGATACCAATGCCATCACCATATTTTATTTACAGGGAGAGATAGATAGCAAATAAAATAATCACATGACCTCGAAAACTCTCCAATGATTTGTCCAACCAATTATGACCTACTCGCTCATTAGGGTTTGAACTCATTTCTCGAAAGAATCAATTGAAGAAGAACGGATGAATTTTAGAAACATTTCGAAAAAAAACAACGACATTCGATAAATAAACTGACGTTACCATATAAATGAAAAAAATACAGTCAAGTCAAAAAAAAACAGATTTACAAACAATTTAAGATAATGGAGAATAAAAAATCATTAACGATTCATACTTGTAAGAAATTAATTTAAGATCAGGCAATGAACAAAATTTTTGTAACTTACTTAAAACTAGTTGATTCCAAAAAAAAATCAAACTGGCTTCTGCAACTGGTTCCATGGACAACGGTTGTGCTGCAGCTGCTACAAGCTACACCGGATTTCGGCTCTTGCATATGGAGGCAAACTCAATATTTTAAGTAGAAACAGGAAAACTATTTTTGTTTTACTACAGCTTAGTGTTCACATAATTATCACGTGTTTCGACTCGAAATTAAAAATGCTATTTAGTGAACAATTTATTATTTATTATTTAATTCGAAAATTCCCAAAAACAATTCAGAACACATACTCAACAATAGAGATTGCCATTATTTTTGCATAACTTACATAATTGCACAAATTGTGTCCTTTTTTTGTTGTACACAATTTAAAACCAATCCAATTTAATTTATATTAATTTTAATTTATTTAATTTATTTAAATTTATTTAATTTATTTTAATTTATTTTAATTTATTTGATTTATTTTAATTTATTTAATTTATTGTAATTTATTGGAACAAACATTATTCTTGTCTTTGTACACTTATCTTAATAAAATTTAGATCGGAAATCAAGACAATACCTTTGTGTTTTTGTATTCTATACATATGATCAGTAATTTTAGTTATTTGTTTTTTTATTGGTATAATACCATATATCTGACCATCCAATTCATTTTACAGCGAAAAACGAAGTGATCGATTAACCATATTATTTTTTTCTTCTTCTTTTTCTTCCTTCTTCGAGTCGAACTTCGAAGAACGCCGTTCATCTATCCCCTCTATCCCTTGATATTCAGCAAATTATAGAAGCAAAACCCGGGTTTAAAACGTATTGTAAGGTAGTAACACATATCTGCAAAACAAGTAATTTCTTTCGCAAAACAACAACAACTTGCGATAGTGACGCAACAAAGCGCGCGATTTTCGCAATCGGGAAAACGGATACAAAAAAAATTGTTTGCGGGATAATCATACCAAAGTAATTTTATTTCATACAGTATCACCTTAGTAACAAATATCTTGTAATATTACCTTGTATTGTTACACCCTATAGAGGCATAAAAAATATAAACAATTAGCGATTTTGCAATTAGTGAAAGATACTTAATTTTGATAATTAATAACAGTTCCATCAATGCAATCAGCTACCTGAGGGAAACCACCGATCTCAAACAACTTCAGTGGGATATCCTGGACATTTGCGGGCCAACACACGATTTCCGCCATGCTTTTATCGATGATGGTATATCTGCTCCCAAACGAATGACTCTACACACAGTTCATTTATTGATTCCGTGCATATTGGTAATCCCATGATATTGCTCGCCATTTCATAACCAATGCAATGTTGTTAGTAGCTGCTGTATAGAACTCAACGCGTAGTTTCGGTCGAAGAGAGGTGCAAAATTGCTCCTTTTTTTTTAATAGCACATCCTCAATTTGTTCATGTAACACTCCGGAGTCTATAGAATAATTGGTTCTGGCTTTCATTACACGATTTCTTCTTTCGTTTTCATCCTCGAACAGTTTTTCAAACCGACGCATTATTTTATAAAAATTATTTTGTCCTTCATTAAATTTAAGTTTTTGTTCACTAAAGTTGCTATACCTATATATTTGATCGTTTTATTATTAATTTTAAATATCGAAAAACACCTGTCTTACCTCTATGATAAATCGAATAGAATGAGATTATATAAGCACTTGAAAACACATTGTTACATGTATTGTCAGTATCATTTATAGTCATTTGAATAATAAATAAATTTACTGAAAAATGTGTTTGTACTCTTTTAAAATTGCACACAAGATCTCATCTTACAATAACAGCAAAAAAATAACGTTTTTAACGGACTTCCGTCATGTAGGTCTTATCAATTTATTTGAGTAGTGAAATTTTTCTTATTGATATTTTGGATAAGTTATCATTAAAGAACTACGAAAAATTTATCAAAAACCTCAAACTTATCGCTTATCAAAATATTCCTGATCAATTATCATTTCGCGAATTGGTGCAAATTAATTTCGATAATTGAGTGCTTATATCACTTATTATAACTTAACTAAGCACTTATCAAATTTGAATTTGGTGCGACAGAAAATTATCAAAAATTATGATAAGTTGATAAGTAATAAGTGATAAGTTGTTGGTGCAATAGGGCCCAGGGTAATGCTTCTAATAAAATGGATATACTGATACCAAACTATTTTAAAACAGATGTTCAATGAGTCCCTCCACTTTCTCCCGCCCAATATCAATCGCCTTCCATTTCCCCTTTATGCAATTACTCCAACATTTATAATTATAATCCCAAGGTCTTATCTTTCTTCAATTGCTTTGATAACTCTAACATTTTTGTTGTTTTTTGTGTTTATTTCAGCGATTAGCATTTTGTTTGCATCAATCTTCTTTCCAAAACTCTTTCTTCAATACTTCTCAATCTTCCAGACAATCCATTTGTCATTCAAAATCTGCTCTCTATGCTGAGAAATGGTGTTTTAAATTTTTCAATTCATGAATTCATAAAATAATTTGAAGATTTTAAGGAATTTGTATTGTGCACGATAATGATATGATAAAACACAAATGCCCAAATAAAGCCCAAATGCGTTTTAAAACACAATTTTTGTTCACGGTTGCCCGAGAATTTCAATTGCATATTATTGGAATTAGTTGCGCTCCATTGGATTTTATCCCAAGTTTTAGAATGTCCCAAATTTTTACTGAAAGTGACGACATTTCAGTAAAAGTATCGAACTTTACAATAAACTCAAAAATCGTAAAGCTTTTGTGTAATAATGTTGAACTAAAAAAATTTGTATGTACGTTTATGTATAGGAAAAAGTCTACTTTCTGTTGCTGCCACATATTTAACTTTGTTTCATAATACAAACAAAGGAAAATTCTACCATCATACTACATACCTACTACCATAAGCTGTCAGTATATCAATAAATCCATGGTAATTTATGCTTTTTGATTTTCTGATCATGCTTTTTGTATTCCCGAACAAAACTTTTTATTTCTTTTTGTTGGGAAAAAAAAATGTTCAGCAAACAAAACTGGGGTATACGAGTTTACAGAGAGAAATCAAAGCTTATCAATATATATTATAAAACAACTCCACACATATACTATCGTATATAGATACATAAAATATGTATGTATACCGATTTTGTTGTTATTGTATGTATGTATACACACTCCTACATACATAACTGATTGTTGCCTTTTATTTACTTTAAATGCTGAATAAAAAATACAAAACACACACAGAGCAGGCACAAACGGAAAAAAAAGGATTTATCACGCGTGATTAAACGTATATTTATTTTTATTTTCACCGATTTTTCCGGCTGTTTTTTGTTTTCATTTTTTTCCGTTGATTTTTCTCCCGATTGGGTTTTGTTCATGTTTTTGTTTATTTATTTTTATTTATTTGTATATTTATTTATTTTATAGGCTATATGTGCCATGTATAAAATAAATTGTTATACTTTAAAAAAATAACATGAACAGTAATTTTTTATGTATGTATGTAGGTTGAACGGATAATTTCAATCGGGGAAGAATCTTTATCATGATTTTTAACAGCGCTATCCAATTTGTGTACGTTCGTGGGCCAAGTATTAATTTAATGCGCTCGCCTTTGGGGATCTCGGGTTCGATGCAAAACATCCAAAGGTTCGAAGCACATTTTTGTTTACTCGATTGTGATGTTTTTCGTCATACAACATCTATGTATATGGATCGCCCACCCCCCGATTTTCCCTTTTGCCTACCACCCGAAACTAACAGAATTTAGAAAATATGCGGCGGCGTCATTAGAATCTCACGACTAATTCATTTTAATGCAATATTCTGCGTCTACAGTTATCTTGAAATTGTGTACATTCCGAAAATATTATTTTAGGGATCGGTGTGAAGCTCAGAAATTTGGACACTAGTATTTTTGAATAGTGGACACTTGGACCTTTCAAAATTCGTATTGGATATTAAAATATAAACAGTTGGGCTTCGCTAATAAAGCTCGGAAAATTGTCGTTATATGAATTATGCAAATCGTATTTTAAAGTTTTACTTAAGCAAAAAAAATTACTATTAAAAGGGTTGTGCTCCGCTGGAAAATGTTGTAAATTTGGCAGGAATTTTATAAACCGGATATACAAATTTTATTAGAGCGCAACATTTTTCAGTTTTCGGCATATGGACACTAATATTTTGAAGCAGGCACGTAGACCTTTTTAAATTGGTATAGCACAATACTATAAATAGGTTTGAGCTGCCTGGTTCGAAATTTCATGATTTATCAGCGGTGCACAACCCTCTTAATAGTAATGCTTTCTTTTAGCTTTGGTCCACAATCTTGGAGTAAGAGTAGAGTTATTTTTATTCCGAAATTTGGCATGTCGGACTGTACCGACCAAAAGTCTTTACGGCCTATTTGCCTGTCATCAAGATCTTTCTCAAATCTTTAGGAAGCATTATTGATAGATTCATTAGAGATCACCATTTAACTACTGCTCCTGAAAGAGCACTGTGTAATAGTGATTTTGTTGTGGGTATTTTCCTGGATATTGCAGGAGCCTTCGATAGTATATTGTTCAATACGATTACTATATCGTTCAATAGGACTTAAATCTAGCATCGCTATCTCCGTGCTATAGATGAAAGCTCGGTTTCAGTCAAAATTACCACGGGTTGTCCACAAGGAGGGGTGATTTCACCTCTGTTGTGGCTTTTTGTCATTAACGAGCTCCTGGTAAAACTTGAGGAATCCGGCCTCATCGCTCAAAGTTAGGCTTCTGACCTGGTTTTGAAAGTTTCTGGTAAGCATTTGAATGTCTTATCTGATTTAATACAACACGCTCTTCTTGTTGTAGAATAGTGGTGCTTTGATAAATAATAATTTTTATAAAAAAATATGTACACTCGAAGTAATTTGTATATTTTGAGTAAAAACTTCACACCGGTTTACTGAGGTATAAAATTCATGATGATTCTTGAACTTGAGCTAAATATGGGTCAAAAAATATTAACTCCAACTAGTGTTTTTTGGATGTTCCAAACAAGTTTCCTGTATTGGTGCACAATACGGTTGCTGAACCGTTGTGTGAAATTTGAGAATCCATTAATGGGGTTATTAGTTGTCGCCATTTAAAAAAAATATCAGACTAAATTCTTCAAAATTCTAATATTCTTGAACAATTCAGAAAATTTCAAAAATTGAAAAGTTTTGTTAAATAAAGCTTAATCGGACTAAAAATGGAAGCTGATTTCGGAAAAATCGCCGCCTGCGTAGAAGCATTATATTTTAGTTAGGAACAACTAGCAGACGTTACTTACTTGGACAGAAATGTTTGTATTTAATTCTATAATACTTTTATTCCTATAAATCAATCTATACGTATATTGAATCAAGAAAGAACATTTTAGTGTTAAAGTATTGAAGTGTTTCAAGTATAGCTTTAACTTCTGTAATAGAGATGGTATATTGTGGACAGGACAATTTTTCCTGGGCCACATTTATAGTGAACCTAACTAAAGATAAAACAGTTATAATTGCAAGTTTTCTATATAGCACGTGCGTTCATCTAGTCCAGATCAATCGTCAGTGATGCCGTTCCCATATACCAAAGTGTTGGCTTGAGTGCACGATTTTCACCCAGTCGCAAACTGAACTCTAAATCAGACGATGACGTAGTGTATTTCCGAAAATTGTCTGCCATTGAATTTTTGATTTTCTTCTATGTCTTTGTTTAGTTGCTTTTAAAGTCTTTGGGCGTCTTTCTTCTATTTTTGGATGGAACGATTAGGAGATGCTTTGAGTTTTTTGTAAACAGCGTTCTATTATGAGTTATAGCCGTTTTAGACTCGCAATCAATTGAGAAAGTATTTTGTATCGATTGAATTTAGAAAACTCATTCGAATATACTAACAATTATTTGCCCAAAAACGAACCGGCGAAATTAATGTTTACTCGTTCCTAAGGTTGTTTTACGTTAGGCCAAGCACTAAATATTTCTTTCGGACTGTCAGCTGATTCTTGACAAATACGATAAGCTGTATGGTAAGCTATTATGGATATACTAATGGCGTATTAATCGTTTTTTAGAACCACCAGAGAGATCACTTTAATGACATGCATCTTGTAAATATGTTTTACTGAAATAAAAAGCGAGATAGCTGCCAACTAGTTATTAGTTATCATGATCACAACGAGTGTACGGTTATAATTTTACATCACATACTTAAAATTGACGATTGACGATGATTGGAATAATGTAGATTTTTAAGATGGTTATGTTGTGAATGATCACGTGGTCTTGTTTGAATATTGGTTTACTATAAGTTAAGTTCATTAACAAATTGGTAAGAAAACTTGAATTTGACGAAAGTTTTCTCTTACTGAAATTTTGAAAGTTCAGCTAATGCCGTAAGGTGATTTATAAAAGTAATAAAAACATAAAACTTTTCGTCAAATATTACTTTATTGCTTTTCAAAATATTTGCCTTTAAGTTAATACACATTTGCATACGATCAAACCATTTATCGAAACACTTTCGCCAGTCCGAAGATGATAGCTCCAAAACATGGTTTTTGAACGCTTCAACCGCTACTTCAGGTGATAAAAATCGTTGTCGATGCATCTTATCTTTGATTGTTGGGAACAGGAGGATGCCTTCGAGGGAAACAGGAGGATCAATTCGATCGTTTCAATGCTCAAATACTCGCTTGTTTGATGTGATGAACTATTGTGATGCACAATGATTCGCCGTTTTAGGTTATTTTCTCTCAATTTGTTGTAAACCTCGGGCAAACAAATGGTCGTATAGCAAGCTGAATTGATTGTCTTTGGATTTTCAAGAGCCACAATAGCTACATGACCGATTTTCGTGAAGAAATACGCTACCATTTGCTTCCCAACGCTCCAAGCTCGCATAACTTTTGTTGGATTTTCTTCGAATTGGAAAACCCAACCAACAGTCGATTGCCATTTTCTTTCCTGCTCATACGCAGATATCCATGACTATACGGTTTTGGAAGTACCTCCAATGAATCATTTTTACGCCTCTATCAACAAATGTTGAATCCAATGTGCACGTAGCTTCCGCACCTTTAAATGTTCATGTAAGATTGTATGTATACGCTGGTGTTACTAATGCCACGATAAGTCACATGACGATCCTCTTTAATCAGGTTTATCGCAGCATCAATGTTTTCTGGAACAGCAGCTGTTTTTGGTCGACCTTCGCGAGGCTCGTCTTTGAGTGCACGTCGTTCGCGTTTATTTACACGCGATAATTCCACTGATTTCAATTTTTCGAGTAAATGAAAAACAATATTGCGATGCGAATTGACAGATGACTTCTGAGAAACATAACCTCCAAATATGTTAAACTTTTTAACTGACATAGAGATTTGCATCGGAAAACACTAGTATTACCATTTTCTAAAAATTTTTACGGCAACCCTCTTATTTATATTTAATTTAATTCGCTCTGTTAACGAAACTGATCGAAAAATTCTTAAAGATTTCGCTGGTATGTTATAGATGTGGCCTTGTTAAAGAAATTATTTCCTCAACAAACACTATACCTATACTGATAGTATGACAACATTAAGCTCGGAGAGTGATAATCACAGCTTCGATCATAAATCTGTTCAATGCTCATCGCACTGAGGTCAAGATGTTGACAGAGTTAAAGTCCTTGTTTTTTAACTGATTATTTAGCGATGCAAGAAATGAAACAATTTGTGGGGTCGGATTAAAGTAGAAAGCTTCATATTTATATGAATCGATAATGATTTTCGAAATTCGTAAAAATTGGAGAAACTAATTTTGAATTCAAAAATAACTGGTGTTATCCCTGCTATATTCGAATAATTTTATTTTTATTTTGGGATTAATTGAAAATTATTAAATTACGTCGAAATTTACAATATTTGAGAAACTTCAACAGTTGAATATAAAAATTAAAATTTAAAAATCAGAATTGTAAAATTCAACTCAAATTATATTTTCGGATTCAGTTCAACTTTTATCGGAAAATATATTATCAAAATTTGATTATTAAAATCAATAATTTTGAAAATAATGGATATTTGGAAATGACCGCAGGAATATCAGAAGTATTCAAAAATTTTAGAATTCTGAGTAATTGATGTCGAATTTGGATTGGGAGAGTATGAAAAACTGTAGTAGTTATCGAGATTTTGACAATTTTGGATTAGGAATTTTAATATTTTAGAATTTTCTGAGCTTAGTGCTAAACCAGAACTACTACACTAACAAATATTTCTGGATGAGTAGTTTCTTGAATATAATTTTATATGTTTACATTTTAATATTTCAGGCCCGCCATTGAACAGCGCTGATTAATAATGACAAAGCTATATATAAATCATCATTATGCCCACCAATATAATTAAAACAATTTAAACAAAAATTTTTATAATGAACTCAAACTCTAAATGAGGTTTATGAAACTTTTCGCAAGCTTTTCAAAATGTATACAAAATTTACAATGTCATGCCGCTCCAATATGATTATACAAATACATATACATATATAAATATATACACATGTATAAGTCAAATAATTTCCACTACATTTAACGTTATGTAAATTTTCACTAAATTTTGAATGAACTCAATAATCAAATTATATTTAAAAGAAAATCGAATTTTCCAACAGCAGCAACAACAACATCTAATCTAACATCTTTTATGTATATAAACGTATTATATACGATATATACGTATGTAGCACAAAGATTATATTAACAATAACAACAACAAAATCGGAGCAGAACGTAAACGAGCGATAAGACAAATAATTTTTTTATGTCTTCTAAAAATACGTGAAAATTTTCAATTCACAAATACAAAATTGAATTTAGTTAGCGAACTGGCAAAATAAATACTCCCGACTGTTTGAATTCAAACGCTAATATTTAATTATTTTGTATATGTACGTAAGTGTTGTGTTGTGGTGATCCCAAAGCAAAGTAAATTTTCATAATTAAACAAATTTTCATTAGAAAATGCTTAGAGCTTCGTCAAAATAATTATAATTTCCATGGGTACTAAATCCCATACATATATACACATAAGTATCCTCTCAGATCATTGATACTATACATACACAGTACTTTGTTGGTTTTAACAAAAAAGCTCTTAACTTTAATCTTACCATTTTTAATAAAGCGCACACAAAAAACAGTTACATAAATAAGAAATAATTCTATTAAACGCGCACACAAGACAACAACCAGAAAGTTCTAACAGTTAGTTTTATATACAATTTTCTTATCACATTTTCTTATCACTATACATACATACATACATACATACATACATAAATAGATATATTGAGAATAGCTTATATATTATTTATAGGAGAGATGGTGATAAGTAATTAGATTATGATACAGCGAGAAGAAAGTTAAAATTCTATTAATTTATTTCATTTTTCCAGAGATGATCGAACCATTTTTTTTTTTTTTTTTTTGAAGTAAGTTCAGGGCAACAACAAAACTTTTGTGTTTTGTATTGTAATTGAATTAAAGTTGATGTGGAAGTTCAATATTGAAAACTTTTGTTTTTATTTATTTCGTTTTTGTTTTTAATTAGACGAGGTGAAGATTTCTATTGTATTTAACATTCTAATTATTAGAAAAGTTTTCTTGATGAAGGGCGTCATTATTGTAACATAACACGATTTCATAAGTTTTTATTTGATTTGCCCCTTGTTGAAAAACTCGTACTACCACCACATTTGCTCAGATTCACGGTTAAGTTCAACCACTTAATACTTCGAATAACTTGTTTCGTACGACCTTCTTTGAAAAAAAAAACAATTTTACTGGTTGTCATAGTCCTGATTTATTCAATATTTTGATATTCGAAAAGCCTGTTTTTTTTAAATTAATACAATAAATTTGATATATTTTGTGCAATAAATAGCATTTTTGTGACCCGAAATACCAAAAATTTGTAATAATTCTTGGCGGCTTCAAATTTATGCAACAGCTTATGTTTCACTTTACGAGCTTATTATGCTGGAACCAACTCAAAGATTAATCCATCAACTATAACAATCGGCCTAAACAAGTTGTTTTATACTTGAGAGAGGGAGCTTGAATTTTTGTTAAATAAACTCGATTTTCTGCACGGCATTCAACAACACTATTTGTTATAATTTGCAAAGGTTGTAGAATAAAATTTTTCGCTGCACTCCTATATGTAACCCATCATAAAAATATGTAACAACCCACATTTTATTTCAGCATAGGCCAGCTCGACGGTTTTGCCTCTTATTCTCGGTGATAGCCATTGAGAATTAATTTTGGTATTTGATGTAGCAACATTTAGTCACCTGAACTAATCAACAATTTTATTCTATCTTAGTGTCTGAAACAACCCACATCGTTATTGTGAATTTTAGATCAACACTACGCTGTTTACACTAGCAATTACACCAGCTCAAACGGTTTAGTTCGTTGGAGCCTGAGTACAATATCTGTGTTGTATAACAGCTAGTTGTTTTAGTGTTAACATGCCTTTGCCTATGTCTCGGCGCCATTTAATTCGCCATCTTTTGGTCCAGTTATGTATTTGAGTAATAGTTAACTGTAAATTCTGAGTTGATTATTCGTTGCTATCTCCAACAGCTAAGATGGCCCTCTCATATCAGCAAAGGTCACCACAGTGTTGTTTTCTAATTCAGGGAGATCATTAGTGTACAATATGTATAGAACCGGACCTAATACACTGCTCTGCGGTTCTCCTGCCTTGATTTCTTTTAATTCGAAATAGAAATTTTATTCTAATTTTACTCTAAAGAATTTATCTTTCAAGTATGATTCTAATATTGTAGTGAATTGCGTTGGTAGCATAGTTCTTAACTTATAGGTAAATCCTTCGTTCCAAACTTTATCAAAAGCCTGTGCAACGTCTAAGAATATCGTTAAGCATACTTTTTCCTCCTCCAATGCTCTTTCAATAATATTAGTTATTCTGTGTACTTGATCTGATGTTGAGTGTTGGTTGCGAAAACCTCTCAATTATCGGATTTATCCTTTTTACTAATAACTTCTCAAAGAGTTTAGACATAACTGGTAATAACGATATTGGGCTGTAAGATCCAGTTTTGTGTGGTGGTTTTCCAGGTTTAGGAATTATAATTATTTCTGCAAATTTCCACAGGCTGGCAACATATTTCAATCGAAAGGTGGCATTTATAATATTGGTGAGCTTTAATAGAGCTTTCCTTGGTAGTTCTTTTAAAATTTCTGCTGTGATAAGGTCGTAACCCGTCACTTTTTTGGATTCATTCCAATGATTGGTCATCATGTGTTCAGCAAAACTGCGTACTATATCTTCGTTATTTTAGCCCATTTTCTATTTTCTGTTCTTATTGGAGGAATCTGCATTATTGGCCTTTTAATTCTTTTGGTTGCTCTCCAGAGAGAATAATCAGTACTAGTATCATTAGATATTTTTCTGAGGTAGTTATACTGACAGATTCGTCTTTCAGATCTTTGATTTCCCTTTTTAAGTAGTTGAGTCAGATTATTTTGCTTAGTTTTATCTTGAGCGGCTCTGGTTTGTTGGCATATTCTCCTTGCCCTTCTTTTTTCTGCCAAGAGTTCTCTAATTTCTCTAGGGTAGTTGTTTCCCTTAATTTTCTTTTTAACTTCAGGGGTGTTTTCCCAAGCAGACTGCTGTATGTCACATAAGAACTTGTGAACTTCTTTTTCTAATTGCTCCTCACTCCTTAACTTGATATTAACAGCTGTTGCTTGTTTTTCATATTTTAATTGACACAATCTCTAGTACGGTGTTTACCTGGACATTTCACACACCTGGGTTCTTTGTTACAGTATTTTTTAGTATGTCCATATATGCTTGACATTTTTTACATTGTGGTATAAGCCTAGATCTTCTTAAGGGCTGAATATTGACTATGCACCCCAAGATGTACTTGATTTGATGTATTTTTTCAATATTTCAATATCATGTGCGCTGAATGTCAGCATATACATACATCATCAGAAGCTCCTTACCTCTCCGTTTTAACTTTATTGATGCTTCAGTTGCATTAATACCTTTTCCTTTCAGGTCCTCAATTATTTTTTCTGGTATACATGTAGAGTGCAGATTTTTAGCCACTCCTCTAATTGGTCTGATTTGTTTGTTTTCAAACGTATGCCAAGAATGTCCCCCTTCGCTAACATTTTTGTCAGTTCTCTGTACGTTTTACCATCTTCTAAGTTTATTTTGACGTTGTATCCACTCATCAATTTTGTATTAAACTTATCTGTTTTAGTTATTGTTTTAATTTTCTCATACAGTAGATCATAGTTTTTTTGGATTGTTTTGGATTATTTTAGGAATTGTCTCTTTTAGTTGAGGGGGAGTAGGTGTATCATTCCTTCTCCTTTTTTTCTATGGCTTTTGACTCTAATCCACTCAGTTTTGTGAGCTAATTCTTTTTCATCCATATATGGTATTCTTGTTCCATTACTTTTCGGGTAGGAGGAGAATCAACGTTTTCCTTTGCTTTAAGGGCTTTAACATCGTTTCCAAGAATCCTTATGTGTTCATGCATCCAAGCAATTGTATCATTTAATTGCTTGTTTAAATTGTTGGATTTAACCAATGCATCATTGGCCTTACACAATTCCTGATACATCATTTCTTCTTTTTTAGAACAATCATTTTCTGTAGATATTATTTTGTTAATCTTCGTGGTAAACGTGCTACAGGCTCTCGTCGGATATCTCGGTAGTATTTGACTCTTTTGGGAAGGATTGGTACTTCCATTTCTGCTTCACTCATTCGAATATTACGATTCCTCAACGAATCTTGGGATTTTTTCGGATTACAGTAATGCAATAGCTGGTCCCCCCTAGTTAAGACACAAACCTCTTAATATATCGAGTTACAATTTATATCACAATACAGAGAACGTAAAATCAGGGAAGTAATGATAGGCTAATAATATGTGTCTAGTTATGTTCTTATGAAACTACAAAATCGAATTGCCTCTAATCATTTAAATGTTGCTGCAGTATTATGGATTCGAGAAGATGTACAGTACTATATATAGTTGTTCATGGCAGTGTCAGATGTATTCGAAAGCTGGCCCCACTTTTGGACAAATTTAAGAAATTGTTTGTCAAACACCACTCTCATCATCTCTCTGTACTAATTTGCTATTTTGATCTTATTGATTTAATCATTAAATATAGTTTCAATAAGATCACAGTTCGTGACCATTGATTACGTATTTTTATGTATTCGCCTGCTGCAACTTGAAGCCAGTTGTTAAACTGAACCTGTATTTCGCGTGTTTTTCATTAAGGACTTCGCTGACTGATTTTCGAAATATGTATGGCCGATTTACGTTCGGTTATGTTATATTTTTGCATATGATTTGATTTGAAAAATTATAAATTATCTGTGTTCACGTAATTAAATTCACCTGTAATTATTTTAAATTTATGTTTTTTCAGTATATTTTTTGATTTGACTTACGTTTTTTTGTGCTTTGCTTTATTGAAGTTATGTATCAATAATACTTCTCATTGCAACATTGGATTATTACAGTTTCTAAGGATAAATTTAACTCGTCTAGACTCTCTCGTTCTTTCATATATTTCGGCACAATATTAAACTGCTTCTGAGTCAATTGTTGATACCAACAGTAGCATTGTATCAGATACATATGTATATCACAATTTTCGGTAATATTCAATGACTAGAATATAATCCATAAAGGCTCAAAATTATGAATTTTTTAGTTTATTTAATCTAAATTTAAGTTACCATCCCTTTTGTTATTTATGAAATAAAAAATAACGATTACAAAATTTTGTAGTTTAGTTCTGAGATTATAATAGTGTACAGATCGATCATATGCTTCCTCTGATTGTTTTAGCTTTGATGCCAATTACTGAGAACATTAGTTTTTCAGTCATGAAAAAGAGTCGCCTCAACCTCCAAAATCAGCAGTTTCATTAATTCGTACTGCAGTTTTTTTTAAATGATGTCCAAACATTAGATGTCGATGTGTCTTTGTTGAATGTATATACATTTGAAAGAAAATGAAAATTAATCTTATATAAATCTTAAATAAAAGATTATATAATCGGTGACGTAGTCTGCTAAAGAACGAGCGTCGATAATTCAATTTTTTTTTTCATAATTCCTGTGGACAGACAAAACAACATTTATGAGTTGTGAAATTGCTAATAGAAGCTTTCCCAATTTATTGTAAAATATTCCATTGCAAGAAAGTCAAAAAATATGACTTCAATTAGATGGTGCAATTTCTCAGCTTCTCGGCAACAACTAAATTTTATGTTTTCGAATAAATGAATTTTGTGGTACCAACACCAAATAAGTGGATTTTTATTTATTGAGAAAAGTGAAATGAGGATTAGAAAAATGTCTGGAATTTTGAAGAGTTTCAAGGTCATTTAAGTTACTCTTCGATTTCACTTAAATTTTTTTTAAATTTATTTTCCTCAATATTTGACATTTTTAGATTTTTAGATCCCATAAATTGGTGTTTGTACGGTTATCTTTTACCAAAATTTATAGATTAAGCAGTTAATATGTTGATGCTTTTACAAAATCAGGTATTTGTGGGCCGATTTTGAACGCATTTAATGTCTAAAACGTCTAAAAATATTTCTTAAAACTACTTTTTTGCAATAGAAACTTCCTGATTTTTGACAAGCGTCAATGATCTTGTAACACACAGGTTGATTCAACATAATTTTTTTCTTTTCCAATTCGAAGAATTTTGTGAGCTGATTGGAAATGTTTTACGATGCAAGATTATGGTCCACATAAGCGACCAACTGTACGCTTGTAATTGTTTAAACTACAAAATATCGAAACCGGGTTTGTGGTTTACTTACTTCAAATCGGAATTTCAAAAGTAAAAAAAATGTTGCTGCTGTAAGACCCAGTGTTGCCAGAAAACCATAATTTATAACACTCCCAAGAATTAGGCCTTTTAATAACACAACTGGGCGTGTTTTGCGGATAGAGTTAGCTGATTGAACTTTAGAACAACTGGAAATTGGATGACACCATGTCACGCTACTGTTGTCACTATCGACTTGTTGCAACAAAATTTATTGAATCATCTACCGTACTACAAACGTTTTGTTTTTCATTTCATTCGCATCAGAGTGCGTTGTTATTGATAAACCCTACATATATTGTAAATATAGACAATCATCTTCGAACTATACCGTATGATTTCAAAGGCACTGGCTAGTGGCTAATCTTTTGGTGTGGTGTAGGATAAATAGACTACCTCTCGTGATTGGTTGTGATGCTATAATGCTGATTATACCATTTGGAAGAATTCGAATACTAATAATATAGGATTCTTACTGTTCAGTTGTATTTACTCACCAGAGTTAAAGATTCTAAATGTTGGTTGTGAGTCAACGTTTGTCAACTCCGTTTGTAAGTACGTAAACAAACATCAACAGTTTGTGCTATATGTTCATCGTTCAGCTAATTTTTAGTTAAAAGGTCACGGATGAATCATAGGTGTACCTCTCTTAAAGTTAACCTTAAGAGACCACCGGTTAAACCATATCGCAATAAAAAACTTACGAATTGGAATACATTCTTCTATGAACTATAGTTTCACTAAGGTAGATTCGCCTAATCAGATTACCTCTATCACAAATCTTGTATTATAATTTGATTGTGAAGTGAGGAGATACCATACTTGCTTTGAAAATAATATCAATTTATTTACTTTATGTCAAAATGACATAATTTTATTTACTTTTTTGACAACAACCAATTGAGCAAAAAACTATATACCAACATATTATATCCTGTCCTGCAGACAATTTGGCAGCAGCCAAAAAAGCCTAAAGTCGCCTTAACCCTCACTATTTATTTTGAAATGCATTACATGTATCTGTGACAAATACAAATCGACTTACACATACCACAAAATAACTAATATACTTTTAGTTGTTTTGTGATATGTGTAAGTTTTAAACACTTTAGTTCTAAAATTTTTAAAATATTCTCGTCTGCTTTTGTGAACGCCATGTTTAATACTGAATTATTTCTTTGTTTTTTTCTCCAAGTTTTTGTTTTTAAATGGTTCCGTTATTAATAGAAGCAAAAATAAACATCGTTGTCATAGCAACTAAATATGGAGAAATTTAAAAACATATTTATCGTTTTTTTGGATTCCTTGTGCGTCTATCACGTCGTATTTATGATGTTTCTGGAGTGTATTAACTCGGCTAACAACATTGTTGACAATGACACTACTAAAGGCTGATTTATATTGAAGCCGCGTTCATGATACCAAAAAAAAAATTTCTGGTGAACAAAAATTCACCACGAAGTTAGCTATCTGAAGGCGCGTACATGATACTAAAAAAAATTTCTGATGCACAAAAATTCACCACGAAGTTAGCTGTATGAAGTTGAAATATTCACTACTCGAAATATAATTTCATCAGTGTAGCCTTTGTTAATAACGAAAATATTATGACTTTTGAGTGAAAACTTTTGTTTAACTATACTCAAAATGACAATTCTCTGTTTATTTACAAATAAACAAGCAACAAAATAGCAAAACAAGTATAATATTCAGTTTTGTTAATATGGCTGGCCTGGTGACTTTCAACTCAGATAGCTAACTTCGTGGTGAATTTTTCTGCACCAGAAATTTTTTTTTTGGTATCGTGAACGCACCTTGAGTTGAAATATGCCCAACTCGAATAAAATTTCACCAGGCTAGCCATATTAACAAAACTGAAAATTATACTTGTTTTGCTATTTTGTTGCTTGTTTATTTGTAAATAAACAGAGAATTGTCATTTTGAGTATAGTTAAACAAAAGTTTTCACTCAAAAGTCATAATATTTTCGTTATTAACAAAGGCTACACTGATGAAATTATATTTCGAGTAGTGAATATTTCAACTTCATACAGCTAACTTCGTGGTGAATTTTTGTGCATCAGAAATTATTTTTAGTATCATGTACGCGCCTTCAATCTTTTTCTCTATTCCATAAAATGGATGTAGAAAAACAAGTCCATTCATATCATTTGCATGAAAAAATAAAGTAGGCATACTAAAGTAGTCAACTAAACATTGTCCTTTTCAAAAAAAAGATGAACGAGTTCGTTTATTTTTTTTCATTATATTGTTATTTTTTGTAAAGTTCGCAGCCAAATTGTGAATTTATATTTTAACATAGTTGTCTTTTCCACTCCTATCTTCTTTTATTTACATATTTGATTTAGGAATAGAATTGGAAAAAAGATTAAAGCACTTAACATATTACCGCCTCGCCTCGACTTTTTCATATTCCACAAATACGAAGCCTATCATTCATTCATATTAGAGCGACGCTTCGTCGTTTTATTTTTGCAGCTGTCTATCTATTAGATATACATATATAAAACGGGAAACATTCAAATTAGCTGTAAGGTTGACAAATGACAGCGCCTTGCGCGACTTTGATTTGTTGAAGTCAAGTGTGGATCGCAGTGTGGAACGCATTGCGTACGCCTCGTAACTAATTTCATTGCATCAAATATTTTAGTTTTCAAAATTATCAATTATAATTTAATTATTTGATAATTATTTTTATTAATTTTTATATAACTTAACATTTTTAACCAAATAAATCTAATTTATAAAGTTAAATACTATAAATAAAAATAAAAAAAATTTCGCAGCGCAAAGCCGAGGCGTTAATATGAAAAGTGCTTAAAGAGTTAATGTAAATCAGCCACTATTGTTAGAACCGTCATTTGCAACTCTACTCGATACTGCCTTATGAACACGCTCGTGAAGTTTTGACTGATCAGATTTAAAAGTTGCTCAATTACTAAGTATAATACTGTAAATTGTAAAATTTGTGTCTCCAAGATTTCTATGATTTTCAATAGGTCACTTGTTTGCGGTTTGATTGTCGTGAAAAATAATTCGGAATTACCGTTTTTAACGGTTTGATATATTTTATTCATGTAGATTTTTACGAGTTCTGCTGCGAGTGGTGAGGGTTTTTTTCTCATTTCAATCTAGCTCAAAAAATTAACAAAAACCAATTTTTATTTGACTGTTGGTGGTATATATACGTATATACATATATATTTGAATTTGGACTTGTCATAAAAAAAAGGATACATGTACGAGTAATGTACACATTTATATACTTTGAATA
The DNA here is from genome assembly GCA_951394425.1 of Tipula unca. NCBI lineage: Eukaryota > Metazoa > Arthropoda > Insecta > Diptera > Tipulidae > Tipula > Tipula unca. The sequence goes on from OX596380.1 coordinate 221,821,114, forward strand.
AACTTCAAATAAGGATTTCTGTTTATTGACTGACTGATTTGTTACATAAAAAAAAAATGTTGAAATGATTTTTATACGATTTATGTTTGGGTGAATTTTTTTTTTTGGGGTACATATGCAAATGAAATTTATGGATGTTTGTACTGTGATGATGATGATGTGTGAAAATTGTTAAATATGTTGATGACTTGTGCATAATATAATTCATGAACTGTTATTTTTATTTATCGTTTCAGGTACATATATATACACTTGTACTCTTATTTATCTGGATTCAAATATATCAGGTAAAATACAGTTCTGAAAATACTTATATACATGTCTTAAAGTAATTCACCAAATATATATACTCTATACTCATGCTGAACTAATCGAATTACATTTTCTATAAGTACACATAAGACAAACACATATATACACAATCCATTTCGATAAAATTGAAATGATTCCATTGTACAAGAGAATTGTTACCATTATCAACAAAAAATAAAATCGAAGTCAATAAAACGAAATTCTGAATAGTTTCTTAATACAATCGATTTATTTCAATAAAAAGAATCTTTTGATCGTGGTAAGATGAACAAAAGTAATAAAAATAATCCAAACAATTGACTTCATATTTTCGGTTAAAATTGTCTTTCGATACCACCCACAACAGTATCTCCTATTTATGTATATATACAAATAGTCTTCTTTCCAGAAGCAAAAAAATCATATTTTATGGTGACGTTGAATTAAATGAGGGCATGTACAAGGCGAGTGAAGAATAAATACAACAAAAAAATTATCTTCGTGCCAAGTCTATATTTGGCGTGGTATTGCTTTCTTCAATTGCGCAGATTTTTTTGTGACAAATAAAAAATATAACTATTGTTATAAGCTGGGTTGATTATCCGTTTTGCAAAACAGCGGGGCTCCAAAATTAAACGACCGAGAGTATTTAATAGAATTTGACATTTTACATTTTTATACATATTTAATTATAGAAATTATCAAACTAAATTTATTAACTATTAACTATAGCTTTAATTCTACCATATAAAACACACTTATTAGCTGATATCATCTGGGCCAGTAGAGTGGCCAACGGCAACATGATATGCAAAAACATAATCGAAACAATAAAAATTTTAAAAATTTAATAAAAATTTTAGTCAACTTTTCCAACTAGCCACATAGTAAAACACACGAAAAATGGTCTTGCATCACTGCTAGACCAGTTTTTGTTTGTTGTCGTCTGTGAATGCTTGGAAAATACAAATAAAATTTGGTATTGCAATTTATGTTTTTTTTGTAAAAAAAACCCGGTTTAGTAGCGGTTTTAAACATTTTCCATTGCCACACGGGTTCATCGAAATTTAATAACATAAAATTAAAATTTCGAATTTAGAATCGAAAAACTTGGTTTTAAAAAGTTTTTGTCAAATCTTGAATTTACAAGTAAATTATGGAATTGAAATTTTGAATTTTATACATAAGATTTCAAAAAATCAAAAATACGGTTTGTAAATTTGAATTCTAAAAACTAGATATTTGGAAATGTCCAGGAACTAGAAACGTTTCGAGTAGGTAACGATAAAATCTATTTGTCGAATTTAGGACAGTAAACTTTGTTTTTTGGATTCTTCATTTTCTACATCTTTCCAATACATCTTTCTGTTTGACTTCATTATTAATCGTTCGCAGCCTTCATTGCACGAGCGATCTTAGTAAAATTTTAGTTAAACTTTAGCGGCGTCATCCAACTCATTTCTAAGAGATAAAAATGAATTTACGCCATCGACTAAAAGGTGCCTAACTATAACGGGAAGTTTTGTTTCGATACTTACTGGGTATGGATAGAGATAACCTTCGGAACACATTCGTGAAACATTTCTTTATTTATCCAGCCATTATGATTATGACTAATTCAAAAACTCAAATCCTTTTGTAACGTTTAAATTAACGTTGTTTAAATTTTTTACCTCTGTCACTACTGTACTATACTGTCTTAGTCGTAATCTTGGGACATAATTGACAGTTTGCATCGTCGCCATTGAACATCCTCTGCGGATCAATTATTGACACCAACAAATATTTAATTAAATACAAAATTTACAGTTTTTGTTTTTGCATGTGTTTACGCTACTTACAATACTTTTTGCAATGAAAAAAGGAGTAAAAATTAGGGCGTTGTATTATTCCATAAAATTTTACTTTGTTATTCATTATTTCAATGTTTTAAAAACATTATATTTGCACAGACTCTTACATCCAAATTTAATTTACTATATATTTAGTTATTTTAAGACATTGTCTATTAATCAATTATGAAATAAAAATAACGCCCTAATTTTTATTTCTACAATAACATAATTTTACATTTTTATAATAGAAAATAACATACAATTTACGGGATCCCTACAGAACCTTACAAAAGGACTATAAATTTGCTAAATAAAGCACTGATGTTAGTGCATTAACCATCTGAAAAGAATACTATGAAAACCCAATTAATAGATAGGTTAATACTATACCCAGCAAGTAAATTGTCAGTTGTGAGAGGACACTCTCTCGCAAACAGCTTTTGAAAATTTTTGATCTTTCGAAGAACATTCGACTGAGATACTTTCTAATATACTCGGATAGATAGTATAGCTGGAAAGGAAAGAAATGCCTAATAGTGTTTTAGAAGAAACACTTCACTAACAATTCAGTAATTATCATTTTCAAATTTTTTTCCAACACTTCAGGAACCCTTGTATAGATGTTTCAACAATCGCTATTGCAATATTTTTTCTAAATTTCAGGAATATTTTGAAACAAGACAAATAAAATATTATTAACAATTTTTCAATAAAAAGGAAAATTACGTTTTGTTGGAATTTTAAATTAACAAATTTGATTTGTATATACATATGTATGTATACCTTTCCTATATATATCTTTGTTATCGTATACAGACATCCCCTTGAATATTGAAAGACAACAGGAAAATTAAATATTTACGGAAGCAAACAACATCTTTATTTTTTTAGGGAATATGTATAACAGGAAATTTATTTTATTTTCTAACATGTTTACGGTCTATGAAGATTGAAGCCGATTGTAAATACGACTGCGGGTAAATAATGTGCGGAGTGGAAAAAGTTAACTAGTACCTAAATCCCGAAATAGTATTCTCATTAAAATCTACTTTGCATGCGATCTTAAAATAACAAACCGATATATTATATAATCCTTATCATCATCATAATATCTAATGTAAATAAACCAAACTTCATGAAATCCAAGTCAATATTATTCTTATTTAAGTTATTATTATTATTATTGTGTATATACGAGTACATAAAGTTTTCGTCTTAGGTTGCTTATTTCCCATCCAGCAATGTATTAAATTTGGATAAAAAAAAGATTTCAACATTTTCCAAAAAAAAAGTTTCTCGTGAATTTTCTTATTTTTTTGTTCAACCCCCTCGCGCATGTTTATATATTTGTATATAACAGGAAGCTTTTTTTATGAATCGAGCGAAAATAAAAATTTATTCCGTAAAAATCTCTCATCTTGAAAAATCCAATAATATATTTAATCTTTTCATAAATTATTTTAAACTTAATCTAATCATAATCGATTATCTATTAAAACATCATGTTGATGTTATGTTGTTATATATATATGTATATATATATATATATATATATATATATATATATATATATATATATATATATATATATATATATATATATATATATATATATATATATATATATATATATATATATATATATATATATATATATATATATATATATATATATATATATAAATATAAATAACATCAATAAATGAGGCAACGAACGATGAAATAGAAAAAAATAAAAAAATTAAAAATTTTATAATTTTTTATTTATTTTTTTCGAAATATAAATAAATAATTTTTTATTTTTTTTTAAATTGAAGAAAAACATTAAATTCCGATTAAACTCTTAATAGAAAATACAACTTATTTTCATCCATACTAGCTCGTTTTCATCTTCATCTTGTTTACTTATTCATTGTCATCTTCTTCTTTTTTATTTATTTTCTCTCTGTGTGTGTGTAACTGTATTATAAAATATAAATACATAAAACTGTTTATATGTATGTATATTGTATATACAAAAACATCCATAACTAATACTCAAGACAATAAATTTTCAATTTTCAATACAATTCATAAATCAACAACAACAACAACAATACAACAACAAATTCATTATTCAATGGGAAAAAGTTTAAAGAATAAGCTTTTTGTGGGAATGGTTTTTATTTGGTGGAGTTAACACAATCGAAGCCATAGTTACGAATTATTTTTTTCCTTGCCATTTTTTTGCTTCTACATAGTTAAAGCATGTGTGATTGTTTGGCACTCTAAAATGTGGCGCAAACTATATTATAATTGTTACAGTAAAACAGGTATGGTTCATCCAAAATTAGGTACCAACCCGAAATTATATTTATTCAAGTTCAATTTAATTATATTTTAAAGTAAGTATTTGAAATGAGTTTGAATTAAAGTTGATTCAAGTTTAAATGAAATTTGAAACTAATTTTTCAAGTATGAAAAATGCGGGATTTAAAAAATTAAGTTTAATCAAACCAATTTCAAAACATTTGTACAAAGTTTGATTTTATTTTGAACCGTTTCAAACAAGTTGATTATAGTTTGAACTAAGATGTATGAGAAAAAACCATTTAATTCTATCGTCGCCTATAACAGGAACGAAACTACTGAAGAAATTTTACTGTACATAATGGTGCTGTGGACGCATTTCTAAATTCACCAGGTTGTATTGAGCGTAATCGTAACAATAAATTGTAGTGGATGAACAGTTAATTGTAAAGATGCTACAGGACTCCTCCGCGAGTGATTTCTCCCCTTTGAGAGTGTACATGATTATTCGGTAAAACGGACGGTTTTCAGTTGAACAGAGAATTCCGTTGCTGGTTTTAATCGATCGATTAAATATTTTGATTTTTACCATTCATCGATACGATTACGAGGTCGTTGTATAACTTTGAACGTAAGCAGAATATAGTTCCGGGCCAACTTTGTCCATTCTAACAGAAATAAACGCATTTATCCAGAGTGGATGTTGGGACAAGTTTTTGTATGATTTGTCGCAGTTGGTTGATAACTGTGTCGCTCGTTGGTGTAGGACTTGTAGATGAAAGCGGATTTTCAATTAAGAATTCGGAAATGGTTTTACGATTTTATTAAAAATTTTAGCCATCCTGTTGATAGGCTCATTGTCAACAATTTTTATCCTATGTGCATCTAAATGCTAGGCATCTTTAATTTGATTGATTCCAATATAGATAGTGCGTCGATGTGATGAAGTAAAATGTTACCAATAAATGTACTTTTTAGCAATTCACGCCTGTTTTCAGGTGTAGTCATCTTATAGGTTTTGCTGCCAGTTACGTATGGTGGTAACAGATAAACTTCTTTTGAATATTCTCAAAATTTTGAATATATAAAATTTATACAAGCTTTCTAGTGCTTTGCAATGACTGATGGAGTCAAAGGCTTTGGCAATGTCTGTGTATATAACATCTACTTTTTTGTGATGTTGAATTACTTTAATCGTGCTGCTGGTGAACTGCATAAGGTTAGTTGTAGTAGACTTCTTTGGCATAAAACCTTGTTGATATACTAATATGTATGGCGAGGTCTGATGATGAAATTGACGTTATACCTCTATAACATTAAATATCATCTCGCGTTCCAGTTTTGAATATCGCCGTCACTCTCGTTGTTTTCCGCTTCTTGGGAAATTCTCCTAATTTCAATGATTGATTGAAAAGTAAGCACAGAGGGATTGCCAAATTTTTGTAGTCTTTTAATAATGAAGCTGATATATATCATTCAGTGATATTTGGGGTATCTGTATGGACACATTGTTGTTGTTCTCGGTTATTTGAATGTAATTATCGATGTCATATTTGTATCGAACATTGTATCGATGAAAAGACACTTACTATCCGATGTAACATTAAAGGGAATAATTTCACCTACTTCTACATCAAGTATCCAATTAGTTGGTAAATTTAAATCGCCCGTTATTAAAATGGAGTCAGTTGGGTTGACCAAGTTGTTAAGTTTTACGATGGTGTCGCAGCATGCAGTATACGATGATAATGGTGAGACTGGTGGAATATATGCAACGTACAAGTACATTGTCTTTTTGTTGATCGTTGCTTTAACACATCCTAGCTCGGCAAAGACGTATACGGTCACATCTGTACACCACGTATTGCGATTGAAAGAATTCAGAACTGTTAATCTCTTTGTGAAAGGACGTCTCACATATTATATAAACTGGAAACAACGTTTTTAACACAAAGTTATAGAATTATACCGCTTTTGATGACATTCTATTTACATTTTGGAAGTAAATAGTTAGATTCTTGGTTTTGCAAAAGTTCGCTGAAAATTCTGTATGTTAGCAGGAATGGCTGGCTCTACGCACAAATGTGTACAGTTGGTCGCCTTCCACTGGTGCAAATTAATAAAATTTCCGTGTATGTCGTGTTAATGCCACTAATGCATGAGGTCTGCTCTCAAAAAGTTCCAATTTTGTATTCAGTAACCGCATACAGATTACATTTGTTGAAGTTAGACTTTGTGGCTCATGGAAAGTAAATAATTCATTTGAATCATGGTAACTTCAGTTGGTTTTTCAACTGTTTTTTTTATCGGCTTTCGTGAATATTAGGTACAACGGGTCCAGTAAAACTGGGATACCCGTAATTGATACACTTTCATGAAAACTAACTAACTAATGTTTCGCAAATCCCTTCAAGACAGGTAGTTTAAAAGTAATTTCTGTAGCTTCTTTTCCCCTTTGATCATTGGATTATAGTGGTAGTTAGTCTCGACTGTTGCCGTTTCGGGCTCAGTGGTGTGTGACAATGCGTTGTATTTTGACTAATAAAATCCACATGGTGAGACTGCTTCGGTTCGCGTTCAATTTTAGACTGAATTGCTTTAGTCATAGATTTGTGGTCAGAGTATAAACGGTGTACTCAAAGTTATTTCACGATTCCATCCCAGAAAAGTTAAAAATGTTCATCAGGCAATACTATTCTCATCCCATCGCAGGAGAAAATCATCCCAAAATTAGATATGATCATTTCAAAAATTTGTAAACAACTTGTTAGCTTATATATTTTTGCCGCACGAAGTAATTGGTACAATAGGCTCAGAAAGTCATGAGCCAATAATTAAAATCTGTATTTCTTATATAGGGCCATATTCATATGCGTCAATTGTGCCAGTTACAAGATACGGCTGGTCTTCAACGATTCAGCACAGCAAGTAGACACCATGCCAAGTCGAAAGCAATGGAAATTATTCCCGGCAGTCAACCGGTTCTCGAAAACCATTAGTTAAACTTCTAATTTTATTTATGGGGCCATATTCATATGACTCCCTGAGCCATATAAGTTAACACGTTGTTTACAAATTATTTAAATGACCATATCTTATTTTGTGATGATTTTCAAAATCACACACTTTTGTAGTCCCGATTTTCTACAAAATATCTAAAATGTTTGATTGATAGATAAAGTGAGTACTTTCCGATCAAATGCCGAATATTTTTTTTCGGTGTTTAAGAGTGTCGTTGAAAAGAGCCAGCGGCATTCTTTGATGCATCAGTAGTTGCACAGTGGATGCGAAACAATTGTTGTTTTTACCACTTCACTTTTCAGTGACATGAATGCTTGTGAATAATTTCTTGACTCTTTTGGAGTTACATAATAACTCTGTCATGTGGCTGTAAATTGGTGAAAGTATTTCAGAAGCTGCGTAGCCGGGAATTCCTTAATGGTATATTTATTCGTTCTGTAGACGGCAGAATACCAATAGGTGTTATCTGAGGAATTCAAGACGCTATACAGAACTAAATATTCGTAAATGATAATCTGATAAAATTGATTTTGTAATTAGATGAAGTGCTCTAGATATTAAGTTCGAAATTCTAGAATTGATAAATTTAGGATTTTATAGCCATATAAAAGAGCGATGTACTGTTTGATCAACGGAACCTTACGATAGAGGTATATTTTGGAAAAATTACGAACATTTATGATTCAAAAACTTCCATCCCCCTTGGACGATGCCTTTTCCGAAAATTATCATCCAGCTATGTCTATTTTTTCTTTGATAATAGATTGAATGTTTCATAAAGAATTCGCAATCACGGTTCTATAGAGGCCCATCAATGTGTCCACCAGTGTCAATGAATGGCGATAACGAAAGAAGATATGAATTATACGATAATAAATATATTGGCTCTGCATTGAGTTGCATGCTCGAAATTTGATAGTTTTTTCATCAATCTGCATCTTGTATTTAAATGGTAACTTAAAAACTTCCTAAATAATAAAAATTGCTTCAAGAGATACATAATCAAAGTTCAAAATAATATTAAAAGTGACTCCAAATACTTTTTGAATTTCTTCAGTGGTATAAGAGGAAAATAAAGGGATATCCGGCAACTATGCATTTGAATGGGTCATGTCCATCAGAACCCAAAGAAATAGCAAACCTATTCTCATTATTTTTTCAAATAATTTAAAATCCTGCAATGATTCACCTTGTAACAATCAACCTATCAACCAGCTATGCTAATTATGCTATATACATACCCAACCCATTTCTGAAGAAGAGATATTAGATATAATTAAATCACTTGGAGATCGGTGGACCAGATACTATCCTTTTGCAAACCATTAAAACTGGAATTTTCCCAAATAAATGGCAAATGTCGAGACTTACACCAATTTTCAAATCTGGTAAAAGAAATTAAATATCCTGCTATCCAGGAATTGCAACCACTTCAATTTTACCTAAACTATTTGAAATATTAGTCAGCAACTCCTTCAAGAAAATGGCTCTAAACCATCTATCTTTTGTTCAACATGGATTTACGCCTGGCAGATCCACAACTACCAACCTAGTTGATACATATACAGTGATTTTAGTGAAGCTTTTGATTCCATTCGATATCGACAGATATTGATGAAACTAGACAAGTTTGGATTTTCATCAATTTTTATCTAATGGTTTCAATCGTATAACGAAAAGATACCTTATCATTGAAATTGATATCGATTATGATGAAACGAATCGTATGTTTGAACAAATTCAATCTGAGCCGAAAGTGAAAAACCGGATTAATAATTCTGGCCATTCACAATCATGTTGAGTTAATACGTTTAGATTTCTTCAGTGCAAGTTTGTTTTTCCAGACTCGATGAACGTCATGTCATCATCAGACGGTGACATGAGACACTTCCCGATTCATTTTTTTCATGGGAAACGAATAAGTAACGGACTACGGACGATATTCTGGTATTGATCGATTCTCAGTCGCCCTCTTGGTAATTGTAAACAGAAACAACATTTTTTGATTTTTTTTAAAACAAAAGCAAACGAAACTGTTAGACGTTGAAACGTCAAAGAAATGAAAATTTATGTGCAAATAGTTTTAAAGCTCGCAGCAGGCAGACGTAGAAAAAATATTATTTTAAGTCTTGGATATGTACTCGTACATAGGACAATTATCAGGAAAGTTAAGTAATTATGTAAACTGTGAAAATACTATAACAGATTTTCGATATTTTTTGTCGCTAGCTATGTATGTACATATATACCTTCAATTTTTAATTAATTAAATTGTAAAATGTAAAACTAAAGCCGAAAAAACTTTGTGTTCCTTGCAACAACAAAAACTATGTATAGTGGAAATATAAAATCAATATCTAAATTAGTTTTGTAGTAGTTTCTATCCATACATAATATACTTTTTAAGTATATTTTACCCAGTATACTGATCCACTGTACAAAAAGATTATATTATGGATGATGGGGATTTCTTTTGATCTTTTAATTTTACTACTTACAACAGTCAGTATATGTATGTAATATGTATGTATGTATGTATAAGAAAGTGCTTTTCACTTCTATTATATATTTTAGATAGATTTTTTTTGTATCTATAGTATCTGAGACGTTAACAAACATAATATATAAGAAAAAAAATTAAAAAGCTTCTGTTCTATATATTACAAAACAGATATGCTTTTGGGTTTCGGTTGGTTTCCAATTGAATTGTGTACGTTGAGTATATATATATATATATATACACACATATACATACATATATTGGATGGAAAACTTAAATTAAATCGGAATAGGGTATCTCATCTCTATATATATCCTCTATATAAAGTATGTTCAAAACAAAGTGGATAAAGATTGTCGAGGATAGTTTACTATTTTGTTGGTCGACAAAATCTTTTAAAATTGGAAAACTTTTCCAATTTATCATCATTTATATATATATATGTAATATATTTTTGGTACAACAAATTTTTCGTTTTTCTCCTCCGAATTTTTTCAAGATTTAATTGGATTTGATGTTCTCGATTTTATTGATACTTTCGATATTTGATTATTATTTATGTACATATACATAGATAAAAATTGGATAAAATTGAATTTTAAAGATGAAAAGTTTCCTCTTTGATTTCATTTTTTTAAATATACAAAAAGAAATACTTAATCGAATTTCCTAAATGGAATGGATTGAACTCTGACATTTTTGAAAATTTATTTTTTATTGGAAAATTATTATTTTTTTATTATTTCAAAGTATGCTTGTGAATGCTTGTTGCAAAAAATTATTATGGCAAATATGAATAGTTTTTATATAATATTGAAGTGCTTCAAAACTTCAAATTATGGTAGATCAGCTTTGGCGACCCAAAGCACTGAGACAATTTTGTGACATGAAAGATCGTGAACCCAATCGCGTATCAAAATACGATCTTTATTCGTTGGTCATTAACAAACACCAACGATGGCCTCCTAATATCGAGTTTTTCTTTAAATTGGATCGTACATTTTATGGCGAACCATAGCACCATTTTAACGTGATAACGATTTATAACGCAGCATGTTCAGAAAATAGAACGTAATTGGCACTTGGTCGCAGGCAATTACTCGTTAAGTATAAAGATTACATTTAATCTAGATACATGATTGCGTATAGGTTGGTTTTTAATTTTGAAGCGTCATTCATAATACATATTATCTCATTATGGTAAACAGGTGGCGGGAGAAGTCATGCCGCGGGCATCTTTCGAATGATTTACAATACATAAATAATTTACATTATAATAAGAATGCAAACATTCAGGCGCTTGTACATTCAAAAATTATTTCAAATAATATATATTTCTAATAGATGTCACTTTACATCTTTTAATTTAACTAAATGCGAAGAAAACAACAATGGCACATTATAGACATCAACGTTAGGAACCGTACTTTTCGTGTGTGGCCTTGCTGTAATTTTCTCGGATCCATCTATACTCATCTCGAAACAACTACGCAGAATATCTCCATACTTATGTACTAGGCATTTATTTCGTACATATATAACTGCCACTACGTACCGCGATACAAAAACTAAATTCGATACGCTACGTCCAGGAGACCTTTAATTTATTCTGTGTCTCGAACTCACTAAGCCCAACGACTTTTCAAATTCGTCACGAATATCACCGCTCAAACCCTGCCTTTCATATGTAGTTTTCGTATCATCGCCCAATGCTTAATCGTTTGCGCCGGTACCATGAATAAACAAATTGATTTCAACAAACCCATACGATCTATTATTTCTCTCAGTTATCAAGTAACACTTCAGTCGTGTAAAGATTTTCAAAGTTACGCACGCGACCTGCTTTATTTCATCAGTGCGTTTAAAGTGTTTAACAGTCTCGTAGTCAATCTTTCTCTAAAATTATGTCATTTTAGTACATATGGTGATATCACTGTGGTTACTAGTAGTCAAATTTTCTTATACTGACCGGTTGGCCAATCTTCTTCTGGAACCACGTTTCAAGCCTTTGATTTTAATCTCACTATTGCCCAGTTTCTTTATCGAGTTCTTAATGTCCTTGATCTTTTTTATTGGGCTCACGTCATAAATGTTAAATCTTTGAAAAATGGTTTTTCTGGTTTAGCTCTGCAACCACCCTATATATATAGTTTCAGTTTGAGCCCCAGTGCTGAAGTAAAATTCTAGAACATCACACGGTTGATTTTCCGGTTTCTCAATATTGGACAATGGAAACAACCTTGCCACTATCTCTGTAGGTTGGGCTAGTGGTGGTGGTCTCTAGTTTTTCTCTAATATTTCGAACGGAATTCTCTAATGGTTTCTAGTTTTAATATATAGTTGTAATTCCAAGATCATCGTGTATATTACTATTTCGAATGTAGCAGGGAGCATTGGTAATACTACAAAGTATATTCGCTTGGGTTCGTTAGTTTGAGGAGTTCTCTGTTTGATGCGCTGGTGGATCCCCATAACTGAATACCATATGTCCATATTGGTTAAATTATCACTTTGTACAATAAAACTTTATTGGCTAATGCTGAGATTTTCGTCCCATTAACCAATACATTTTGGAAAATTTTACTTGTACATATTTGTTTTCGCTTTGCTCCCATATGATTCTTCCACGTTAGCGTTCTATCCAAGTGCATGCCTAAGTATTTGACCTTTGTTTGTAGATGAATATTTTATTCGTTTAATTCTACTGGTGGGCAAGTGCGTTTGTTTAGCGTGAATGTGACGTGAGTTGATTTATTTTCGTTCTTTTTCATGCGCCTTGTCTTCAGCCAGTTCTCGATTTTGTTTAAATGATTCTGTAATTCCTTTAAGGTAGTTTCGAGATTATAGTATGACACCACGACAGCCGTATCATCGGAAAAGGTTGATATATCATATATGACTACCTTGTTGGTTACTGGTAAGTCACCTGTGTACAGCAGGTATAATATTGGTCCTATAGAATGCGGCCTTGTGGAACACCTGCGTTGATATCATTTAAACCAGTGGTTGCATTATTTTGTTTAACCATGTAATGCCGTTGAAGGAGATAGTTTCCCAGAAATAAGTGAAATTTCTTTGGTATAGAAGTCCTTTAATATTGTATATTAGCACATCATGCCAAACTTTATCAAAGGCTTGTGCAATGTCCAAGAAGGCAGCAGAACAATATTTCTTTTCCTCGAAGGTGTTATTTGTTCTGTGGTACCATGTTGGTTTCGGAACCCAAATTGATGGTCTGGAGTAATATGCCGTTCTTCTAATACTTGTTTCAATTTCGTTAGTAGTATTTTTACAAATAACTTTGAGATTGTAGGCAGTAATATGCTTATTGGATGCATATGATGAAATCTGTGATTCATTTTTTCCAGCTTTATGTATCATTGTGATCAAAGATATCTTCCATTTTTGAGGAATATAACCAGTCGGGATAATTGCATTGAATATGAATGTTATTAGTTTTCTGCATTTGTCTGGCAATTCCATTATCATTTTTCCGGTAGTAAGGTTATGCCCTGGTGCCTTTTTTGGACTTATACAATTTTTAATTGTATTCTTAACTTTCTTCCAATTATATTTTATGGGTTTGAAGGACCAACCATCTTCCATTTGGTGGGGTAGCACGAAGTTATTAGTTTTTTCGTGTTGTGCCAATACTGTCGTTAGATGAGCAGCAGAAGCATTGGATTTTTCTTCATCGCTTCTCTCGCAATTTCCAGTTGGTAATCTAATCGGGTGATTCGAGTTTGTTGGCCTTTTTAACTTTTTTGTTACCTTCCACAAAAAATAATCTGTTCTCTCGGTTGCCGAGAGTTCATTTAAATAATTCTGGACGCTCTGGTTTTTTTCTTCCCGCAATGAAAATCTTAGAGTCTTAATAGCTCGATTTAATTTCCATTTCAACAATGGTGATTTTGTTTCTTGACATCGGCGGCGAATTTTCCGCTTTTTCTGGATTAGTTCCTGTATATTATCTGACAGTTTATTAACTTTTTCAGTACTATTTAAGACAGGTGTAGCCTTTTCAGCTATTAATTCCAGGACATCTTTTAGATTTTTTGTCACCTGCATCTGCTGGTGTGATAAGAGGGATATTCAGTACACAATTTTGTTCGACTAGCCTCTTATATTAGGACGCCGATGCTGACTCTTACAATTACAGGTGAGAGATCAGAGGATAGATCATAACAATCAGTGGCCTTAGTATATGTACGTGGAATGCTTTTAGTGACATAAAAGTCAATTAACTCAGGAACATTCTTTTAGTCTGTGGGCCAGTACGTTGGGTGACCGGCATATAAGTAATCCAGGGACTGTTCTTCTATATAACTTATATAACTTCATAAAGGTACCCTATTGTGTTTGGCGTTGGAATCATCCCCCGCAAGAAATGGATTACCTAGCTGGCTGAAATAATCCATGAACAGCAGTTTTTGTATAGCATGTTTTGGAGGACAGTACACTGCTGAAATGACACTGTTTCCAGACCACTCCTGCAGACAGATGCTCGTTTTAATCTTGTTTTTATCAATACCGCTGTGCATCCATGTGCTTAAAGAGTACCATTAATTTAGAAATAGTTATGTTTGGTGAAGTGTGTTTCAGATATTAACGTTATGTCAATATTGTGCTCAGTTAGGAATGCTTGAACTTCTGCTATGTGTTGTGCTAGGCCGTTTGCATTCCATATGGCTATTTTGCGAACAGTCATTTTGATTTTTAACGACTATCTGCATCAATGTGTTATTATTCTTGATCATAAGACGTTTCGCATCATGTTAGTTAACTTGCTTAAAGTTGCTGCGAAGGAAACATTCTCTGCTTGCTTACACTTTAAGTACACTACTGTTAACAGATGTTTTTGGTTATTTATTTTGTGCGTTATGATATGAAACCGCTGGTCGTACTTTTGGTTTAGTGGAAGAATGAAGATTAAGCATTCGTTGCTCTGCGCGCTGCCTTGGATTGAAACTTCTTTTTAATTCTAAGTAAATTGGAAACCCTCTATAATTTGCAGTATGATTCCCGACACAGTTGCTGCATTTTCTCACTGATGTTTCCGTTTTTTGTTTGGTGCATGCATTTGAATTATGGAGTTCACCACAGATAACACAAACATCGCTTAAAGTGCAATATGCTTTAGTGTGTCCATACTCTTGGCGCTTAACACACTGTACCGGTCCAGTTCTTTTTCTGGGTTCTTCAATGGCAATTCTTCTATGCAGTAGATATTTTAAGTCAAATATTGAATGTTTCTCTTTGATTTTTTTATGATCTGGTTCTAATTCCAGACAGAACAATGGCTGAGGCGCCTAATTATTAATATTGGTAATTGATTTGCATTAAAATCCTTTCTTAGCAAGAGCGGCTCGTACCTCGTATGCATCCAAGTAGGCCTCTATATCTTTTAACATGACGACCAATCCTTTCTGGCTTTTTAGTTGGTAAATCACTTCGTCGAAATGTTTAACTAACGCTCTGTAAGCGTCAGTATTGAGCGGTTGAATTTTTGTTTCTTTTATATCTCGTCTTTTTATCACGGAGATATAAAATTCAGTATTAGTAATGGACTCGATTGTTTGATTCTTCCCTCAAATAGAGTGGTGGCGGTTTCAACGTTAATTCAACGCTATAGCTAGCTTGGTGAATTTACTCACGTTTGCACTAGCCGATGATCTAGGGCTTCTCCTTCGCTTTGAGTTGACAGTAATATACCTGTCCAGCCCTGTCAGACCTACATCACTGTTTATTTTATTGTCATCTGTGATCAATGCACTTTCATTGTTTTTTTTTATCGTCAAAATTTGTCGACGATGCATTTTTATTGTTAAACGCACTAAGTTAATTTACGTTAATTTTTAGTTCACTTGATATTAAATTACCTGCGGTAAAGTAATTTTTGATGCATTTGTGATTTATTGTCGTTTTGGACTATGTTGCACATTTGTGTTAGTCACTATTGAGGTCGTGGCGTTTAGCGACAAATCGCTTGCGGACCTTGCTTTCTGCAGATTTGGCCCAGCCTTTCTTATTTGAGGTGGATAATATTGGAACATCACGGTTTCACATATTTTTCACATCAAAATGTTTTTTCATTAATAACTGCTGATTCAACTTCAAAATCAAAGCGTTTTTGGAGAGTCTGGCACGTCTCATACTAACTGTATAGCAAACCATATAGTTATTGTTGTGTCGAGGAGCGTAGTTACCGCAGGCAGAGCTGTAAACTTATAAATGTGACCAACTTCTAGAAATCAATAATATGAATATTGTTATACACTGAATGAATAGTGATTTGATAATATAGAAATAAACATAACCATATAGAAGAGGACTAGCAAAGTAGCAATATATGTACATACTCGAAGAATCTGATATATTTCCAAACAATAACGCTTTCAAACAATGAATTTATTTATATGAAATTCAATTAAGCACTTGAATGTTCAACTTTTTTTTTTTTTTTTTTTTCGTTCGAGATTGCAATTTTACTTTATAAAAGGTTTTTGTTTTGTTGTTGTAGAGCTTTTCTAGATTTTTCTCTATATATGTATATGGATATGTATATATAGATGAAAAGTTTAATATTTTATATTTTAATTTCTACATATTGTATGTATTGTAAATATTATTTTTCGTCTCTATATTATTTACAACGTATACTCGTTATTTTATCGTTTATAACAAAAGCAATTATTTTAATATTTTAGTAATAGTTTATTTTATAAAAACGAAATAAGCTTCACAAAAACAAAAAAACTAAAAAGTTTGGTTTTAATTATTCATGCTGAGAAAATTTCATATTATTTTAAAATGTAAGTACGAGTATCTATGGGGTATATCATTTTAATGTATGCACATATGTATACAGTTAATTGTAATACATTTGATAGGCGTCTAGCTGATTTTGACACACGATACAGTTGCTTGTATTCCATGGTTTTATAATTATGTTTTGTTTTGTGCTTTAATTATACGATATATAAAGTTTGAGTAAAAGTTTGAATAGTTTGGGATCGCTTTTTATATTTTGTTCGTTAAACTTAACCGTTTATGAGTTATATGTTATGTTATGATATTGTAAAAAAAAAATTAGGGCTTTTTTCTATTGTTTAGTTCAAGTCATTTTAAAGTATTTTATGGCGTATTTTAATCAAAACACTGGAATTTAAATAGAAAACTGTTTCACCTTAAGTTATGTTAATAAATTTCTATGACTCGAAAAAACGCGCTGTAAAGTTTGCGTGTTTTTGTATTGATATGAGTTTTCTTGTTTACGCTAAATCCACGCATAAATACCATACGCATAAATGATTATACGCATAAAGCTAATATTTTTATAAAATTAAATATTTAAATAAATATTTAAGTGATTTTAAATAAAAAACTTTTATTTTTGATTTTATAGTTTAATTCTTCCTTATTGTGACAATTTTTATTTTTGATTTTTTCGGTAAATCGATTTCGACTTGCGTCTTCCTCAGTACCTTGTTAACTATTAAATATTCTTAAAAATTACTGTGCTTATATAGTGTTAGTATTTTATTTTTCTATGATCAGGTTGTATATTTTGTTTGGCTTTGTGTTTATTTTGTCATTCATACACAAAGACAAACAAAATATACAACCTGATCATAGAAAAATAAAATACTAACACTATATATAAGCACAGTAATTTTTAAGAATATTTAATAGTTAACAAGGTACTGAGGAAGACGCAAGTCGAAATCGATTTACCGAAAAAATCAAAAATAAAAATTGTCACAATAAGGAAGAATTAAACTATAAAATCAAAAATAAAAGTTTTTTATTTAAAATAAGTTATATAGTGACAAAAGATTACACAAAAACATTAAAATGAACAACATTCATTTAAACTCAAATATAAGTGATTAAATTTCATAAGTTTACGTGACTAATTATTTGTAGATAATCTATAAATTGAACTCTGAAAAGTGTAAAATATCGAATACATGTTTCAAATGCTCCAAAAATATTACTGAAACCATAGGTTTCCCGGAAGTCAGTGTACAGGAACATGTCAAAAATTTATCCAGGTTAAATGTATTACTGTTACTGTTTGATAACAAATTCAAGTATATAATTCTGAAGAAAATTGGTTTAATTCGCAACAGAAATATTTTTGTCCATCTAGAACATTGAGTTAGTTAATTTTAACACTGTACATCAACTATCCAACATACAAATTCACTATGGCATTTTATTTGTCGCTGAAGGGTATGTTGGTACAATTTATGGCTAGTTTTTGTAATGAGTTTTTTTAGAATGATGGTACGACGGTTATTCGTGTTTTGCTCTTGTTAATCGATCACCACAATACAAGTAAGAATATTAAAATCAAATAAGCATTAATTAAATAATAATTAGAGCAGTACAAATGGTGGAATTGCAAAATAACATTCAAAAACGTGATTCAATCAAGGGCACAGTGATAGTTATTAAACAGTGGATCGATCGATTAGTACAAGATTTGAATGGTGATGATTATGAACAACTTGAAACACGGATGGAAAAGCCGGATGAGGTATGGTGTTGGCAGGTCAACCTTCTCAAGCAGAAGAGCTTGCGATGTGTTTTAAATCTAAGGTCATTGACTGTTAAACCATCAACTGAATCTGCGAATGGCGGCAATCGAAGTCAAGCCGAAGGTGTTCTGATCAGACACTGTATACGCAGTGTGATGTTCGGTTACCACATATTCAAATAGAATCATTTCAAGGCGATTATTCAAAATGGCGTACTTTCGAAGATCAATTCACTGATGCAATTCATAATAATGATTCTTTATCAAACGTGGCGAAGCTACATTATTCTTATTCGGTACCTTCCGTTATCTGATAACAGTGACATCGAAGCGTGGACGAAGCTGAAGGAAAAATATGACCGTAAAGGTT
Organism: Tipula unca; assembly: GCA_951394425.1. NCBI lineage: Eukaryota > Metazoa > Arthropoda > Insecta > Diptera > Tipulidae > Tipula > Tipula unca. Next base: position 221,839,962 of record OX596380.1, read on the forward strand.
ATTGCATGGTCGAATTGATTCGATTATTCATGAACCAAGCAACAGTCCAAGCAGTCCATGGTTCATTTTTATTTTATTGGGGAAAATTGATGTGGACACACAACAGACATGGGCGCTGGAGTGTAAGGAGATATATAATCCAACAACAACACAACTTTTAAGTTTTTTGGATTTAAGATGTCACATGTTAAGATGTCGCAGCCAATCACAAAACCGACTTCATTTAAGAATAAAACTTATTTATATACAACCAATATTGCTCCCAATATGGATGTCCGATATGCTCCAGTGAACATTTGGTACTTCGATGTGAGCGACTTCGAAGTTTGGATGGTACGACACGAAGAAATGTGGCTGAAAAACACCACTTGTGTTTTAATTGTTTGAGACCGAGCCATGGAGTCCACAACTGCAATTTTAAGGGCAAGATGCTACTTGTGCCATCAAAGACACCATACCTTGTTGCATGTGCATGATAACGAGCCAGATAAACGCAAAATAACTAATACAACAAACAACAACGCATCCTAGTATTTGAAATATTCTCGTAACAATTCCAAGTTGAAATCATTGTTCTACATACTTAGTTCCAGCAACAGCGAAGCACCAAATTCAAATCACAGAAGCGCCTTCAATCAACCAGTTGAAACCGAACCAAGGAATAATCCAAGTGATAGTCATTTCATCATTAACGCCAAGTTCCCGACGTTCAACATATGATCAATCCAAAGAGTCATCATTTCTGCAGCTCGTTACCAGTAAAAACGTTATTGTCGTTCATTATCGGTAGCGTTCATTATCGGTAGAATCAATCAAAGGCATATAGTAAGAGCATTGTTAGGTAGTGGCTCGCAGTCTACCCTTATATATCAGAGAATTGCGTTCAGCGGATTGGTTTACCTAGGAATGCAGCTACATATATTATCAACACTATTGGGTCATCTAAGGCTGGATACACGAAGGGTTGTACAACTATCAAATTGTCGTCCATTCATACTCCTGAAATTTTAATCACTACCGAAGCATTAATTCTTCCAAAATTGGCATCGAAACTACCACTTGCGCCCCTATAGTTGAGAACTTGGCCACAGTTGAGAAATTTGAACCTCACTGATCCTCTTGTCGGATCACCAAACGACATTGACATTATATCAGGAAATTATGTATTTCTGCAACTGCTTCTTCCGGAAAGAAAGCAACTCCAAGACAAATGTATCGCGCAAAATACGATATATGGGTGGTTATTAGGCGGAGAGGTGTTACAGCATGATCATTCACCAACAATTCAAAGTTACCATACCACATCCGAGAATGTAAATATTTGTTCGCAGATTCTCGAGCGATTTTGGAAAATTGAAAACATTGCAGAGCCGACATCTAACAATAAATCAGAAATACATAAATGCGAAGAACACTTTGTTAATACCACCACAAGATTATCCGAAGGGCGGTATATTGTGAGACTGCCGTTTAAGAAGGCACCAGAGTCACATGGCAATCGGATAGCGGATCCACAGCTGAGACGTACGAGTAATTAATTATACACTATGTTGACCGAGATAGAAGCCTTATTGAATTCGCGTCCGTTGTGTGCCATTACTGAAGATGCAAACGATTTCGATGCGTTAACGCCTGGACATTTTTTGGTCGGCGCTCCGTTAGTTGCATTACCAGAGCCTAATTTTCACCAAGTACAACAATCAAGAATCTACAGGCGCGGGTGCAGTCGTATTGGAAACGGTGGTCACTTGCCAGAAAGGTTAAACCTCAAGGTTGGTCAACTAGTGGTCGTATACGCGAGGATAATCTTCGGAAATCAACATGGCTGTTAGGACGAATAACCCCAATTCATGAATCTCCAACCGATAAGCTGGAGAGCGTTGCATCCGTTAAGACGATGAAAGAATTAGTAGGAAACAATTCTAACCTTATGTGGAAGGAAATTGATAATATTACCAAATAACCCAAATTTATAAAAATAAATCAGAGCATGTCTAATCATATGGATAATCAATTTATTTGTGATGAATTTAATAACTTTTTAATAAATGTGTCATCTGAATTATCTTCCAACATAATACAAAATAGTAGTCGTATAGCAGTGACGAGTACAAAAGATTTATTTTGAGAAACCGAGATAACTATTGTGCTCCTCGCTAACCAGAAGAAATCAATTCTGTTGAGATTTTTTCTGAAATTAAAAAACAAACTCTCTAAAGGTTTCGATGGGGAAAGAGTGGTATTTTCCCTGCCACTCTAAAACTAGCTGTTATTATTCCGGTATATAAGTTGGGTGATGCTTTGTAACTGAATAATTACAGAGCAATCTCTCTATTGAGTACATTTTCCAAATTATTTGAAAAATTAATAAAGCGATGGTTGGTCTCTTATTTTGTTAAAATTAATTTTTTTAATGACCACCAATTTGGATTTACAAATGGGAAATCTACAGAAAAAGCTCTTTTAGACTTGTTTGAGTAACATATATTTACCTTCTAACAACTACCTGAAATGCTCAGCGGTATTTATGGACATTTCGAAAGCATTTGATACTGTTAACCACAATATACTCCTGGAAAAGTTATCAAGTGTCGCTGTTAGAGGCAAGGTGTTAGATTGGTTTGTCAGCTACCTTCATAACCGTAGCCAAATTGTAAGAGTTAATAAGGCGAACAGTCGTCCAGGTCATTTTAAATGTGGTGTTCCTCAAGGCTCAGTTTTGGGACCTTAATTGTTTTTAGTTTATTTTAATTCTGTTTCTGAAATTAATCTTACAGAGGTTACGCTACAGCGTTCTTAGATAATTATGCCTTATCATGATCATTTTGAAATTCAACACTCTATTGAAAGTGATTTATGTATCCTAAGCAAATGTTTTTTTTTTATCACCAACTTGTTGCTAGTGACAAGTCTAGAGTTATGGATTTTAGGCGACCTGACATAACACTTGATCAAATCTTTATGAAGTATCATGCGATAAGAACCCATGTTTGGAGCAGTACTTTGATCTACTTATAAAATGAGTTTATTTTATATTCAGCGTATTTTATATTTATAAATTAAATTAAGTTTAAAATTTTAACGAGATAATATTAAAGGATTTTTAAATTACATCCAGGTGGCTTAAGTCCGCTTTTGGCAGAAAGTAGTTGCCTCTTGAAAATTCTGTAATATTTGCTAAGCAATGAAAATGTAACCGCGTTGTAGACACGTTTGTGTGATAAAGCCATGTAATGCACACATCAGAATTTTTAATATTGGACTATTGGACTAAAGAATTTGACATTTATTTTTAAATTTTGGTTGCCGATTTAGCATTGGGTATTTAAGTAATCTGCACATTTGATTAAATTTGTGCTTCTCTACTGGACTCTCCATTCTTAATTCATTTGAAAGCATTCAGGTACAAATATTTTAGTACAGCGCATCACTTGTACATTGAGTTCTTAGGCTAATTTTCAAAGCTGCCCAATTTCACACCAAGTACAAATTAGAACTTGAGACTAGTTATTGTTTCTTTTAATTGTTCAATCAAAAGCTCACCTTCAAAACCATGAATGTTAATGTAAGACTAACAATGATAGTTCTAGATCCTATATCTCATATAGATTTTTTCAATGTCTTAAGCTTAGTTTAAAATTCAAAGAATTCATGTGTTTAGTTTAACCTAAAACGAATTGAAACGCTTATTATATGTTTATTGTTGTTATTTTAATAAAATGATGTTCAATAAAAAAATGTTTCAACCAAAAGTTTAATATATTTTTACATAGATGTATAATCTGTAACAACAAACATGGGCCTTCATATAAAAAACAAACTTGACCTTCAAATGACCTCCAAAAAAAAAATAATAATAATTATGCAGTTTCATTACTCTTCTGACATTAAACAACTTTTGTGTGAAACATTCTTCGCTATAAGTAGATTTGTGCAGCCCATTTGTGTAAAATATATCCGTTGGTTGAAATTTTCCAGTGGCTCAAACAAAACATCAACCACTATAATTATGCATCCTTCTCCAATATTAATTACATTCATTCGCAAACATTAAAGCTATAATATAATATTTCGAACAAACAAATTAAATTTTATTTCTAAATTATTTTCATCGTTTTATTTTTCTTTCTTTGCAGAAAGCTGTTTTCCATGAAGAGGAAAAACCACAATATGAATATATAAAGTACACACAATAAACAAACATTTTCCTTACAACAACACAAAGAAAATATTGTTTATATGAATATTTTGTTAAAGTAAGATAGAATGAGATAGACAATTGATATAAAGGAAATTATTATTTTATTAAAAAAATCAACAAACCGTCCTTCCAACACAAATATTTATTTTTCTAATAACTGATGTAAATAAAGCTCAGCAGTAGCAGAAGCATCAACGATATATATATGTATGTACAGTATACAGCATTTAAGTAAAGCAGTTATTTAAAATTAAAATAACTTATTTTAACTTTTAAATAAATTATAAACAAAAAGAAGGCGACACTGAAGTGACTGCTAACTATATATATATTTATTGGGTTTTGAAAGTATCCATTACCGATAATTGTTGTCGAATAAAATAATAACAAGAGCTGCAAAAAAATTAAGAAAATTATCTTTAATTGTATCATGATGGAGAAAAAAAAGAAAAAGAAATCATCGTCATTGTCATCGATGTCAATGGTTTGTGGTGGCGGCGGAGGTGGCGGTGGTGGTACGGAACTAACCTCATTGACAACAATCGAACAACAATTACCTCATCATCATTACAATAATAATCATCATCAAATAAGTAGCATAGATCAGCATAATATTTATATACCGATGAATCAAAATTTTGGCTGTAATAATTTTGCGCTACAGCAGACCCCACCATCGCCCTCGATCACAATCGGTTGCTGTTCGATAAAACGGCAACCGCCACGGCCACCACAGGAAATCTATTTCGAGAGTCGAGGCAAATGTTGTAAAAAATTGTTGCGTTACAATGGGTATCCGAATAAGGTAAGTCCTAAAATAATTATGATTTCGTTGCAGGTTGGTCTTGGTACATTATACTTATATATGTACATCGATGGTGCGGTATAGGGATTTTTATTTTATTGATTAAACTTCTGTTTACTTAAAATTAAATTATAATGGGCAATTAAACTTGAAATTTATGAAAGATTTTATTTTTTTGCTTTTGTGTAATTTGCTCTCTTTTATATTATATTTTGTGGTATTCCATCATCCCAATGTAGTACTTACTATCTTGATGATGGCTGTGGTAGTGGTGGTGGTGGTTGGTACGGAGAAAATATGAAAAAAAAAATTTTTTTTCTAAGTCATTTGAATTCGTTAATTAGAAGAGGCAATTGAATTTTGTGCGGCATTAGAAACATAATTGAAAATGATTTATAGTATTTGGAAATATTTGTTATGCTTGGGCTGGGCGAAAATGTTGGTCGTATTGGTATTTTAACAAAAATAATTATTTACCCCCTATTAACAATTTGATGATTTGTGTCTCTAGGAAGTGTAAATGAGAAGTGTGAGAGTTCATAAGGCATATTTGAATATTAATAGTTTTGATAGGGGTTCATTAATCACAGATCTTATTTGTATGGGGTTTTTCAAAAGTATCAAATTAAGAATTTTGTGTTACATCAATACAAATTAAAAATGGATGAAGATAAAAACTAGGACGTTTTTATTTTATTTCAAAACAGCTACATTTGAATTTCCATTCAACAATAATTGGTTACCGAATATTATCTTTCAAACTCGAGAAAATGTCTTGGATCAGCGTTTAGATAATTGTTCATGATTTTTACTGTATATACATAAGTGCTTGGTTTAGTCAACACCATTTTGTACAACACCAATTTTGCTCAAATCTGCAAACAGATACGGATTTTCATCGAAAAATCATCTCCATCCTCAACGAGTCACTGTTTGGTGCGGTTTTTAGGCTGGCGGTGTGATTGGACCTTACTTTTTCGAAAATGAGGCTGGTGTAACTGTTACGGTGAATGGATTGTGCTACCGAGCTATGATTAATGATTTTTTATGGCCGGAATTGGAAGATATTCATGTGGGCGACGATTATTTTCAACAAGACCGCACTACGTGCCACACAAGCAACGAAACAATCGCAATTTTGTAAGAAAATTTCCTCTCCGTGTTATTTCTCGAATTGGCCACCGAGATCTTGTGATTTAACACGTTTAGATTTTTTTCTTTGAGGCTACGTAAAAGATAAAGTCTATGCCAATGCTCCATAGTCGATGCAAGATCTTAAAGATGGAATTCGGCGAGTTATTCGTGGAGACCATTTGGATAATATCGTTTTCAAATGTTAATATGGCATATCTTCCTCTTTACAATGAAATAAACATTCATTGATTTCTCTTAAAAAATACTCGATTATTTTTAATATCAAAATGAAACCTCTTATTGGAAAACCCTGTATATCAACTATTCGAAACATTTCAAATTGTACTTTCAAATTTTATAAATGGAATTTGAATTATTTTTACATTTCGAAGAAGACTTTCAAATTTCTAATTTCAAACGGTAGCACGACAATCCACAAAAAAATGACAATTCACCGAAAACGACAATTCACCGAAATTGACAATTCACCGAAACGACCAACCATCGATTATAGTGAATTGGAATATTCGGTATATGTTGAAGGGAACTAGACCATTCCATTTTATGACCCTATTTCATCAAAATCAGAGAAGCAATGGTCTAGTCCGATTCTATTAGCCATATTCCAGAACTTCTGCTTATGGTCATTTTATAACACCACGCCCATCAAATATACAGTGTTTCATCATTATCAGCCATGAAAATGCCTACTTCCGTTTCTGATGGCCACATTCCAGAACTTCTGCCACAAGTAATTTTATAGTTCCATTTTCATCCAATATACATAATTTCATCATTATCGATCAAGTAATACACTTCGTTCCAATTCGCCTTAATCACAAATATGTTAAAAAATAGTTTTCTTTCCAAGATGACGTGGTTCATCGTAGTTGGCCAAGGAATGACCTAGTTCCGTTCCTGTTTCCTATATTCCAGAACTTCTGCCACAAGTCATTTTATAATTTTATTTTCATCCAACATACCGAGTTTCATCATAATCGGCCAAGAAATGGAAGGTTCCGTTCCTGTTGGTCATATTCCAGGACATCTGCCAAAAATTATTTTATAATTCCATTTCCATCACACACCGAATTTTATTTTATTCGGTGAAGAAATGGTCTAGTGCCATCCCAATGGCCATATTCCAAAACTTCTGCCAAAACCATGTTATAATCCCATTTCTCTCCAACATATACCGAATTTCATCATAATCGGCCAAAGACTGACCTACTTCAGTGTAGTTTCCATTTCCATGAAATAATTTCATTTCATTATAATCCATGTATGGTCGTTTCGGTGTAAATATTATCATTTTCGGTGAATTGTCGTTTTCGGTAATTTTTTCACAATTGACATCACAAGAATTCTATTCTATGGGTTTATCCTTTGTCCCAAGTGCTTTTGAGGATTCAGTGTCCTCCATCGATTAGCTATCGTTCTTAAAATTGCGGTTATGGCTGACATTCGATTCCGAATTGGTTGTTTCGTTATGTGGCGTGAATCAAGAGTATGATAGCCTGACGGATAGTGCCAATCTTTAAAGATATCTCAGATCCTCAGAAGAATGAAGGAAGCGTGTGGAAAGGTAGGCGTAGTTTTTATTTGAAAAACAATTTAAGAAGATGTAAATTCCTTCTCTCAGATAAATTAAGCGGATAAGTTAAGTACTTGATTAGATTGTGCAAATGATGTCCTTGCAGCTCCTTCGTAGAATTAACACCCATAAGTCTATGCATATGAAATGCATGATAAGAATTTTTATTGGATCTATACAGGAATGCGTCGCCTTGAATTTGTAGGAAGCAAACGAGATACCGGTTTGGAAATCAACAGCCTATCTGCTGTCGCTGAACTCAATAAAGCTTTAGCAAGGAACAGTATGTGTAAACTTGATTCTCTTCGTCTACCGGATGGACAGTTGACCTCTTCCAACAAGGAAAGTGGTGAGCTGCTCCTTTCGGCTCATTTTCCTGGTTGTGATATCGTCAACTCTGATGATATTGCTGCCGAGCTCACTAGGACGACTGTTGCAAGTCCCGATTGGAGTTTGCCTCACAAGCTGATCAATAGTGATGTCTTGCGATGGAGCCTATTTTCCTTTGCATCTTATAAGGCTGGCGGCCCTGATGGTATTTTTCTTGCTGAACTACAGCAAATTTTCTGCCTGGAGCAGAAGTAGAGCTGTTTTTATCCCGAAAGTTGGAAAGTCCGATTATACGCATCCTAAGTCCCTTCGGCGTATTAGTCTATCCTCAACTTTCCGCAAAGCTCTGGAAAGAATTGTCGATAGATTCATTAGAGATCATTTTCTCACATTAATCACCTCCGCACTCAGTATCATGCAACATGCTTACAGAGTCGGTAAGTCCTGTGAAACCGTCCTACATGAACTTGTAACCAGGATTGAAAAATCTCTTAATAATAAGGAGCTTCTTGTGGGTACTTTCCTGGATATTGCGGGAGCTTTCGATAGCACTTTGTTTGCTACGATCACTGCTGCCTGTACCAATTTTGGTATTGATCGCACCATTATTTTATGGATTGGATCCATGATAAAGTCTCGCACAGTGGAGGTGGAGCTGGATGGAGTGTTAGTTTCTGTTAAGGTTACCAAAGCTGTCCTCAGGGAGGTGTACTCTCACCTCTGCTGTTTGTTTTAGTCATTGACGAGTTACTTGCAAAGCTGCAGCAATCTGGCTACATTTAACGGAGCTACGCTGATGATCCCGTTTTGACAGTCTCAGGCAAACATCTCAATGTCTTATCCGACCTAACTCAGCATGCCTTAACTATTGTGGAGGTATGGTGTGTTGAAAAGGGTCTTCACGTAAACCCTTCTAAAACTGATTTAATTGTCTTTACTAGGAAGCGGAATACTCTTGAACTATCTGTTCCCTCCCTTTTTAGGAGAACGAACACTAAATGTGACCACGTCAAGCACCTTGGTGTTGTCCTGGATAGTAAACTTTCCTAAAAGAATCACCTGGATTACAAACTTCAAGAAGCAACTGCCATTTTTTGGCAACGTAGAAGAGCTTTTGGGAAATCCTGGCCTTAAGCCTTAGGATGCTTTCTTTCATTTATAAATCACTGGTCCTACCGTTACTATCGTACGCTTCTATTGTGTGGTGGCCAGTGGTTGACCAGAGCCATAACTGGAGCTATGTCTTCGACTCCACTTCTTGCCATGGATCCCAATCTTTATTTGCCTTAGTTACGCACCTTTATTTTAGGCACGGCCTGCTCTGCAGCATGTCGTCTGAGGTGCATTGTGGCATGGAATGTTTTCGGTACTATCGTGGGACATCGACATATTTTTAAAAATTATTCTTCATGTTTACCTGAAATCGATACGGTTAATGACAGATTACTACCCGAATTCCATTTCTCAAATCTTTTCTCGGTGGTTTATCCTTCGAGAGATTTGTGGAGTTCGCAGGATTTTCTTAACAAATTAGATGAGTCCATAGTATTTTTTTCTGATGGCTCTCGTTCTAACCTCAGTGCAGGTTTTGGAGTCTACTATCCTTGGACGGATCTGAGACTTTTTGGTAGTGTTGGTTCGCATTGTACTGTTTTTCAGGCGGAACTAAAGCGCTGACACATAGTTTGTTGTTAAAAACAAAAGTATTTTACTGTGTACAGATAGTAAAGCTGTACTTAACTCTTTAAGAAATCCCTTAACAGTTTCTAAACTTGTCAAGGAATGTAAACATTTCATGAACCTTCTTTGTTAAACAATAAAGTTACGGTCATGTGGGTACCGGCTTATTGTGACACCGTAAGCAATGAGATCGCGGATTTTTCCCCAATTGACTTTTGTTGGCCCTGAACCAGCGGGTCCTGTTTCTTTCAACTACGGGAAGAATGTTATAAAGGACTACGCCTTGAAGGACCTAAGGCCTCATTGGCTTGAGACTTTCAGCTGTCGTAAGGCGAAATACTTCATTAAGGAGCCCAATTTGAGGTCAACGAAGTATGCTTTATCTTTAAAAAAGAACCAGTTAAGAATCTTGGCAGCGATTCTTATGCGACATGGCCGTTTTAAACATCTATATCGTTTGTGTCTAGCTCATGATGTTATTTGTGAGGACTCCCTTGAGGAAGATGATGACTGCCTTCACTACGTGAGCAGTTGTCCTGCTTTCAGTTCTATACGAATTCAGGTATTCAACTTTAGGTTTTTAAATTTAGATCAGTTGTCCTCTCTGCCCTGGTCTAAACTTGTTCAGTTTGCGAAGGCAGCAGTACGCGTTTTCGAATTGGGATAGAATCCTAGGTTTGCACTGCGTTTGGCATTGAGTGCGGAATCCTCGTGGGTTCCAGTCAATTATAATAATAATAATAGTTACATAGCTTGCTGGCCAGTTCTCCAATTTTTCCTAATATAGTTCTTCGCTTAATATAGTCGCAGCGATTTCAGATCGTAATATTTTCCGAAACGATTTTTTAGTCGCGGAACGGCTTCTTTCGAGTTTTATCAGTTTCTTTATGGTAGGTTAAATGCTGCACAAAGGACAAAGGCATACGGGATCTATTAACATGGGATAAGATGAATGTTTATTGTTCGAAAATATATTCAATGGACTTTGCGTGTTCCTCGTTCCAACTTTGTCTTCTAAAGAAATGAGCACTAACAAGCAGATCATCTTAGAATGATGAATTTCGATTTGTCCAAGCTCTCTGAAGAACCTATAAGACTACTTGAGTAAATCTATAACTCAGACTGATCTGCTAATGAATAAATCCTGAGGATTGTTGTTGTTTTTCCTAAGTTTGGTTGTGTTTTTTATGTCCTGCAATATTTCTGTAACTGGGCACATGAGCATTTGCAGTTACCATATTTAAACACTGTCCATTCAGTTACGTGTATGGGACCTCCAAGGAATTCGCGCTTTTCTAGCATACTAGCGAATTTTTTCGAAATACATTTTGATCCTATTTGAAATAACCCATAACTAGCGGTTTTTATATACCAGGAGAAATATAAATTTTGGTTTGATTTGTCTCCTTCATATTCTTTACTAACTAGATGGACAGAACCCCAATTGCTTACACGATATCAGAAATCTATATAGGGCAATTACGCGGTTGACAATGACTGCCAACAAAAATTGCTTTTAAATTATACTGTCTGAAAAGGCTCATAGTCATAAGCGCTAAAATCCTGATTTAAATATCGTAAAGAGAATCTTCTCTTCTATCTTCTCGTACCCCAAATACATGCATGACTGTAAGCGACTTTAAAATGCCATTAAACTTTATTGTGTATATAAATACGTATAAACAAATAAAATAATTTATATCTGCACAGTTTAATCAAAAAGCATAAAAATTAAACAACCAACATCTTCATTTAAAAGATTTTAATCTCTCGTTTCGTATACATAAGAACAACAATTATTTGTATATAACATGTTATTTATGTATTTGTTTGTAAATAGAACAAAACAAACAATATATAAAATCAAATAAATTTATTAGAAAAACGAATAAATAAACAAAAACAGAACAAACAACATCTTAAATATAAAAGATCATCAATTAATCCTCATTAAATATTCAATTTCATTATGGATTCTGTGTCGTCGTTCTCTTTCTATTTTTATGTCGTATACGTTTACGCAAAGACAACATGTTAAGTAAATTATTAAAGTTCTTTTTTCTGTTTTTTTTGGCAAATTTATTACAACTTATATTATTCATTATTACTATTCTTCTTCTTCTTATTATTATTATTGTTAAGGAATTCGTTCGTATTTTCCTACTGTTTTCCACTTGTATAATATATTATAGCTGCTGTGTGTGTTTATATGTATATGTATGTTGAAATGTTGGTAAATAACATACAACATTATAACATATATATACCATACATATAAACAAAACCAATAATCATAAAGAAAAGTCAGAAAATAAAGAAATGAAAATCGGAAAATTCGTTTTTTTTTTTTTGCCTCATGTAGATTAAACCATACCCCGTAATAATTCGGTTCGGTTGGTTGGCTGTAAATTTTCGTTTTTTTTTTGTATTTTGTTTTGTTTTTTTTTACTTAGTTATTTATTTATATTTATTGTTGTAAATTTCAGCTATTAAGTTAAACTTTATTACACTGTGAACTTTAAGATGCAAGAAGGCAAACGCAAAAAAAAAACGAAGAAAAGTTTAAGAAAATCAATATGTTCGTTGTGAAGGTATATAATAAGTTTATATTTTTCATTTTATGTTCGAGGTATGCGCGTAATGCGGTTTAGTTAATTGTTCGGGTTTATATTGAAAAATAAAGAAGGGACTGCTTTTATTTTGGTATTTTTCGTGTAACGGAAACTGAAGGTGAATATTGAATATAAATTGAGAATTTAGTTTAGTTGCACGATTCTGATTTGCAATGACATACTGAGATTGCAATAAACTAATAAAGTGATTTTAATTGAAATAATTTAACAAGCCCCACGTTGGGCGCCAAACTGAGATTTAATTTTTTTCGTTCTTATATACTGTATTTGAGCTCTAAATTAACAGGTTAGCTCTTGATTTTGTTTTGTGTCATCCTACTACGCTAAATAGGTTTTTTAAGATTTTGCTGTGCCTTACTATTTATTAAGAAATTATAGGTAACAATATTTTCGAAATAACTTTTCGAAGGTATCAATAGATTTGTTTAAAAAATTAATCTACTTAATCCTCGCTTTCGTGTACGTGCCCCTAAAACACGTTAAACTTTACACTTCCGTCATATAATAATGAATCGTTTAGAAAATCGATTGTTTTTTCCAAATTCAATTAGGAACATATTTACAGTCGACACCCTGTTACCACTAAAGCAACTCTTTTGCCGCTACAACTATAGTCGTGGATATCGGTGACTAAACCAGAAATGATGTTACAAATTTTCGAAAATATAATTTGTTTGTTGTAAATTATGTTCGAATTTCAAAAATAATATTTTTATATTTACATTTTTATATATACATTGATGTTTCTAAAGCTCTTTGCAAACTAGGGAATCAGCTATCCGAATGCCCGCTACGACAGAAGAAAGCCAGAATTTAGTTGATCAGTTTTATTAAGAAAAAAAATTACACTGCATTGGCTGTCTATATAGATGGCTGCCATATACCAATTAAATCTTCAGGAGGACATCGCCGAAATATACAGAAATCGAAAACGAATTTTTTCAATTGATGCACAGTGTAAATGTGATTGCAAATTTATAGATTTGATGGTAAATTTGAAATAAACTTGGTAAATCTTTTTTATAATTTAAAATTTTGTGCAGATTGCATTGTATAATGCACGACCAGACTATTTTTAATTTTTCATAATTATTTATTATTTATTACATACAAACTTTCAAATGACTTTTTATCATCACTAATCAATTTGGACAATTATTTGGACAGGTATCGCAACCAAATCCATTTGAATGCACAACAAATACAAATATATGCGATTTAAGTTGTGCTCAATTTCAATAATTATGAAGAACTTTTACCCTCTAAGTATTCCGCTTCAAATACGTCATCGTTCTTATTCCTACAAAGTTATTTATACAATTAATATAGAGTATTTTGATTGAAATAATCACCATCAGAATCAAAATGATTTCGTCGTGTAATAATTGTGGTCAAAATAATTTCAACATTTGACGGTCCTCTACCAGTGCCCAGAACATCTGTCGGTCGTTTCGATGACATATCTATCCTCAATTTTCAAGCTTTTTGTTCAACGGTTTTTGATGGGGCAATTATTTGCGAAGTGTATTCACTACCCACGTTTAACATATCACTTAATTTTTATTTTATTTTCTAATATATTGTTACAGTAAGCCTTGATCAAAACACGGTTCGATCACTTGATTGTGAATAAAACAACCAATTAAGTCTTAGATAATACTAAATATATTTATTTTCGAATTATTACACCAAACACTAATTTCCTTAATTCACTTATTTACGTAATTATTTAATTTCATTTAAGTTTCACTTTTTCCTCTATCACGGTTAAAACACAACTAACTAACTCCAAAAATTGTATTTCGTATTTATACCAAATATTCTAACCTTCTAGAATATTTCACAATATTCGAGAGTGTCTAAACTATTCCTGAATAGTCTAGACACATCTAATTATTACAGTTTACATTTACGGTGGTGCCTCTACTCAAATAGAGATGTCGCCACGCTGGTAACAATATTTTTGCATTTTTTTAATAATTTCAATTAGCAGTTTTCTTAGATAAAAGTTTTAATTATCGCTTTGTTGGTAACTAGTTCTAAAACAATTGGTTTGGTGATTAATTTAAGATCTTAAAATAAAAATAAATCCAAAAACAGTTGGTTTTCAGTCACTACTACTATATAGTTCTAGTCTGGTCTATAAATGGCCCTTTATGAAATTAGCCATATTTTTTAAATAGTTCACCGTAGCGACTGTAAACTTGAATCAACTCCCTTTTAATAATTACGGTTCTGCGGGTTGATCATCATATATTTTTAAAATTTTTTCATTGTTTCAATTTTTGAATGAATTTTTGTGATTGATCTTGTTTTGCAATGAAAGAGTAACTTCTTAGATCAAGCTCGTACCATACTCGTATCATAACGTTTTTTCATACAATTGAGAAAATACTTATAATTTTTTTTTACGTTCAACTCTACGCTGAGAACTATAGAAGAATATGTTAAGTAAAACGGTTAAGCGTGTATCTGTTACCGCAGTTAGTGTAGTGAGATTGATGAATTAATATTCTTTTTATAAGAAAGGTCTGTCGCAGAACTTATTCAAATTTCATGTTATTGCTTTGCTCCAGGTTCGACACAATATTTGACAAAGGTTCAACCGAGTTCGAAAATTAAGGATTATAAGATCCCAACATGTCGAACTGCGGGGATGAATCGTTTGTTATACGTTAAGTCATTAACGGTATCTTGAATTTAATGCACCTATTTCAACAGGTGTAAAGTTTTTGACTAAAATATTTTTCAAAATTCTGATTTTCTTGGTTTTGATATTTATTGGGGCCCTATTCTGGAATTTGCGGTTTTGATGATTAGGGAGGATGTGGATATTTTAATTTTACATTTAACAATAACCATTTTTCAAATAACTTCGAGAAAACCAAATATCTGAATGTGATTTTCACACATGGTCAATGGATATGGTCTCGATCATAAATAATAATAGACTTACCTGCCGTGAAGCTGGTCCTTTACAGAGATGTATTATAGATTCGAAAATGTTCCCGTATAGTTTGTGCTTTTCTATTGCAGATTTCTTCGAATGAAACAGACGAAATAAATAAATTGGTATTTCGGATAAATTAATCAGTTTAAATTTTCTCATATTTTTGTAAAAATTAATTAAAAAATTAGGGCGTTGTGTTAATTTCACTAATGACGTTACGCAAAATGACGTAATTTGCTGTCTGATTTAATTTACTCGTTCTATATACCGTGAAAAGTAATAACACATTAAATTAAAAACAACGCCCTAATTTTTATCTCTGCTAGAGTGATAATTGAAAGATTGGCTATATAATTCTTCTTGAACTCTAATTTAATGTGCATGCGATCTATATTTATAAATAATCTTCCTTCCAGATTTATAAATCTACCACGAAAAACAGTATAAGTCCTTATTAAGAACAAAATCCAAAAGTTATTAGACATCAGGGTAACGTTTTTTTTAAACAATTTTTTTTTATATAAAAAAAACCATCGTGAATATTTAATGAACGGAATTTATGGAATGTCTAAATTAAAAATATTCTCCGTAATAATAAATAAATACTAATACCACCCACCATCGCGATTCGAGTAGATCTCAACTTTAGGCCAACCACCAATTAAGAATTCCATTACATTATACTCTATATATAAATATAACAAATAATAATTTAGCTCCTTTCCAACACACAAGAAAAAAAATTGTTTTTGTTTGCTCTACTACACCACAAAACCGCCTAAAACTTATATATAAACGAACGACGGAAAAATTATAATTCCTCCTATTGTGCTCTGAATATTATATATACGAGTAAATACATATATACACCCGCACCACCTACAACATTTTTTCTAGTATATATATATATACTTTAAGAAAGTAGATTCTTACTAATCTGTTAAAGTAATAAAATTTTTGTGATAAGATATACGATATAGCGAGAACAATAATCTTAATATTAAAAAAAAAAAAAGAAAGGAAATCAAAAAATCTTACGTCACAGTTTGATATTTTTATATCCAAGTAAAATTGTCGTCTTATGATGATGATGTGATAACAATAGAGGCTGAAATTTCACAGTGAAGACGACTATACGCGCGTATACAATAAATCTTTATAGTATTTATGGCGAACATATATGTAATATTGTCATAATAAATGTATATGTATGTATGTATATAGATAACATTGCGCGAAAGATATAATCTATTGACTTAATCGTACCTAAGAGTTAAGCAATAAAATGTAGCCTACATAAATATATAGAATGCAGGCAATTGTAAAATCACTTAAGGGCCATTAAAAGCCGACGGGTGATTCTAAGGTTAAAAATTCATCTCCTCGAGTTACTAAAAAATAAAAATAAAATTTACATAAAACGATTACCCCTGCCCCCATACGCCCGAATTTATATCAAATACCCTACCATGTCTCATTGTTGTTGTCAATATTATTTGGTTGGTAAATGCACATGTGTATATGTATATATACATTGGTGAAAAATGAAAACCCATTAAACCATAACGTTTTTTTGAGAAAACTCTCAAAGGATTTAATTGTCTGGCTCTCCTCCGCATCTAGCTGGTATATGTATATGTGGGATCATTTAATTCTAAATTTTATTACTAATGATGTGAAATCACAATTGGAGATATAAAACAACAAAATACAACACTACAGAAGGAACATTTATCCGTTTATTTTTTGTTCGAAATTACACATAAAAGAAGGATGGAATAACTCTTACGTACGATATATATAAGAATACACAGCAAGCAAAACGAATTAAGATAAATAACTTTGTTTATCGTACCAGTTTCGTTCTTATATCGCACATTTCTTGTATATAAGGAAGGAAGTAGAATATATATTTGGTACACCTTTAAGATTATTTTCTTATTGTATTGCTTGTTTTTATTACTTGTGTGCGTTTTACTTTTTAACACTTTGCGTGTTCGGGCAACATTTTTTTTTTTTGTATAATATGGTTGCGTATACATATTTAATACGACCATAAAAAGGAAAATACCTATAACTATAATTATGGTCCATTATTGAAGTAGTTTTTTTGTTAACTTTCGAAGATTAATGAATAAGATTATTTGTCGAAGTTGGTATGATCGGTAAACCCATTTGCCATGTGTTAGGTTAAGCTATCCCACACTTAAAATTTCTTCTTCCTTACTCCTCGAACCACCCTTAGCTTTCCGCTATTACGCTAACATTCGACAGTAATCATACTTCCAGGACCTTAGTAATATGACGCCGCCGAAACCTAGTACAGAGCGGCCTAGTTATTACGCAAGTTTACCCGTTAGACCATCTATCGTTCGTTGCGCTCGTAGCTTCCTTCTGAATCCGTATAGCTTACATTTAGGGTATTTCATTATCTAAACTACTTGGTGAGATTCTGCTTGAAAGGCAATTCACGATTGCTTTTGATGTAAGGAAATGTGATTGTAACAGATGATGGCGATAAGATAGCATAGTGGGTTGTATAAGTGATATTGTCGGTAGTATTAGTGATATGTTTGTTGCACTCATAATGGATGAGTGTTCTATGTTATTACAGTTTCACCTACGGGGGTAAGATGGAAGAAAATCTCCAAGCCTTAAACAGTTGCCTCCATGAGTACTCCACTAATACACAAGCAGGCTGTTTGTTGCACTAAATTTGAATACTTTAAAAACATGCATAAAATTAGGGCGTTGTTTTTAATTCATAATAGATAATAACGTATAAAAGTAGCAAAATTACGGTTACTTAAATTTGCATTTAAAATAATAAGAAAACCGATAATTTTCAACCTTTTAATAATGAAATTTTTTAATAATTTTGTTTGATACGTCATTAGTTACTATGAAATTAAAACAACGCCCTAATTTTTTTTTATTGTTTATTTTGAAAGTTGCCTTTTTTTTATTGAGTTAGGTTTGAATAAATGATTTCAGTTTCTCTAAAATTTTAAACTTAAGATGAACATACAAACTAGGGAGACTGTCTGTTGGGAGACATAAATAGGTTTTGTAGTAGGACCATTAACAACCGATTGAATCTGAGTATGACCAAGTGTAAGATTCTCTTTCATTTTATCGTATCCGCTCACCTGTTTTACATCAATATCGTTTGTACATCGAAGTTAAAGTCTAGTTCATGTCAGAACAAGGTATAATAATTTCATTCGATGCTATACCTTTACCAGGCCCATCAACATTATTATTCAAAAGGCATATCGGATGTTAGTTCCTTCATTAAGCATAATTGTAAAAATTTCATAATTTGTAAACATTTCGATGTCTGACTATATTCCGCCTTACCAGAATCGCTGTAATTTATTAAAACATGTAACGGTTAAATCATCGATGAAATACATCATCCATTTGTACATGATATTTTCAATTCTCGTATCGATTGTATCAAGCTTCTTACACGCCTAAATTTGTATATTTCGAACGTCGTATGCGTTAACGCGATTTACTTTTAAGCTATAGTCTTTTGGAACTAATCTTGAGTGCCTCCCGAACTTTAAACTTAATATTTGAGGTTTTTGATTGTCACTTTTTTATTGTGATTAAAATAAAAGTAAAACTTTATAAAAACATTTAAAAAAAAATTAGGGCGTTTTTTTTACCAAATCAAATCATTTGATTTATTAATTATTTTATTATTTCAATAAGACTTTCAACTTGCACGGATTGTTTATACATTATCTATAATATTGCTAAGTATTAATACAAATTGAGACCTATAACAGATAAAAGGCAGAACAATTTAAGAATTTAAAACAAACATCTAATTCAGATCATAGCTCCTTATAGGGACTGAACCGGAACATTAAACCGCATTTATTTAATAAAAAAAAAATTAAATCGGGACGATAAGTATATTCGTTCTATTTAGTTTTTTTCGTTCCTAGTTTTAATGTCGTCCAAGGCAATACAGGCTGGCATGGTTCTATACAATGTACTGTTCAGTACAACGTTCAGTTTTTTAGTTTCTATTCTCCTTCATGATTCATAGAAAAAAAAATTGTGATCGGTTTTTCGACATCGCAGCTACATGAACGAAAAATTGGTTTACAATTTTTTATCATCATTTTTGAGGTTGTACCACGAAAAAATAATCGTACGACTTTGGAATGCTTGTTTTACGGTTGAAGAATACAAATTAAAATATTTTAAAATATACTAAAATAACCGTTTCGTTACATTTTTTTATAAATCTCATTTTAATAAAATGTTCGTATTATAGTTTTCCCGGAACCTTGTCTACAAATTCGTAAACTTAAAAATTATAATTCAGGTGCAGTACAATATTAGACAAAGCATAATGGCATCATCATACATACGGTTAATTAATTTTTATTCCTAATCGGTTCTATCTGGGAATTAAACCGCAACGAAAAATATTCCCCAAAACAGGAAATCTTTTCGAACTGAATTCATATCCGAAACGATAAAAATGTCGGTTCGATGCTTTGATCCGTAGTTTCGATTCATTTGATATTAGTTTGAATGAAGGCATCATGTCGAAATCATGTTGAAATGTTTTGGTGTTAATATAACCAGTGATATCTAATGACAGAAATGTCATATGCACTTCAGTAAAAAAAAATTCC
Source organism: Tipula unca (assembly GCA_951394425.1). Classification (NCBI taxonomy): domain Eukaryota; kingdom Metazoa; phylum Arthropoda; class Insecta; order Diptera; family Tipulidae; genus Tipula; species Tipula unca. The sequence continues at coordinate 221,859,950 of OX596380.1, forward strand.
ATCGGGACGAAGTGCAAAAGAGAAAAACTGCAGTTTCAATTTTCCCGTGCTTTGTGGCAACATAATCGAATTTGATATGGGTCAGAATTAAGTTTTATGGAAAAATGCAGGCCCATGACAAATATATCTGGGATTCGTTAAAATTTAAATTTTGTCAGTCATTTATAAATATCTTGTTGCTTCGTAAATAATTCGAAATTTGATTCTTAATGAACAGCGAAGTGATACAAATGTTACTTTTATAAAGCGATGCTTAAAGTTGATTTAAAAAAGTCATAGTTGGTGTATGTTGAGAAACATTCAACTGCATAGTGATACGTCAATGCTTAGTTTTTGATGTAGCATGACGTATTTGTTTTTATTTTCAACAACTTTTTGCGACCCAAACCCTATACCTTCAATTCAGGTGAAATTGGACTTAGAGTTCCTTTGTCAACTGATGTTTTAGCGATGTAAGAAACGAAGCAATTTGTACTTTTGTATTAAACGTAATCAGAAAGCGCTGACACCACGTTAACCTAAAAAGTCGAGGAATTAAATAAAATCAGAACTATTATAAATTTTATAAAACTAGTTCGAAGTACGTAAAATTAAAAAAAAATTGACTTTTAATTCAAAATTAACTACTGAGTAGTTATCCTAAATTTGAATAGTTGTGTCTTTTTTTTTTGACATACAAAATTCGTCATATAACATCGAAATTTAATAGCTCGCGTCGCGATTAATTTTCCAAACTATTATAATCATTAGTTTTAAAATTCGATATGTGATTAAATTGAATTAACATTTTAAATTCCGAACTGGTAAAATTGCTTTGAAATTTGCTAGGTTTTTTTAAATTGGTTAATTCTCAAACTTTAAATTGATGCGAGTTAAAAATTGTCAACTGTATACGTCGAAATTTAATATTTGAGAAATTACAAAAACTTCAAATTGCGATAACTGTAAAATTCGTTTTCAAAAGCTCAAAATTCGATATACACAAATTATGTGTATTGTTTATCGAAATTTATTAAATTGAATGATAAAAAATTCATAAATCTGCACAATTTCTAAATTATGATTTTAGGTACGTAATGTCCAAAATCATAGACATTTTAAATAGCGTTAAAATCAAATTTTCTATCTATCGTAAATTTTTAAAAGTAGTAGTGCACATAGTAGTGCAATTTTCAAAATTCAATAGTTAGCTGTATAAACTAAAAATGAATTCCCAGAATTCCCAAAATTTTCCAAATTGTCGTAATTTAATGAATTAAATGAAAAAAGATTTGAGTACTCTGAAATGATCAGAAATTTTGGAAAGCTTTCAAAATTCATTTAAAAATTTTACTACAAAGACTAACTGCTAAGTCGTCACATGTGAAGGCTACGGCGATTTCACAAATCTTATTCATATCACGTTGGCACAAATGTTCACCAATGTGTTTTGTGCAATAAATCGTCTCATTCAATTCATGTAAAGTTTGTCAAAGAAAGCACCACACTTTATTGCATTTGAGCAATAGCACACTCGATTGATCATCTTCGACGTCAGAATCTAAAACCGTTAACGCCATAGTCTACTACGCCGGTCAATTCCAGCAAATATACGATTGGCTCAACTCAGATTTTGTAAAGGTTAAAAAAATCGACTTGTTGCTAGGAGCCGAAATTTATTTTGATTTATTAAAAGTGGGTCAAGTGAAGTTAGGCGATAACTTGTCGAACAGCTTAAATGTTTCTTCAACAATCGGCATGAGACGTTTCTACAATTTGGAAAATAGATTGTGTAAGAATCATTTACTTCACGTTGCCTACAAATCATTCATCGATGAGTATTTAGCACTTGAACACATGGAATATGTACCAGATGATAAAATACCGACATCCAGTGATTACCTTCCTCATCACTGCGTGCTAACGCCAGACAGTTCAACGACTAAGTTGAGAGTTGTCTTTGATGAACCAAGACGACTAATGACTACTCATTGAATGATGTTTTGATGGTAGAACTTTTAGATCACATAAACACGAATTTAGCACAGATATATCCAAAATGTATCGCCAGAAGACTCCACCTACCAGCTGATCTACTGGTGCAATAATCCAAATGAGCCACTTCAGAGCAACCGCTTAAAAACGGTAACTTATGGTACTTCAGCAGCTCCGTTTCTAGATACACGTTGTCTTTTACAATGTGCAATTGACAACCAAAATAACTATCATACCGCCAGTATGGCAATTCGGTATGCCATGAATGTCGATGATATGTTAACCGGAGGCAACTCACTTAATCAACTCACAATTCCACGATTTCTTTTTGGAGCGATTATTCCGAATAGTTCCATCGAACTTCATGGCTTCGCAGATGCAAGTGAATATGCCTTATGCGTTGCAATCTACACTAGATGTACACAACCGAATGGACAGTTCCTTATGTACCACCACTACAAAAATCGACGTTGCCACGCCTGGAACTCTGTGCCGCACTATTACTAGCTCAATTGGTATCGCAAGTTCGGGCCCTTGTAAATTTTCCAATCAGTGACGTCATTTATTGGACAGACTCAACTATTGTGCTCCATTGGCTGAAGTTATCGCCGTCAACACTGAAAACCTTTGTTGCTAACAGAGTTTGATATATCTAAGAGCTGGCGAACCCTTAAAATTCGCATCATGTTGAATCAAAACAAAATACTCCGGATGTTGTCTTTCGTGGTACGATGCCTGCTGCTTTGCTGAGATGCGATTTATGGTTTGCTGGACCATCAATGTTACAATCGTCTTAGTCTCTATGGCTTGCTACAAAGATAGCACGAATCGAACCAGAGTGATGGCATATGCTTCCAGATTCTTGCGCAACATTCACAACAAGAACAATAATAGAATCTCTGGTCCTCTGGCAAGCAAAGACGTTGCTGACGGATTGTCAATGACTATTCATTTTGTTCAATTAGAATGCTTTTCAGATGTAAAAAATGGTCTACAACAAAGGATTTCATCACTCGGTCACACAAATTGAAAAGTTTATCATTATTTCTGGATACAAATGGTCTCATTTGTGTCGGCGGCAGATTACAGTTCTCCATATTTCTAAATATGCATCAAAATATCCACTTCTACTTCCACCTTCCCATCCGTTTACCAAAATTTGTTTACTTACTTTCACAGAAAATATCATCATGTTGGACCACTGTCTCTATTGGCAGGTAGTTCGAGATTGTGCTCGATGCCACCGAGTCAACTAATTACCAAGTCCATTTGGAATTAGTTGCATACCTATCATCAGGTTTCTTTCTTGGTACATTTAAACAGTTTTGTGCTATTAGAGGTCTGTGCAAAAAGGTGGTCTTTGCTTTCAAAATTCAATTAAAAATTTTGAATACTTTCGGGAATAGTTGAATATCCTATATTCTGTACAACTTCATAGCCTGGAGAGATGTCAGGGATTCTCCAAGCGAATTATCTTAATGTAAGTTTTTTCGTAATTGAGCACACTTTCAAGATTTTAGAATATAGTTGCTGCTTTTTCGTTTTAATGCGATTAAAGCAGAAACCTAATCTCTCCATATCCATATGGGACCAATAAAATCCACATAATCTGATTACATTCATTATACACTCTTTTGTCTCATGAAATTCAAAACCAAGTTACATATCACGATTTTTATATATTTTTTTTGCATTTTTGTCTACTGTCTAAAACTAAAAAACCAATGCAATGATATCATCGTACACTTACCTTTTTGCTCTAGTATTTTATGTTAGGTTAACACTATATACAATGGTTATCGTATTGTTTAACCCAAATTTTTATTACAACTTTTATTCTACCGAAACAATTTCTTTTTTTGTTGGCTTCATCCAGATCTCTAATATATATACGACTACAAAGTGTTATGGGTACATATTATATAGAAATGGAAAAACCATATGGATATGGGCAAATTATATGCTTAGATCTCGAAAAAAAATATTTTTATTTTTTTTTATATCGTCGTTTTATATGTTTCTGTTTCTCTTAAAGCTATATTGTTATCTAATTCCTTGGGTGTAATTTCAATAAAATTTTACGATATTAAATCCAATTTTATTTTTTAATAAGACAAAAAATTACGGAATATGCTGCTGTTCGATATAATACAAGACGTACACATAAAATATACATACAATAATATGTTTAAAGATATTTAGATTTATTGATGAGATTATTGGTAATATTAAATATTGATGGGATTTTTACTTGTTTGGAAATTGGATTAAGGCTGGTTAGGGCGCACGATTAATACACAACCTATATGTATGTACAATATATAGACAGATTTACTTGAACTACCTTAACGAGTATAATAAATCGCATCAAGATATAATCTCGTGTAAAACGTTTCGGGACAACAAAAAATACCATCCTCGCACATAAAACAGATTTTTATCATTTCATTCGAAACGATATAATAAAATAAAAAAAAATATACGAATCCACATAATTAAAGCCATTATATACTCGTTTAATATCTCTGTGAAAATCCAATCCCGTGATAAAAAGGAAAAAAAAAAACAAAAAACTCTCGTAATAACTCCATAATACAGCCGAACTTTTCTTCTGCTATATTGTTATAACTTTAAGTTCTTCCAAAGCAATATAGAAAATCGACAAAAAAGAAAATTATAATTTTCTAGCAGAAAAATTCAACTCAATAAAACCGACTATAGACTATACTATACTATACTCCTTAAAAATTATAATAATTTCACCTGTAAGACAAAAAAAAGTTTCACAATAAAAAAATTACAAATTTTTTTCAAGAAAAGTCATAAAAATAAAGTAATAAAGTTTTCATGTCTTGTGTTGTATTTTGTAATACTCTCTCGTACAAGTCGTATATATACGGTCGTAGAATCATATACCACCGGAACCATTCTCTATGCACTCTCCTACATATTATATTAAAGAGCTGACGGCGCGGCGTATGTACACAAAAATTAAAGAAAATTCTTTTTTATAAGTTGTCTCGTGTCTCAAACTCTCAAGCATGAATGGAATTAAGACAATTTAATTAGTTGTATGCTACGAATTTATAATGTGAAATATGTTTAACACTTTTTAGTCGTCGTTGTTGTATATCATAATTGTAACAGTTTTAATTAAGTGTAGCATGAATACGGTTAACGTCTTTTGTTCGTTCGCCTAGCTGGTTTTAAAAATTTACAATATCTATCTATATATTATATAGCTCGATATGTCTGCTTGTGTTTGCCAGTATTTTTTATTTATTTCGTCTTTGCCATTCTAAATATCGTAAACACGTGAAGTTTATGGTAACTTTTTGCTGAACACTTTTTAGGCCGTTAGCAAAAGCTTCATGGGCACTATGGGATTGATAAGGACTCAACAAACGTCTTTAACACTTTTAAATATATAGTTTACTAATCAAAAATCGCATTCCATCAACGTATAAAAAGTTATCCCAGAATTTTATCTCAGAAAAATGATAAATGTACATTAAGTACTAGTGATAGTATCCATTATCTCTCATCATAGAACCATTTATAATGCATATAAAAACTAAATCAGTAAATACAAGTTGGGAAATCATTACAAATTACGTTTAAAATTTTAAATTAAATTTACATAATAAACTGAAAATATAAATAATTAATTTATTTACAAAATTTTTGAGCTTTTCACAATAACACATATTTTTAATTTTTAATTATTTCACCAGTCTCATCGTCTCCAGAGCCAATTAGGAAAAAGTGTCGGATTGGCTCGGGTGTGTTTTAAATTTGGCATACCAAACACCAATTTATCCTGATCGTGTCAAAAAACTTCCACGGTCGGAAGCGGGCCAATTGAGCTTTAAGCCATCCTTTTACCAGTCCCATCGTTTCCAGAGTCAATTAGGTAAGAGTGTCGGAGTAGCTCAAGTGTTCATATCAAAATTTTCTTTTTTATTGTTTAGAACTAGACTAAAAAAAATGTTGTGGAAGACAATTTTTTGTGTTTGTTGTCGTAGGCCGTAGCCATTTTTTTAGATAGAAAAGTTTAAAGATGATATAACTTTTATATTTTGCTTTTAATTGGTACACTTTTACCTAAAAATTGAGCGACCTATCATAATTATCCGATAATTACTTTTTATTTTACAGCCAGAAATACATTATAATGTCCGCACATTATTCAAATATTTGACACCCTGTATCTTGGGATACGACAACAAAAATAAATTGTCTTCCACAAAATTTTTCTTTAGTCTAGTTCTAAACAATAAAAAAAGAAAAAAGAAAATTTTGATATGAACACTCGAAGTAATCCGACCCTTTTACCTAATTGACTCTGGAGACGATGGGACTGGTGAAATAATGAAAAATGTATGAAGTGATTAGCTTAAAGCTAAATTGGCTCGCTCACGAACGTGGAAGTTTTTTTAAACGAACAGGATAAATTGGTGTTGGTATGCCAAACTTAAAAAACACCTCAGCTAGCCCGACATTGGCTCGAGGGTTTCGAAGTAGTGGTTTCTGTTCGGTAAGTTTAAAAAACACTAGACTTCGTACGTCACTTTTTCACAATATCTTCTGAATCCGACATAATATATCAAATCATTGAATGGTTCGATTTACGTTTTTTTATGATACATATTTGTGTTTCGTGATATTGAGATGGTTTGGTACGAAATTTAAGATTATAGTGATTTCCTGGGATGATAGTTTTATGAAACTGTCGCGACATTCGGACCTATTTTTCATGGGATTGAATAAAATTATAGGATGATAGTTAATCCTGAGCTGATAGTTGATAGAAAAGTGTCGCTATAGTTATGGTGTTGCCATTGCGTTTTTCTGGGATGAATCCTGCGGTAACTTTATATACATATTCCATCATTTAAACAAAAATATACTATTCACTATATTGTCCCTTATTAAATAAATTTCGTTTCACTCGATCGCCTTTCGTATTATAGTTGATTGTCGTTTGAGTAAGTCTGAGTTGTAAATCCAGAGTGGCAATAATAATTGGAACGAGCTTCCAATTTTCTATAATTACTAATTTTAACTATGGTATACCGGACAATTGAGTACAATTAAAACTACATTCTACGTATTTTTATAAACTTTTTGTCCAACTTAAACCTACTAAATTTACCTACATAGTCCGATGTCACCGTTTTCATAGGAAAACTGAATTTTAATACGGTTTTTCGTAATCAACAATATGGTAGTTTATAGAAAGGAATCTCAAATTCCTTACATCAGATATCTGGTTTTAATCGATCTTTCCGATCCAAACACAACAATTTTTTTGTTTAATTCGTATGATACTCTATCTCTCTATCGAATAAGGACATGAAAACGAATTTATAGATACGGTAAAAGATACGGTAATATGGCTTGATATAGATACGGTAAAATGGCTTTTAAGTGCGGTAAACCGGATTGCATATTCAAAATATTGTTGCAGATCTACATTAATTTTTAATAGCCGCGAATGGTTCCCCCATAAAAACCTATGGTTCAAGACTAATTAAGTAATTTGGGGCTTCGTATGGGAATTTCAATACCCATTCATTGTATAGCACCAGTGAACAAACCGATTATATATGTGCCGAGTTTTTAGTAAAATTAGGTGTAATTTAGTCGATTTAAAAAATAAGCGTTTGATCGAACCAACAACAACCATAACTACTCCAGGCACAGGCTCTTCCATTAGCTCGCCATCACCACAAATTTTCAATATCGAATGTTACTCAAGCTCTGAGGTCAGGGATGGGTATTCACGCGTCATCTATTAATTTCTATACCTCGACGTGTCGACAACCCGTAAACCACGTAGGCAATGTAGATATCGTAGACAACGTAGACAATTTGTAGAAAATGTCGATAATGTAGACGATTAATAGAGTGATTTAGTGAACTATAGTTCTAAACTATACGGTAGTCAGATGTTTTTTAGGTTTTATGCGATCCGGGTTTTTAGACAGTTTTAGAATATTTTTCAATGCATTTTAATATCTTTTCATTTTATATTAGGTTAGAAAAGTTCTAAATTAAAATACCATATACCCTAAGCAACGACGTTACGCATCGTGTCAAGGGCTAGATGCATGGGGCTATACATTTGGTCTATAATGGTTGCCCTGAATACCGAGCACATGAAAAGAGATGGGGGTAGGGGGGGGGGGGGTGGTAATGCCTTTTCAAAATTTCATTTTTTTAAACTTATTTGAATTTGAGTAAATGTTAAATTGTATTTTGAGTGGTTTTTTTAAAGTGAAATTTAAGGTAGATTGTACTGTGGAGTTGTATTTAACGGATAGATTGATTAGGAAATAATTTTTTGTTATATTTGATTGTGATTGAGTAGACTTTGAATTTTAAATTTTGAGTGAAATTTTTTAAGTTAAATTTAGGGTACAATTTGTACTAAAATGTTGACTTAAATTTTAAACGCGATTTATAGATTACTTGAGTCCAATTTAAATTATAAATATATACTCATATTTTAGTTTGCTTCGAAGTAAACATTTTTGGAGTGGATTTGCTTAAAAGAAATTCCAGAATAGAATCCTAGTATGAATTTGAGCCAAAATCTGTAATGGTTTTTTAGATGATTTATATATTATTTAGTGAAAATAAAGTAATTTTCCAACAAAATTTGAGTTTATTTAAAGTCAAACATTGGTTGAAAACAATATTTTCTGTTATTTGAGTTTGCGTATACATTTTGAATAATAATTTAAGGTATAGGAATTTGAGACAAGTTTTAATTTCACTTGAGAGTGAGATATAAATTAATTGTATGGCTTTAGAACTGTGTTGAGTGGATTTTCTTAAGTAAAATTCCAGCTAAAATTCTAGTATGGGCTTGAATCAAATTTTAATTATAATTTCAAGAGTATATTTCAACTTGGATTTGTTACGCACAAGCAATGTTGAATTTGAGGATATACTTTGATTTCTATGGCAGTGTCGTCAATGCCTCCCGTATGCGCATTTAACTTATATACCTATAATGCTTATAATGGGAAATAATGGTTTGACGAGTGATGTGACCCAAATTAGCATATTCTATACAATTTCGGACGGTTACCGCGTCAAAGTGGCTTCTCTTCGATTACCTCCTCCTCATTCGGGAGGAAAATCATAAGCACATTTTATGTTGAGGTAATTGGCCACAATATCCAGATTGTATCACTTGGAATGGTGTACTTGTAAGACTATGCAAGTGTAAAGAATTTCGATACATTTGTTTTTAATTTTAAACAAAGCAGAGCTATTGATTTTTCTCTGTAAAACACAAGGACGTAATTCGAATGTTATGATGCTAAAGGGTTCGTGAGCAATTACGATTCCACAGAATTTGTTATTACGTTTTGCATTATTTGTTTGTCAAATCTCATTTTACAAAACATGTGGAGAGATAAATCGGCAAAGCGCTTGCATTATTGAAATAAATTGTTGGTGGCTACTATTAGCTGAAAAACAACGCCATTTGACAGCGATAATATTTGGAGTGGGATTATAGTTGACAAAGCCCTACTGTATTGCCGCGTCGACAACCCATATAGACAACATAGACAAGACGTTAATAATGTAAACAATTTTATAGTCTTATTTTGTATACTAGTTCTTAACTATACGATGACCAGATTGCTTAAGGATAACAATACGATATGGACAGTGACAGTTTGAAAATATCATTCAATTTATTTTAATCTAACTTATCCTCTCAATCAATTAAGTTAGGTTAAAAATGTTTTGAATTATTATATTTCCATTTTTCTAGAAATTTAGAATTTTCATAATTGAATGTAATCTGGATGATCTGATTTAATTGGTTCATTCGAGCTCAAACGCTAAAATATAGCAGGTTGTTGACGATGTTTTAACTGCCGACGTTGACACAAAACACTGCCAAGTAATAAACGCTATATTTTACGTGTCAACAACCGGGTAGATTACATGCTGTTATCTACCTCGCCCATCCCTGTCTGAGGTACGACTTATCTGCGAGATAAAAAATGAATTTCATTGAATCATAACAGAAGGGCAACTCCTATTCAGCAAATCACGTCGTCTTGACCCTGAAAAATTTGCATTAGCGAAGGATGCTTTTCATATACATGCAAAATTAAGATTGTTGCAAGCAATCCTCATCGTCAACATGCTCTTCTCTTAATATGGCCTCTAAAACGGAATAAAATGAACAAATTAAGCACTGTCACTGTTCTAGACAGATATCCACCACCTACATATATCCACGTTTTCTCAAGAAATTTACATCGATGCACTGTTTTTTCGAAAGTTGAAAGTGGATCTTGGCGACGATGGCTTCATGGTGTAGAGAACGCAACTTGGCTCTAATAATGGTGTTTAATGTAGAATTATAATAATTACAAAATTCCAATAGCTCTAAAAGATCAATAACAAAATAGCAATAGCTGCACCTTCGGGATGTTTGACTCCTGTCGCAGGTCTTTTGGTCTGCGAAATTTGTGGTTAAAGAGCATATTCAACACTTACACATTTTATTCAAGCGTTTATCGGAATACGGAATCACTGAGTTCGGCGTTCCAAAATGAAACTTCCTCAGTCACGAGAATACAGAAAATGGAATCCAACCATCAAGCTATAGAATTAATGTAATACAATAATTTCCACATCCAACTACAGTCAGTCGTATTTAACGTGTTGTCGGTATGGTTAATTACTACCATCGATTCTTAATTAATTTATCAGATCAGTTATCGCCAATCTATAGTCACATGAATCTTCTAGCTAAGCAAGGAAAAAAGCCTCCAGAAGGTCTCTTGCTAGCTTCAAGAGAACTTCAAGAAAAAAGTAGGTGTAAAATGATTTTGGTGATCAATGAAAAACCATAGGACGCATTAGGCAACAAGTGTTTGCCTAGTAGGTACTATGGTTTTTCATTGATGGTCAAAAAGCAAAAGTGTCCACTTGATCTGAATTCCAAAGATTCGAGCTACCATCGGGTCGTTTTGGGAAAATTCACAACGACTTATTCGCTATTTCAGGAATTGACAAAAATATTGGAAATCACAAAATTAGAACGACTCCATACCATCCGCATTCAAATAGGATTATCGAACGATATTTTCAATATTAAAATAATTTAACGAGAAAATAAAAAATGGATGACAATAATAATTAGGGCGTTTCTTCATAAAGGATGATTCAAATTTGGATTTAAATAAAAAAAACTGTAACCCTTGTTCAACAATGAACTTAAATAAAATCATATTTCTGTTTAGTACGTATTCTACGTCAATGTTATTAATTATTATGAAGTAAACGCCCTAATTTTTCTCAATATAATCCAAGCACTTTATGATGATGTTTACTTATCATATAAAAATTCAAATTTGTCGCCCTCGTTGGTATCGTATGTGTAACTTTATGTTGAATATATTTATGCTGCTGCCATTTTATTGAATCTATAACTTTGGATTATGATTATATAATTGAATTTTCTATTTATCACGACAGGTCCTGCTGTACCCAGAAGAAGGATGGGCACGTAGCGCCGCATCTAGCTATTGGACAATAACACCATGCCGATGGCGGCGGAATACCTGTATTGTGGAAGAAGTTGCTGGTTCTAGAAAGTAAGTCAACATTTTATTTACAAACAAAATTAAAAAAAAAAAAAAAACGCCAAAAGGAAAAATTCTTAATGAATTCAAATAATTTTTCATGATGAAAAATCGGAAAATAATTTTCATAAAGTTTAAATAATGTATATTTTGTTTTTGTTCTTGGATTTTGTGGAAGAGTACCAACAAATAAAAAAAAATATATAAAAAAATATTGTAGTGTTGTTGGGCTGTTCGGGAAGGAGGCGGGGAGCGCACGGTACAAAAAATGAACGGAAGGGAAAACATTTTATTTCCTTTATTGTGTTGCTGTGTGATGTGATATAGAGCTAAAATGGTCCAAAGTGTTTCATTTTTTTTTATTATTTTATTTTTTAAATTTATCTTAATTTTATTTTTTATTTATTGTATTGTTTGTGTTGTTTTAAGAGCGTATATATATAAACGAAGAAAACGGAGCACAAGAAATAAAAATAAACTTGGTAAAACGGAAAACTTTTTTTATGTGCGAGCTGGATGCTGTTTTCCTTGTTTTCTTATTTATTTATGATATATTTTTATTTGAATATTTAATTTTATTTGTTTGTGTATAGTACTCGTTTTATATTATATAGGAGTAAAGAGAACTTTTTTTTTTAAAAACTTTTCTCGAATTAAGAAGAAAATTGTTGTACGAGTGGAAAATTCATAAGATTTTTACTACGTTTGTTTATACTTGATGAACATTTTTGTATACTGCTTTTGTAAAGTAAGTGCTTTTTGGCTATTAATTTTGCGGTGCACTATTGTGCGGTGACTAGAACATTAATGTATAGACAAATTTTATAAACTCTCCACCCCATCAAGTTTCATAAACAAATCTTTCTCATCCATGCTTGTCAAGTTAAGTTCTTAATTAGATTAAACACAACACCAAAATCTACAGATTTTTATAACTCATCAAGTTCTTCGTATATATATATATATATATATATTATTACGTTTAATTAATGAAAGCCACATGGGGCCAAAGCAATCAAATTCTGGTAATTATTAATTGTAATTCGATTAGAAATCGAACAAATAAAGATTTTTACTTATTTATTTAGTTAGTTTTTTTTTGTAATTCATTAGGGAAAATCTCCTACACAAATATACAAGTCACACCAAACCATCGCACACGAATTTGATCTGTAACATATCCCTACATACATATAGATGATTCATTTTTATTTTCTTCTCGATTTAACATACATACAGACTCATCATATACGGAAAAACTAATAAAAATGAAAATGAATCGAAAGAAAATTAGTATTTGTATATGTATGTATATGTATGTACATATATACGGATGGTAAAGTAAAGAAAATAATTTTCATAATCGAAATAGAATTTGTGATTTTATACGTGAGCAATAAAAATAAAAAAAATCATCGAATGTTTCCACATATTTTTCGCAATGGTGTTGGACATTTTATATTGGCAAATATGGAATATTAAGAAAACTTTTTTATCGTATATATTGAAAGAATGGTAAAAAATAAACCGGAAGCTGTTTGATCATGTTCCCATTTATTTTATGAGGTCTGTTTATGTGCCGGATGTATACGATACATATAATGAGTAGCTACTATAATAAATGCGATATAGATTTGGAAACGACTTAATGTTTAAAATAATTTAGTAGCAATTCAAATCACTTTTAAATTTCCAAAAATTAATAAAAGTTTTGTCAATTTGTTTGTTATATGAATTTGATTTTTGTGCGCAGCTAGTTCTGAGTTCTCCTGAGTTTTTAACTTCTTTATTAAATATTGTGAATTTAGGAGCAGCAATTTTTATGATTACAGCTCTGCTATCGTGCCTAATTTAGCTACCTCGCTAGCCAGTCATACTACATAATCACAATTATTCATACATGCATTTTTTTTTCTTTATCACAAATTTCAACTTAATTCTAATCTTAATCCTATCTAAGTGCTTCGATGAAACATTGGATATTTAAATACTCTGTCTCATATTCTGAGTATAAAAACATCCTCATATTCCGATTCTTCGTCATCCACCAAACATACCTTGTGTTCCTGGAGTATAAACGCATATTTCTAGAATAAAATATACCTTCAAACGGCCGTCCTGATACTTGATAACCTTCTACATCTTTTATAAAATACCGGTCTCTATCTAAAACTTTACAAATCCTATAAGGTTCCTTAAACCTAGTTTTTAGTTTATTGTTAATTCCTATTCTAGGAGTTTCTCGCACCATCACTAAACTTCCTTCCTCATATTTCATTAATTTGCGAACTTTTTCTATACTCTTGTTGTCGATTCATAGAATCCTTTGCCCTATCCCTAATTTTCGTAATATCCCGACCTTCTTCCACTAGACACTTACCATATATTTCCTTCATGCACGAATTTCTTTGTACTATACCAAACAACACTCTATAGACGGTACCTCACTGATCGATTTGCTCAAAGTATTATTCAATATATATTCCGCTTAGCCTAGAACCTTGTTCCACTGGCCTCCGCCCTCATAAAACAGCTTTGTTAATTTATAAATAACTAAAGTAAGTCAACAGAGCTTACATAATTCCGCTGTGTTCGTTGTTCTAGTCGGAAAAAGATTAATGTACTTAGTAAACGCATCCACTGCTTGTAACACATACATATTTTTAAACGGAAAGTTTCCCTTATCTACTGGATATAATAACGCTTCCTTAGTTACAGGTTATGGATTGTATGATATACATATACTATGCAATTGGAAATATGTCACGTTACCCTTTCCTTCATTTTTTCAAAATAAAATTGTCGCCTTATTAGTTCACGAATTTTATCGCTTCCCACATGCCCCATATTATTATGATATTTATACATACACCTAAACATGCTTTCAGGAACTAACAGTTTCAATCTACTTCCTTTTTCCCTGTATACTATGCCATCCCTCAGCTCATATCCCTTTGACTTTTGATTTTCTATTCGTCTTTTTATTTTCTGGATACTTTCGTATCCTATAATATAATAATAATAAATCCTTTTTTCTACTTCCATATAGTAAATTTGTGCCCTACTCAGTGCGTCTATACATTTGTTTCATCTTATCACCTGCTCTATGTATTACATCAAAACGAAATTCCTCCGAAAATAACACCCATCGTTAATACGGCCTAAACCGTTTAATACTATACACCAAGGCCAATGTCTCCAGCTCGCGAAGCTTGCAACTGCGACTCGGCGTCTGTTGTTTTCCTACTATAAAACATAACAGGATGAAATTCCTCCATTAATTACCGCACCGTATCCTGAACTCGAGGCATCGGTATGCAATTGTCTCTCGCGCCCTAGTGTACATATACTCAACACGGGCCTACCTACCAACAGCTCCTTCAACCGACTAAACGGCATAATATGTTTCTCCAAAAAATTAAACTAAACATTTGGCTTTAACAACTCGTACAAAGAAGCTGCAATTCCACTAAACCCTTTTATAAATTTCGGGAAATAACTAACCAGACCAATGAAATGTTGTAACGCTCTTGCAGGTAATTCCCAGTGAACTCACATTGTATTCGATGTACTCAACCTTTGTTTTAACAAAATGACATTTACCAATATGCAATTTAACATCATCCCTCGCCTAGATGCTAAGTAATTGCTTCAACATGGTTAAATGCTCCTCTAGACTTTCTGTCGCGATGAGAATATCGTCTATCAAAACTATTATCCTATTATCATTTATTAACGGTTTTAAAACCAGCTGCAAATATTTTACAAAATGTGCCGGCGATCTGTGCCCGTATCTCCAAATGGAAATTTATTGAATCCAAACTGCCCCTGGTCCGTTACAAAGGCGGTATATTTTTTGGAGTCTCCCTTTAAATCTACATGGTAGAACCCATTCCGCTAATCTAGCGTAGAGAAATATCTCTTTCCACTCAGTCGTTGAATAACATCTTCTATTAGCGGCATAGGATAATAAATTCTTTCCACGATCTTATTTAATGGACTATTCACTATATAATTGATACACAAGCGATATTTATTATCTTTTCTCCTAACTAGAATTACCCTATTCGCATAAGGTGATTCACTTGGTCTAATAATCTCCGACTATAGCAACTCGTCCGTAAGTCTCTTTAATTCCATACTCTCATGATAACTAAAACGTTTTGAACTTGTTGTTACTATTTTATTCTCCCGTATTCTTATTTCTGCCTGATATTTTACCGTATCAATGGCACCTACACTCTTCTCCGAATAATATTCTTTATATGATCGTTGGTCACATCTCTGTCGCCTACGTCTAATACTACTTCGTTCATAACTAACAATTCCCTATCGGTGTTACCCACTTACTTCATTATGTCCATGTCGAAGCTATTTTTCTCACTCCCGTCCTTATAATTTTTACAACATTTATTCCATTTAATTTAAAAAATCCCTTTCCAGAATTACTTTTATATCCCTTGTTTTATCAGGTACCACTCGTCAGGTAACCATATAAATATTAATATCTATTATCATCTTACTCTCCCAACAACCTAAAACTATTAACTCATTACCGTTAATTTCGACAACATTCATTAATTATGTCGCTTACTTTTAAACCAAACTTTCTTTTATAACACTCCCGTTACTACCGGAATCTATCAAGACTCGTTCCTCAACCAATTTTACCCCAATAATCACCATCGCTTTCACTTGCCCTTCGCCATCAATAATCAACTCTTTCTCTGCCTCCATTTTGGTATCTTCTATTTGATTGCTCATATACGATTTCACCTTCCAATTTAACTATACATTACTCTTTCACATGACCTATTTTTGCATCTTTCACACGTCGGTTTCTTTTTAGGTAATGCACAATTGGTGGCTATATGCCGTTGTTGGAAACAGTTATAGCATTCCCTTTTCTTAACCCAATCTGGCTTGTTTGCGTTGTTCTTTGAGTTACTTTCGCACGTTTTTGTTTTTTCCGATTGATAACTCTGGCTATTTATTCTCTTCCCGTTTTCTCCTTCACTCCCATTCATCTTAACGTACCACTCGATGTGCTCCTTCAACTCTCTCAGAGTGGTAACTCTGATAGATTTTAAGACTGAGCTTAGCCTATATTCGTTTTTGCCCATGATTATTTTAAAGTAAATGATATTTTCCTCTTCTATCTGTTATTTGGCTATTTGACACATTTCAAAATAATATTCGATTAAGGCTTGTTTTCCTCTAATCCTGTTCCTAAATCGTTCGTGAATTTCTGCCTGTGAACACTTGCTTTGACAATTTTCTCGCATCTCCAACGAAAACCATTTCCACGACATCATCCTATCCATGGCCGACTCGTACCACTTCAGCACATACTTTAGCATATTGTTTCTCGCGACTAACATCTGGTTGATGAAAATCCATCATCACCTCAACATTTTTAACCCACTGATCGGAATTCAATCCAGTTACATCAGTTGGATCAAAGTTTGGCAGCATATCCATAATGTCCCGAATAGTAAATCGCATGCTATGCCTTCTAGGATGTATTTCCTTCCCACACTCCGACCACCCCCGCGAGTCTTCACCCTTACTATTCTGCATTTCATCTCCTATTTCACAATTTACATCCCTTTCGGTCTTTTCTTCTTCCGATTCATTACCGTCTTCTTTTAACGTAGTAAAACTACTTCTTTTTATTTTAGTTACAATATTTAAATACAGAGTTTTCAATACAATATTTAAATACATGATTTCTTTGATTATAAAATAATCCTACAATTTAATTTTTTATTTTTCAAAATTTCGTTAAAAACATGGTAGCATTCCATTTATTTGCCAGTGGTGCCATCTAGTTCAAAAAAATTAACTACGATAAACTGCCAAACGCAAATCTACAGCAATTTTCCTTAATGTATTATAAGTTATTTGGTTTAAAAATTTAAATTCTTCTGACATCTGTTGTTAAGCACAATAACTCAATTTTTGATTTTTTTTAAACTTGGTAATCGTTTCGTTTCTATGTTCATTCTGTTTTTTTTATTTTAGTTTAGCTTTTGATGTCAGACAATTTTCAGTTATTATTTGTTACAGTCATTTATTTCAAATATTAATAAAAAATATATTAATAAATAAATTCGTTTCTAAACAATAACTACCAAAGTTAATTCAATTAAATATGAAACAGACATTTTTGTAATTCCCCGAAGTTTATAAATTATGTTTTAATGTGTATTTAAATTTTAAATAGTAAAGTACGTGTTCGATTTCTGTAATAAGATTTTTTTGAATAAATTTGACATATGTAAGTTACATAATTTGCACTTCCATTTTGTGCGATAAGTTCATTGGCAGTCCGAATTGTGTAATAACTTTGACAATAATTGTGTCAAAATTATTACACGTCAGCTGTAATAATTTGGTTGACGACAAGGTGCTGTCATAATTATTACAGTGAAAAGTATTTTTAAAAGTATTAAATGATTCATTGCGATACGGTAATAGTTATAAATATTGACATACATGGATTATACATATATTTATTTTTATTATTAATAATGAGTAAACCAAAGTCTGCGTGCTGAACATTTTTTTCAAAATCGACTAGTGTCATGGATGTCCCAATCAGCTTCCGTATTGTGACAGCTTGTTCACCGTCCTTGGGTAAAATGTATACTACAAGCGACTAAACTTGGTTCTGCTTTACTACGTGGAATAGTACGAAAGCTTTGATTCAGAAATTTTTGTAATTAAATTAGTAAAAGAAAAGCTTTACATTATTTAATTAGTAGACAGTTAAATTATTTAGTGAATAGTATCTTACCCCCAAGCGCTGAATAGTCGTGCAGGCAATCTTTTAATGCGTGAAAGCGTTTTATTTTTAAGGTATGAAAATACCTTCTGTAAAATGAAGTATTAGTGAAATTTTGTTTTGTAATTTCAGAATGTATAATAAAATATTCATCTCTTTCTGATCTTCTACATTTCATTTCATAAATCATTTTTTTGTTAGTCTTTTCGGATTGATCGTCCTGATTTTGGATAGATTTGGAGATGTTAAGAGTTAAATATATATGGTTTTCCAATAAGAGTAATATGATTTCTTAAAAAAAACACACTAATACTGTCAATGGAGATCGGTATAGATCGATGATAACCAACTTTTTATGGCCGAATTTGGAAGAAGTTGATTTTGACAACATTTGGTTCCAACAAGACGGGGCTACGTGCCACACAGCAAGTGCAATAATTGAATTATTGCGAGAAAAGTTTGGAGATTCGATTATTTCAAGAAATTGTGATATTGAATGACCTCCAAGAAGTTGTGATTTAGCACCTTGTGGAGTTATTTGAAGTCATTGGTCTTTAGCAATAAACCAAACTCTCTTCAAGCTTTACAAGTCAATATTGAACGTGCCGTGCTATTCATGACATACGACTTGATTTAGTGGAAAAAGTGCTCGAAAATTGGGTTCATCGAATTCGTTTCCTGCAGTAGAAGTCGTGGAGGCCATTTGAATGACGTTTTATTCAGAATTTAATTGTATCGATTGTATTTCCTTAACAAATTGAAATGATTTTATTTAATGTGAAGTACAATCGATGCGCTAATACAGCTAATTTGTTATCCGAAAATTTTACAAAAAATGCTATACAACTAACAAACATGATTGATGGCTTAGCGCCGCTACTGACGTTCAATAGTTTAGAGATATAGCTGTCATATAAAGAGAAAATATAGGAAGATTTCCAGCAGTGGCGTAAAAACCTAGCATAACAAAGTAACTAATCAAATCAGCTAATAACCAATTGACATTTCAGTATCGAGTCTAACTAGGGCAGTTTTAATTTGTTCAACATTGTAAAAGAAATTTCGTGTGTATGAATATTATCAATGTCTTCCTGGTCAGAGGAAGATGTTAATACATTATAAAACAAATACTTTGTTAAAAAATGTTCTATCCGACTTATTCAATTTAGGTTTATCGTCTATTAGTTAACTTTATGTATAGGAATAGGGTGCCAATGGAATTTAGGAATATACATATATGGGCTTCCGGAGAATGGCCAGAAAACAGATTCCAGATGAAAATAATGCAGCAAAATTGCACAGACAGTATCAAGAGACGAGTTGATGAAAATCTGTAATGACGCTGGCTGAAAATCAGGGGTTGTAACAATCAGGCATGAATGCTTGAACTTATTGAACTTAGCTTGATTAAGAAAATGTTAGAGAATTTGGGAATATCAAACAACGATAGTTGCAAATGAAATATAGAAAGTTTTGAAGGTATAAACTATGTATCACCGTCAGCAACACAAGGCGGATTTTAGACATAAGAGTCCATTTGTAAACCTTACTGATACTTTTCTGATACAAATTTACAAAATGAAGTCTACGATGCAACATCAGTATTTGCCAAAAACAGTTAGAGCTAGTCAGGAGAAACCTCTCCGGGTTTCCGGAGAATGGCCAGAAAACAGATTCCAGAAGAAAGTAAAGCAGCAAAATTGCACAGACAATATCACACAAGACGAGTTGGTGAAAATCTGTATTTGACGCTGGTACGTCGAAATTGATGGTGTTTTAATTGTTATTTTAATGTTATTTTGTACCACTTTCTTTTTTATTGCAGGCGTTACAGAATTTGTACAATTATTCATAGTTACTTGTAACTTTGTTGCATGACTATACATATAGATGAATTTAAATTAACCAAACAACAGCATATTTTTACAATAAGGGCAACTTAGATTGTCCACTCTAGCACTTCCTTTATAAAATAATTATTGACTGTCGGTCGCTGGCCGAAACTTTTCTCTTTGTATCAATACCAGACTTACAATTTCAAGTGTTTTTTTCTCTGTGATGAAATGGAATGAAATTCGTTCCAGCAAATCGATGATTGTTAACTGTTATGCAACTTTTACCACATACAGAAATAAATTCACACAGATGTTGTTCTTAAGGCTACTTCGTTTAGTCGTACATGATGTGGACAATAATCGGTTTAATTTTCAAAATATAAAGCTTAATTCAATTTCCATGCAATTAAATCCAAATTTGTGTTATTTTCTTTAATTGTTAAGGCTACCTGGCTATATTCAATTATTTTGTTATAAAACTGATGAAATTTTCTGCGTTCATTCATAGCTTGATTTGAACTGTATGTACAAGTATAATTAGATTATTTGTCATGACTAGCTCCTAGTGTATAGCGACAGAACATAATATACCATACGTAAGACGCATTGCTATACATAAATGATTCATTGTATTCGTTTCACATTCCAGTTTGAATAATTTTCCATATGATCTGTGTTTCGATATTTTTTATGCTGCGCGATTTTCATATTTTATTTATTATTGTTGGTTTTTTTATTTATCGTATATGTATCTTAAACGAGAAGAATTTATGATATACAAGCACAAAATTCTTATGTACAAACGTACAACGATGGCATCAGAAAAACCATGCCATAAAACATATACAGTTCAATTTTAGAATATTAATATCTTTATACAGCAGCACATATATGTACATACATAGGTATACGAGTCGAATTTGATCCATAATTCGATTGTCGAATACGACGTTTCAAGAAATGCTGCGCAATGAATGACAGATAAAGGTCGAAACCATGACACAAAATTGTTAATTTCAATGCTCATTTAACATTCAGGTACAACAAAAAATTCTTCATAATCTCTCTTAAACTCACCTTTTTGTTTCATTTGGTATTTATTCGAAACATTTAATTTAAGTTTTTTTTATTTTTATTATTTAGGTCTTGTATCCCATAGCATCCCTTATCTCGACGCCAACAATTTTATTATTATAACTCCTTTTATTTTTTTTATCATCATCGTGAAGAGATGTGTACGGACAGACACGCATACATATACAAAACAATAGAAAATTCAATTTTCATTTAATTTAATTCCACTTTGCCGACGACATCTCATCTATATATGACAAAGGACGCAAAAACAAGAAAAGGAAGAAATAATGCAAATTAATTTGTTTATATATTATTATTGTTGTGTTTTTCCGTTTTATGTATTTTGTTTCGGAAAATGGAAAATTAAGAATTTATATATGTATTATGTATATATATAAAGCTTTTGTCTTCGTTCTAGGCCAAACAACAAAATAACAGTTTACCTCGTATAATAACAATGTACACTCTTACAGAAAATTAATTTCCCTGAAAAATAAAATTGAGTTGGATTTCTATTGAATATTTTAACTATAAGGTATAGATAGGTAGGTACATCGAGCATTACAGTATGAAATCGACCATATTCAAAAATTGTAAATTTAACATAATTCTATTTGTGGAAATAACACTCGATTAGACAAAGATGGATACCCATCAGGTAAACAAAAATTATGATTATATGGAAATATGAAACATGAGATTCTTCTCTGCGTTGCTGTCAAAATAAAATCTTTTTTAAGTCAAAAAATAAGAATAAAAAATATTCGTTGTCGTTGTTAATGAAAATATGAAAACGAAAATTGGATAGATAAAACACAAATTTTGTGTTCCTTTAAAAGTAAAATGTCCAACCATCTGTTATTTAACATATTTAATTCCCATAAAGTTATATAGACGAACAAAACAAAGACAACAACAGCAAAGTCAACAAAATTGAGTTTTCCATCGGCAAGTTCTTGGTATTTTTCAAAACTTGAAGGTTTTTGTTTGTGTCTCTGTCTCTGGGTGTGTGTTTGCCATCTATATGCATTGTCGTTATATATGTATGTATGTTCAAAATTATTTTTCTGTTTATTGTCTAAGTGATTTTCATCATTTTTGTTCGTTTTGTGTTTTTCTGGCCACCCTCATAAAACTTTAAAATTAAATAAAATAAAAATAAAAAAATGAGACATGTTTTTATATTAAACTGAAATGAAAATGGGGAAAAATGTAAAATCCATTTTTCTAACGAATTTGATTTAGGAAAACATAAACCGACACAGGACATAAAAAAAGAAGAAAAAATGTATATAGGGAATCCATAATAAGGAGTAAAAGCTTGACAAGTTTGTAAAAAATTAATGTTAAATTTTATGGGAGGACTCTTTTGGGGCGCAGCACTTGATATTTGGGTGGTTAATTATGGTCCTAAAAAAACTTTCGTGATATATTTTTGGAATAAAATTATAATCCGATTTATTTATTATTAAATCAGCACTAAAGAGCACGACCTACATAAGTTTTAGGCTAAGTGCTTTTAGTTAATAAATTTAATTAGTTGGAACTGTTTTAATTCAAATAAATTAATAAAGATGAAAGAATGTATAAATCACCTATTAAGAAAACTAAAACACTGAACATCATCGATAATACGAAAGTGAAATAATTTAATCATTAAGGAAATGTCAACTGATTAGGGTGTTAACGAGAATATTGATATTGGTAAAATTCCAGATCTTATTAGAAAAACCCCTAGAAAGATCCAAACTTTTAAATTATACAGCATAAAGCGTATAATCTATAAGTAAATATCTTGCTGCGTGAACTCCAAGACTATAGTATAGAGTATATATAATGTTTGATAATCAAATCATTTATAGTTTACGATCACTCAATCTGTCGTCTCAACACTAGAAATAAAACACCAAACTTTCTACCACGGTAATCGTTTACTGGGTTGTTAAATGTGCATCTTACGGCTTTAAATTGATTTAATCGAGATCGTTTAAGAATGCTTTCCAAGAATTTCCAACTTAAGAATGCTAATGCAATTAGAATGGTTACAAAGACTAGAAATGGTGGCCAGTATGGATATGTATATTTATCTTATCGTCTTAGTGTTGATGACGAAACATTTTCCACTCTTATCAATTCTAAACTTTGGCCGCCCGGTATATTTATGAAAGAGTTCAAATTTACAATTTACATTGAAAAATAATTATTTTCGGTCTACGGGACCCATCAGGCAAGCCACGTGATTTCCAGTAAAGAACCAAAAAATACCACACCTTCGAGACAAAATATGAACATTCAATTCTCTCTACCCTCTACTAATGTAATTGATGCTCTATGTGACGTAAGTGGTGGATTAATATGTTTTTCATGCACCTATTCTTTGGTAAAAGGTCCTAAAAAAGAGTAGCAAAACTCGTTATCATGAGGATTTTGCAAACGGATATGATTTCATTAAATTTCATCTTCTTCTATCACGATTTGCGTGTCTATGTAAGCCAAATTAGATAAATGTCAATTCAAAGAATTTTTGACAAAAAAAAAAAATCTGAAACTAAAAAACTTCTATGCTAAAGCAATTAACTCCGTTACAAAAACATACATCATTGAAGGTAAATCAGTTATTGTTGTTTCACAGAAAACCAACTGCACTGATTTAATCTATGTGTTAGATACCTTAAAGTCTTATTCACAACATAAACGGGAATCATTTATCCTCACGCTTGACATTATTATTAAAATTGGCTGGAACCCTCGAGGATTCCGCACTCAATGCCACAAAGGCCCATGGTGCAAACGCTTGACATTAGTTGCCTTATAGACAAATTAAAACTAGCGGTGGATTATATCACTAACTGTTCATTCTCCATTGTCAAATGAGTTCTGAATATACCGTTTAATAAGTCAACACATTTTGAAAGAGCTTTATCATCCGGTTGGATTACTGGTGATCCTAGCCAATTTTTGAAGTCTACTATCAAGAACAATGTATCAATGGAATCACCTTCAGTTCTTGCTCATACAAGTGCGGATTCCTATACTACAAGAACTCAGTAATTGAAATAATGTTTTAAAAAAAAATTCTGATAGTATCATTAAAAGCCACCTCCAACACTACTCTATCAAATACATTCAATTGATGCCATTTACTGCATGTGCATCGTCTTTATTATCAGTGTACATCTTTATATTTGATCACCTAAACAATAAATACCTTGAAGAACCTACAACTAATCATCAGTTCGGATTTGATGGCGAACACCTAGTTAAATTTTGTGAGTCCACAAACTCTTTCTTGACATCACATAAATATATTTTCTGCTCAGCTGGTACTGAAGTTATGGTCGATCTCCTGACATACCCTAAGTTGAATCATGTCTATTCACTGGACAACATCATGCGGCCTACAGTGATTGGTGTCCAGGGTGTTCCTGGCTGCGGAAAAACTACGTGGATCATAAACAAACATAAACTAGGCTGTAATCTTATCAAATCTACAGTTTCCCTCCTTGTATTAAGGAGAAGACAAAGTTCACAAAATCTTAGTTTCATAGCTAATTAATGGTGTCCGACAATATGGCACGGTGTTTATTGATGAATATATGCTGGTTATATTGGACTAGTGGCCATGCTTAGTATAATGTAGAAAAATAATTCTTCTTGGGGATAGAAATCAAATTCCTTTCTTTGACAGATTGCATCATGTCGATATGAAATTTTATGATGCTTACAAATTTATTACGAAATCGGACCAGCTAAATGTTACATATAGATGTACCGCCGGTTGAGGCGTCAATGGAATTCTTGAAATTACCACCAGATTGAATTTCACTTCCGATTTAAGAGAATACATATTATCTAACTTTTACCAAAGCATATAAGCGTTAATTAATGGCCCGGTCATTAAGAATAAACCCTCATCCGCTTGAACTATTTAGTAGTTTACCACATGTTATAGTTGCAATATGAAGGCATACTTGCTCATTTATGTATTTCGCACCTGTTGTAAATGATTTGCTTCATTCGTTAGTGATAATGGCGCGCCATTTTAACACCACTTGTCCTACTATATACAAAGATTGCCTAATACTATCAAACTATCTGTAAAGTCATGCAATAATTCAGTCAAACAGGTATGTTCTATTTATTATCAGAATGTAAATAAAATGGTAACAAAAACATCCCAATTTTATCGATTTGTTCTTCAAACAAACTATACCCAATATATGTTATCGGGGAAAGTAATTTCAACCTGTGTATTCGTAGTACGGAATTTTTTGGGCATAATTATATTGTTATGAATCTTAATTGAGTTCGGATTGGATTTCGCAATTACAGACACACACTTGTCGATTTTTTAACAGTCCCAGACTAATTCTTTATTAATTCACTCTTTATACAATTCACAAATATCAGCCGCTTGCCACTGGTGGGGGCTATGATACTAATCTTCAATGTTTACTTCTCTTGTTAACACTATGACAGTTAGCTTCGCTGCAAATTGGTTAGTCTTATATACCAAAAAATCAACCTCCTCGAACTTGCTACTGATGTTGTTCTTATCAGTGTATTGGTTGAATATCTGCGTCGTTGTATTGGTGTTGCCCTTCCTTCCGAAATGATGGATTCATCCATTTTTTTATTCACCACACATTTTCTCCGATTTTAGTTATTCGTTTCATGTTTGCTATTCAAATTTCGGCAGTGCACAGGTTAACATCGTTAGTAAATAATAAATATAACAAAGAAAATATATTGTTGTCCATGGCGAGGGTCGCATTGATCTCACGATTATACGTTGGGTATTTAACAACCACGCCACGACGGTCTTTATAGATTTTCATTCGTAACAATATTATTTATAGATGTGATCGCTCTTCCGAAACGGGCGCTAAGGATTCAGGCGCTGGCGTATTGATAGGCGTACATTGGAATCTAGAAAGTAAGCCTGTAACATTAGTTTCATCAAGACTCGGGCAGATCTGTGTGGATTAAAATCGATTAACAATATCGATTTCTATACATGGTGTATATACCACGCTGACCATGAAAACATCAAAATCATCAGATTTAGTTCTTGTAGTTGGTGATTTCAATCTTCCAAATATCATCTGGAATCATGACAAGGAATTGAATTGCATTATTCCATGTAATACAAAAACTGACCCATAATCTTTATTTGTTGACTCCTTGCTTGGTTTTAATCTTAACCAACTTAACAGGGTTGTCAATAATTTGGAAAGGTTTCTGGATCTCGTCTTCACCACTGAGGCAGATGTTTTCAAAGTAATGGAATCACTGAATCCATTTGTGGTAAATGATATCAACCACATATCGTTGGATATAGTATTTGATACAACCTACTGTAAGCTGAAAAAAAACAGGACATGTACAACAAATGAAATACAACTTTAACATGTAGATAATGTGAATGCAAATGTCGACAAATTTTATAACACGTTACACATAGGCTTCGAACATTCATCCGCCATCGGCTAACCAATTTGAAAAATTGAAAATGTAAGGCTTATACTAAAATGATGAAATCACGATTGGTAACTGAGAAACTGTTCTTTTAACATCGCAGCTAGGAATTTGACGTCTATTTCAATATTAGGTACAGGTGTTACTTTGCATGTATCGAAGGTAAAATTAAAGAAAACAATTTTGGAAATACTTTCGATCTACACGTGAAATCGAAGGATATTCCTCCATCATGAATTATAATAATACCTGCACTTCGAACGCTAAATAGATAGCAGACACGTTTGCAGCAATTTTTCCAATCAGTCTATAGACCACATGATAATACTGGATACACTGATATAATTAGCAACAACAATACATTAATTACTCCTCCTATCATAAGGGAATTTGGATATACCCTCCTCTATATTAAAAACGTTTGTGAGTAGCTTGGTAAATCTGCTCTGCAAGCTAGTCAATCAATCCCTAACCATTACCGTGTTTCCCGAAAAGTGGAAAATTTTAAAGAACACACCTATTTTTAAATCAGGAATGCGGGATGATGTCTCTTGTTACCGGGGAATATCCACATCTTCATCGATTGCAACAAAAAAAAATCTTTTGACAACTTCTCATCTGAAGAACATAACTTTTAATTTTATATTTAAACTTATATTTTTAATCTTGTGTCATAATCTAAATTTTGAATACATTATTTGGTTTGCATTTGAAATCATATTTGTAATGTACCAAATCAATTTCTTTAATAAAAAAAATAAAAATTCGCGATCATTTGATCTTTTAGCTTTTTCATTTGAATTTGAAATACATACATATACACACATACTTATGTATCAAACTTTGTAAACGCTCATTATCATTTGCCTTTATAGAGAGATACATCTGCATCTCGAATCTAGATCCATACATGAATATGTATGTATGCATATCGCCCATTCCATGTACGAATCGAATTGAATATTTATTTGTATTTACATATATGTACATATCGATACACTGATTACCAACGTTTCATTCCACATAACCGATATCCATAAAAAATTAATATCTATGAATTGGATCGAGATGAGAATCCAGTAACAAAAATAAAAAAATAATTTCATTTTCCATTAGGAATCATCATATAATCTTTAGTTTCTCGTTCGGTTGGAAAATGGATAAAAAAAACATAAAAACCAAACTTACTTTAGTATTCGTATTGTTGTTTGTGCGGTTTAATCGAATATTGATGCAAATTTAATCGATTTTCGATAAATAAATAAAAAAAAAAAATTCTAAACAAAACTATATTATATACTCATCTACATATATACTAACTGTAAAACAGGATACAAGAAATGTTTTGTGTATATGGCAAGGAATGAAATGATTGGTTTGATCGTGGGATTTCTTTTTTTTTTTCGGTTGTTACGTTTGAGTTAAAAATTTAAGCAGATAACACCTTTAAGCTACATATATACGATTGAATTTGGATTTAAAATTTTGGTTTTCGGGCATACATTAGTCAATAATATGTGATTTAAATTTGAAGGCCGGTAGAATTGGAATGAGTTTGAATATAATAGAATAAATATCGTTTTTGTCCGATTGGCACTTTAAATATTATAAAATATTATTTTATTATTTGAATGAAGGTTTTATATGCTCCACATCACAAGTGTAGTGTCATTGGAAGCAAATTAAGCACAGTTTCCCTATAAAACAATTTCATATATTGAAAAGTGCTCCGACCTGGATAGCGGGAGAAATGAAGTGCTCCGACCAGGATAAGGACGCAATAAATACATACGAATATTCACTATCCCCAATTTTTCTGGAGGTGGCAAATTTAAATCGTCTCCACCACAAATAATTGAATTTCCGAAATTACTTGCTGTCTCCAACATGACGTGGTATCCCTATGTCGACGAAAATAAATTTGTACTGTGCGTCACATATGGCGAACAGAACCACACTGTGGCTATGTTTGTAATTCCGATAAATAGATTCAACTTTTCCAAATGCCTGAAAATATAAAAAATATGTCATATAAACTGACATACATCTATAATTTGATATTGATAATCCTTACTTGTTTGATGACGTGCTTTCCATCCTTTGCTCCTATACAATTCCAGGGAAATTCCACTGCTCTTCAAATTGTTCACTAATTTCCTTCCAAATTGCGATGCTCGGTTTGGGAAAAGTGGCTCCCTTTAGCACGTCCCACATTTTATTTGTTGAGTTATTATATTTAGCGAAGGGTTAATGATAACCGCTGGCCTTCAGTGATTGAAGGTTATCACTTTCTCCAATATCAGTCCTCTGAAGAAGAGGATCAATCATCGCAATTAGTTCAACGAATGTCTGTTATTTCATTCTGTGATAGTTGCTGAACGACTCTGAAAGCTTCGTTTTGATCAAGGAATTTACCGACCCATCCACATCATCGAATATTGGGAAGCTCTGTACAGCAGCCATCCCAACGGTCCAAAAATTATCAATGCCTGGCATAGTGGCGGCCAACAGAAAATTAGTTGATAAAAAAGTCTGGGTTAGTATAAAAACGTAAAAAATCCTGGGATGAACCAACTGTATACTTTATACACATATGTAATTTTACAAGGTCTGGTTTAGAGGTTTTTCGCTTGTGTTGTCAGAGGTATTTTAAAAATCGATATCAAATCATATAGAGATAAGTCTACAAATATTACTTGAGAATTTTAACGGCTACAGGTCCAAGTTTTTGATTGCCCATTCTACATATTGTATAGCTCCATGGCAGCTTGTACTGACATAAACGACAAGTTTGGCCTCCCAACAGTGGTGTTCATCAATATAATGATCGAAATACGAATAAACGTTTTGCATCCTGCCTCTCTATTGGATTTCAACCCTTGTACACAAAGTTGCGAAATATTTTACAACAAATCGAGGGGAGGCTCGAGGTACTGGAGACCCCTATGGTGCCAGCTACAACCATAATATTCGCAACTCCACAAAACGAACAAGACTTTAAAGACATAACTAAGTTACCTGACTGCGTGAAGGAACTTCAACAATTCGATGGAAATCCAACTCAACATATTTCTTGGGTGCACAACGTGGAGAATATTCTTAATATCGTATAACATCTTCGACGACGAGTGGGGATCTATCAATAAATGCTTATCGCTCCATTACGCAGATAAGAGGGATCTTCGAACATTGGAACACCAATTAAATATCCTCGCACAAAGAAATATGACGATCGATGAATTCTCATTGAAAATAAATAAGATCAAAACAGAGGATTATTCGACAGAAACCATCAACGTAGTAATCGAAAATTACAGGAATCGAGCTTTGGATGTTATCATCAGAGGGCTAAATGGAAAACTATCAAGAATGTTAATTATCCAAAAACCGACCACACTTCCTGAAGCATATGGATCCTGTCTTGAGATTCAAAACATGAATTTCAGAAATTTCGCGATTCATAATTCATTTCCACCAATGGAAATTGAACACTCAATTCAAACTAGACCAGCATATCAAAATAACCAATCACCAAAAGTAGAACATTCCAGCAACGTGGAATCTCAAAGGCAGCAAAGAATTTATCATTTGGAGACACAGGAAAAAGAGGAATATAATCAACTAATCAACGAAAACACGGATATTGAGACATTCGAAGATGAACCTGAGGAAATAAAATCAAAGGTAATTGTTTATGGAGAAAGCCTCTCTAACATACCATACCTAGAGTACAAAACAGCAAAAAATAATGACCGAAAAAATAATATTTTGACCATAACTCCAAATACCCAAAATATTTCCAAAATTGGACAAGGCAAATCAACGGACACTCAACTGGAGTGGAACGGCATGGAAATTGGTGGCAGGAACACTAGACGCTAACAATTGGGACCAGATTAGCAATAGCCAGAAGAAGATCTACAATAACGAACAGTACCAAATCAACACCATCCTGATGGAAACAGCAAACAAAATCCTTAGTGAGTACAACCAAATCATCGGTTCATTGCACGAACACATGGCAGAGAGAACGCAGCAAATTCTGTTCAATAGACTCTCAATCATCAAAGAGGGAATAAAAGAAATAGTTAGAGCCGCACAATCGGTAAAAAGCAAAATAATCAACACAAACCTAATTAACAAAACATAAATCAGACGTCTCGTTGCAGAGATCGAGGCCCTCCCATGTGCAAATGTGATAGAGGCAATCGAATACGCAGAACCTACGATGCTTGTAAAGGCTTCCATAATCCTGTACATAATAGCAATACCAAAAACCAGCAAAGAGGAATATAACCATATCCTTATTAGATCAACAATCAAACAAAATAAACAGGTTCACCTAGAATACAAAGAACTTATCGTGAATCAACACCAGTTATTCGGGGTAACGCAGAAATGCAACATGTTCTACGAGACTATCATCTACAAGAAGAACTGCCATCTTATAAGGAGTACGAATGCAAATTGCGACTATCAATTTAACCAAAAACCAGATCATTGAAACGCTGAACGACAACACAATCTACCTGAACAACTTTAATGGAGAAATCTACGACAACAACACAAACAAATCTTGAAGGAAATTTTTTAATACAATACAACAATGAGACTATAACAATTAACAACATAACATTCACAAACCAAGAAACATCCCAGATATTAAAATCAGTGCTTCAATCAAACATAACAGAAAAAGGTATGAATCTAAATCCAGAATATCTCACCAAATTCCCAGACATAATTGGACACCTACGTGAATCAAAAAGTCAACGTTCTAAATAAAATTCTTTTCACACAACGTCAATGAAATTTTCAATAATAAATTTAACTTTGAGGCGAGTTTACCGAAACATCGTTTCGTTAACTATATACATGCTCTCGAGCCTAACCCATAACCGCCAAGTTAATGACAGAAGATAGTCATGATCCCAAAGTTATGGAACTACTAAGCAATATATATAAGTCCGGGTTAGCTTTGGGCTTCACTTTGTTTACAGGCTTTCATTTTAAATTATATTTATGAACATGCGAGAGAATTATAAAATTTGTGTTCTAGGGTTGAACAAAATAAAAATAATTATTAATTTTTATTATCATATTTATCGGGAAAAATTTCCTCATTTATCGGTAATTACTTGATTAATCGATTGTCAACATTACACTAAATAATTATTTTGAATCTAAACCTACGTCTTCATTGTATTTGGACCACCCTCTAGTAGAGAGGATCACATTTTTTGATTGAACTCTCCAAAGTTGGGTATCTGTAGGTCTTCAAAAAATATTGAAAAATTATTTGGCCGCCGCAATATGGCTTCAACCATTGAATAATTACATATAGAAGGTGACACTTCCAAATTAGCAGCGACATATGAGCATGGCGTCAACAATCTTTACTAAATTGTACTATGTAGTGTATACTCAAACCTTTAATTTCAATTTATCTAAGATACCTCTGCTGGCAGCGCTATAACAACGTGTCATTTCTATATGTAATTATTCAATGCTTCAACATTTCGCTTGTTTCTAAAATGTGTTTTAGATTGTGTCCGAAACCTGTGATAAAAAATCGTGACATAATTTTTTGACATTTACTTGATAATTATTCCCCTACATTCACGATTTTTTATTATGCTGTTCGAAATGTGTAAAATCTCCCTACCTCATATTTAGTTTTTATAACCTCAAATTTTTAGTGACAACTAATAAATTGCACAGAAAATTTAAAAAAAATTAATATTAAAAAAAAGGATCCGATAATCCTTTTACATAATGTCACGTTACTATTATTATATGTATTAACAATTAATAAATGCGTGCACAAATTATTCGATCTGTCAAAAATTATCATAGTAATAGACTCAAATAATTTGGGTGTGTTCGGTATTATCAAGTAAATGTCAAAAAATTAATTCACGATTTTCTATCACAGGTTTCGGACACAGTCTTAAGGCAATGCCACATGCAGTTGTATTTCCGACCGATTCGGTAGAAAATATGGTAAGACACGCCACATGAGCAAAACAATAATCCGACCGATTTTTACAACAACAATTTTTTTTTTGTTTTTTTTTTATGTCATGAGTTTTTGACATTTAGTTCAACGAAAATAAATATCGGTGATATTTGATGCGTTCGGAACCACAACAATTTTGTTGGGAAGCGTTCGGAACCGACAAAATTTATACCATTTAAGTAAAAAATCGGTTGTCGGACCGACAGAATAAAAAAACTCTTATTATTCAATTAAAACTATTATATTATAATAAATTTATGATTTTAATTACTAATTGTAGTTATTTCATATATTTTCTCAATAATTTAAGCCAAAAATATGCAATCATTTAATCTTAAATGAAAAAAATCGGTCCCAGGCTGATATTTTTGTCATGTGGCAACGCCTTTAGACTACAAATTTATGGATTCAAGGCGTTTTAAGTTTCGTTTTTTTCAAATTGTATAGAGCTTGTCACGATTTTCGCGCTTAATTCAAATTTAATTAAAAATTTAGAAAATTTTCAAGCTAAATTTGAAACTAATTCCAGCTCTAAATCCCATTATTTACCGTGTGATTAGAAAATTCCATTCAAGTTTTGCTATCGTACATGGAGGTATATTCTATTCAAATAAAATCCCATTTCATGAATGGGTTTTGTTACTCAATTTTGCCTTAAATAAAACTTTTGTATCTTTCTACCTATATTATTGTATTCAGCAGAAATGAAAACACTTCCACATCATTTTCTTGTGTGTCTTAAATAAACAAAATCAAAAATCATCTCCCACTTAATCCAGCATTTTACTCGTAAAACAATTGAGTTTAAGATTGTGTACTTGAGAAACGGAAAAAAACAAAAGCCATTCAGATTTTTTATTTTATATATTTTAGGGAAAAACAAGCAAATCAAGATAGTGTAGAAAGTAGAAGAAGAAAATCAGAAGAATTCAATTGTTTTCCGTATACTATACCATAATCCATTTCTCTTTTTCTCTCGCTCGTACATTTTATATTTTCTTGTAATACATTTTCACAATAATTGAGAGAACTAAAACAAAAAGAGGAAATTTTTTTGTTAAATTTAATTTAATTAGAATTTTTTTTTTTGCCAAACCATTCAACAACATATACATACTGTACATATATTCACAATAAAAATTTAATTAAAATTTAATTTTGAAAAAACAAACAAACAACAAAATAATGCTAAAACTTTTCTATAATACGTCTTGTGTGTTCAATAATTGAAATTATCTTAGCAACAAATTGAAAATGCGATGTTTACGAAATTTGTAAATTTAAATGAAAAATTTGGGAAACAAAGGAATTTTGTGAAATTACATGGTGACGGAATGATTCCTTTGTTTGTTTATGATTATCATTTTTTTTATTTTTACGATCCAAGAATTTCACTCAACTGCGATATGGCTTTGTTTCAAATAAAATTGAAAATCTATTCGGCAAAATCAATATTTCTTACTTAAACCGAACCCTCTTCTATATATGTATGTTGTATACATATGTATATATTTTTTCAATAATCCCAAAATCCTATATATCCTAAAAATCGAAAAAAAAAAATATATTTTTTGGTTAGTTCGTTCCAATGTATAGCCGATATTTTTTGTGTAAAATAAGCAAAAATTAGGTTTTGCGACGTAGTGTAGCATAGTAAAATAGTTGACCCGCATATCAATTTATCTTTGTTATACTATACATAGTTTGGTAAGCTATACGATCTATAATAGAATTATCAGAAGAAAAGTTATATATTGTTATCCTCATTAAGATCTATTATATGCGTATATAAATGTCCTTAATACAAATGTATTTTTGTAAGTTGAAAATTAACTTTGGTAACACTGAAGCATGTTCAGTTGTTGATTAAGAAACAAATGGATTTTCAAACGTGTACTATATACTCGTATAATGGTGTATTAGTGTTGATTTAGATGGTAATTGATATTTTTTTCTTTGGGGTAGGAATTGATACTTATGGTGTGCGTGAGACAACTTTATAAATTGCATATTAGTCCTAAATATTTTTTGTTAACATTTAATTATTAATTACTCCAATGGCTATTTGCGCAGTCTAAAACTTTTGGATTGTCTTGTACGTCGAATAGAGAATATAATGTTCATTCATTATTTTTAAATTGATTAGAAAGTAAAGGAGTAAAACAGTTCTACTGAGAATTTTTTCTTAATCACTAAGTGTGACCACGTCAAGCACCTTGGTGTTGTCCTGGATAATAAACTTTCCTGGAAGAATCACCTGGACTACAAGCTTCGAAAAGCAACTGCCATTTTTTGGCAATGTAGAAGAGCTTTTGAGAAATCCTGTGGTTTAACCCCTAGGATGCTTTCTTTCATTTATAAATCATTGGTCCTACCGCTCCTATCCTACGCGTCTATTGTGTGGTGGCCAGTTGTTGATTTGAAGGCTTCTGTAGCCAATCTTAATGGTCTGCAAAATCTTGCTTGCAGAGCCATAACTGGGGCTATCCTCGACTCTACTACTTGCAATAGAATCCATTCTTTCCTTGCCTCAGTTGCACACCTTTAATTTAGCCACAACCTGTTCTGCAGCATATCGTCTAAGGTGCATTGGGGCATGGATTGTTTTCGGTTCTATCGTGGGACATCGATAAACTTTTAAAATCAATTCTTAATGTTTACCAGAAATCGATATGGATAGTGAAAGACTACTACCCGAATTCCATTTCTCAAATCTTTTCTCGGTGGCTTATCCTTCGAGAGATTTGTGGAGTTCGCAGGATTTTCTTAACAAATTAGATGAGTCCATAATCTTTTTTCTGATGGCTTTCGTTCTAACCTCAGTGCAGGTTCTGGAATTTACTGTCCTTGGACGGATCTGAGACTTTTCGGTAGTCTTGGTTCGCATTGTACTGTTTTTCAGGCGGAACTAATGTTAAAAACAAAAGTATTGAGTTCTACTGTGTAGAGTTAGTAAAGCTGTACTTAACTCTTTATGAAATCCCTTGACTGTTTCTAAACTCGTCAAGGAATACAAACATTTCATGAACTTTCTTTGTTCTATAACAATAAAGTTATGGTTATGTGTGTACCGGCTCATTGTGACAACGTAGGCAATGAGATCGCGGATTGTTTAGCCAAAGCTGTTTTCTGTATCTTTCAACTATGGGAAGAAAGTTATAAAGGACTACGCTTTGAAAGACCTAAGGTCTCAGTGGCTTGAGACTTTTGGTTGTCGTAAGGCGTAGTACTTCACTAAGGCGCCCAATTTGAGGTCAACGAAGGGTCATCATCTAGCAGCCAATTTTAGTAATAATAGTAATTCATCTACAATAGTAACTTATCTATGGTAAACGTGTTAACTTTAGTGGAGTTTCACCCAGCGGTTAGCTCCAAACTGATTATACGATTACATTAACTGCCATAAATCTAAAGGCTTCGTCCTTCGAAGCCGTCTGACTGGGTCTGTGTTGGTCAGCATACGGCGCATATATTTTGATGTTGACCGAGTCGTTTCTTTGCATAGTTCTTGATTTCTTCGGTAACGTACTCCATCTTTAGATCCTTATGAAAGTTTTTTTTTTATGTTTTATTCTCTACTTGTTATGAGGTTCAAGGCTCTCCCGGCTCTTTTGCATATAGCTTATTTTTGCGTCCTTATCTTACGCCGTTGCCAGCCAAATCGAGGACGCACGGCCACAGGTCCGATTTGTTTAACCATCTACACCTTGTATAGCTCCATGCCAGCCTGCACTGACAAGAACGATGGCTCGGCTCATGGATTCTGCACTCTCAACAGAGGGTCATAGATGTGTCCATGATATCATCCCGATCGAAATCAATTTCTTGCCCTAGGTCCATCATCCTTTTTGATAGGAGGCACCTGAATGTTCGGTCGTTTAACTCCTTTTGTGGCTTTCCAGAACGAAAGTCTGTATCTTTTTGGCCGGAAAGACCGGTTAGATATTCACTAAATGAATTGTTCTTAATTGCTTTGATTAGCAACTTCAGTTTGTTGCTTAAATGATTAAGTTTCGATTTACTGTGTGGTGCTCTATTCCTCTGCCAGGTTTTACGAGTTTTTTTTCAATAAGCAAATCTCTCGCTTCCAATGAATAGTTATTGAGCCTCGATATTTTATATTGACTAGGGGGCGTACTCTGCCACGCTGCTTGCAATATATTATTATTTAATACTTCTAATTGGTCATCGAGTTGTTTTGCTGTTTTAATTGGTAGTTGCGGGACTGTATTTTCTTCGATCATCGTTCGGAAAATATCCCAATTTGTTTTATTGTTTGTTAATCTATGGTTGCACTAGTGTCATAATAACTGGTGTGTTGTCTGAACATATTCCATCATTGTTTTCTATTAGTACGTGGTTTTCAGATACTCCTTTTGTTACAAAGAGGTCTATTAAGTCTGGTATTTTGTTATGATCGGTAGGCCAATATGTTGATTTACCCCCAGAATAAAACTCACAGTTTAATTATTACCCTTCTTTACCCTTACGTGTTGATAATCTCGAATATATAACTTTCGTATATTAGAGAATGTTTCAATTAAGTTAAATACGGAAAATTTAAGAACTATTAAAAATGTTGAGGATTTAATTTGTTAGACCAATCAATTTTTGTATACTCTATAGGATGTTCCAATACTTATAAGGTCTTCCAAATAGGGCTACCATCCGTCCTCTATTTTACGGTTGCACTTTTGTCCCCTTTTCTATTTTACTTAAAAAATTATTTTGTCCTCTTTTTTCAAAACGTCCTCTTTATGTCCTCTTTTTCTTTCGATGTAAAACTCATCGAAAGAAAAAGAGGACAAAAAGAGGACGGTTTGAAAAAAGAGGACAAATTAATTTTTTAAGTAAAATAGAAAAGAGGACAAAAGTGCAAGTTTCCAAAAATGTAATTTTTTCCTATACATATTTTAAAATAAAATTAAAAAATTCCCATATGAATGACAGTATAGTGGGCATACTGGAATGCATTACCTGTAATAATAATAAAATATCTATTAGCATCAAAGGACGATTAGATTTATTACAGCATACCCAATCTGAAAATTATTAAAAAAATTTTGTTTCAGCTGAAATGTCTAAACCATTGTCTACATTTTTGTTAAAGGACCCATAAGATGATAAAATGTCAGCGGCTGAGGCTACTCTAGCTTACCATGTAGTTCATCATCAACAGAGCTATCTATCAACTGATTGCACTACCAGATTGCTTGCTAATCTTGCAGATTCCAAAATCGCTGTCCCTCTGCACGGACATAAACTGAAGCGATTGTTAACAATGTTTTAGCTTCAATGTCTCTCAAATTAAAATATTAAAATATTCTCTATTGCTGTAACTATTGGAGAAGTTCGAGATAACGAATAAACGTGTGGTGGAGACAACACGAATTTTGGAGCCATACGACGAATTGGCGAAAAAAATGTGTTTCCATTATTAAAATCAAATTAAAATTTATAAAATTTAGTTGGTGTTTGGTGTCCTGCCCATATAATAAATAACTGTATCAGATATGTAACAGATTTATACCATTTGAACCTTTAAAGTCGTATTTCCTATCAATTGGCAAAGCGCCTGTAGTATTAAAAACGTTCTTTCAGAACCCGTTAAGTGAGGCTTACTTGTTCTTCCTCCATTCCTTAATTCATGAGAAAGAAAGAAATCATGATCAATTTAGTATTCAAGTTTCAAGTCTAGGGCCTTTCAGATTTATGAAGATTGCCTCTGTTATCTGCAACAATGGGTCAAATGTTTGAACGGTTTAAGATTTTTGAGTGGATGGAGCAAATACCCAATTCTCTTCAATTTTTATTCCGAATAGGTATAGAAATTTTTGATACTCTATTGATTTCGTATAATTCACGAATATTTTGGATTTTTATGACACGGTGGCTACTAATGTTGAATTCAATGCTTTATTGGCTCGTGACAAATGAAAATTGTTTTTTACAAGAATTCAAAATTTGGAACAAATATGTGAATTTTTCTTTTGTATTCCTGCACATAATGCTACAGTGGAGCGGACATTCAGCATGATGAAGCAACAGTGGACTAATAATAGAAACCGTTTAATTGTCATTACTAGTAACATTTAATTTAAAATTAGAGTGTGCTGACTTCTAGTAAACGACGTATTGTATACATAGTAAGCATTTAGTAAAAATCTCACACGCCTATATATGTGAAGTTTTTACTAAAATCATATTAACTTTTCAAAAAATATGTATGTATTAGTAAGTAAAATGATTTTATGGTAAACATTTGGTCGTTTTAACGTTAATTGCAAATGAGACAACTTTCCAGTCACGCATGGTCATTAGCATTTGATATGCTATAGGCTGAGATTTTATAACGGAATGTATAATTTCAATATTTAAAAAAAGTCTAGGATGGATTTTTTACGCTTGTGTCAGTTTAATTTACTGCGATTAAAATTAAACTCTGGGATAACTTCAAGAGGTTATCATCGTGACTGGTGCATTAACCGTTTTGGTAATAATAAAATAAATCAATCTTTCACTGGTTATAATAGTCGCATGATCTACATAAATCGGAGTACCATATACCTACGGTTAATCAGAAGTGTTAGAAGCCCATTGATTACATAAATGACCAGATAGTACACTTCCTATGAAACAACCCTTACAAGTACGAATACACAATATTTTGAATGAAAATTTATAAAACTTGTAAAACCTAAAATTTTTATTGAAATATATATTGCATTACAAATCCTATAATTTCCGCGATTACTGTGCTATCATGGCGAAACTAAAGAATTCAATTAACTCAGTCAGCCCTATACCTCTAATCTTATTAATTTTTATCACCACACATAACGCTGTGTTTAGAACGAAAATTTATATATTTCGCTGTCAAATCATATCGCATAAGGAAATCCGTCCAATTTTGCACATGTCTGCTAGGTGTTGCGTATTCACTCATTTCGTTACAATCTTGCCGCACCAGAGTGAAAAAAGAAACAAAAAAATTTATTGATGTGTTTTCACTTCATAAAAACTTTATTTTTTTTTATGAATTATGTTTATGTTATATGATTATTTTTATTACTATCAAAACTATATCCATATATATGTATGTATATAAATGTATGTGTGTGTGTGTGTGTTGGTTTATGGCGCCAGCTGGTTATGTTACTAATGTATACATATTTTTCATCTCTTGAATTTTCCCAAAATATAAAAACAGTTTTTATGGAATAAATTTATTTGGCAACATACATAAATATCTATAAGGATGTATAAAGGATATAAGGGGGGGGGGGGGGGGGTGGAAAAGGAAATTTTCATCTAAGGGATCAAGCAAGATGTGCGTGTATGCGTCTTTCAACAAAACGAAAAATTCCTATTTATTAATGTTTATACGTATATGTATGTTCCACATCCGATGTCCTTATGCGTACGTAATATATACATATGTGTATGTGTATAAAAAAAAAACTTTCATAATTTCCTCCTTTCTTCATGGGCAAAGTGGTTGACCATAAGTTTTTCAAAAAAATAAAACCAAACTTTTGCTTTTTTCTTCATATTTCCACTTAATAAAAGAACACGAACTGAAGAAAAATTTCTTTGTATTTTTCTAATCCAAGTTTTTCAACTTATCACAAATTTTCCAAAAAATAAAATCTACTAAAATTATGTTTTTGTATCAGATCATAAAAATAAAACGAGAAAATGTTGAAAAAGTTTTGTTGAAACATTTACCGCACAATATTTTCGAAATAATGTCGTTTTGTTGTTACTGTTGTGGACTTATACTCTATAGGTTGTAATGGTATATGTATTGTTTGGAGATTTTCAATTTTATCTTGCGAGAACCAACCAATTTTCTTTGTTCCAACACAACAACAACAACTAAAAAAACAACAATAAAAGAATAAGCATTAGATAAAAATATTTCATGTGTCTCTAGAGAGCTTTTCTTAAAATTTATTTGTTTTATCGTCTGTGTATATCGCTTTTAACCTCACTACACTACAGAATCGTATATATTCACTTGAGTTTTTCTTAACTTCGATCGATTTATATTCTATTTTTTTTTTTTATATTTATTCTTCGGGAAAATAAAAATACACAAATAAATAAAACAAAAATTCTATTTCTCTAACAACATTTATTATTTGCACACGAAATACCAAATCACTACTATATCACCCTTAAACCGATATGCGCCCGCTGTACACAACCCCCCATTCTTTCAAGAACTTTTATA
Organism: Tipula unca; assembly: GCA_951394425.1. Classification (NCBI taxonomy): domain Eukaryota; kingdom Metazoa; phylum Arthropoda; class Insecta; order Diptera; family Tipulidae; genus Tipula; species Tipula unca. Next base: position 221,900,979 of record OX596380.1, read on the forward strand.
TACAAATAGATTTTTTATGGAAATTTATTTTGTTTGGCTTAACCCATCTATGGCGATAGTTTTACAAACTATACGTCATAGTTGCTTGCGAATATTTACTAGCTTTCAAAATTGTTGAAAATTCCAATTTTAGTATATTATGTAGATTTGAATTGAACGTATTGGAATAAAATTAGCGTTTAAATTAAAACGAGGTTTGAAAGTATAAAACATTACGATTAACCACAAACTCAATTTGGAAAGCTTTTGACATTAAAACAGATTGAACCAAATTGAAATGATTGAGTTAGTGCATTCACATAAATTTGAATCATGTTAGATATATAACATACCAAATTATTTTTCGCTAATGACGTAATATATACTTAGTAAGCATTTAGTAAAAACTGTCGTTTTAACGTTAATTGTTATCAAATTATTTTTAGTCAAGATATCTAAGAAGGACGTCTCGAGATATTTTAGTATGTTTTGAGATAAACGCGGACAAGGACGGAGAAGAGGGAGTACTGTCTCTTCTGGTTCCAACTACTCAAAAGCCAGTTTTGGCAACTGATTGTTGGTAATGACCAAATATCAAAATAAGGGGGCAGAATGCCACCCTGTGATGTACCTGTATTTACAACTCGTTTTGCGGAGGATCCCCCAGGCAGGCATTTATGATTCTGCCATTTCATCTACAGTCTCTGAGTGATCCTTCCAGTTCTAGGTTTTATGGGGCCCTTTTTTATTCTCGATATCCCGTTAGTAAAGCTCCCCCTATATACCCAGAAAAGTTTGCAATGTATATAATGGAATGAAAGCTGTCTTCACAGATTTTCTTTTGCAATATGCATGTTGAAATTTTGCTAGATTTCCTGACACGATCTTGCCTCTAATGTGTACTTCTATTTGTCTTTGCAATGTTATTATGAGGAAAGCGGATAAGCTGCTGGCTTGGCTGTCCTGAGTGTGTTGCCGCCTAACGTAGCAGGCACAACTTTGGAACAACCCGGAAAATGGGCTTCCAGTAGAATTACGAAATATTCCACATTAATAGTGGTGACTGAAGATACCTTGAGATGGAGGGGCCAGTATAGAAGGCACTTTGCGCAACCTTGACATATCTGAAGGCATCTGGATTTTACTACAGTATAGTCTCCGAGTTCTGCTAGTTCAAATGTATATATTTTTAGGATCTCTTCATGGGAGTCCCAGACTGCCGCAGCTCCTCGGACCACTTGATTAAGGTGGCCGGGATTCAACTATAGGCCTGCAAAGGGGACTGAAGTCTAACATAGGTTTATAAAAAGCGTAAAACAGTTTGCCTACTAAGGCATCTAGTTCATACTATTCCAGATGGTTTTAACCCTGTTCATTTAGATTTGACTTTTGGGAGATTCTATGGCCATTAAAAATTATAAATAGCAAATATCACTATGTCAGAAAAATAATGGTCTTCCGATACTTCCAGTTTGAGAGACTAGTCATCATAAAATTTGAGACAAGTATAATATTTAATACCACCTGAATGCTTTTGATTATAAAAGTCGTATATGAAAGTTAGTACTTAGAATGTAGTCAAGGAGTAATTCACCTCGTTCGTTTGTATTCGTACTTCTCTTTAACTTTGAGCTTCTGAGCATCCCTAAAACAAGGCTGCGTGGATTGACTGAAATGCTAAGGTAAGCTGATGTTACCCAGAGGTTTTCTTTACCTATACCTTGGTGCTGAGCTGACGGCTGCTACATCTGCACTGCTATAATTTAGTAACTTTCAGGCGACAGAGTCTCCATTTTCTCTCTCAGAATTCCAACACAGGGTTCACAAATTTGATAAAAATTAAAGATAAACATTTTATTTGATAATTTTTACATTTCCGATGGTATCCAATTCCCTAAAATTGCTATCGATTATCAAATATAACTATGAAAATATGTGGTTACTCAGGTTTTGTACTAGGGGCTGGAAACCATGATTCATTTGTACAAGTAAAATTTTTAGAAGAAAAAGATTTAAGCAAAATTTAAAAGTAATTTAAAATTTAAAAAGATTTTAAAATAAATTTGTTGTACTCGTATCAGAACATGAGAATTAAGGAGAATTTGATTAAATAATTGCCATACGTAAAATTGAGAGTGCAGTTACCATAGACCGAGCCATCGTTCATGCCAATGCAGGCTGGCATTTAGTTATACAATGGGTAGATAGTTAATTAAATATGCGCGTGAAATATTTCCTAAATCAATCCTAGGTACAAAAACCACGTTTAGAATTGGTTTAGGAAAAATTTCACACGCTTGCGCTGATCAAAGTTAAAAATTTGAGAATATTTAAATTAACCCAGAATATGTAAACATTTAGGCGAACAAATTTTTTGATATAATATTAAATAGATTAGATCGATCGTTCAAACTTGGCCACGAAATTGATCGAACTAACAGTGAACCATAGTAGCACCGATGTCTATCACGCAAATTGAAGTGAGAAAATCAAATAAAACAATCACCACGTGTTTCGTGGCTAAGTTTGACCAATCCAGAACAATGACAATATTTAAACAAATTCCTGGTTATCGACAATTGATAGAACTAACAGTGAATAACAGTGACACCGATGTCTACGTCGCAAATTCTGGATAGTATTCAGTTGAAACAATGTCAAAAATCTAAAACATTGTGGCACCGATGTGTACATCGCAAATTCTGGATTAGTATACAGTTGAAGTGGATTATTGAGCATCAACAAGTGGATGCTGATTTTTCGAGCAAAATCATGCTAAGCGATGAAGCACTGTTTCACATTGATGTGTTTAATAATCGGCAAAATTGCCGTCCACACTGTTTGGTACGAATTTTGGGGTGGAGGCATCATTGGACCATACTTTTTTGAAAATTAGGCTGGTCAAGCAGTAACTGTTACTGGTGCTCCATACCGTGACATGATAACACACTTCTTTCTGCCTCAGTTTCAAGAAGATGGTGCCACATACCATACAGCCAGTGAAACAATTCAATTATTGCATGAGACATTTCCTATAGTCGTGTATACTCTCTCGTTTCGCTGATCAGAATTGGCCTCCTATATCTTGTGATTTAACACCATTCGATTTCTTGTTATGTGGTTTTTTGAAGTCAAAGGTGTATGTCAACAAGCCCACAACCATCTGTGCATTACAGGAGGAAACCAAACGCTGCATCAACGAAATTCAGCCACATTTATGCAAAAAGGTCACGGAGAATTTCAATAAAAGAGTGCGTATGTGCTAGCAAAACTGTGTGAGGGCATTTGCGCGATGTGATATTCCATAAATAACCCTATCCTATGTATCTTATGATTCAATAAAAAACTCACAATCTGAAGACTAAAAACTGTGTTTTCTATTTAATTCAAATTTTGCGTTAATTTTGGGACTTCCTTTATATCGTACTTGTGTCGAATAACCGACGAGGTTGTATGCGAGACGTGATCACAGAACGTAGGACTAAACGTGTTATACTAAAAGAAAATAAACATTTTACATTCAACAATTCAGTTGGCCACTTTTAGAACTGATCTTTTTTTTTGATCAGTCAAAATTTTTTCTGATGTCTAATTTCATCATAATCGATTAAACAAAAGACTATTTCTATACCTGATCTTGATTTGTTTCATTTTATTTTGAAAAAAAGTAGTTTTGTAATATTTTAATTATGAACGGTTTCCCAATATATTCGGTATGGAGCAGAGTAAATTTTATAGTTTGCAATGTGCTTTGAGTGTGGTTAAAATGTTGACATTTAATTTAAACTTGTTTTACGTAATTTGAATTTTGAAAATTTTTGGTAATCCAATTTCTTATGCACACTCATAATTTCAAAGGAATAAAGAATTTTTTTTGTAACAAACCTACTTTAACACAGATGCCGAAAGTAATAGCTCCTAGAGGAATACAGCTGTCAAAGACAAAATTATTATTAATCGACTACAATTTGAATTTGGTTTGAGCTTATCCAAATTATATGAACATTCCTTTCACCTTTATACTAGTATGTAGATATAGTTAATAACTATATAATGATGTATGTATGCTCTTTTTATGTTTACTTAACGATATACATAAAAGGGTTACGGATAAAGAAAATCTTAATTACTTTTAATGACAACAACAACAACGGCACTAAACTAAAGAAATGTAAATATTTATTTACCCTCTTTTGACGAACGCCTCCTATATGTTGTATTCTATATAGGTGTAGGAGTTTCCTTTACTTTTCAAAAACAATTCCAACTATTTGAGTTGTTTAAAATATAATAAAAGTCTTTTTATGTCATAAACTATAGCGAAAACTATTTGCTGTCAAAAAAATATACATTTTCCTGTTTGTTGGTTTTGAGGTTTCTATAATATACATATTATGTAATGGTTTGATGTTTAAATATGATAATTTTTTTCCTATATACGTGCTGATTACAAAACCATCAATCAATTTAATTGGCAATTTAACTTTTAAATTTCTTTATTTTCATTTTCTTCGCTACCCCCATCCCAACAGTCAAAATCAAACAAATTGTCTGTTTTAAATCCATCCGACCAACCTTTCGGTGGCATCATGATTTGGTTATACTTATACATATATCTATAAATATACAAAAGCCACAAAATAAATTTATTTAAATTTTCTTTGTCATTTTTTCGTCTTTAGAAGTTTGTGTTTGTGTGTGTGTGTGAAAATGGAGATAAATCTCTATAGTCTAAAAAAATAATATTGGGGGCCCTAATACAATCCAAAAATGTGCCAGGTACAAAATATAAAATAAAATAAAATTAAATGGAAAATGACAATCAAATTGTGGAAATCTTTTTCAGTTGTTTTATTGTTGTGTATATATGTGTTCGATAAATCTTTGGTTTTGTTTTTCGATTCCGCAGCTACGACCGACTAATAAATTATTGCTGACTGGAAATGTGCTGGGTACAAAATGTTAAATTGTCAATCTATAATAATGTCTATTCTATATATAACGTTAAGTTGGGTACGATTTGCGGATCCCCAAATAAATAATTTGGTCCAATTGTATATACATAAATAATTAAAAAGAAAATTGTTTTTCCAATTTTCCAAGAACAGAAACAATATCAATTGAAAATTTATTTATTATATTATATTATTATTCTTCGTCATTTGGGTAAAGAGATATTCTACAAAAAAAAAAAAATTTAGAAAATGGATTTTAATTTATATGTAAATTTGTGTCGAGAAGAAAACCATTCGTACAAGTGTCTATACAAAATAAAAGCCTATCCTTTGTATACCAATAAAATTTATTTATATATATGAAATTGTGTGTCTGGCTGTGCCTGGCAAACAATTTCATTAAAAAGGTAAGAAAATGTTGTATATTTAGGATATTTTTACTAAATTCGAAATATCTTTGATGTCTTATGTATATTGTATTATGTAATATTGCCTATGAGCTTTTCCAATTTATACATTTAGACATGCGTCTATATATGTATGTGTTTATGTGTTTGGAATATTATATTATATGGTTTTTGTGGAAGTAACAAAAATTTGAATTGGAAATTACTTTTGAAATTAACATCAAAAATTTAGGAAATCACTTTGTGGTGGTTTGGTTGGCAATACAAGACTTGAATTATTTACTGTATACCATCTACATAAATAGAAAGATTTATTTTGGGGTAACATGTTGATCCGATTATATCATCCCAAAAGATTATGTTACATTGTCTCAAAAATAATAATTTCACTGTCTCTAGTGAAGTTTTTAGGTGTCTCCGCCCGTGACATTGCTACGTAGGTAGAATTGTCCATGACTGCAGCATTCATCCCTTAAATCAATTCCTACCAACATTGAATGACTGCCCTTGGGATTTATTGATCGTTATAGCGAACACAAGAAAAGGTAGATCATTGGGAATAATTGGAATTCTGTGAATGAACACATTTTCTCTTTTAATTTGTCCAACCAAAATTGTTGCCTCAGTTATATAAGTGTTCATCACCTTCACAACCAAACGCGTTCCATTGCATAGTTTTGAAGGATCCAAATTCCTTAACCCAGAAAAAAAAGTTATGATATCCATAATTTTATAGGTATTTTCAATAATTTTTGTACATTGAAAACTAGACAATAAATTTCTACATTGAAACAATCAACAAAAAGTTATTAAAATAAAAATCATAAAAATCCAGTATTGAATAACTCCAAGTTATTAATTTAATAAAGTTTTTAAAAAAAATTGTATAACTGTGTTTATTACTTTAATAATTTAATTCATTAATTAAATTATTTTACGTTTCACAAGGAATAAACGAAATTTATTAATTTAAAAATTTATACTTATTAATTCAATAACTTACCTTATTAAACGAATCTACCATCATTATTCATTTCTATAATTTAATTTATTGAACGAATTTGCCCGCATTATTAATTCAACAACTAATGAGGCAAAAACAAAACAAAAATCAATGATTTTATTTATCACATGAATAATTTTATTTATTTATTCCATTATTTTACGTTTTTCAAGGAATAAACTAAATTTATTATTTTAATAATTTAGAAGTTATAAATTCCATAACTTCGGTTGTTTAAGGAATAAGGTACATTAATTATTGATTCAATATGTAACAATCAATAATTATAGTTATCAAATGAATGATTTTATTTATTTATTTCATTATTTTACGTTTTTCAAGGAATAAACTAAATTTATTATTTTAATAATTTAGAAGTTATAAATTCCATAACCGACGTTATGGAATTTATAACTTCCAAATTTTTAAAATAATAAATTTAGTTTATTCCTTGTAAAACGAAAAATAATGAAATAAATAAATAAAATTATTCATGTGATAACAATACTTATTGATTGTTACATATTGAATCAATAATGTACCTTATTCCTTTAAGGATATTATTGATTCAATAAAAACGATAATTTTAAAATATTATTTCAATTATTTATTTTACATAAAATATAAATAATTTTCTTTTACATTTAATAATAATACATAATAATTAAATAATACATAATAATACTTAACTATTAATTTAATAATAATTCACAATAATTTTACATAATAATTAAAATTTATTCAAACTTATAGACTACTAATTTTATAGCTTACTACTCTACTTTTAACTAATACAAATAATTATGTTAATCATTAAAATTATTAAAATATAATAATTAATATAAATTTTGAATATAAAAAATTAGCATACAAAATATTAAAAGTATATATGATAAAATTTTAAACTCGGTTGAATCTTTTCTTATCACAGCGATTAAAACTGCCTTAATATTCAAAGTGATAGTTGCTTTTTAAAAATTTTATTTACAAGAAACAGTAATATCTTTAGAACCAATTTGTGGCAGTAAAACTAAATCTACAATCTAAAATAAATTTAAAAAAAATAACCAAATTGTATTCTTGATATTTTTAATTTCTCGCATTATTATCTTAATTAATTCAGATGAAGATGCCAAAATCTAAGGCGAAATATTTAAGAAGTCTAAAAATAAATAATCTAGACCAAAATAAAATAAAAAATATATACAAATGTAATCATACATAAAGTGAATTAATTAAGCTGATAATGCGAGAAATTAACAATCTCAAGAAGAAGCCTAATCAGCGAGAAATTAAAAAAAAAATCACAAACAAAGTGTCTTCTTTCAAAACAAACATTTATAACAATAAATTATTCAAATCAAATTATTATTATTACTATCACCGAATGGAAATTTTGTTTTTGTATAACACAGGAAATCTCCCAGCAGGGTAGCGTACTTCTATCGAAAGATCATTCGAATTTTTTAAATTTACATTTAACGATTGCTTCGAACCGTTTAGCACTCTCAGGATATACATCTAATTTATTTGGCGTTGATTCAAATTCAGCAAATATTACTGATGGTAGTCGATGTGGATATAATTTAGTACTGTCAGTGAATAAATATAGAAAAAAAAACAAATTATTATTAACGAACACGTTGTTCAACGACATAAATTACCTGTCGATCAGTATTTGCCGATTGATTAAGATTCACTCCGCCACCCACATAATTCGTTTGATGATGATGTTTGATGATTCCAACCGTATCGATTTAAATCCTTTAGTATATATATAGCTGATTCCAGTTAAATTAGAATTTATTCACTGGTTAAATAATGTATGAATCTATGAGACATCAGTATTGCCTGGTTGATGTGAATTCACGTATCGATTTAAATCATATAATATTGTCGATGCTAGTCGATCTGAATCTAATTTAGAATTGTTCTTATATAAATCTAGAAAAAAAATATAAATTATTATATTATTTTCAACGACATAAATTACCTGTCGATCAGTATTTTCTGTTTAAATTGGATTCACTACGCCACCCAGATTATTCGTTTGTAGATCCCAATAGTATCGATTTAAATTCTATAATATTGCGATGATGCTAGTCGATCAATATTTGCCGTTTAATTTTGATTCACTCCGCCACCCAGATTATTCGTTTGTATTTTCCAACAGTATCTATTTAAATCCTATAATATTGCGCTGATGCCATTCGATCAATATTTGCCGTTTAATTTAGATTTACTCCGCCACCCACATTATTCGTTTGTAGATCTCAACCGTATCGATTTAAATCCTGTAGTATAGATGATTATATGTACATTAAATATAACACCCGTGCCGAAAATCAAAATGGCGTACAATTACACAAAATTTCTAACACATAAAAAATTTTACAGAAGAATACCACTCATCATAAATAACAAAATTTTAATTTTAATCACAATATGCTACAATCAATATAATCAAACTTACACTTTTTGTATTTTTATTAATCACATTACACATTACACAAACACAAAATTCACTTTTTTTAAAATACAATTTAATTTTATTTACGATTTAATTATGTAGGCGGCTTGGTTTGGACTAAAAAAAAAGGGAAAAAGATTGTCATTCGTTATTCGTCTACGTAAATCGATTTTGCGATCGTATTTACGATATTAACTTATAGGTTTGGTTCAAACGTGGCACTACTAGTACTAGTACATCTGGGTGGTGGAGTGAATCAAAATTAAACGGCAAATACTGATCGTCCAATAATGTTTTCATAATCAATATCATAACTATGCTTATTGATTGTTACATATTGAATCAATAATGTACCTACCTTTAAACAACCGAAGTTATGAAATTTATAATTTTTAATTTTTAAAATAATAAATTTAGTCTATTCCTTGTAAAACGTAAAAACCTATATAATAATTCAAGAAAATTTATGTGTGTATATATGTATGAACCTTATGCAAATCCACATTTCTTAACCGATTTCAACCAAATTTTGTGTACGTTAGTGATGTGCGGACCTTCTCTAACCGGTTTCTTTTAACCTGATACTCAAAAGGTCCGGACCGCCTAATAGGTTCTTTTAAAAGTATGTGGTTCAAGTATTAAATCGTAAGATAAGTTATAGAATTAGAATACAGATAATTTTTTATTAAATTAATAAATAATTTATTGAAATAAAGATGAATTTGTTTCTAAATTTATGAATTTAATAAAAATAATAGTTAAATTCATATTTTCTGGCAATAACTTTTGCGTAATTGAAACAATTTCTCAGTTTATTGGCTCATAAGCCAGAACATAATATAATCAATAAGTTTTTTATTACAACAATAATTTGTTTATTGAAAATATAGATAATTTATTGATTTTCTAACGTTTTGTTTTAATAACGTAAAATTATTAAAACGATAATTGATTTTTCTCTGGGTGATATTAGCAACATAATAGTGCTTTAATCTTGAGTGTGATTTTATGCTGTGTTTATGCCACTTGGATTGAGCGTATTTAAAAATTCAACTGGCCTCTTCTTCGCCTACCATCTTGTCAATTGAGTAAAATGACTTCGATTCAACTGGAATCATTTCTTGAATGGTGAAATTGATTTCGTCGACTTTAGCATTAATTGGTGCAAGTATTGCACATTCTTGAAGCCAACCGTAATCTACAATGTGTTGTGTTATAGATTTGGATACACGTGGTCAATCAGAATTTTAATGTTTTGGCATGTTGCAAAAATCTTTATTCAACTCTTTTTTTCCGTTGCCAACCCTAAGCAGATACCTGGAAAATTGCAGTGAGTCGAATCCATTTGATTGTTTTACCCGCATGTTTGTGTGGAGCTGTATGTTTTTTTACTAATCGACCGCCAGCCATCAGGATAGAAACGATGCCTGAAGAGGTCATTGCCAGTGCAATTTTCGTTTCTCCTCTGGTTCTAGCATTTATTAAGTTGATAAGGAAAGTTTTGCCAATTCCGCCAGGTGCATCAATGAAAATTATGTCACCTTTTTTATCAACCAAACGCTGAACGATTTCATTATACATTTCTCGTGATTCATAAGTGGTTAATTTATTTCGACGTATCTGTTCATTTTGTCAGTGTCATATGAAAGCTCACGCAACATCTCTCTATTCAAGTTGTCTGTTGTTTTACGTGATTGGCTTGGAATTCCAAATGCTGATAAAAGTTTTCCTGATATATCAATAACTTTGTCTTCGATCATTATCAGTGCTTCGTTGTAGATTTCATCTGTGAAATCTAAGTTCAGATTGGGATTTTCTCGTTGCAGACGGCGCAGAATATCATGAGACATGCAGTCCTTATATTTTTCCCACAGAGGTTTTGGATTGCACACGACTTAACTGTTCATGTCAAACAAAAACAGACATTTCCAATCAGGAGACCTTTCCAAAATGTCCAAGATTACCTCCCTAGAACGCTCCATCTAGAACGCTCCGATAAAGGTGCATCCGCACATTATGCCGAACCATGCTGAGAAATTTAAGTTCAGATATCTTCTCAATTTACACGCATAGTTCCTCAATATTTTTTAATATGGACGGCCAACTAAAAAAAGTTCTACAGATCATCAGAATTAGCGAATTGTTAGTGGCGTTACAGGGCCAACATTTAAAAATGACTCGACCTGCTTGACTATCGTGATCAATTCCTGAAATATTAAGGACGCATGGCCGTCGATTATCTGTCGCTTAGAAGATTAAGATATCGCATAAGTTTGAAAGAAGAGCCATGGGTTATCATGTGCTGCCCAAACATGAGAAAGTTTGGAGAGAAACCGGTAGAATTGTGGACCGAATTTCTTAGTGCCGATACAATCTCATTGATATACGCGTCCCAGTTTTTGTGGTTATCTTTTATATATGAACGTACTGCAGCGAGAATCATTCTATATTCACCCTCTTCGATGCATTTGATTGCGGAGATTATATCGTAATTCTGCTAGCAGTTTCGATTTAAATTTATTTCTGGCACACCAAAAATACTAAATACACGCTTTTTCAAGAAACTTACTACATTCTGAGCCGTGGCCGATCTAAGCGGCTCCAGTATAATTTCAAATTTAGTATATTGGTCCAATAAAATCAGTAAGTGTGTGTTACCTAAACGACTTCACGGACAAGGTCCCAAAAAATCCATGAATAATTTTTGGAATGGACGAAATACCTCCGTAAATTTACCCATTTCAGGCTGTGTGGCGTAGTTGACGGCTTTCGTAGATTTACAGGTTCTCACATCACGAGCCATAGTACCCCAATATTATAGACATTGTAGGACTTCTAGTTTCTTGGTCTGACCCAAATGAGCTTCGGTCGGAGAATTGTGTGCATGTTTCAGTAGAGATGGTGCTATAGAATCGGGAATAAACAATTTCCATGAGGAAATATCACTAAAGAAATTATTGCAATTTGGATGTATATAGACAATTTCCCATTGAGTTCTTTAAAGTTTGTTTTAGCCGAGGTATTTTCTTTGAGCTCATTAATTTTGCCAACGTAGGCATGGTTAAGGTAAGCAGCGGAGGCCAGATCCACATGTGGAGGTACACTTGCATCATCATCACCCCCATCCAGTTCATCAACGGCTTCGAGACTGACTCTGGAAAGGGTATCGAGTACGGCGTTTTCAGATCATTTCCTGTATTTAAGTTTTTCGTTTACGGTATTCTCTCTACTCAAATAGAGATGTCGCTACTGTAAATATGCAATTAATTTTAAATTTTAGAACCGAGGGGAATGCAAAATAATTGTTTTTAAAAATTCAATATTTGATCAACTACATCGCACTGTAGAAATTTAAAGTTGGGTTCAAATTCAGAGGTTATAGCTTCCAAAAAAACCACTTTGATTTTTTATAGATCATAGTGGTGAGAATTAAGATTAAAAAAAATATATATTTTTAAAATTAAGTTTGAACTTGAAAATTAAAATTAAAATTATTTTTACAGTTTTGAACTTAATAACTGTTAATTAATAAATAATACATTTTAAATATATCGTTCAAAAATTCTACCAAAAATGTCTGAAGCCGCAAGAATATATTATATTTTTGAATTTAGAATTTCAATTTTTAAATAAATTAAAAAATTTTAAATTTAAGATAGATTAATTCTGAATTTTTAAATTTAATTTGAAATTTAGAAGAAAATCGGTCATAGATTTTTGAAATTATAATTTGAATTAAAATATTTAATTATAATTAGACCTTGAACCAAATTCAAATTATAAATTAAGAATTTTGGTCCAAAAATTTCGAATTTTAAACGTCGTTTTGAGTCTCAGTTTTAAGTAATTTAAATTTTGATATTTAGAATTATATGCGGACTAGGCTTTCATATGAATGTAAAAATTACGTTAATTTTAAAATTTCGTAAAATAATCTCTAGCTACTTGAGATAACTTAAATTTAAGTTTAATTTTTTTTTAAAATTAATATTTTGATCCGGAGATTATAATTTAAATTATTTTGAACAATTTTCAATCTGAATTTCTTAAATTTTAAAATTTTCAAAAATTTTATTTTTATTTTCAAAATTAAAAATTTTCAACAAGACAGCTATATTTTTAAATTAAATTTTGAAATTTATTATTTTATCAGTATAGGAACCAAGCGCAAATTTTAGCGAAAAAAAAACTCGATATAGAAAAAAAATTGTTAAATAAAAATGTGAATGCAACCAAAACTGCAGTAAAATAATTTTGGGTATGAAACCAACAAAAAAAAATTGTTATATATAGAAAAATTTTAGTGGTAAGTATTGAGATACTAATAAAAAAAATTGTTATTTTAATTTTAAATAATTTTAAATATATTTATAAAAAATCTTGCTATAATATAAAGTCTATTTATTAGTTTTAAAAGAAACATTAAACTTATTCAAAATGGTATTTAATTTATTTTATTTACAAATATTTTAAAAATTTGGTCGTTTGAAACAGCCATTTTAAAGACATTTTTTTAAAATATGATGTTAATAATGTTATAAATTTTTTTAGTCGTCAAGGTCAAGATTGGGCAATGAGCAAAAAAATGCTCTAATTGATTTGGTTCAAGAGAATTTTAAATTTATACAGGGTAAAATATATTTATTATTTATTTTCTATTAGTAAATTTATTACAAAACTTTATTTATAGGAAAACATGCGACAGCGCGGGGAGTTTCCGATAAAAAAACCGCTTGGAATAATATTGCGGACATATTAAATTCAATCGGCCCATTAGAAAAAACCGGCGAACAATGGCAATTTTTTTTTATTTTTTATTTTTTTCAGAAATATTTATGCACTAATGACAATTAAAGTGTTGTTTTATTATATAAATGTCAAAACAAACAAAATAAAAACCAAAGTTAAACATGCGTTTGCAATAAAAAAAAAAAAACTTTTAACGTACGTTTTTCTAGCAAAACTACACAAAATTATATCGAATTTTTTTTTTCGCTAAAATTTGCGCTTGGTTCCTATACAGATCAACGTTAAATTTTTGATTCTAAACATATTATTGGACAATAAGTGCTTAGACTATTAAATTATATTTTAAATTCTTTCTATTAAGATAATTAAATTTGAAAAATTATGATTTTAAAATAATTTGTCATCTTAAATTGTTGTAATAAAAATTATAAAATTCCAAATTGTTTAAGTTATAAATTTTCATTTAAAAAATTAATAAATTGATTTAAATTTTCAGAGGAAAATTCTATATTTAACATCAAAATTTTTCCAATGGAAAGGGTATCGTAAAGTTTTATTGTTTATTTAAAAGTTTCCAGATTCGAAATTTAATAATTTCTCGGTTTTGATTTCTTGATTAGAAGAACCTCAGATCCGACCCTCTGAATTGTTTGTGTTAAATCTCTTCATTTTATTTCGAAAAGCTATTTGTCGACAGCCCTGTAAACATTTTTTGAAAATCTAATAATTAATTTTTATTTTAATATCAATTAAAAATTTCATATTCAAGAAACTTCTAATATTTCTAAACTGGAAATTTTAAAATTTCAGAGATTTACTCTGAAATTTACTTACCTTGTTTATCAATTTAAAGCCAATTTGAATGGTTTGCCACAAATTTTCAAATTTTATTCATAAAGCGAACGGTGCTAGGTCCCTTCGAAAATTATTCTACCCAAAAGCAAAATATGTGTATCTGTAGCTTAAGTAGCTGACGCGGCCCGTCATATTGGGCAAGGTGGACAGGCTCGCACCATTAGTTTATAATTTAAGATAGATTATAATTTTTCGTGTGTTTGTAAGTGCTGAGAAATGTTTATTTTTATTATTTTTGATAATTTATTGTAAATGAAATTTTACAAAACAAAGCAAAAAAATGATACCAAATTTTCATCCACCTTCCCAAGCACTCTTCCTTGCACTGATGCAAGACAATAGTTCGCGTATTTCACTGAGTTATTGCTTGGAATTGTTAACTATAATTTGGATCGAATGTTTTTAATATTTTTTTATTATTGTTCCATATTCCATTGATGATATATTTCAAAATAAAGGGAGCTTTAACTCAAAAATAGTATCTTTTGATGAGATTCAGTGACATTACTTGTCAATATGATTCCTTTCAAGGCTATAGCTCGAAACCATATCAATATTGCAAAGAGCTCATTTTAAACAACTGGTCCAACTAATAAGGGAGCTACCTGTTTGTGGTCGCCTTGGCCGACGCATCAAAAACTTCCCTTAGTCTAGTGGACGCACTAAGTTCATGTTTTGATCAGTCAGTGATGTAGCAAAAAATAATTTAACTCATGAATATCTTAAATTTGGTATAAGCCGTTTTTAGACCATAATGTTTAGATAATCTCTTCCCCTAAATTATGGAATCGTTATGCTACCATTGCTAGAGAATTTGAATGAAATGTAATATGAGAGTATGTTGCCATCTAGTAAGCCCTAGATTAACTACAACAATAGCAAAACATAAAACATTTTATATATATCGTTTGTTTGATCTACGAAAATAGCTTTGTATAAAAATCGGTTGTTTCCAACAACAGGACATCATTCACATCTACACTTTCCAAAACATTTCTGTGTACTGATGTGATAATTTAAGTTTGTAATTTTACTTGGATTCTATGATTCTATAGAAAACGTGACGACAGTGTGACAAATAGTGTGACGAACTAGGTGTGACGGTTTATTTGTTCAATATTGTTTTTTTCAATATCATAATACTAATTTAAATTACACGTCGATTTGTACAGTACAAATTTTCTGATTTGGCGTTAAAGCCACAATTATTAACTCTTTTATTTAACTTAATAACGTCTGTGTAACTCCACGGCAGTTCTTAAACATCGTCTTTTAACGAGCCAAGCTGGAAAGTTCAGAGCAATTTATTATTGTTGTTGTACATTCTGGAGTCTTATTTAAATTGTGAAGCATTAGAAAATTTTTTAAAGTTTGCATTTTAATAAATTTTGAAATTTGAAACAGTTAGAATTGTAAGAAAATTCACAAATATTTTTACAGGACTCGACAGTAGTAATGTCGTTTATTTCATGTCTTCAGAATTCGAACGCGGTTAGTAGTGTCAGATAGTATTAATTATATACTTTGTGGAAGAAACAGATTTAAATTATGAAATAATATTGATATATAATTTAAACCAACAGTTTGAGGCAAACCATACAGATATCAATCAAAAATATTCATCAGAACTTCGGAGGCAAATATATACAGGTAGAACGAGGAGTACAAACAAATTTAATACAGTATTTGTTTTGCGAAAATTTAGGATTCTCAGTATTGTGAGTATGTGACGGCAATAAATTTTTATAAGGGCGCATAGGTAATTTAAAGAGCTCCACTGGCCGCAGCCGGACTGTGAGCAAAAATCTTTATAAAATAGTAAAAAATATACTTAAGCCATATTAAAAAATATTCAACAGCCATTTGAAAAAGATTTAATGAGTTTTAACGTGATCAAGGTCTGATCAGAAGATTAAGCCAACAGTGATTTGGATCTAAAAGTTATGAAAAGTAAGCCAGCCATCATTCGGATGGTTCTAACATTAGATTAGATTACCAATTTTAAATCAAACTTAAATTTTACCTCTTTCCAGAGTAGCGCAATGCAAAAATAAACTAGCGTTAAAAAGTATTTTGATTGAAAAAAAAAATTGTTTTCAATATTAGAGGATACCTTAAATATAAACAACTACCAACAGATCACTTCAAAATAAAATCGTAACATTAAATTAATTATTTTATGCATAGAAATAATTAATATAAGTTGGAATATCCTTTTGAAGCCATAATAACAGCAAGTCTTTGCTGTATCTATCCATCAACTTAATCAGTTTCTCTTCCATGCATCGCTTAAGATATTGAACAGGTGCGCTTTACTTGAATAATGTTCAGCTCCGATGCATTCGTCCAGCTCGTTGTACCATAATGTTCGAGGTCGGGGCTTTAGTCTGGTTAATTGTAGAATATTTTCGAAAAACTATTGTCATACTGTCGAAAGGTGTTTTGTTTCATGCTCGTACTGGAAAATCCAACCACGGTAAATTTTCGCTTTGGCATAATTCTATTAACCTGAAGTAACGAGCAAATCATGTCACGGGGCAAGCATTATACGTAGATTACTTGGCAAGGTTTTTTGTGATTGTCGACAATTAAGACAATGTCAACAACCTATACGCAGTTTAGCAATTTAAAATAAAATGCGCCGGTTTGCAGCTGTAACATATTATAACTTTGTACCTGTATGTTGAAATAAAACAAACAATAGCTAAGCAATTCCACTAAAGGTTCGAATTGGTCCAAATTTCAAATTTTATTATTATTATAACGCATACGTTGTTTGATGATCCCCATGAAATCCTGCACAAATTCCGGTTGTACGTTGGCAGTAATATTGTTCCATTTCGAACGCATATTTTTAGCAACCTTATCGAATCCGCCATTATTCTGCAGCATTCTTTTCATTATTGCCAAATATTTTCGAAAACCGGTGGACCCAACTCCTTTGAGAAAACATTGAATTGATTAGTTTCGTATAAGCAATTCCACTAAAGGTTCGAATTGGTCCAAATTTCAAATTTTATTATTATTATAATCACGCATACGTTGTTTGATGATCCCCATGAAATCCTGCACAAATTCCGGTTGTACGTTGGCAGTAATATTGTTCCATTTCGAACGCATATTTTTAGCAACCTTATCGAATCCGCCATTATTCTGCAGCATTCTTTTCATTATTGCCAAATATTTTCGAAAACCGGTGGACCCAACTCCTTTGAGAAAACATTGAATTGATTAGTTTCGTACAAATTTATTCCGCCTTTCGAATTGTCTGAACTAGCTTAATCAGTCTAGACGTTTTGCGTAGATTTAGTAAAATAAAAATTAGAGTATTCTTTTTAAGCCCAAGGAAAATCTTGTTAAAATCGAGCTAACGTTCAGGAAAAGTTCCATTTTTCCATAATTTCGGTTTTTTTATGACAAATTATGCTCTGATTGAGACAGAGGTACCTGGATTACATTTAACTTATACATTTTTTTATTATAGTTGTGACGTGTTTCTCATTATCATGAGCTGCTCTTTCTACGCTGAAACCTTCTGTATACTGTTCTATAACGCTATATATCGTTGCTTTGGGCAAATTTAATGATTTTCCAATGGACAGACCAGACGCTAAATAAAATATTTTCTTTTTGAAAATTGTAAATAGATTAAACTGCATTGAAGAAAACTCTATAAACTCAACGCACCTGTATCGCATTTACCATAAAGATATTTACGTTGTTTACGTTGTCATACGGGTTGTCGACAAATCGTATAGATAATAATAGATGACGCGCAAATGCCTATTCCTACAATGTCATTATCACCGTATCACTTAAAAGACATCGTTTCTTTTATTTTATGGGCGAGGAAGATATTGTATTCCATCCAAGGAGAACAAGTTAAACTAGCTTTCATCTCTCCAAAGAACCTGAGACCATGACTTTCTAAGTTCATGAAATATGGTTATTGTCAAATTCGAGTTGTACTGTCTGGTTCTTTGAATATATGCTTTTTTGATGTTCTATATCTTCCCATCTTGTAATTATGCGAACACTTCCGGGCCTTTGAGAGATTTTAAAAATTTTTTGCTTATCAAAAATCCTAACCCGGACGTTAGGCTTTACCTTTACCTAAACCATCTTTTTTTCTGAATTTTAGACATTCTAGACATTTAGGTAAACTGTATTCGTAGTAAACTGTAGTAATTAATAAAAGTTAGGTTAGGTTAGGGTGGCCGTCCTAATGAACTAGCATAGACCAAATTTGTTATAATTATAGCTCCTCCGACCATGTCCATATGGTGCCATCGAAGCGATCTAAATTGGCCGGATCTGGACTAGAACTAGCGTTAGACCATCTGTCGTTCGTGTCTTTTATGGCTTCTTCCTAAAGCAGCAGTGTACAGGAAGCAAGTGGTATCTTTATTTCCAGCCTGCTTTGTGATGTAAGGAGTGCTGTGATATTGCCAGGGATGGGCGTGGTACATTACGCTGTGTAATTTACGCAGTTGTCGACACGTAAAATGTTACGTAGATTACTTGGCAATACTTCTTTTCAACGTCAACAATTAATGTGATCCAACGCTTTTTTTACGATTTGAAGAAAATGTGCTTCTTTGCAGCTATATGTTGTAAAAGGGCAATACATATGTGTCGAAATACAAACAAACAATAGATTTAATTAAAGAATATTATTACGTTTAAAATCACCCACTTAAGTTTCCGCACAACTTCAGGTGATACATTGGTAGCAGTATTCTTCTATTTGGAAAGCATATTTTCAGCAACCTTATCGCTTACAAGAATTACCTTATTTGGGCCTTCGTTAGGCGGTGTTAGCCTAGTACTCACATTTATCCAGCGTTTTTGGAATAAATATATCGTTTTTCAGAGCATGTTTGGCGCAGCTGGAACTAGATTGCGCAAAGTATTTCGTAGAGATGTTTAATAATCTGATCGGAGTCTAGTGGTTGTTGATCTGGTGCTGCCATAAAAAATGCGCCTGGTAATTTTAGTGGTTGCCCATAAACTAGTTCTGCTGGGGAATATTTAAAATTATCAGTTTCACTCTTTTAGATTGCGGATGTTAAGGAGTTGTCCAAAGAGTGCCTAGAAGACTCGTTAATTCTGAGAACAGCTTAGATTGGAATTAGCTTTCTTGATCTGTAGTAATGTTTACATGTACCCAAAATCTTGATATATCAATTTCCACAACAGTTTTTGATACAGTTGCGGCGGTAATATCCTTCATAAAATAACTTTCTGGCCATCTAGTGAAACGATCTGGAAGTGGTCCAAATGAAAGTATGCAAACTGACCAAAAGGCTGTTTAAATTGTCCTAATTCCAATTTCGTGTGCCTTTGAATTTCAGAAGTTTGAGACAGGACTGTGCTCAAATGTTAACGTCTTTATTCATGTTAGGCCAAAAGTAAGGATCCGTTTTTAATTTTCTAGTTGTGGATGAGTTGAACCAGAAATTAATTTTTAAAGTTCTTCGCAAGGCTTCTATGTATTTCCGAAATAGATTTGAGATCTTGTGTTTTTTCGATAGAGGGAGTTTCGTTGTCGCTTGTGCTTAACAGACTGTCCGCAACAATATTACCTTTGCCTATAATATATTGAATGTCCGTTGCGAAATAAAATCCAAATGTTTTGGAGCTTATGAACGTTAGGTGTAAATCGTAAATGCTTAACCTTCTACAAAATATCAAAACAGTTTAACCAAATATTTAGTTTCGGCTGGTTGTAACTTTTTGGAGAAATATGCTAGAGGTTCCCTACATCCATTTTTGGGTTGCTCCAAGACTACTCCAACTACGGTATACGGTGCAACTGTAGTAATACTGAACACTGCATCATCTAAAGTATGACCAAAAAGTGTTGCATGATCAAGCTCTTTTTTATTCTAAGCGAATGCTCCATTACACTCTTATGACCAAGTAAGAAAACTAGATACGCATCTAGCAATCGGCGATAACCATCGATGGCATAATTAACCATGCCAATAAATTGTCGAATTTGTCGAATGGATGAGGGCATTGGAAATTCCGATGTACATAGCTTCGGCAAGCCTTTTAATCGATAGTTGCAAATGCGATTTGTGCCCTTCTTCTGATTTCGAAGCTACAAGAATATCATCTATGTATGCAAACACGAAATCCAGTTCGCTAACTACCTTGTTCATGAGCCTTTGAAATGTGTGAGCAGCGTTGCGTAAATCAACAGGCAATCGTGTGAATTCGAATAAGCCAAAAGGAATGGTAATTGCTGTCTTAGTAGTATCTTCTAAAGCAACAGGTACTAAATGATATGTCCTAACTAGGTAAATTTTAGAGAATATAGTACAACCGATTATATAGTAACAGTCAGGAACGGTGGTGGTTTTCATCTTCTATAGTCACCACAAGCTCCAATCAAGTTGTTCCTTTTTTCTAACCATATATGCAAAGGACTAGACACTGGGGAATACAGCTCCTTTGAGACAACACTGAATAGATTATTCCGTACCAATTCATTGGGCCTTTAAATTTGCTGTGAACAGCTAACTCAGTAAAGGATTTCTGTGCAAGCTTTTTACTAAATTAAAAATTATAATGACGATTGTTTGATTTTATTTGGGCATTTCTTTAACACCATTTTTAAAATTAATCGTTAAAAGAATAAGACAATTGACTATAATGAAGTTTAGGCGATTTGTACTAAACTTGCACAGAGTTGACGTCATTGCTAAATCATAATTCTTTTTTATATTTTTACTATTAAACCCGATTTTAACGACGCTTTGCAGACAATGGATTATAAATATTTTTTTTTTAAGTGTAGATTAAAATGCATTGTCGCTATATTTCTTTGGTATTAAGCAATAACTATAGCTAGATAATGTTACGATAACTATTTTTCCAAAAAATTGAAATCATTCAACATGGACAATTTCACAGTATATTTGTAGAGAAGCAGTTTTTATTAATTGATTTTTTTCGAGACTGAAGATGACAATTTTATCAGAAAATAATGAAAATTATGAAATAATTGGTGTATACGTAAAGCTCTAAATTCTGGACCGAATGCCATCTAAAACGGAAAAGGTGATTTTTTCATTTAAATCAAATATCAATCTTATTCCATTTGACAGTTCGATAATCTAAGATACTGATTGGAGTAAAATGCATCGAAATCGTATCTATTCCAGAAACTTAATAGAAAATAAGTGTGAAACCATGGTTAACCATGACACAGCCGAACCGGTTATTATATGAAACTAAATATGTTTCGGTATATTCTAACAGATCTTATGAATAATACAGATTACTAAAGAATTTCAGTTTCTCGCTTACCCGCAATCACGGAATAAAATTTTTTTTTGTTATCAAAATAATTTCTTCCAAAGTGTTTACAATTAAAAAGAAAAACCAAAATTATTTAATATAATTTTTTTCCAATTATTTTCTTTAGATACCTCAATACGAGATGAAGATAAAAGATGAATTAAGCAAAAGAATTTGCTGCCATAGTTATCCTTTTATAGTCGGTTTTGTATTTTTCCAAAGTATTTCAATTTTATGTATACAAAAATAAATTTTAATAATCCAGGTTACACGCAAAAATGTACAAAAAAGGGTTCAACAAAAAATGATGAAAAAGGGTTCAATTTAATTACTCCGCATGTATGTATCTACATACCATACATACATATATACAGTGAAAAAGATAATTAATTATATTTGCATATAAATTGGTACAAAATTTAATCAAGTAAATAATATATGTAGCAAAAGCTTTTATATACGTGTATAAAAAAAGCTCGATTTTTTTTTGGTTTGGTTCGGTTCGGTTTATTACGCGCTTTCCAAAACGAAAGTGAAAGGATATAAATAAACATCTTAAAACAACAATTTATAGCACTCCCGCCCCGTTTATAGTTCTATAATATAACTTAGAACAATAAATTTGACACGTGAGCATAAACGAATCGCATAAATAAGAAACCCGAAATAGCATATCGCAGAGCTTTTTTTGGGTGTAAAAACAATAAGAAACGAATTTTTATGTGGAAATGTAATAAAACACACAAAAAAGCGCCATGAAAATCTCATTTTAGGTTGTTCTTTTGTTCTACATATATATGTACATACATGTATGTGGGCATCCATATTTCATAAAAATAATGGGACAGATGAATCGACCGACATAACTACAAAAAAAAAAATGCTAATGTAATTTAATGTGTGGCAATGAATTAGAAACGGAATAAGAATTTAGATGAGTAACAGCCAATTTAATTTTTTTTTTCGTTCGTTCACATACGCTACCTATTACCTCGTCTAAACAATAAAACATCTCTGTCGTCTCGTCTACATATTATACAACATACTTATATACATAGTATGTATGTGACAGTCAAATTTGCCATCTTATTTATAAAAATAAAAAAAAAAGTTAAAAAAATAAAATAATTACAAATTAATCTGAACACATCATATTATAACCCCGTCGCGTATTTTTTTGTTTACCCCGCACAAACAACCCCATTAAAACAATATAAAACATCAAACAAACAAACAAACAAACAAGCAGAAAATACACACACACACAAAAAATAGGTGACACATTACAGTCTCATTAAATATTCATCACAAGTATTTTTATTTTTTGTTGCGTTTATTTTCTAAATTTCAGCCCCCACCGTCATCTTCCGTATATAAAATTGCGGAGGAAAATTATAATGAAATCTTGAGCGATTGTATCATATGGAAATAAAGTCACATTCGTTGGAAGAAAGAGGAAAAACTTTTTTCGTTCTTGTGTGTGTGCGCTTTGTGAATAAAACAGGAATTATATGTATGTGTGTCGAACGTAAGCAGAACAGAACATCATAGTGACAATAACAACTATGTTACGCGGCAACAACATCATATATACATAACAAAAGATGTATAATTTTATATTTATACACCAGACACCTTTCTCTGGGTGTTTTATATCGTTATATACGTACGAGTACGTATACATATAAGATGTGTGTTTTGAACAGCTGTGGGGGGGGAAGGACGGGATGAAAATATGTTCAGAGATACGGCAATTGTGTAAATATTCACAGTGTTGTAATTAATTTAGCATGTTTAGAAAATGTAAGAGCTATTTAGGAACAAAAAATAATAAATAAAGTTTGTTGCAAGAAATAATTTAAAATAATAAAATATAAAAGTCTTGATTAATTAAGAATTTCATCATAATTAATTTTTTGTTTTGTTTTATTTAAAAACTTTATTATATTTTATTTTGTAAATGACAAATGACAGGGTACGCGGTTTAATATGACATGTATGACACATAGGTATTCTTAAATTAGGGAGAAAATAGCTTAACTTTTCTTGCGGCAAAATCACATTCAATTCGATTCATGCAATAAAATCAAATTCGTAACAATTGCTGTATTCGCAAACGATAAATTTATGAAAATTAAAATTACGATACCAAATTTTAGTCGACCTTGCGAAGTACTCACTCAGTAAAATAAACGAAACTTTGTCTAGCACTGATGCAAGACAAATTTTCGTGTGTTTTACTATGAGAGTGCTTGAAAATGACGACTAAAATTTGGTATCGAGAATTTTTGTTATTTTGTATTATTATTTATAAAATTTTATTATTCAATATTAAAATGTGTAAATTTAGTGAGGGCTTTAGTAGTAAGTAACTGAAATCTGTGGATTTTGCTGTTGCGTCGATTACTACAGCAGCTTGGTGGTTGTACTAAACTACCATTAATTATATAACGCTGTGGCAAGTATTATATATCGGGTGTTTCTTTTAAACTGAGACGATCAAATATCTCGAAAAATAGCCACTCTACGGAAAAAATGTCCATAATCAAAATTTAATCATACCGCGGGAGAAATACATTAGTGCAAAAAAAATAGTCCTCCACCAACGCTTTGTTGGTGGGGCGGGGGTAACTTTTAAACTAAGATAGGAAGCCATATTTTTTATTGCAGATACGGATTCTACGACTAAAAGTACGTATGATTTGAATGAAATATTTTATTCGGTTCATGATAGATGGCGTTGTAATCGACGAAATTCAATTTTTTCAATTTTTCCTTCTTAGAACACACGCATTCGATTCTGCAATACGTTTGAAATAAAAAACATCACGTTTTCATTGGAAATACTCGAAATTCGTCATCGAAACAATTTATTCAGTTTTTTAAATCACATTTAACGTTTGTGTTATTTCTTATCTTCATGTTTTTCGTAATTGCAAAATAAACGACAAAATACTTTAGAATGGAGCGTTTAACTGTGCCAGAGAAAATTGAAATGGTTCTGGTTTATGGAGAAGCTGGTAGAAATCTTGGAAATGGTGTTGCTATTTACGCTCAACGTTTTCCGGATAGGATTCGTTCACGTGCTTCATTTGGCGTACTATCAAACAGTTTATTACTGATAGAAATGTTCAACGGAAAAAGAGGACCCGTAGAGCAACAGTCACTGGAGAAAATAATGAAATTGCTGTATTGGCAGCAGTGGCTCATAATAATCATATTAGTACACGAGAAATAGTTCGCGATTCCGGATTGCCCCTCACCAAAACGTGCAAAACGGCACAAGTATCATCCATATCATGGGTCTTTACACCAAGATCTTCATGGCGTTGATTTTCAAAATCAGGTAACTTTTTGTCAATGGGCACGTGAACAAATACACAAAACCCCAATTTTTTTCGTTGCGTAATGTTCTCCGACGAATCGTCTTTTACAAACCATGGAACGGTTAATCGACACAACATGCATTATTGGAGTGTTACAAATCCATTTTGGAAAATGAACTGCCAATATTACTTGAAAAATTGAGCTTAGAAGTGAGACGGAACATGTGGTTTCAACATGATGGTTGTCCTGCACACTATTCGTTGATGGCACGTGAAATACTTGATAGTGATTTCAATGGTCGCTGGATCGGTAGAGCTGGTTCGATAAATTGGCCTGCCAGATCACCAGATCTTACTGCGCCAGATTTTTTTTTATGGGGCTACCTCAACTTACACACAAAAACCACTTACACACAAAAACCAACAACACGTGAGAACATGATTGAGCGAATCAGAAATGCGTGTGCTGTAATTCAACCAGACACACTTCTCAGTTGTGTACAATCATTTGAAATGCCGATTAATAAATGCATTGAAGTCGCAGGCCATCATTTTGAACACTTATTTTAGATTTACAAAACTGAATAAATTGTTTTGATGACGAATTTCGAGTATTTCCAATGAAAATGTGAGGTTTTTTATTTCAAACCTATTGCAGAATCGAATGCGTGTGTTCTAAGAAGGAGAAATTGACAAAATTGAATTTCCTCGATTACAACGCCATCTATCATGAACCGAAAAAAATATTTCATTCAAATCATACGTACTTTTAGTCGTAGAATCCGTGTGGAACACCAAAACGGCTGTATCATCAGCAACACCAAAACGGCTGTATCATCAGCAAATGTTGAAACTATTCATTTGTTGCTAATGGGTAAACCACGATATACCATAAGTATAACACTGCTAATATCATCTAATCCAGTAGTTGCTGCATTTTGTTTAACCAGATATAGCTTTTTATCGTATAAATTAGTCAATCGCGACATTCAAGAAGACAGCAGTAATATTCCTTTTCAACCATGATGAAACTCATCATCAGATCAAACTGATCCGTGCATTTGCTCTACAGTGCCAACTGGTTTTGGAATCCAAATTGATGGTATGTCTTTCAGTTTCTTTAATAACATTTTATTCAAATAACTTTTAGATTAGGGAAGCATACTAATTGGACGATATGATGAAATTTGTGTTTAATTTTTCCCAGCTTTATGAATCATCGCGATTTGAGATATCTTCCACTTTTGAGGAATATACGAGGGC
The DNA here is from genome assembly GCA_951394425.1 of Tipula unca. NCBI lineage: Eukaryota > Metazoa > Arthropoda > Insecta > Diptera > Tipulidae > Tipula > Tipula unca. The sequence continues at coordinate 221,927,294 of OX596380.1, forward strand.
GGCGTAATATAAATTCGACCCAAAAAAATTTATTTTCCAACGTAGTCGCCGTTAAGGTCGATACACTTAGTCCAACGTTTTTGCATTTTTTCGATCCCTTCCGAAAAATACGATTTTTCCAACCCTTCAAAATGCAACGAACGCATCAATGAGCCGAATCTCTTTCCGCCGAGCTATTTCTTCAAGTTCGGAAACAGGAAATAGGCGCACGAAACTAAGTCTAAAGAATATGGCGGATGTGGAAGCAATTCGAAGCGTAATTCATGGATTTTGGCCATGGACACTACACACGTGTGCACCCGTGCTTTGTCTTGATGGAAGAGAACTTTTTTCTTCGCCAAATGCGATCGTTTTTCATATTCAAATGTTCGTGTAATATATTGCGCACACGTTCATCTTAGATGCCTACTATCTCAGCTATCTCGCGCACTTTCACTTTGCGGTCTTGCAATACCGTATCATCGATTTTATCAATCATTTTTGGTGTGTTGGCATCAGTTGCGCTTGTACGCCCACAACGAAAATCAGTAAACCACTTGTGAATCATTTTAATCGATGGTGATGAGTTCCCATAATATTTATCTCGCTTTGTTTTGGTTTGCGTAATGGTTTTTCCAAGCAATAAATAATGTTTAATTAACACACGAAATTCACTTGTTTCCATGTTTTCAATGGCTGTCAAAACTGAACTGAATGACAAATCTGTCTGAACATTTTAATTTGGTGTAGTTCAATTTGGCTCTGTTGCATGATAGCGTTGAAGATATATGTTTTATGGATTTATCTGTTAGTTCTCCAATCATTTTACCGGTAATTAGGTTGTGTCCTGGATGCTTTTTTTTGCTTAGGCAGTTTTTGATTGTATTTTTAACTGCCTTCCACTTAAATTGTATAAGTAGTATGGTCGAGTCATTCACCAATTGTTCCTCATGTGTTGAAAACATTTCCTTAAAGTGAATCGCAAATGCGCTGTCTTTTGTTTCATCGATTTGCTGGTCTTTTTAAATTTCTTGTGGATTTCCGCAGTGAGTAATCTGTTCTCTTTGATGCCGAGAGCTCATAATTCTGGATACCTTGGCTTTCTTCTTCCGTCAGGGCTACTCTCAGGCTTTTAATTGCTCGATTCAGATTCCATTTTAGCAACGGTGACTTTTGCTGTTGCCATTGCCGCTGAATTTCCCGCTTTTCTTGGATTAGTTCCTGGATATTATTTGGAAGTTTTTTAACTTTCTGAAATACTGATATGTATTGGGCGAAGCCTTTTCTGCTGCTATTTCAAGAGCATATTTTTTAAGATATCTGCCGATGTGCTAACTGGTATATCCAGTTTGTAGTTCTGTTCTACTAGATTTCTAAAGGTATCCTATTTAGTTTGTTTATTTGTTAACCGTTTTTTTTTCTGTATGAAGGGCGTCAGTGCTGACTGTTACTATTAATGACGAGTGATCGAAAGACAGATCATACCAATAAGTAGCCTTAGTATTCGTATACGTAGAATAACTTTAGAATAACACGGAAGTCAATTAAATCAGGAGCTTCTTTTCATTTGTTTATATAGTTGTTTACCCTTGGATCATGGTCTTTGTGATATTTCGTAAGTTCAAAGTGTTTTAATCTTCTTTTAATCAATACATCAGTACAATCATGTGCTTTGCTATCCGGATGATGAAGCTATCTTTATATGAAGCTTTGTTGACATATTTTCTTCTACTGTTTGAAATTTTTGAGCACCATCTTTAAGAATGCTTGCATTTGAAACTTTAGGATGTACAATACTATTTACAGTTGCTTTTTGGCTTCTTTTTTGAAAATTAGGAAATATTTCTTCTGGTTGCAGTTATGTTTTAGCTAATCAATCTAATTTAAATATTCGTTGCTCTGTTCGCTGTCTAAGACTTTTCCTTTGTTCCATTTCTAAATAGATTGGACACCAAATGATTTATTGCATTGTTTGTAGTTATGAAGTTCAATACAAATTACGAAACCAACATTTAGCGTGCATTAGGCATTGGTGTGGCCGTATTTTTGGCACTTAACACACGGCCCTTTTTCTAGGATATCATTCCTTTTTCGACTTTTTAGTTGGTACGTACGTTAAAATCGCTTACCAACTTCATCAAATTGATTAAATCTCTATTTGATTCCATAATTTTTGGTTTATCTGAAGGCTGATCGTCAGCAAGTTTTTCGATTTTTACCAACCTAGAAAATCGTTTGGAAAGCTCTAATTCAGAGCTAGCTAGCCTAGTAAATTTCTTAGCACTTGCTGTTGCTGCTGGTGAATTTGTTTACACTTAACTGTTCTTAATCGCACTGACCTTTATCAATATTTGAATTGTACATTTGGAATAGCCTGTTTTAATTCATTAATAATATTTAATTAATAATTATTAATAATTTAAGTTTGTTAAATTATATTTAAATTAAATTATAACTTGGCGGTAGCACAATTGTAACTTTGTCGCCCATCATTCTCCCAATGATTGATCGACAGTGCTTTTAAACAAGTAGTAAATTCAATTCTATTCTTGGACCTTGTTGCGGTAACATTAAAAAATAGAATCGTTGTTCTCATTATTCTGTGTTATTATGAATCCTTACAGCCTGAATGTGTGTTATTGTTATTATTTACACTAAGACATTTACTATAAATTAAATATTTGCACAATTTTAGCAAAAACATATTATAAAGGGTTTACCAATAAGAGGTTTCATTTCGACATTTAAAAAAAACGAGTATTTTTTAAGAAAAATCAATGAATGTTTATTTCATTGTAAAGACGAGGGTATGCCATTAACATTTGAAAACGACATCACCCAAATGGCCGCCACGGCTACGCTTGCAGCTCCATATCATTTTCATGAAATTTTTCATGACCAATTCGCACATTTGCGGCTGTTCCATTGTGAAGCATTGGTATATAGACCTTATCTTTCACGTGGTCAAAAAGAAAAAAGTATAAAGGTCAATTGTGATCACCTCTTCGAATATAACACATTATGCTTATTAACGTAGCCTCCGAGGTGAAAATGGGCCTCTTCACTGAACATGATTATTCGAGGAAAATCCGAATCATTTTGATGCATTTGAAGGACCCAATCAGCGAAGATACGACGTTTATGGTGATCGACCGGCTTGATTTCTTGTGATAACTGAACTTTAAAAGCCTTAAGACCTAAGGTTTTATGCAATATACGGTGTAATGTCGTTTGTGGAAGGTCTAATTGTCAGTTGTTCTTGAGCTAATATTCTCAGTTGTTCTTGAGCGACGCAAACGGTTTCGATTCTTCACATCACTAACTTGTCCCAACAGCTTAAATTTTTCCACCAGTTTCACTATTGCCGGCCGAGAAGGTGCTTCACGACGACCAAAGAGTGCTTTAGTTTTGAGAACTGTGACTGCAAAATTTTCACCATTTTTGTAGTGAATTTTAGCAATTTCAATGCATTGTTGAAGCGTGTATCGTACCATTTTTAGTAATGGCGTAGTTTTTCTTGTCAAATGCAAAAGATGACAACTTCAAAATTGACAGCTGCCCAAATAGCAGGCTATTCAAAATGAAACCTCTTTTTGGAAAACACTATATTATGTTGTTTGTTAATCTAATTTAATTTTACTTGTCCTAATGATCTATGCTGCCAAACATAATTACATTTGAATTTGTAATCAGTGCACAAATTAAAACCAAAAATTTAAATAGTTTGAATGATGCTCGATAGAAAATTAATAAATAAATAAAACTTTAGAGGTTAGAACACTTTTCTCTAATCAATATTTAATAAAAAAAAAATTGTTTTGATTCGTATTGAATCTGATTAAATAAGTATGAAGGTATATGTGTAGAAGAGCTTAAGATTTTATACGTATAGGTAAGATAAATCCAATAATAGGATATAGAAAATATTGATATTCATTGGCTTTCTGTATTTGCTAGATATATAGAGATGGTGTAAGACTATTCCAGGGCGATAATATTTAAAGGACATGAAAAAATTATGATAAGATGGGTGAAATAGTCATAAATATTCGTATTTAATCCGATTATGTGCCAACTTGCATGATATTATATCAAATACAATTTATTAAAATCAAATATTTTTTCACATTATAATCTATATAACATAATAATAATCCGACACTATACAGATTTAAGCGCACACTACACGTTTATCTGACAAGACCACGTTCAAATTGTAAAACATTGGTCCTTGGCCCCTTCCCATTTTCTGGCATATAGGTATAAACCACACTCATAAATTAAAATTTTCCCGCAAAGATATTTTTTTTGGTACTGTCGTCATTCAAATTTCATTTAATTTTCACACACACGTTGCCGATCATTAAATATATGCTTTACGAGTTTCGAAGTAGAGCGGACACGAAGAACGCCACGTTCCATATATATACAGTAGAGAATAATGTTGCTCCAAACGAGATGATTTATCTAGATAGTCATGCTGATAAAATCGAGAGGAACGTACATATATGTACAATGATTTGAAAATGGTTTTTTATATTGTTTCGCTCTCAAAACGTATTTTTGTCTGTCGGCTTTTGGCATGAATATCAAAGTAGATAACAAAATAATGGCTTTTTTGCGGTTTTATCATAAAACTGATGAGATTTATTGTGTTTTTGGTTTGTTATGGGTGTGTTGTGTATGTCGCTGTGTAGCGCAGCATATCGCACGAGATTAATCTTTTTAATTTCTTTAATGTTTTGACAATTTATTTTTTATAGCTGCTTAGATTGTTTCGTAATCTTTCAAAATTATGGCTACTATATTAAACGACCCTCCTCCCAAAAGTTTATGATTTTAAAAACATATTGTGTGGTGTATTGTAACTTAACAATTTTAGATTCACTCGAAAATTTTCGATAGTCCAATCCATTATTCTTTACTCAATTAAAGGTGGAGTTGTAGTTGTATTTATATGTATGTTGATTCGGGTGTGGTTGCCTCCGAGACTCCTGAAATTTTTGTCGGTACGCCGGATTGGAACTTAGCCCGTAGAACACTACTGATGTTCTACGCTGGACTGTTTTCTCGTTTGCACCGTTCAAATCGAGTGGTCCCGACGGAGTTTTCCCTACTGAATGTCAGCATGGTTTTTTACCCATCCGTACTCACCTGCTCAATCTGTTCAAGGCGTCCATTGCTTTTAGTACTGTACCACGATCCTGCTCTACATCGTAACGAGCTTTTGATTGCACTTCGTTTTTTTCGATCACGAGTGCGTGTACCAATTATAATATTAATCAAACCATTGTTAGATTAATCGAATCAATGCTCAAGTCCCGTATAATTGAGACGGAGCTAGATGGCTCATCAGTGTCTGTCAAAGTAGTCAAATGCTGCCCGCAAGTAGGTTATCGATGAATTACTTGTTAAATTGCAGCAATCTGGGTTAATCGTGCCAAGCTATTCGGATGATCTCGTTTTGACAGTTCCTGGTAAATACCTGAACGTCTTATCTGATCTGATGCAGAACGCCCTTAATAAACTAGAAGTTTGGTGTCTCGAAAAGGGATTGCACGTCAATCCCTCGAAAACTGAACTGGTTGTGTTTTCCAGACGAAGAGACAGTGCTAATATATATGTTCCCACTGTATTTGGTAAAGCAATTACAAGGACAGAGCATGTCAAACCGTTAGGTGTTATTCTAGATAGTAAACTCTCTTGGAAATTTCACCTTGATTATAATCTACAAAAGGCCATTGCTATATTTTGGCTATGCAGAAGGGCCTTTGGCCATTCCTGGGGTCTGCCCCCAAAATGATGTTTTTCATCAAAAAATCACTGGTTTTACCTTTGCTGTCGTATGCAGCAGTTGCATGATGGCCAGTTGTTAAACTGACGTCTTCTGTAGCAAGGCTGGATGGACTGCAGATGACAATCTGTAGGACTATAACCGGGGCTATGTCGTCCACTACCTTTTATGCTATGTAGTCTATTCTATGCTTGCCCGAATTGCAGTGTTACATTCTTGGTATGGCGTGCTGTGCTGTGTTTCAACCGAGGTGCATTGGGGCATGGAATGCCTGCGGGCCTTGTACGGGACATAGATAGATCCTTAATAGGCTTAAGTCACATATTCCGGAGGTTGAAATGGTGAATGACAGGCTATTGCCCGGATTTAACTTCACTAATTCATTCTCCGTCGGTTTCTCCTCGTGAATTGTAGCGCTCTCTCGATTTCTATAGACTGTTGTCCGAGTCGAAAGTTTTTTTTTGCAGATGGCTCTCGTTCACAAGTCAGTGCAGGATTTGGTTTCTTTTGTTTAAAGTATAAGTCAAAGTATAGTAGTCAAACACTGCTCGGATTTTCAAGCTGAATTAATTGCACTTACCCATAGTGCAATTGATGCGTTTAAGTTTAGTGATTTAGGCAAGGATATTATTAGCTGCACGGATAGTAAAGCCGTGCTCAAAATCCATAAAAACCCTTTGACTATACATCTAAACTGGACATTCATTAATCTCCTTTGCTCTAATTCGAGAGTAAGGGTGATGTGGGTGTCTGCTCATTATGGCGTTGTGGGAAATGAGGTTGCTGACTTTTTAGGGAAAGCTGGATCGCGCAGTAAATGTTATGGTCCCGAGCCAGCAATTCCTCTATCCTTCAAAGGGAGTAAGGATGCTATTAAGACAGGATGGCACAGAAGTGGCGTTCTACTCCTAGCTGTCGAAAGGCAAAACGGTTCATCATTGAACCCAACGTGAGGGTCACTAAATATGTGTTATCCGTAAAAAAAGAGTCGACTCAGAATTCTGGTTGCACTTATTACGGGCCATGGAGCTGTCCGGCCTTTGTCGAAGCCAGATCCCAAATGTTTTTGTACGGATCTTTGAACGTACATAGATTAGTTATTATCCACCTCTTCGGTCAAACTTTTACAGTTTGCTAAGGCTGAAGTGCGCTTATGCAAGTAAGGATAGATCCTCAAGGTTTGCACGATGGGCCCATTGTGGCATTGAGTACGGAACCTCTGTAGGTTCCAACCGTTTTAACAAACAAACAAAAAATAATAGTTTTTCAAACTATTTCGATGTCTGTGGAAGTAGTGACCAGTGTTACAGGCCCTATATACCCTGTTTGTCCACATAGTGGTTGGAAAGTTTCTTCAAGGTATACAGCAAATATGTCAGCTTTTTCTTTTGCACTCCCAGTCCACCCCTCTTCGTCGGGTTTGATTGGGAGAACCTAGAGTTTGAAGGCTAAAAATCTTGGTTAGTGTTGCATTTATAACAGCATCGTCTTCAAGTGTTGTTTATTGTTTGTCGTAACTCGAATCGACGCGGAAGTCTATATATAATAAATGGAAACTATCCAATTAAAACAATATTTTATATAAAGAATACAATACAAACATATATACAATACCTATACACATACAAAGTACCCGCAGCAGCTTTAAATTAATAATCTAACTTTTAATCTCATTATCATCATCGTTAGACGGTTTTAACTTCGAACGAGTAAACAAAAATATTTACTTTTTTAATAAATTAATGGCATGAACGAAGAATAATACCAACAATAACAACAACAATCGTAGTAATGATGTTGTTGGATTAAAATTGTTTTGCTCCATAGAGAGTTACTATGTATTATTTGTTTATTTCAAACTCAGTCGTCTTGTTATAAATTATGGTTGCAGATATATTCACTGTAATGTAAATATGGAAAATATTCGAAAATATGTTATGGGTGCGCATGATGGAAGAACACGCACGACATCAAAATTTAAATCATTTAAATGATTTATGAAGAAATGTGATAATTTGTATGGCATGCGATATGAGAACATCATCTCATCTCGTAAAATTTATGATGTTCACCGCGCATTGATTTATGAATGATATGCCAACAACAAATATTTTTTTTTTTTTATTTAGTTTTTATATTTTATAATTGATGATAAGATAATGAAACTAGCATTGGAAGAACATTTTCAATTTTTTTTTAAAATTAAATAATTAATTTAATTCAATTAAAAGCTCGACTATGTGAGAGTGTTTATATAGCACTACTATATGTATGTATAGTTAGTCAACAACAAGTGCATGTACTCGTACATATTATTTATACGATGGGATACAACATAAAAAAAAAGCTTTTGTCTGTTTCATGTTGTGCTCGAAATAGAATGAAAATGAATTGAAAAATCGAATTGGGATGAGGGTGCGGATGGGGAGATAGGAAATTTATTTTTGTTTTTCAATTCAAAATACGAGAAAAATTATTTTTTATATAACACAAGAATTTAATGATAATTGGATGTGTGCGGGGGTGTGCTATGTTGCAGATGGATTTGAATAGCTATATATGTACATATCTAATGTATAGAAAGAAATTGAAATTTTTATATATTATGTTATAGAGAATATAGAAATCAAACGTCTAATTAAATTTTATTTTAGTTTCAAATTGAATGGAATAAGAAGCTTATTTGTTTCTTTGTATATTGGTATTTAATTGGAATAATACCCACGAATTGGTGTCAACACTCGAAAGATGCTGAATACATATATAGTGTTACCAAACATGCTGGTAGTTCGATGTTCATAAAATACGTTTTTTGGAGATGTTATATAGGGTTTATGGAATCCTGGTTTTTAAAATACATTTTTTTTTAAATTTGTATTGATCCATACAAGTTCGGTCGTTATTGCGCTAACACAATCCGCATACAAATTTCTATATTTCATGAAAAATTTCAAACCGACCTCATTTCAAAAGAAGAAACAGGATTTTAACAATTCATCGCATCGAGATACCTAAAAACACATTTGAAAAAAGACAGTATCATAAGAAGGCTTTACTATATCCCTAAAAGTTATAACCATTTTTGAATGGTCTCCAAATATTAACGGAGCAGTAGTACGCAGTCATCGAGAACTTAACGTAAGAAGTACAATAGCCAATCGGAGAATTGATTGATTGTATAGAAATTTTGGGTCCAAAGTGCAAAATTTTTGTTTAAATTTTCTAAAAATTACTGCCCCTATTTTTATGTTCAAAATCGTTCTCGTATTTCGGTAGACTAGGTTGGTGTTAATATGTTTGCTAAAGGTACATTTTGTTAAGCTTGACCACTTACCTCAACCACACCGTGTATTACAATATTTTCATCGATGAGACACAATTCTAAATATAATAGATTTTTCTCGTCATTGACATCTCGATTTCTGATGTGATTTCATTTCATTTCAGATGTCACTTTGATGCGAAGAGCATGTTCCCAGGTGGTCGAGCCTTTAACATATCCAACGCTGACTTTCAATTTTAAAAATATTACTACTATATCGGTATGCATAGCCAAGTTACCCTGTTACTATCCCTGCCAACGAGGAGGCGCATATTACCCCGACCTTGATATTGTCTAGGCCTAGCGCATTATAAGCTTTCATAGACATGATAGCCAAAGTGGCCTCTTCATCACTGAAGTGGCTCACGTTTGGTGTAGTTGGTACTGAGTAACGATCGGCACGGATTTCTAATTGCCTCCCAGATTCAATTTCCTCAGAGCCGCTGGGTAGTATCAAGGCATTTTGTGGTCCCTCCTAATAAATTGTGGTTTGTCCACCACCTTTCACTAGGATACTTAGTATCTCATTCGCCTTCAATTTACTTGTGCTTAAACTTACAGCCCCACGGTTCCGTATTACCATGTTCCGTGATGAACTCTTTTAAGAGTTGATGAGCTCATTAAGCTTTAGTCTCTTAAACTTTTAAAATACGCCTTCGGTGTACCACATAGTTAAGCCCTTTGCTTGCCCGAGTTTCGGGGTTTTAACTATTTGATATAACATGTGCAACTTACGAACAACTTTTCTTGATTCGGTTAAGTCCGGAGACCACCAAAACAATTTTGATTTACGAGCACGATTACGTGGTATAGAATCGCTACAGACTTTGATAATTGAACTTGATATTATTTGTTCAACTCGATCGATATCGCTTTCGATCGATATCGGCAGCACGCCCAATTGGAATGCCTTAAGGAATACAGAGGTATTTTCTTTAATGCTAGGGAATTCATGGCCGAACCAACTTAAAATTTTTATTAACTTAATTTATTCATTGTGACAATATGTACTTGGCTGCCCATCTTCGTTAATAATGAATAGGCCACTTCTTGCTATAAATTCTTCAACAAGAACTCCTCCCTCGTTTGTGTCCTTATATTGTGCCAAAGTTTGGACTTAGAATTGAAGTCGCCAGTAATTATAATGGGATGTTCTTTTAGACCATCCATGATTTTATCAAGTTTATTCACCGATCGTCTGAATATTGAAAGTAAATACTTATCAGATAGAAACTTTCTAATTCAGATCTCACCTCTACACACACACAGTTGAGGATGCTTTAACATTTTCATTGTTTCCAATGATTATTCTTGTGGACGTCGTCATTCCACCTATAAACCTTTAGTTAGTTAAACGCGGTTAGTTTTGGTGAATCAACTATATAATCAAGCGAACCATAGTTAAAACAGGAACAGGTTGAATTGGAAATATCTAAAGGACTGAAATTGTTTATTACAACAAAACAATCAGGCAGTGAAAAGTCCAACCCAAATGGTGGCAAAGTTAGATAGATCGCGTAACAGAAAAAATGGCAATAATGAGCGCAATTTATACGATATTTGGAACACGGCCTTGCATCATTTCGACGAAAATCACTGAAACGTTATTAAATAATTTCCATACCATTAAACAATCAACAATTTTTGAATTACACTAACACGTGAATTGCTGCATGCCAAATTCTGCAATTAATGTCATGTATAACAAATTCTGCATAATTATTTGCGACACAAATCAACACGTGGAACCTCATGTACAATCAATCGATGGAGTATAAAAGGTTCAGTTTTGTGTTTTGTGAAAATTAATTTGAAACGAACACATAATTTTTAAGTGGAGTTTTATAGTTTTCGTGGATATAATAAAAAACAAGAGTTTAACGCAATGAAATTCATTTTATTGGCATTTGCCATTCTGCTCATAGGAAACCCTTCGGTGAGGTATGAAAATTTTCAATTTACGCTTGGTATTCTTACATTTGAACTTATTTTCAGTTCGCACTTGATGAACCAAACGTCGCGGTATCAGCAAGAGGTAGAATGTTTAGACGGTTCAAATCTATTAAAATTCTTGAAAAAAAACCAATCGCAGAAAAAGAAACACTTCCTACAGAGGATAAAATAATTGTGAAAGAAGTTCTTGACAGTAGTACTACGGAAACCAAGTGTTCAATTTCTCAAATAATAACAAACATTTTAGCATTTTTGACCGTGCAATTTACACTGCTGTTATCAAATTAAAACGAAACGATTAAAATCAAAAGAACATTATTTCTTTGATAGCATAGGTCTATCGCACGCCAAACAAAAATGTCCGCTTCCTCTTTTTTTCTCACGCAACATTTTACAATCCTCCTATCAAAATAGTTCAAATACATACAAACCCAAAATATTCAGAAGTGCGCTATTTTTGGCCAATTACGGCATTTGCTCAATTATATAATTTCAAAATAACTGGTCTACAAATTAATAAAATCTTCCTCAAGTTTTATATTTATTAAACGTTGAACACACAAATGGCGGTTAAATGGTGAATTTAATAGATTCACGTTTTAACTAAATATTTTCTTTTTACTGAAAAACTCTGTGTGCCTGATACGATTTGTTTTAGTATAAACTATATTTTTCATTGGTTCTTATCCGCCATTCATAGATGACTCTAGTGGCAAACTACTATATAATGTGGGTGCGATCAAGAATTCAGCCAATGTGAACCGGCCTTATGCAACCGGATTCTTGACTGCAACCTGAACTAAAAAATGGAGAGCACAATGGCCTTAATAAATAAATATCATTCTAAGTGCGATCAAATTAAATGTTTCCGCCCGAATGTATGCAATTAATTAATTATTAACACAAACCCATTTGCTATAAATGAAAAGTTAGCAGAGTGTTTAAGTAAAAACTTCCACCTCGTAAGTAATATAATATTGACAGATTTCGTGTTCACGACTACGCTTATCATTTATAAATGAACTTGAATGACAAACAAAAACTTTTGAATTACACTAACGCACGTGAATTGCTCAGCCCCGTGCCTAATATTGTTATGCATACCAAATTCACCCTAATTCTGTGCATCACAAATCAACACGTGCAACTTTATACGTATATATATACATACAACCGCTGGAGTATAAAATTTGATGTGTTTAGTGAGAACTAATTTGAAATGAACATACAATTTTGAAGTTATAGTTTTAGTTTACGTGAATATACAAGAAAAACAAGTTAAACGCAATGGAATTTATTTTATTAGCATTTGGAATTGTGCTCATAGGAAATGCTTCCGTGAGATTTAAGAAATTTCTATTACCGCGTGATATTTAAAATTTGAATGTATTTTCAGTGCGCATTTGAGAAACCAAACGCGACCATGGTACAAGCGAACGGTAGAATGTTTGGATATGGAAAAATGAAAAATATGATATTTGGTGAAAATCCAGTTAGTAAAGAAAGTGTCACCGAAAACGAAATGACAATTTCTATAGACGATAAAATAATTGTCGACAAAAATCAACAGAAAATCACCAACACATGGGGTTTTGCAGACATTAAGAATATTATTAAAACTACATTTACTGATGGCGTGGGCCCAGCTACAAGAATGGTAATGGCGAAAATTGGATTCTTTCAAAAGATTAAAGCGATTAACATTCCACTACTCATCAGCTTTAATAATACGAGAGCTGGTGATTTCCTTAATGAAGCTTCAAGCAAATTTACTAAAGCTACATATATGTTGGAAACGTTAGTGCGGAAGGTGAATACAACTTTTATCGCCGTGACCGATAGGGGCCAAAATTACATAATCAATAAAATACAACTTGTTAAACCGGGGTCTTCTAATACAACCTGTCTTGCTCTTGCTCAGCAAACCAAAGATAAATTTACCGAAACTATGGTAGTTAATTGTAGATATTGTGTTGTTAATATTTTCAATTCAATTAACTATCAGATTGAGTCAATGGAACAGATACAATTAGAGATCAATCAAGTTTTTCAAATTGGTCGCCTTCGCGTTGGTTTAGTGACCGATACTATCGGTTTGATTCAAAGTATTCCAACTGAAATATTGACCCTTCGAGCCACGTTTACCCTATGTGAAATGGCTAAACTTACTGAAACTCTCGCGACCATCGCGCCACTTTTGACCGAATGGTCTAAATCATGCTTTAATTCGGTTATGCACATGAATAAATAGTTAGATTTGGTGCAATATTATAGATTGTTGTGTTTTTTTATTTAATGATTCAAGCACATAAATTGAATTGATGGTATGTTGTGTTTGTGTTAACGAAGATCATCCAGGTTTATCGCCCTTACGCAAAAAACTGGTTAACAAATACGTACACATATATAGAATCACATTTCCTATCAATCACATTGATAAATTGTAAATTGTCGTAATGCTAAGTGAACATTTTTTATTAAAATTTCAAAATCATCAGACCTCGGGGCCAAGCGGTTTCTATACAATTTTTATGAAAAATTACGTGGAACTACCAAATTGCCTAAAGTTAAGTTTCGCTGCAAGTTTGTACACTATCAACAAAACTATTAAAATTTTGAAGTCATCAGTCCTCGGGGTCAAGGGGCTGCTAAATAATTTTTTTAAATCACCAAATAGACTTAAGCTAGAAGTCTGCTAATTTTTATAATATTGTTACGTTTTTGCCCTGTCAAACAAGGTTCGATCACTGGATTGTGAATAAAATAAAATAAACGATGTAAATTCTAGAACACTAAATTTATTTATCTCCGAATAATTACACTAAACACTAATTTAATTAATTCACTTAATTATTTCACTTCACAATAATTACTTTATTACACTTTAAGAACACTGTAGTTTACTTTATTAACACTTAACTTCACTTTTTCCTTTTTAATATTACTAACACTGTCACGGTTACTCCCAAATGTTTGTCGCGTATTTATACAAAATATTCTAACATTCTAGAAATATCCACAATATTCGAGAGTATCTAGATTAGTCTGTACCTCGATTTTGTTGCCTTTTTGAGACTAGGAGACTATGAGACTGCCAAATATTTTGTATACGTACACTGTGTGGAGTATTAAATATTGTTATTGTGTGTTGTCATTTTTTGTATGTGTATTTGTTTTGAGAGTGTACAATAAGCATCAAAAATTATCGAATCGGTATAAATCGGTAAAAAAAACAAAAATAATACAAATATTTTTGGTGCTTACACTCCGTTTTCTCCTGCTATAGCGACGGAGGATTGACGTTTATGTCAAAAGTATAGTACATAAATTATTATGTTTACTTATTATCCTATTATGATATTTTTGCATCCGAAAGCTTTTGAAATTTTGTCAAACTAAAATACAAACAAATTGAACAGCGCATGCGCACAAATACACGCATACTCACTAATATTATTATTTTCCGGTAATTTTTACTCTCCTAGTCTCATAGTCTCAAAAAGGCAACAAAATCGAGGTACTGGACACATCTACTTTTCTACTTTATAACAGTTTTACATTAACGATAGTGTCGCTACTCAAAAGGAGATGTCGCCCCGATCGTAACAAAAAAGGCAAAAACGTAACATTTGGTGACAGCGGTGGTAATGTGAATTGAAAGATGATTCTAGACGAGTTGAAGATTTCCGATTTAAAGGTGGAGTTGGAGCGGCGTGGTTTGTCAACGGGTGGTCAGAAAAAATGTATTGAAGCAACGATTACTTCAAGCATTGGAGATGAAGAGTACCGATCCACCTAGCTATAATTTTGACGAATCAACATCTTCCGACCATGCAGAAGGGGACGAAGAGGATGGAGAAAATAAAGAGGCGGTAGTGGAGGCTACATCGGTACCATCTGGCCAGATATGGCGCAATTAATGACTGTTATGATGAGAATGGAACAGTCCAGTAATCAATTAAATCAAGAAATGCAGGGAATTAAACAGTCCAATATGGAAATGAGACAATCAATGGAAGAATCCAGTAACCAATTAAATCGCATGGAACAGTCGGTGGGTGAGATCAATAACAAAATGGACGAGAAATTTCTAGAGATGTATACCAATTTACATGAAGAAGTAGAGCAAATTCAATCAACTGTTCAACAGATTGAACAGAAATTGCAAAAGAACGTCCAATGGATGGAACAAAAAATTATCGATGGGAGTGAACAAGTGCACAATTTAGAAGAGAAAGTTCTTCGCAAGTAGGCTAGCCAGGATGTGATGAAATTTAAGACACCGATATTTGATGGCACAACTTCGTTCGTGGTTTTCAAATTTCAATTTGAGACAACGGTTAATCAAAATGATTGGAATCACGCAAATCGTAGAGAGAATTAAGATGGACGCATACCTCATTGGAAAACGGGATCCACAACCACGTAAAGCAGTCATGTTGTCACCCAAAGCGACTTTTGTCGAGACCATCGCTTGTGCGTTAATAAACGAGACGGCACAGGCTATCATAAAGCCGTCACATTAAGTGCGGCGAGTGGAAATGTATGTCGGTACGAACGTCGAGTGTCCGGTTACAAGATACAGGGAAAGCGGTAGCAAACTAAAATGTTGGACATTTGACAAAATGGGTCATATGTCGAGAGACTGTAAAGAAGGAAAATGGAGCAACGCGCAGGAAGATTTCGAGAATCAGGATAGGCAATACTCAATTCCAACACGAAGTACTAGTCGCATAAATAGTGGATGAAGTCATCTTGGGGATGAACTTCATGAGAACGAATGGCTTCGTGATGGATGTTGGACAGGGAATATTGGATTGTAATAGATTCGAGTTGCCACTGCGTATAGATGATGCCGGAGCAATAATCAAAACCAAACTCAGAAACGGTTGCACGGGAGATAGTACGAGTGTTAGGTAACCGACCAAAGACCCGGAGTGACGTGCGAGTAAACAACAGTGGTTTCAAAGTAGGAGATTTAGTGTGGCGTAACAATCCACAACGGAAAAAGTTAATTGTGTTTTAACCGTGAATGTGCTAACAGTAATAAAAAGGAAAAAGTGAAGTTAAGCGTTTATAAAGTAAGATACAGTGTTTAAAAGTGTAAATAAATTAATTATTGTGAAGTTAAATAATTAAGTGAATAAGTGAAGAAATTAAATTAGTGTTTAGTGTAATTATTCGGAAATAAATAAATTTGGTGTGATCTAGAATTTACATCGTTTGTTTTATTCACAATCCAGTAATCAAACCTTGTTTGACAGGGCAAAAACGTAACAATATCTTAGTATTGGTAGCGACATTTTGTTTTAAAATGGCAAAGCAACCGGATCCCTGGATCAAGGGGCTCCCATACAATTTTAATTTAAAATTTACGTGAAACCGCAAAATAGACATAAGTTAAGACTTTTTTAGATCCGATAATATCACTATTCAAATTTAAAAGTGATCGGAGTTCAGGATCAAAAGACTATAGTATAAATCATAGAGTGTGTTGAGGGGACAACATTTTAACAGAAATCTATTGCCAGCGGAAACTTCACACGTTCTTAGCAAACTGTAAACTATAATTATTGCTCACATCATTTGAAATAAAATTTTAGTTCTTGAATCTTGCATTTGTGGGAGATTAGTGATGTTGCTAATTGACATTTATAAATGATGTTTTCGAATACATATATATATACATACATAGTTGAGCATGAATTCACTGTAATTTTTATTTTTGATTCTAGGTAAGTGATAAACAAAACACATGGTTATATGAAGGGTGTATACTGTATAGGTATGTACAAATTTGCTTTTTAGAAATTAAAAAACCAAATATATATAACGTGAAGTTACAACATTGCTTCTATGAGAGAATTATAATGTACGTATTCTTGTAAACAGTACACGGTCATCTAAATAGTTCGAAATTAAACATGAGTTGAATTAGTATTAAATAGGATGCTACTGTTTCATGAAAATCGGATCTGTGCTTTTTAAGTTGGCCGCACACACAGACGGGCAAAGCAAACATAAAGCTTCTCTTCATATCGTTAATAATTTAAATAATTTATGATGAAACGTAAGGACAGCCTAATTTAGGACCAACGTATTCGAAGACAAATCATTTACTGAAATTTATTAAATTTTAAATCGTTTAGCGCCAGTCCCAAAGACAATACACATTATGTATTATTTTATTATCGTTTTACTGTCATCTATTGGCGACCACTGCAAGTAGTTTTTCAATTTTTTTTTGTTTTTGTTTTATTTCGTTTTAATCAGATTTTGATTTATGAAGATGAATGTTGAGTAGAATTTGTTGGTATATAAATGGTTGGGAATTTGATTGTTTTATGAATCTTGAACATATAAGAGTTTATTTTGGCAGGGAGAGAGCATATTTCAAGCATTTCTTTTGAATTTTGTACGTTTAGTCTAATGATTACGTTATAAACTAGTAATATTTGTCTGTATACTAACATTTAGGCTGTAATGGGAGTAGGAATCACACATTAGGAATCCTAATGTGTTGAGCTTATATAAAAGCTCCCCATGCCAAATGGTATGATGTTTTTTCTCATTATTCATTAGGATGAGTTTATCCAAAACAGTATTATCCCACATTTCAATGAAAAGCTTATTTTATTGATAATTCGATTAACACAGTTTCGTTCAAACCAATAAAAACTTGAGAGGTCAATAATTATTTTTTTATTATAAGAGTCTGTGACTTAATTGCCGTTTAATAGTCATTCGAAAATAAACTTTTTAATTGCATTATATAATCTATACATATACACGTTTATTGCCCAGCCGTGCCTAATTATAAATATATATATGCTAACAAATTCCGCTTAATTGGTTACGCGATAATCAAAAATTGTATATGTTTATAGTCTGGAGTGCATATACATATACATATATAATATATAAGATGACAATATATTAAGTTCTAATTTTAGTGTAATACAATAGTTCAAAGCAAAAATGTTTACTATAGTTGTAATTAATATCATGCTGATAGCAGCACCTCAGGTAAGATTCTTAGCACTCCTGTTGTATACACGTATACATAGAATTATAATTTAGAATTTGATCTCATTTCAAGTGCGCGTTTGGTGGCTATTTTAGCAGCTTCACAAGTGTAGTTAACGGCGCCCGAAATTCAATTACAAATGTAGGAGAAAGTGTGACAGGTGCAGTCTCAGGTGCCGTAACTGGTGCAACAGGTGCCGTGTCTGGTGCAGTGACTGGTGCGACAGGTGCAGTGGCTGGTGCAGTGACTGGTGCAACAAGTGCAGTGACTGGTGCAGTGACAGATGCAGTAAATCCAAAAGTTTTGTCAGCCATCACGTCTGCCATCCCGGGGACCGAAACTTTAATTAACAGTGTAAAACGAGCATCCGATATAAGCAATACGGTTACAATGAAAGCTTTCTCAGGTGTCTCAAATGCTGTTAGTGCGGCAATGTATGGCGTGGAGTCAGTTGTAAGTAGAGCTGGTGAACGGATTAGCAATACTGTTGTTCCACTTCCTATCAGTCTTGGTGGCACGTCAATTGGAGATACATTAAATAATGTTTCGGTTTCATTCAGTTTATACGTAAAAATTTTACAAAGTGTTATTGGCCAGGTGAATAATACTTTCACCGATGTGACAGAAGCGTGTGAACGTTTCGTGATCAATGGATTAGATCGGTATAATCCAGGACCTAATTCAGCGTGCTTCCAAAAAGTGGTTGCATTAAAACAAAATTTTACGAACACTTTCGCAACTAATGCTAAACATTGTGTTTATAATGTTATCAACTCGATCAACAATCATATTGCGTTTATAGCTGAATTACAAGAGGAAATAAATTCAGCTATACAATTTGGTAGAATACGTATTGGTTTATCGGCCGATATTATGGCCGCCTCTACAACTATTCCAATGGAAGTTGGAAATATCTACTTCGCGTTTCCAATATGTGAATGGACCCAACTTATTAAAAGTTTAATGTCTCTAGGGCCATTTCTTTCCTCATCGGTTGCACAGTGCTTTGAATAAGATTGAAGAATATAAACGGATATTTTAAAGCAAATATTGTTGTAATTTTATTAATTTATTTGCAGATTCAAAACTGATATATCTCCTTCCAATTTATCACAGAAGACTCCAGCTCCTACTTTACCGTGTAGCTCGCAGCCATCCGTAAAGAACTGTAGTGTTTCTGTTTCCGATAGTGACCCACTTCTCCAAGATCCTCTTGAAGGGCACGTGATCGGAACCCTTTCTCGAACCATAATGTTGGTGTAACGTAGTGTCCTGTCGGAAAACAATTTCACTGAGATACGGCTGATAGTCGGCTGGCTGTATTCGCCGCCATCTGTTCATCATAAATATTGACAGGGTGAAACATAACCTCTAAGACGCGTGTTGCTGTTGTCCTCAGTGTCCAGTATAACCATACAGGCCGTTTTTTGCACCTTCTCGATTGCATTTCTGTAGGTTACTTTCCAAAGATTATGCCGTTTAAGTTAGGTGGGTCTACTACCGGTATTTTATATTTCCTGGTAAAGAGTACGAGTTCAGCATTCGACGAGTTGATTGCCAGTCCACATTTGATGGCCCACCTCATAATGTTTAGAAGGGAATTTTGGATTACCTCCATAACCGCGTTTAAATATTTCCCAGAGACAACTGTCGTTACGTCATTTGCATAAGCGCAATCACTCCAATCCCTTCTCTCTCCAGCTGCAAGAGCAACCCATTAATTGCTATGTTCCAGAGGAGAGGAGACAGGACGCCTGCGTGCGGGGTTCACTTAGCCACCCGCCCCCTAATGGTGGATTCCCCCAGCTCCAAATTAACCACCCAGTATATGATTGATTAGCCTACTTACAGAGTAGTCCACCACAAGGAGTGATAATCCCTCCAGAATTGGCTCCGTCTTTACATTGTTAAAGGCGCACTACATATCAAGGAACGCAAACATACAAAACTCTTGCGAGAATATTGATTTCTCAATTATATGTACCAGGGCATGCAGAGCTGTGTCCACCGATTTTCCTTTGCGTCGAGACTGTGCCCAGTCACTAAGCTTTGTTTTTGATTGTATATAAACATCTATCAGCCGTTCCAAAGTTTCAGAAAGGATGATACATTTGATCTTTTTCCCGCTTTTAGAATAAAGACCAATTTTAAACACCGTTTGAAGATTACTTCTAGCCATGGGAGAATAATCGACGAGTTGTTTTGAATTTCTGCTGGTATAGTTCGGTCAGGACCAGCCGGTTTATAAGGTTTGAAACCTTCAAGTGCCCATAGGATCCGTTTTTAGTTACGATATCTTCTACGCAATGAATGTGTTTCTCGATGAGTACTAGTCTCTGTAGTGTCATCGAAGCTTCCTGGAAAGTTGGTTTCGATGAGAAGTTTCAAAGATTCCTCACTAGAAGCAATCCAAGATCCGTCCGGTTTAATTAAATAACTGGGACTGGTTGGATTAGTAGACAATATCTTTCTAAGATGAGAGATCTCGGAGACTCCCTCCATTTTATCACAGAAGAGTCTTCACGACCTCCTCTGTGCCTTCCTTCCTTCCTTATTTTTATAATTGTAAGTCCTTTTTATAGGAGTCAAAATCCTGAGCATCTCTCGTACTTTTGGTTCTATTAAAGATAGGTCCCCAGATCCTTGGACCACCATGTTCGTTTTTGCTTGCCCTTGAGCTTAACTATTGGGCAAGCAGCATTAAAGAACCGGATGTAGGCACTAGTGATAGTGTCCACACTTCAATTCAGTTATTCCACTGTCGCAAGCGGCTCATGGGCCCCCGGCGTTAATAAATCTTTGAGAATTTCCCTATTTTAGCTCCAGTTTGTCGTTCTGGGATTCCTAAAGGCTTTCCGGGTAGCAGGGTAAACGTTAAGGTTTAATGTTACATATCGATGGTCAGAGAAGGAATATATTCCCGCCACTCTCCATTCCCTGACCATATAGGATAAATATTATCTGAAGCGAAGGTTACGTCAAGAACCTTCTGCCGATTTTAGTAATAAATATGAGTTCTGGCCCAATATTACAAACTAAAACGTTAGTATTTAATAAGTACTCAAAAAATAACTCACCCCTTTCGTTGATGTCTGTGCTACCCTAGAAAGTGTGATGCGCATTAGCATCACATCCAAGAATCACACCAATTTCCAAGAATTTGTTTATCCAAAGTTCTTGGATAAGGACCACGTCCTCTCCTGATCCAGTCAGTCTGAGGAGTAAAGCAACCGATGCCACCTGTAGAAATAGTAACAATAAATTAATTAATTTCTTTCAATTGATCACGAGTAATGTGAGTTATCGCTATATACGATAGCACTCGAGAATGACGAAAACATGGTTCAGAGGAAATTTTTTTAAATATTGTAGGGCAAACTTTTGCCGGCAAAATACATTACCATTTATTTAGTAAGTCGCCCTCGTTGGCACAGTAAGTAGCGTACTTGCTTTGTTATTCGAGGGTCTCATCAATAAAACAATAAGACTTTGGCAATAGTGTCAGAGTACGTAGCCAAATCGATATGCAAAATTATAGTCAATCCAATAATAATAAAAAATTTAGACGACCTTGTCAAGCACTCACATAGTAAAACAGTCGAAAAATAATGTTGTGCTATTGGTCGACATATTTCCGTGTATTGTACTATGTGAGTGCTTGGCAAGGTCGACTTGGAATTTGGTATCGAAATTTGTACATATATAAGTTGGCGATGGGAAATCATCCCGAAATCTTCATCAATTTTAAAAAGATTTAATTTTTAAGGTGAGTCCAATAGATGCTCGTTACGAATGGTTTATTTTGCACTCTTGCTCATACCTGTTTTTCTCGACGATATGAGTATATATACATATTTGTTTAGTGTAATTGTTAAATAGTTTTATGTAAGTAATTTATGTAACGTCAAGGGTTGGTCCCTTGTTCGTTATAATTTTCTTCGTTATATGGAAGAAACGTTACATCAAGAGTGTTGGCTACATCGATTTATGTAAAAATTCTTACTCTCTCTCAATCTGCTATTTTTGATTTCGACGTTTGTGTTATAAAGAAGTAAAATTGTTTAGAAAGTACAGAATAAATCAAGTTGGTCGGATTTAAAGTTGTTCGTTATACATAATATAGAGATCATGTTACCTGGATTTTTAGTTCTCGGGACTTGAGACTTCTATCCAAGTTCGACTGTACTACGTTTATTCGCAAACCGTGACTAATTCTATATATACATACATATGTATATACGCATAGTAAATCGAACCTAATTTGTAATGCATTATACTTAAAATCTGCGGTATGTATATATAAGTGGAGCTCATTATAATGTGAATCAATTGGTTGAACGCACGACAACATAATTGTGAAGTTCTAAAGTTTATTTATTGATGCAATGAAATTTATTGCATTTGCGATTTCCATCGTGCTCGTACCAATATTTGAGGTGCAGGTGAGAATTATCGCTTTCGATTGTTAAATATTTATCGATTGTTCTATTTTTAATGCCAGTGCGCGATAGGTGAACCAGAACCCACTGTAGTAGCAAAAGGCAGATATTTTAACAGTTTCACAAATGCAGTTAGCAGCGCTCGAGAGTCTTTTGCAAACGTAAGAGAAAGTGTGTCAAGTGCAATGAATGGTACGAATTCAACAGTTTTTTCAGCACTCGCGGCTCAACTCCCGGGACCCGGATCTTTATTTAATTCAACAATCATGTCAGCAATCAAAACTAATATCCCGGCGACCGAAAATTTAATCAATTCTGTACAAAAATCATCCAATATAAGTTCAGTTACAATGTCAGCTTTTGCAGGTATGTCCAAAGCTGTTAGTGCGGCAAAGTCTAGCATGGAGTTAATTGTAAATAGTGCTGGTAAATCGATTGGTAATACCGTTGTTCCACTTCTGGTCAGTGTTAATGGTACACCAGCTGGCGAATTATTAAATAATATTTCAATTGCTATGAATTCATATGCAATCATTTTACAAAATTTAGTTGGGAAGGTGAATCAAACTTTCAACGATGTGACAGATGCGTGTCAAGATTTCGTGACCGATGGATTACAACAATTAAATCCAAGACCGAATTCAGCATGTTTCACAACATTTACAGAAGCAAAACAAAATTTTACGAAAACTTTCGTAGGTAATGCTAAATATTGTGTTTATAATGTTATCAACGGTGCCAACAAGCATATTGCGTTTATAGCAGAAATGCAATTGGAGATAAATTCCGTTATGCAAGTTGGTAAAATGCGTATTGGTTTATGGAGCGATATTGTTGCCGCCGCTACATCTATTCCAATGGATATCGGAAATCTTCAATATTCCTTTCCATTATGTGAATCGACCCAACTTTTTAAAAGTTTAATGACTCTAGCGCCACTTCTTGCCAAATCGACTGCTACATGTGCTAATTATAATGTTTGAAGAATATAAATGAATATTTTTAAGTAAATATTGTTGTAGTTTTATTAGTGTTATATGATATATAGTGGTCTCGGACGATTTTTTCTAAGGAGCTTGAGGGAAAAAAGCATCCTAGCTATGAAGGTTTGAAATAAAATGACAAAATACAACGATAATTGATGTCGTACAAGAAAATCGTATATGTTACAATTAAATCAATCAATAAACGAACCTTATTACCGTTTGTACCTTGAATACTGCGACAACTTACTCTCCCATCAAAATATCAGTGGCGTGTGAGTATTTCACATTTGTCATAACATTGAAATGAATCGAAAATTTAGAGGATTACCAAGCCGTGGCTAATTCTAAATATACGCATAGCAAATTGAATCAAATTTGTTATGCATTACATATAGATACTTCAAAAATGTGATCTATATTATAAGGTGAGCTCATTTTATTGTGAACGAATTGGTTGAACGTGCCACAACATAATTATCAAAGTTATAAAGTTTATTTATTGACGCAATGAAATTTATTACATTTGCGCTGGCCCTCGTGCTCATTCCAATATTTCAGTTGCAGGTGATAATTATTGCACACGCTTGTTATATATATATAAGTAAATACGGTTGTTCTTTATTTTCAATTACAGTGCGCATTTGGTAAACCAGAAATTACGGCTGTTGCGAAAAGTAGAATAGAAAGATACGCCCCAATGGCCCCTACCAACGATATGCCAAATACAGTTGGGCTTGCGCCTTCAATATTACCGAGAATAACTGTAACAAATTTTTTAGGCACGGTTGATTATTTTCTTAAGACAACAGGCAATTTTCTTTCACAAATAAGTCACCCAATTGTGTCATGGTTGAATCCCACGTAATCTATAGTAGATTAAGTTTACGTCTAATATATGTAATTTAAAAGCAATTCTTATATAAAAAATAAAGGAACGAGGTAAACTAATAAAAGTTATTATAAAAACCAAAATATTTAAATTCTAGAATTTATAAAATAAACATAAAAAATATTTGTAACATCAATTTCCTTCATAAGTGCCCCGCATTTACAACTTACATGTATTCCTATGTAGCTAACCTGCAATGTCTTTCTAAAAATCTTCGACATTTGTTTGGTTTAGTCGAAAATTGGGTTTGTCCTAGAATTCAGCTGTATACTCGTACATATTATTCCACAATTCTGTTGACACATTATTCAATTATTAAACCATTCAAGTCAATTATTGTTTGGTTCAGCGTACAACTCGTCTCATTTTAAAAAAGTTAAATAATCAATAAAATCATCTTCTTATATTTAATTTAATTATAAATAAATACAGACTTTCCAAAACACACCGATCGTCTAATACTTTTGAACCACAAACGTAACATTTTTTCCTCTTAGTTACTTAATGGCAATATAGTCACAATTATGTCGGGCCCTAAATATCCCAAATCATCTTGGCGGTTAAGCAAAAACAGAGCTATAAAATAATTTCTTGTTTTTGACATTTCGGTGGACCCGTTCAGAATCATATTTTGTCCTAAATCTATCCTAAAAAGCAACAAAAACCATACCAAGATGTCATTCGACCAAGCTATCCAAATTTTATTTCAATTTTGGAAAAAGTCGAACTTGGCAAATCCGAGGTCAAAGATATCCAAATTGAGAGTCCTTTATAAGCCTAAAGTCCTTTATAAAAGATTATAAAATCGCAATTAAAACTAAAATATTCTTTTAATTTTTCGATTTACGTGCTTGGTTATTGTTCAGCCGCATGGCTAATTTTATAAATATGCAGAACACTTTCAGCAAATTAATTCGTTGCACAATAAACAACACGTGCGGGTATTTATATTCACAATCTGATGACCTATGATCCATGGAATCGGTCGATTTGATCCAATAAAATTATAATAGCCGACTGGCATCGATCGAATCGATTCATTTTCTATTACGCCTCATATATTTATATACAAAAGGGGTTTTACTCAATACTCATATTATGCTTGCTGTCGTTGAGAGTGTTTAAGCACACATTACCTATCGTCGTCCTTCTGTCTGCTTATCGATTTGGGTTAATTTCAGAAAATATTTAACTGATTTTGATCGGACGAGACCAATACCGCCATATTCATTCTGATAGCATATTTAAAGCCATCGATTCCCAAGAAAAATTATAAATTATTTCACTCAACCTGATCCCGAGATACCTATTCCCCACGTGGATGGAATCCGACTACACTAAATGTTTTAAAAAATGATTGAAGTGGGCTTTGACTTTTTGTGTCGCGTAGTGGTGTTTGAACGCCTATATGTTTGAAATAGGTTTTTTTTTTTTTTTTTGTTTTTAAATTTGGCTGGAACCCATTCATAAAATGCCCATGGTGCAAACCTTGAATTCTATCAAACCACGCACAGTACATCCTTAGCAAATTGGAAAAGTTTGAACCAAGACAGAGAGGATAATAGATGCACAGGAATTGTCCTGGAATTAAACACTTGAGACCTAATACAATCGAAAGCAGGGCAGCTGCCGATGAAGTGTATACTATCATCATCATCTTCAAGGTATTCATCGCGTACGGCATTACTGGCTAGTCCTGTGCGATGGAGATGACCCTTGAAACGGCCATGGTCAGTATAAGAATCGATACTAGTATTCTTAAGTTATCCTTTTTTAATGAAAGAGCGTAATTAGTCAGCATCGAGTTAGGCTCACTAATAAAGTATATCGCCTTACAGCAGATGGCGGTGTATGACCACGCTTGCTTTAAGTGAACTAAAGCAAAAATTTTGATAATTTTTTTACCAATGTAAAGAGGCAACGGAGCAGTAGGTTCAGGTCCAATGAAACATGAACGTAACACATTTTTTACCAAATTGTCTGCGATTCATTACCTTCAATGTCACAATGCGCAGGTACCCACAAGACCGTAACATTGTTGGCAAAAATTCTTACAAACCTTCACCAGTTTTGACAAAGGATTATTTAAGGAGTTGTATGGATAGCTGTAAATATTATGAGACATCCATCTCCGTACATCAGGTTTTCCTGGATTTCCGGCAGGCCTACGACTCGATCAATCGAGAGAGTTTGTGGTCTGCCCTGGAATACCTAGGAATGCCAACAAAATTGGTACGACTGTGTAGGATGACAGTGAGGCAGTCTCAATGCTGTGTTAAAGTTGAGAACAGGCTATCGACAATTTTTGCAGTTAACTCGGGTGTTCGGCAGGGAGATGCTCTGTTCCCGATACTCTTTAATCTCATGTTGGAGTACATCTTTCGTAAAACTGAAAAACCTCAGCGCAACATCTTATATCGCCAGTCCAATCAAGTGCTTGCATATGCAGATGACATATGCGTGATTGGACTGAATAGCAACGGAGTGAAAGAAATACTTGATCCGCTTGTAGAGTTTTCAGCTTCTGTTGGACTCCAGATCAATGAGTCCAAAACGAAATACCTGATCTCTGGTTTTAGAGACAATGGCACACCAGATTTTAGTAGTGGCCACCACACGTTTGAGGGAGTGAGGAGGTTCAAATATTTGGGCTCTCTTATCACTCACGATAACAGTGTGGGTGAGGATATTAAAGTGCGGCTGGCAGCTGGCAGTCGTTCTTTATATCCTCTAAGGCCACTGCTAAAATCTAAACACTTATCAAGTGCCGTGAAGCTGAAGCTTTACAAAGCGTTGATCAGGCCCGTTGTTATGTTTGGATATGAAAGTTGGGCGCTGACGGATGAGTACGAGAGATGGCTCCTTACATTTGAGAGAAGAATCATGCATGTGATTTACGGCCCTAAACGCGAAATTGATGGTACATACCGAGCTCTGTACAATTTCGAGATCAGAGATCTGATGAAGATCCCCGATATTGTACATGAAGTTAGATCTCAGCGAGTACGCTGGCTCGGTCACGTTCTGCGTGCTGATCCGGAACGAATTGTGCAGCGATCTCTGAAAGGAGAGCCACCATATGGTAGGCGCAGAGGTCGTTGCAGGCGACGATGGCTCCACGATGTAGAGAACGACTTGGCCTCTTCAGATTGTCTAAGACAGTATGAAGACCAAGCTCAGGATCGAAACCGTTGGAGCCAGATTGTTGATTCAGTAAGGGGCCAGTAATGGCCTTTAACACTGTTATTATTATTATTATGGATAGCTGTAATGGCACAGCGAGTAACCGTGATTAACTCCGCTTGAGAAATAGTATAGTAAGTACCCAAACTGCCAGAAGTTCTCAGACCCAGCGATGGGCAGTAGATACCGAAGCCAGCACCCTGTTCAGAAAGCGAGCCATCTGAAAAAAATACTAGCGATTCAGATATTCGCTTGAGAAACTTTGGTGAGAACCACATATTTCTCGATGGGTAAACCACTTCGAATCATTTGTAAAAGTTAAATTCAGGCAACAGCCTGTCATTAAACATGTCAATTTCCGGCACAGCTGGTTTAAAAACTTTAAAAATTAACCTTTGTCCCGATATAGAACCGAACGCGTTCCACGCCCCAACACATTTCAAGCGAAATGCCGCTGAGCAAGCTGTGCTAAGAATGAATGACTGTAGCTGCGGCAGATATAAAATAAACTCCATAGCCAGAGGTGGAGCCGAAGACATGGCTCCAGTAACAGCCCTAGTTGATTACTGGCCAGCAAACCACAGATTCATATGATATATAGCATTGGTAGAACCAGTGATTTGTATTTGAAAAAAAGTTTTTTGGGTGACAAGTCCTAAGAGTTACCAAAAGCTTTTCTACATTGCCAAAAAATTGCTGTGGATCTTTGTAGTTTGTAATCCAGATGATTTTTTAATTAAATTTTTTAATTAAAACTGGGCGGATTACTCCAGCACTCAATGCCACTAGTGGGCCCACGGGGCAATACTCGGACAAACACATATACTTACACATTAAAAACACCCAACCGTGATTTTTCGTCACCACTGGGAATCGAACCCGAGACCCTAGAATAACAAAGCAAGAACGCTACTTACTGTGCCAACGAGGGCGGTATCCAGATGATACTTCCAAGAGAGTTTATTATCTAAAATAATACCAAGTTGTTTGACGTAGGCTGAGCTATTAATCTTATACCGAAAAAGAGGTGGCAGTGAAAATGCATCTGTATTCCTACGTCTAGTGAATACAACTAAGTCAGTTTTAGAGGGGTTCACATATAAACCCTTATCAAGACACCACTGTTCTACAATAAGAAGAGCGTGGAATCAGATAAGACATTCAAATGCTTACCAGAAACTGTCAGAACCAGGTCATCAGCGTAACTTTAAGCGATGAGACCGGATTCCTGAAGTTTTACAAGGAGCTCTTCAATGACCAAAACCCACAATAGAGGTGAAAGCGCCCCTCCTTGTGGGCAACCCCTAGCAACTTTAACTGAAACCGAGTGATAATGAAGCGGAGCGTTTTCCGTTTCGTGGAATAAGATGAGTTTAGATTGTAGAATGTATTTCGTTGCGCTATATGCGGATGCGATTTATATGATGAATATGAATATTCGCTCTTGTCGCGATCTCAAAATGTTTACTAATTCAGATAAATAAAAACAATGTGATGGCCACCACTAAATCTGTTGAATGTTGTAAGAAGACTAATTTATTTATTACAAATTTGAATGTACTTTTCCAATACAAAATATAATCTCAGAGAGATTAAAAGCAAGAACAAAAACTTCTTAAAAAATATAACATTAATTGTACATAATGAGAGTATTAAAAATGTTTGGCAAGTATATAATGCATGCAAATTATAAATATTGTATATAATGAAATTAAATTATACATAAACAGAGGTGAAATTAGGATAATTAAAATAAAATAAATTAACATAAAATTGTACATGACATATGAATTCTAAATGTATGTTGAATACTGTTTGATGAGCAATTATTAATGCTGCTCATTATCACCGAGCTTTCATCTAGCACGGAGATAATGATGTGAGATTTATGCATAAATTTAATTCATTCCACAATGGTAGATTCGATACCAAATTTGGTACAGCACTATGTACTATCGAAGGCTCCTTCAATATCCAGGAAAGTAGTGTAGTTTCACAGGATTTGCCAACCCTGTAAGCATGTTGCATGTTACTGAGCGGAGCGTTACTTAAATGGTGATCTCTGATGAATCTATCAACAATCTTTTCTAAAGATTTCAGAGAGGTTGATGACAGGTAAATAGGCCGAAAAGGGTTGAGGTCGGTATAATCCAACTTGCTAATTTTCGGAATAAAAATAACTTTATCCTTGCTCCAAAATTGTGGAACAAAGCTAAAAGCAATGCAAGCCTGGAACAGATGCAGTAAATATTCTCTTATAAGGGGAATTCCATGCTGTAATTCAGCAGGACAAATACCATCAGAACCAGATTTATTAATCTGCAAGTTAAATTCCAATCAGGAGTTTCAACAATAACGTTAGTGGTTTCGATAATATTGTCGGAATTTAAAGTGCTACAACCCGGGAAATGAGTAGAAGTAACTCACCTTTTTCCTTATTAGAGGAAGTAAGTGAATCGAGTCTACACGTATTATTTCTACTCAAGGTTTTGTTTAGTCTAGCTACAGCAGGTAAGCTATAAATTTCCTCACAGAAATTAATCCAAGATGATCTCGGTGTAGATCATAACGCGTTTTTAAACATCTTTTGTGCATCTAGGAAGCTGCCCCAGGTCAGCTTGAAGATTAGATCTAGTGGATTTCCTTAACCTTTTAAGATCAGAACACCAAAAAGGTTTGTTCCGAGTTTTATGATGAGTGGACACGAAATCTCGAATCCAGTTGAAATTGCTTTCGACAGTGCAGAAGCCTGCAACTCGATATCCACAGTTGAACAAATTTCCATACATGATTCAAGTATGGAACCAACCTCAACAGAGAATGAATCCCAATCGGTTAACTTCCTATTATACGGTAAGGTTTAAGCGACGGTCATTAACAAAAGTTGACTGACACCAAACATTCAGAATATCAAGATCCGAGCACCTTATATAGTTAAACAGAGCAGAACCCCTGTTGTTAACATTCGTTAAGATCATAATCCATTAATAGAGGAATATTTTTATTCTTACACCATGTTATAAGGTATGTTAATTCCTGAGAAGGAGGAGGTATTATGGAATGGTAAAGCAAATAAACTGATGCAACCACCAGTTCAGTGTGGGAGTTAAAACAATCAATAGTAATTCGCGCAGCTGCGAGATCAGCCGAGCTACACTCTTCAATGAGAGAAGCGTTAACATTATTTGAAATATAAATGCGCGCTCGCGTCAGAACTTTTAGAAATAATTCTCCCACTCCCACCAGAGGTGTTGAGTCCAGGAACAGAATCATCATAAAGATAGGGTTCCTGAATTAAGCAAAGGTCTGTAAACGATGTAGCCAGCACCTTAATTCAAATGAAGCTGACTTGCTACCAGCAAAACAAAATAAATAATAAAAGCATTACGGCCCTGAGATAATCTTAAAGAAGATTCTCTCAAGTACGTACTGCGGAGACGATCCGGACCCAGCAATGTAGTCAAAAGACTTTAGATCTACCCGGAACACAATCGATTGGCGGTTAGCCTCTTGTCTGTGTCGGATAATTTTCCATCCCTTGACCGAAACATTTGGATTCATCAAACCGAGTTTTCATTATGCATAACAATAATCAGGTTATTTGAGGCTGGTGTACAACATGACTTTGTAAAAGAGCGCCTTTACTTAGCGCTTTGCGGCCAAAATTATGTCGATTGTTTGTAGTAAGGAAATTTCCACATAAATCTTTTCCGATTATTCGAATTGGGTTGAAAACTTAATTAAATTTTATCGAATTTCTAATCAGCGCATAATAAACTAAAATTAATTTTTTTTTGTTTTTAATTATATCAAATTGTTATTAACTAAACAAAATAAAATAAAAAATCGACTTATACCTGTACACGTTTTTGTTTATCGAAAAAATTTAAATAATTTTAACGATGAAAAGCTCGAGCATAAAAATTAAAAAAAAAGTTTTAGAATTTAGAAAACTTTTTTCCCAATCAATATTCAATTAAAAATTTTTTGTTGTTGATTATTATTTTGTCGTATTTCAGGACAAAAAAGTTTTATTAAATTGTTTTCTTTCCAGATTTTGTGTAATCGGGGAGGGGGGTAGGGCTTAAGATTTTATATATCTAGATAAAATAAATCCAATAATCCGATATAACAAAAAAATATTGATATTCATTGACTTTATACGTAAACGTTTCCAAAACAGAGAGTGAGTTATATATTATAGCTAGGGTGACAATATTTTAAAGGACAACAAAAAAATTAAGATTAGCTGGGTGAGAAGTAATCTAGAAGATATCACAAAATTATTTGATTTGGCATAAATACTCGTACTTAATCCGATTATAAGTCAACTTGTATAATACTTCTTATATATCAAGCATAATTTATAAAAAAAAGATAAGAATAATCCGACATCATCATATCATTTATATTATAGTTTTGTGTACTTAAAAATATTAATTCATTTATTCATTTTTTGAGTTCCTGGCACAAAAACAAGAACCATAAAATTACCATAAATGGTCTCTTATATAAATCCATCATGCATATTTTGTTTAATTTTCAGACACGATACCGATCATTAAAATTAAAATGCTGTTGTATTTTAAAGTGAGTGGTCAACTGGAACGACGTACAATGATGATTTGAAAATGGTTTACTATGTTGTTTTGCTCTCAAAACGTTAGGAGCACCGCTGATACGCCATTATTTTTGTTAAATGAACTTCAACATGTTCCAAAAGCATCCAAAAACAGCTTCCAATTGGATTTTTCTTATACAATTGAACTAGATTTGAAAATTTTGTGCTGCCCATTTTAGGGACATCAACATGTTCTCGACTATATTTTCGATTTAAAACTACTAAATTTAACAAATACAATTATTCATTAGAATTGGAACCTCTTGACCGCAAAGGATCTACTATATGGTGTAAACTATTAAAAATATAAATAAGTACCTATAGAGGTCTCTTGAATCGGCCGCACAAGAATTTCATATTAAAAGTACAATAACATATGATTTAATATATGAAGATATATTTAATTTTTAGTGGATAAAAATAAAAATTAGGGCCTTATTTTTATTTCATAACATGTACTCAATGACGTACAAAGCAATAAAAAATATCATGACTTAAATTTGGATTGAAAAAAATTAGATAAAAAACAACGCCCTAATTTTTTTTGAAGTTATTGAAATTCCATGTAATTTGCAAAAATATGTTCACAAACGATTATGTACCCGACAATATGGCTCATTAAAAGGTTCTAAACCTTCCATAAAAATAAATCAAACTTTCTGAAATTCTGAGTTATATGGAAAACGATTTCAGCAATTAGTGTACAATTTTAGGGAGTTGGGGATTTCAAGCTAAATTAAGATATATTGAGATAAATTTTGATTAGTTAATTATTTAGTAGGAGGCAAATATAAAATAATATTTTGATTAAAATATCCATCATATTGAAGGGAACGCAAAATTACCGAAATTTGTATTTACCTTTTTTTATCATTTTATTATTTGTTCAGCGCTGCTTCATGGCAAAAGATGGTGTTCAATTCAGCTAGTTCATCGTAATCTGTATCTGTTGATAAATTTATTATTACCAAATACGGATGTTACAGTCGTAAAGGTAATATTAATCGCAGTTAACAAAACTTAAAAGTTTCAGGATCAGAAATTCTGACAAACCAGAATATAAGCTCGAGCGCAACATCATTACTCAGTAATATGAAATTATCCTTATTTAAAAATTCCACAGCTATCCCAAACTCATCTATGTTTATCTTTTTTGGTCGGCAACCTTCAAACCACTGTCACTGTTTATCATCTTTATTAATATTTGTTGTTCAATCGATCACCTGATGTTGAAATGTGTGTGAGTGTGTTTAAATTAAATTTAAATATTTAGCTGCAAAACCATATTTTTCAATCTAGCAAAATTTGTGTGGATTTCCAATAAACAGAAATTGCTTTCCGATATTTCTTTGCCAAAAAGTACCGAATATACTGGTAAATCGATTAATTGTTTACACGGTAATGCGGTCTCCATTATATTGGCATAAACATTAATTGGAACTAAATTTTATTTCAAACTAACAAAACAAAACTGGTTAATTGAGGTCGCTTATACTTCGACCATTTGCTTATTTACAACAATTTACTTATCCTATACGTCTTTTATTTCGTCCAAATAATTTCACACTTCAGTCAAATCAAGTTCGAATTACCAAAATTTTATTTCTAGTTTAATAAAGTTTTATCGAATAATTTTGAGAGGGTAATACGATAATTTTTTTAAATCAAGGTCATTTAAAAGTCAACTATATTTTTTGCTTCCAAATCAATAAAAAAATTTCAGATTCACAACATAACAATATAAGTAACATAAATCAATTTTTTTTTTTTAAAAACCACAATTTTCTAGGATATTAAAAAAACTAAAACTAAGAGTATTCAGGTAGTTTTGAGTAATTTTGAAATTCTTATTAATGCACTAACTGCACGGACGAACTACTCCATACGATTTTCAAAATAATTACTAGCATTCAACAGAAATGATCTATCAATATTTATACACGGATTTCTAATTTATTCATTATATTGTCACGAGTAGTAGTAGTTGGCACACCTGAGCCTACCATATTCTGAAGGTGTGTCTACCACTATAATTCATTTTAGTCTCAACCTAAAAATAAATCAAAGATGTATTATAAAATTAATTACCAACTTATACAATAATTTAATACTTATCTTATTTCAAAATATAATTGTACTAGATTTCTAATTTGACAAACAGAAACATTACAAATGTAAAAATAGTATGTTTAAATTTAATTAATAAAGCGTCATTAAGATAATTGCACTCAATAATATTATATAGTGTAACTTCGCCCAAAGGGAAAAGGGAAATTAAAAGTAGTTGTTATTGGTGAGGTGACAAGATAATTAGTGCGTTAGAGTATACAGTTTTGGTCCTTCGAGCCGGAACCAACAAGAATATTTGTGAACGAAAGCCATCTTGTTGGATTGTTTAAAGAACTGCAGCGTCACCACGTCTACTCATCATGGCTCATACGATAAGCTTTAAACGTATTTGAATAATTTGAATAATGGCCGAAACAATTGAAACATTAACTAGTGCGAAGAAACGTTTGTGAGTGATTCAATTTCAGATGACTCAACTTGTGACCTACTTAAATGAAAAGGTTACAAGAACCACAGAGCTTACAATCCGAGCTCCAATATTACAAAGGGAATTTACAGGTGACATGGAGAGCTCCAATAAGCACGACTTTAAGGATAACTACTATCACGAGGTAGCTATAACCTGAATCAATAATTCATTCGAGAACGTAATTTGGTCATCCGCAAGTAAACTTGAATGATAGCACGATACATACGGGTACCTATACACAGCCGACGTAAATCTTCCCAAGATAAACATGCCACCATTTTCAGGAGATTACATGGAGTGGCAGTTATTTTCGGGTTTGTGCCACACCACCATTCATGAAAATCTAACATTGGCTGGTTCACAAGTTCTAATACCTTAAGAGCTTTGTTGAAGTACTTTAATATAACGGATGCTAATTATATCGAAGCATTCCAGAAGGTTCGCAAGCGATATGACCAAAAAAACAGACGGTTAGAAAATTTATTGATATGGCCTTGAGCATATAACCGGTTAAACAAGCAGATCAGTCAAATGTTCGAGTAGTGGTTGATATATCAGATGAGGTGGTCAGAGGTATGAAAGCGGTAGGTCCCGCTGCCGAATCAGGAGACCCATGGTTGATATACGTATCCTACAAGATAAGCTCGATGATACAACCAAAATGTTGTGAGAAATACATTCTGTCGAACATGATTTTCTTACTCTTGAAAATTACTTCAAATTTCTACAATTACAAGGCAATTCCTTAGAATCTGAACAGAAGAACTACCAAAATTTGCATGTATTGCTACACAAGCTGTATGTTTAGTTTGCAAAATGGAAGATCATTTGACTGTGGCACAGCGGCGTGAGTTCATAAAGGCTAGTAAACGATGTTTTAATTGTTTGAATGCTTCACATTCATCATATTACTGCAAGAGTAAGGGCCGATGCGTCAAAAGCCATAAAAAAACATCTTATATTATTCTACATATTGATCAGTCCGAAATAAATAATACGCCTTCAATTACAGGAGCTACGGATAAAAGCCGCAAAGCACAGCATGACTAGTTCTCCCAACACATACTAATATAAAAAACCAAATTCAAGTTCCGCTACAACTAACGCCAACTATACTCAAAGAATAACCAGTTACGTAAACTCGTAAAATACAGCTCTAGTAAACGCTAAAACCAACATGAATAGTTCGTTAAAATGCTGCATTGTTTTGGATTCCGAATCTGAGAAATCCTTGAGCGCTACAACTGAAGCCTGAGCGCTACAACAACCAAGCGATAATATCGCATGTCTAATTATTAATGGCCATAGGGCTACTTGGGAAAAATACATCCAGAGAAAGAATTACAGTGGCTTTATCATCAGTTTAATCTAAGTCAGGTATTTCGGTTCAGCTTATGTTCTACCTGTGGTTACATCGATTTTACCAACCAATAAGCTACAGGTCGATTAGTGGGAGCACCTAAAAAATCTTCAACTGGCGGATCCTGCGGTTATTACATTCTTGTAAGTGTTGATTTTTTCATCGGAGCTGATCATTTCTTCCAAGTCATTAGCAATAGGAAGATTGCAGGCGCTAGTAATCAACCAGTCGCCGGCTGGATGGATAATCATCCATATCGACAAGTCTCTAAGGAAGCTTTGGGAACTAGAAGAGTTGCCATAACAGAGACATTTTATGTTCAAACAACGACGAGGAATAGCGATGGAAAGTTTGTTGTTCGATTGCCGTTTAAAGCATCTCCAACACTGCTTGGGAAGCCCTATACAATGGCATTCCAAAGATTGAAGGTAACAGAAAGAAAAGGAGATGTAAGAGTTCATAGCCTTAGGCTATATGGAGGAAGCGGAAAACAAGAATGAGCCCAACCACTGTTTTCTTCCTCACCACGGCGTCATGTGCAACGAAAAGTTGAGAGTAGTTTTCGACGCGTCCGCTAAGACCAGCAGCGGGTACTCTCTCAACGATATTTTACTTGTTGATCCCACTGTGCAAAATAGTTTATACCAGATACTAGTAAGATTCCGCAAATACCAAGTAGTGTTTACGGGAGATATCGAAAAGCTATTAAGGCAGGTCCTAGTAGCACCAGAAGACTAGTAGTATCAGATGATTTTATGGAGAAGTAGCCCATCTGATGAAATATATAAAAGCATCTAAGATAAGAAGAGTAACCTTAGGAATAGGGTCCAGCATCATTTCTGGCAACTAGACCTTTAAAACAGATAGTAGAAGAAAGCAGTGCTACGTTTCCTGAAACAGCCAAACGGGTAAAGGATGATATATATGTGGATGATCTTATGACCGGCGCAGACATCATCAAGGAAGCGAAAATTCTTAGGTCTACATTTGCACGAATATTAGCGGAAGTTGGTTTTACGCTGCGTTAGTGGGCCTCTAACAATCAATAATTACTTGAAGACGTTCCTGAAGTACAGAAAATTCAGCGGACTGTGCGCGTCTCGGGGAATATCAACAAAGGACTTAGTTAATCCATAATCATTTCTTGTCAGTACAATACGGCAAACTATTGGATATTAGGCTGTCGTGATTTAGTCCGGAAAGTGGTTCATAAATATGTAACTGTGTGCAGTTAATGGCAGGTTTACTTCCAGTCAGAGTTGAACAAACCAGACCCTTCCTAAAAGTTGGAATCGATTATGCATGGGCCTATTGAAATTTACATGTAGCGAGCTCAAATATGTATCTTCGTTTGCCTTAGCACAAAGGCAGTACATAACTACTTACAGAACTAGTGGGTGACATAAGTACAGACACATTTTTGGTTGCCTTTAAAAGATTTACCGCGCCGCAGAGGAGTTTGCAGTGATGTCTTCAGCGACAATGGCACTAATTTCGTTGGTGCCAACAACCAGCTTTTGCAAATTCACGAATGGTTTTAAGAAATTTTTCTAAATATTATCATATCAGAATTTTAACACACTATAAAACGCATCCAGTCTAGGGTTAACAAGAAAAAATTATTGATCAGAATAAAAAAACTATGTACCTACATTTTGTATATTTGGATTAACTTTTTAGCTATATAGTTAACGTTTGTATACAGATATATGAACCGACAGTTAATTAATGTTAATCCAATTTACGTTTATAGTTTATTTTATCTACATATTATATCTGTATACATAGATAAATTATATGTTTGAATTTATTTAACATTGTGCGGGTTAGTGAGGTGGAAGGGTTATATTCATATATTGTACATACATATATATAGCAACAATATTGTGCAAATCATGAAGCACAAAAATAAAATTTTTTGGATAAATAAATTTACATATTTATTGATATTATATTTTATAGGTAGGTCCCTGTGGTCGGGGGGCACTCACATGTCTCGTAAATCTTAATTGCACGAACATGTTTCCCAAGAATACCGTCTAAACGGTTGGATCGCCGCTGACGACCCGCATCCGTAAAAAATAAATCAAATTTTATCAAGTTTATAAAGTCAACAAAAAGAAAAATGGATACTGCCAAAAAAACACTGGAACTCGTTGCTTTTCAAGAAACTCGATGGCCTAAAAAAGGAGCCCCATGGCTATACGTTGCTCTGCAGTTGAGATGACCTCGGAAATCTTGGAGATAGATTGAGATTTGGAGTATTATAGAACCAAAGTAATATTCAAGAAGCGAGACCGCTTGAAGTGTAAGAATTATCACGGTAAAGCTCTCCTTTGCACAACATACAAGTTACTATCCTATACATTATATTGGATAGAATCACCTCTTCAGCGGAGGGCTTGGTTTGTATAAAGGAGGATTTCCATCTATCTCCGTACATCAGGTGTTCCTGGATTTCCGGCAGGCCTATGTCTCGATCAATCGAGTGAGTTTGTGGTCTGCCTTGGAATACCTAGGAATGCCAACAAAATTGGTACGACTGTGTAACATGACAGCTACGTAGTATCAATGGTGTGTTAAAGTTGAGAACAGGCTATCGAGATTTTTGGCAGTTAACAAAGGTGTTCGGCAGGGAGCTGTTATGTCCCCGGTATTCTTTAATCTCATTTTGGATACATATTTCGTAAAACTACTTAGTAGCTCTCTGAAAGGAGATAGTAGGCGCAGAGGTCTTTGTAGGCGACAATGGCTCCACGATGTACGGAACGACTTGACCTCTTCAGTTTGTCTTAGACAGTATAAAGACCATGCTAAGGATCGAAACCATTGGAGCCAAATGGTTGACTCAGTAAGGGGCCAGTAATGGCCTTTAAAAACTGATTATTATTATTATATTTTATAGGTCGACTGAACCACAATATAATTATTGCTGTAGATTTTTTTTTTTTAGTAATGCGGATTCTATTTACTTCCGTCACTGTTATATCACATTTTCCACATTAGTAAAATTAAAAATTTCCAATTTTCCATCTACCAAAAAAAAAAAAATATTTAATTAAAGTAAAGCTCCTGGATTTTGTATATGTACGTATATGCCATAATTTTCATTTTTAATTCATTTTTTTATTTGGGCCCACCCTTTTTACGCGATATACGATAAGCGCGGATTATTTCAATTTCGATTAGTTAATTCGTTATAATGTCGATACCATGTACATATATGTATAATATACTGTTAATTATAAATTAATTTGAATATTTTATAGAGTTCAAATTAATTTGTATATTTCATCAACGCGATGTATGTATGTCTATACAACGTTAATGAGATTTTGATCCATGATGATGAATATTTTTGTAAGTGCAGAAAATCATTGTATTAATATTTCAAACCATTCTAAGCACTTTATAGAATTTTAAAAATTTATATTTGCTTAACATCGTTTTTGAATTATTAATTTTGTTTTTTCTATTTCTTCTTAATTTTGACTTGTAGTTATATTTAGCTTATTTTTCATAAACTAGGTTATGCAACACCACTCGTGATTATACTTAAGAATATATATTAAATAATATACAAACAAAAGAGTTATGAAAACATGACTTGCGTTTATGTATATAGTGCATCAATGTTCTAGACATTTTCCACAAAAGCATAAATACATATTAAGTTTATCACTTCTACGAAATTAACAAAAAAATTTTAATGAATTTCCAAGTTAATTTATAACATGCATCATTGCATGCATATAGCATATCCATATATGTATACATATAATGCATTTTCATCTCTTAGAAATGTATTTATGTTTGTGTATGCTGATTATAATTACACAAACAGTATACAAAATAACTTAAATGTTAAGTGAAAATGATAAAGTAATTTTCCATCATCAGCATCGCATCACCGCACTAGAAACTAAGACCGAGTATATAGTACTCGTATATACACATATACAACCATCCTAACATTATGAAAATAACACATTAGGAACCAAGAACGAAAAACCATGAAAACTTTTTTTTTTTTTAATTTAAAAACTTTTCGTTTTAGAGACGATGTATACTCATTATATGAATAAATGGGAAGCATATACATACATATGTACATTTTGGCAAAATTTTCATCACATTTTTTGAAACTAGTTTTTCACATCTATACACACACATAACTATATATGTAACAAACAATTTTCCAGTTAGGTGCTATATAAATATATGTACATAGCTAATAAGTATATGTACATATATGAATATAAGGAAAACAACTGTGCGCGAGGAAAACACCCGTTTCTACCCTCCTAATGAACGTTTTTATTTTGTGTTTTTACCGCGATAAAAAAGTGTAACAAGAAAAGTTATATGTGTTAACGATAAGAATAAAATTTGAAGTTTTCTTTCGTGTTTAAGAAGTTTGTGGGTTTATTAGGAAAAATAGTTTCATCTGCTTATATGCGGATATAAATACATATATGTACATATGTATATATGTACGTTTTATTGTGAGCCGTTAACAAAACGGCTTAATAAAATAGTTATATAATGTTAAAAAGCAAGTTTATTTATATGTATTTGTTTCTTCATAATATTGATATTTTTGGCTGGTCTCTGTTATTTCATTCAATTCTGTAACTTCATAGTGTTATCCAAAAGCAGGTGTTAAAAGTAAATATTATGTTCCGCAAGTATTAAATAATAGCGTAAACTGATCGCAAATCGTTTTCGCAAGTGGTGGCATCCGGGCTACAAAGTACGACCCCACACAAATCACTAAATTTCCAATACTCCAAAGATACATCTATATGCTTGAAAAAATATTTAAAAGCATCGAAGCGCTAAATACACGGCTTATAAAACAAGGGAGATCCATAGATGCTTTAAACAGGCGACTAGATAGCCGAGAAACTGTCGATGAAATAACATCCATATTATACTAAACTAATCTGGTAAATAAAACATTATGAATTGTAATCTGGACCGCAAATGGAATATCAAACATATTCCAGAGTTACAAATCTTTTTAAACACTGAAGAAATTGATATTTTTTTAATGTCAGAGAGCCATCTTACTAAAATCTCATATATTGTTTCTTATTACGCTTTACATCCAGTGAAAGTCTCTCATCGGCCATCTCACCACTCGCCCGTCATTAAGACTGTTAGTTCCACGATTGTTAACAAGGAAATTCCACCTAGACTAATAAATAACAAAACCAATTGGAAATTATGTAAGAAATTGATTGAAGACAACACCGATCTTCTTGTACCAATCAAGCATCCGATTCAATTAGAAAATGGAGTGGAACTATTAATCAATAATATACAACAGCATGGGATAGCACATCTGTAATTCAAAACAAGAAGCGTAATCATTTGACTTATCCAGTCGAGATCAGGGAGTTGGTTAATGAAAAACGCAAAGCAAGAAAAACATGGCGGAGAAACCGAGCACCACAAAGAAAAAATTATTTTTAATTACCTTTGTAATAAGCTTAAGCAAGTACAATACCAGTGCACAAGGAGGATTGTGAGGAAATACTACCTGTAATTCTACGAGAGTTGGATGATGAAATTAACCATCACATAAATACGAAAAAATCTCATGGCTATATGATTTAATTACAGGTGAAATAGTTAAGGCACTTCCTGAGAAAGGGGTGCGAAAACATCTTGATATAATCAATGCTTCATTTTGACTGAAATATGTACCTTTGCAATGGAAAGTAACAAAAATAATTATGACGCCAAAGCGGAACAAACGTTCTAATCATAAAAAGTTATATAGGCCAATTTCTCTGCTTCCAGTACTTTCGATAATTTTTGAGAAACTGTTATACAAAAGGATGAAACCTCTATAATACTTGAGAGAAAGCTGATACCACCACATCAGTTCGAATTTAGAGAAGGCCACTCCACCATAGAGCAAATTCACGGCATTTCAAGTATTATTGAAGATGCACTTGAAAATAAGAAAATATGCTCAACAATATTTCTGGATGTAGCACAGGCCTTGGATAAAGTATGGCATCCTGGATTGGAATATAAACTGCATCGAGATTTGCCTAAAGAATACATTCAGATATTGAAATCTTACATTAATAACTGATATTTTCGCGTTAGATGTGAAGAATAATTTTCGAGCTAAATAGGGTATCTGCAGGGGTTCCCCAAGGTAGCGTGCTGGAGCCAGTCTTGTATTTACTTTACACAAGCGACTTAAAAAATACAAGCGGGACAACAATAGCTACATTCGC
Source organism: Tipula unca (assembly GCA_951394425.1). Classification (NCBI taxonomy): domain Eukaryota; kingdom Metazoa; phylum Arthropoda; class Insecta; order Diptera; family Tipulidae; genus Tipula; species Tipula unca. Next base: position 221,969,643 of record OX596380.1, read on the forward strand.
GGACGATACTGCAATTGTAGCTACTGGTTATAACGTAGACGGATCAACTGGGCCAAAAAATGGAGCATTAAGCTAAATGAAGAAAAATCAACTCACGTTAACTTTTCCAATTAAATAGTTAACTGGGTACCAATAGAACTAAATTCCAAACAAGTTCCATATGCACAGCCAAGTATCTTGGCATGACTCTCGATGGTAAGTTAAAATGGAAAAAGCACTTTACAAAGAAAAAGGAGGAACTACACAAGTAATACACAAATAATACAAGCTTTTCAAAATAAAGTGTTACGTGGATTAGTGAACGCTCCTTGGTACATAAGAAACGATAACCTATGTACATAGGGCCCTCCGGATGGAAAAAGTCAGCGAAGAGATGACAGTTCAAGCAAAGAAACACATACAACGCCTTGGTCAACATCAAAATGTTGAGTTATGTGGTATGCTGAGTAACACAAATGGAGTACGAAGGCTCCAAATAAAGAAACCGCTGGAATTGGAAGGACCACAATAGGGCGGCTAAATTTTTAGAGACTAACTAATGGGTTATATCTCTGCAAAATAAACATAAGAAAGATAGATAAATTACTAGATGATATATGTAATCAGTTGAATATATAATAAAATAGGGTGTGTTTCAATAGAGGCATTGACGTTTATAGCCAATTAACCATTGGTTTATATTCCAGTGTTGCAACTATGTAGAAACCATCAACTGTCTCTATAGTACCTCCCCGCGGTAGCACCTGGACAAAGTTTGTTTTGCATGACTAATGTATCACAACGGATGAACTTCTAGAGACGAGTGTAATAAACAACAAAACGCAATGGATAAAATAAACAAGGAAAGTAATACCCTAGGTGGCACCCCTGATGTTAGAAGGAAAATACATTCTCTTCGGACGTCGCTAAAGGATATCAACGCTCAAATGAGTAAAGAAGAATAATTTTCATTCCAAAGAATAATGAAGAATAACATAATTCATATTTGCAAAAAAAAAAGTTCAGAGTCGGAACAAATTCCGAGTACATCAGCAAATGTAATAAACAGCGAGGAACTGTTGAATAAATTTCAAGCTGAAGTTGTTGAGCTTAAGAGAGAAAACTCTACACTAAAAGAAAAGGTTAAAAATAACAAAGCTGAGGAGGATTCAGCACGAGTTAAAAATCGGTCTTTTAACCATATTCAGCCATCAACCATTCAACATGATCATTCAAATAATTCCAACTAGTTGCTGCGGGAATCTCCAGTTTTTCAACAGGATAATAGAATCAATGCTCTGAGTCAAGAGGGATATTGCACAGATGAGGAAGAACTGTAAAACAAAGTTGGCAGTGCTGATAACAGAAACACCAAAAAACGTAGGCGCACAAAAACGAAAACGCCTTCAAAACATACGACACAAAGTGTAACACAATAACATTGAACAGAAAAATAAAAAATAACACTGCCTCCACCCATTAACTTAAGCAACATCAACAATTTCGAACTTTTTCGACAAAAACAGCTACAGTAAAATTACCGTGCAAAATGAAAATGAATACAAAAATGTTAAAAAACTATTGGAAGAATTAAAAAATGAAACCAGCAACCAACTAGAACATATCGAATATCACACCTATCAGCTGAAGAGTGAAAAGGCTTATAGAGTGGTTATCAGAGGCCTACCATCATCCATTAGTCATGATGAAATTAAAGCAGACTTAGAAAAAATGGGACATGAAGTCGCAGGTGTTACCAACATATTCAAAATGGTCATAATTGATGGTGTAAAAGTCAGGAAACAATTTTCATTGTTTTACATCGATTTAAAACAAAAAGACAACAATAAAGAAGTATTCAACATAGTTGCATACTGTACATTAGGACTTGTCGTTTGTCAACAGCACGTGTTGTTCTCGTGTATATTCTTTATTTGGGCAAAATAGAGGAAAAGTCATTGAATCAAAATATTTTTAAAGTTGATTTATGCTATGCTCTATTTAGCGTTTATCCAGGGTGCACCAACGAGGTGGCGGAGCTATTTTGCACCCCATTTTTAGGGATGCAAAATAGCTCCCCTGCGACCAAAAATCTTTTTCCAATCCCAATTCCATTCAATATGTCAAGTTTCATGATAATCGGTCAAGGATTGGCTTAGTTCCGTTCCAGATGGCCATATTCCATAGCTGTATCCAAAAATCTTTTTAGAATCGTTTTTCTATCAAATGAAGTGTCGTTTTTGGTGAATTATTGTTTTCGGTGAATTGTCGTTTTCGGTGTATTGCGTTTTCGGTGAATTGAGTTTTGCGGTGAATTGTTTTTTGGTGAATTGTTTTTCTGTGAATTGTCGTGGAACCTTCGATATATGTACATCAGTTTTGGTACTATGAACCAAAACAGTCTAGTCCTAGGCCTATATTTCGGAAAGTGAGTGGTTTTCTTCCGTTAGACCAGACCCACACCTATATATAAACATTCTTCGGCTATGATGGCTCTTTACTATAAACACTCGAAAAAATTCAGACACTTCGATATATATATTTCAGTTTTGATACTTAATTGTGGCAATAGGTAAGATAAATGCCTTACTGGTCTTTTGATCATTCGCATTTTTGTCTTAATTGTGGCATCTCTATAACTGCTGAATCTATGCCTGAATGTAGTTCAATTACGCATCAATCATTCATAACAATCATGATTGTAAAAATTGAAGTGAAACTAAATAATCACTTGTGCAGCGACGCCAAAATTGCTGGTTCATTTGTTGAGGATGTTGTCATCGAGAAAGTGTATTTTGTTTGTGTAGGGTGACCACAATTTGAACTAGAACTCCAACTACCCTTTTCAGATGATACTTCATCGTTGACGGCAGCTTCCCAAGAAACATCGAAATATGGAGAAGTCGGTGGAATGAAGTACCATGATGTACCTCGCTCTGCAGAATATTGCTGTAGTTCAGGTGACATTTTGGTAATTTCTTTTAATTCTCTGGCCGCATCTATGAACGTTGAGCTGTTGCTAATTCCACGTCTTGATTGGAATCGCCTTAAATCTGCCAGGAAACATTCTCTTGATAAATCTGTCGCCAGCTTTAAGTGTACGGCTTTGCTTCCCATACAGACAAACACCACCAAATAGCGTCGATTTTAATCTGTCCGATCCAGCATAATCAACGCCGGTTTCCAAAAATGCCCCGAAAATGTAACCCGCAGCATGATGGTAAGTCACTCCATCAATTTAAGGGTAAATAAGCATGGTCCAATCTTCCACCTACTCTGAGAATTGAATTATCTAAAAATGAACAATAATAATAAACAGTATTTAAAAGCCATTACTGGCCTCTTACTGAGTCAACAATCTAGCTCTAACGGGTTCGATCTTGGGCTTGGTCTTCATACTGTCCTACACAACCTGAAGAAGCCAGGTCATTCTCTAAACCGTGGAGCCATCGTCGCTTGCAACGATCTCTGCGCCTACCATATGGTGGCTCCCCTTTCAGAGATCGCTGTACAATTCGCTCCGTATCAGCACGCATAACGTGTCCGAGCCACCGTACTCGCTGACAATATCGAGACCATTGTTCAGGTGAATCAATTGGGCCCTACTATGCAATTCGCTTCGCTACAGTAGGCAAAGGAACAAAAATGGTAAACAATAGTGAATTTATAATATTGTGTTCCATTTTCTTCCTTTGCCTATACTATAGCAAAACGATAGCCGACGAATTCCATATAGCAGGGCCTCAGCTTTCTAATATAGTGAATGATCGAGTGCCCAATCGAGCTTCTCCAGCCATAATTTTTGGAACAGAATTTTGACTGTATGGTAGTAGGGGACAACCACCTCATTGGATGAAATAATCTTGACGCCTGAGACAGTAGTACTCTTTACGTGTGTGTATTCCAACTCTCTAACGTTACCTTAAATTGGAAGAAATCATACCTGGAACTAAATTCAAGACCAAAGACCTTTACTGCGTAAAGTCATATTTTTCTGTAATGCTGCCCGTTGATATTTGGACATCAAATCGGTTCATTTGAACTTTTATCAATTGAATCCAGAAAAAAATATATTTTTTTGCATTCATTCATGCTTCGACCTGGTACACAATAAATCTATTTGTAACAAAATTTAAATTCTAAGTGGTGGCCTCTGCTCGTTTTGAAATGTACTTAATTTAACATTATTATAGGTTTTCCAACTGTTTTAAAAACAGAGTGTGGAAAGGCCTTACTATATACAGTGCTGGCTTTAATGTGCACTGCGCCTTCAGGGTTAGCATCGTCATAGTTGTATATTGGTTATGGCTCTATTTTTTACTGCGGTTGGTAGTGGTGGTCTTCCGTAAACTAGTTCGTGTGGTGTATAGTGAGTGGCGCAGTGAGGCGTGGTATTGTAAACAAATATGGCGTAGTGGCACATTTCGTCCCAATTGTTTCTGTCGTTGTCTGTGAAGGATCACAGGTATTCTTGAAGTATGTTATTTTTTTTTTCAAGTGCTCCGTTAGGTTCAGGGTGGTATGCTGTGGTTATAGTTAAATGTTTGAGTTTCAGTAATTTGCATACTTCTTCAAATGTTTTGGTTTTGAAGTTGCCACCTTTGTCGGTAAGGGTTTTTTCTGAAATCCCGTGTTTCGTGATATAATATTCGCAAAGGACTTTGGCTACTGTATTTGCATTTTGGTTTGGGATCGGGATCGCACCGGAAAATTTGGATAAGTCGTCTTGGAGTGTGAGAATATAACTGTTTCATGTCTTTGTGTTTGGTAAAGGGCCTACGATGCCGAATGCTACTCTTTGGAATATATATTCTGAGGTATAGTTGTGATTTAGAGAGGGAATTTCTTATAAAGCGGTTTATGTCATAGTAAGCATGTTTCGTGTTTGCCTAATGGTGAATTGTGGTATTCGTCCAGTTTCCTTTGATCTATATAGTACTATACTTCAATGTCAGTTGTTACTGGTTTGCCTGTTATGTCTGCTTTTTCCAGTTCCTGTTATTTAATAGTGATTTGGTTGGTTTTATTTTCCTTGTGTTCTGTTGTTTTTCGTTCAACTGTTTCTTGATTTTTTTGGTTTTGTGCTCTAGTAATTGTTAGTACTTCATTGTGTCGGATCCTGCTTAGTGCGTCGGCGTTTGTGTTTAATATTTCTGGCTTGTGAATTATTTCAAAGTGGTATTGTGTTAGTTTTATTGTGATAGTTCTATTTTAATATGCGGTTCGATAATGAGCTTCTGTGACGATAATGAATTTCTTTCCTTACAGGTATGGTCTGAAATTGTTTACAGCCCAGTATATTCCTAACCTTTTTTTTGTTCGAAGGTTGGGTAATTTCTTTCGCATTTTCCAAGGGCTCTCTAGACGTAAGCATTCGGGTATTCACTTGCGTCTGTTGTGAGGATGAATGGTCGATTAAGGTCGGATATGTCTAAAAATGATTGGATTTCTCGTACGTTTTTTGGTTGTGGGAAGTCTTGTATTGCTCGTGTTGTTTTTGGTCTAGGTTTGATGCAGTCTGGCGTAATAAGATTACCGAGAAATCTGATTGGTTTTTTGAGAAATTGGCCTTTCGCGCATTGCAGTTTTAAGTTGGTTTCAACGGTTCGACAAGTTTCAAAGGTTTCAATTAGTTTGGCGTTATGATCATTTAAGTTTTTTCCGTAGACGATTACGTCGTCTAGGTATACAAATCCTTTTAATCCTTGGAAACCACGGAGGATATGATTAATGGCTCTTTGGAATGTGACCTGGGATTTTTTGAATCCAAAAGGCATTCTCTTGAGCTCGTTTGTGATAATCACGGGGACTCATTTAAATTTGATGGTAACCACTGGCCATATCATTTATGTTCGGGAGTGGTAATGACTCGCCTATTGTCGCTTCGTTTCTGAATTCGACTACTACTCTCCATTTCGGTAGCCCGTCTTTGCCTGGTTTTTTCGGTACTGCTAACAATGGACTGTTATATGGACTTAGTGCTTGGCTGGATTTTTTCTTCTTCTAACATTTCACTGACTTGTCGGTTTATATTGGTTTTATGTACCTGTGGGAATTTGTATTTCTGATCATGGATCGGTTTGGTGTATGTGTATAAATTTATGTCGTATTTAATAATTGTCAGTTTGTCCTCTTCTAAGAAGAATATGTCTTCGTATTTCATGCAAAGTTCTGCTGTGTTCTCCTCGACGTTGTTTGTCAAGTCAAGGTTTTTAGATAGGTTTTGGTATGTGTGCAGGTTCAGTTCAGAGTAAAATTCGTCTAGGACTCTGTCTTCCGGCAGTGTGTTGGCGACTAGGATTTCGAACGCATTGGAAATGTATTGGTCGTCGTTTTTTGCGTCATTTGAAAAATGTACAAAGCCTGTTCCCGCTATATAATATGTCAATTTTATGTTTTTCGAAGATGTGTCTTCGTATTTCTCCGTCTTCTAGTCTATGTTTTATGGTTAGATTGTTTGTGAGTTGTATGACCGGGTCAATGAAAATAAAAATGTTGTAATGCAACAGTGTAAGTCATAATTATATACTAAATTCTGTGGGTGCGGGTATGTATTCAATTCCGCACAAAACACTTTAGACATACGTACATACATACACGAAAATTGAAAAAATACAAAATGTTTCACAATGAAAATGCTAATAAATCATAAAAATGAAAATCAGCCCAATAAAATACACAGTTTTGGTTTATGGTTCGTCATATTGTTACAAATCCCGTGTGAATAATATCCCAACAAAACGACAACGGCGGCGGAAGAACTATAGCTATGTACAATACGAGAAATAAAATTTGTTGGCGTTCCATCGTTATAATTCAAGCAACGTACATACGTATGATACGGAATGCGATTGGAACGGATACAATTTATTTTTTCCAGTTTTTTTTTTGTTACTCTTGTTGTTGTTAAGTGTATCGATTTCCCTGGCACATAATTCTATGAAATATGAGTTTTTGGTATATGTACGTATATACATACATACATATAGCTCGTAGAGTCTTGTGGCAAATTGAAAATATGTAAGATGGAAATAAGAAAATTGTTGGCAATATTTTATTTATAAATAGAAGAGAAAAATAAATAATTTTTCATATTTTCAATTTATTATATTTATGTATATATGTATGTATGTGTATATATAACCGGAAAATATGTATATAAGTGGAATTCATATTATTGGGCTGAATGATCGCCCCCGCACTTTATTTAATGTGTATATATAGGTATAGAGTTTATGTCGTGAGTGTGGATGTGTGCACCCAAAATAAAATCAAATTGAAAATTTTGTTTGTTCTGTGTGTCTCTGACGACATATATACATACATACTCGTAATTTATATGTTGTGACATATTTATTTTTTTGGACATAATAGGAAAACAAGTCAAATTGTTATTTATTTATTTATTTTTACCGTTATACCGACAATAATAATAGGACAGTTTTCCACATTTTCCTGTGACATTTGGCAAATTGATTTCGATTTATGTCCCATCTTCGCATCATTTTAAATAAATAAAAAAATATATCCTCCTAGTCTGCGATACACCACCACCTCCCCCCTATTATCTACTATCGACTTTCTATGGCAGTTTATTTGACTTGATTTTTATTTACTGCACGTTACAGTTTTCCCAATGTGACAAGTTTTTAAAGTTTTTGAGGGGAGAAAGTTTTTTAAAACTTTATATTAGTTTTTTTGCTGTTGTTATTATTATGACGTACAGGCGGAGGGTCGATATTTGTAAAAATGAATGCGATAAAATGGCTGCATATATATAAAAATATAATTATATGCAAAAATTCAATCATTTATCAAACCATGGTTTGACACCGTGGTAATAACACAAAATCAGAATATATGTATTCATCAATAACACCTTAATTAGATTTTTATTTATCAAAATAATTAATTAAATCGCCATACAAAATATATACCGAGACACCCACTGACCCGGACCAAAACTTACAAAAATAAGATACGCGAGGAGGAGTAGGTATAACATCCACCCGCAATGATTAATTGAATTTTTCTTAAGATGATATACCATAACGTTTTATTAATGATATTTTGCTGAAAATGTGAAACGTGCTATTTATATATACATACATAACAGGTATACGTATATAGTGTCAGATGGCTAATTGATGTGTCAAAACCGTATTTATATATAAAGATTCATGTAGCTGGTGGTGTTTACATAATTAGTCAAATTTATTATTGTATGTATATATATATGACTCGTATTGTATTTAGTATATAACAAATGATCATTTGACGTACGCCCCATATAAACGCCTGTGTGATGAGCGAATGCAAATTTAATTTCCACCCTGTCGTTTGTGTGGTGCGGCGACAAACGACAACAAATTTTCATCGAACCTTCTTAAAATATATAGCTATTTCCATAAATTGTCATTCAATATGTTAACTAAGTGAAATTTGATATACATAATTTATACAATACGCATAGGCATATATACGAACTTCCGCACCTCCACCCCATCCCGCAATCATTGAATAAATAATACGCATATATTATATTCACGATTGCGATTCTTATCGGATTTTATTTTTTATATAAATTACATACAGAATTTTCCCAATTTTTCTTCCTCTTGTGCTCCTTATCAATTCAATTTTATGCTGCCAACAATATTTTTTTATTTTTTATTAATGATTGATAAAATAAATAAATTAAACTTTTAGATGTATAAATAAAACATTTTCCCAATTTTCAACATTGCGAAAATTACCATTTTTACCCATCTCTCGTGAACTTCATTGCCATGATATAAATTTTACAAATAATCATAAGATTAGTTAACAGGTTGGCTGGCAACGAATATTTGAGGTTATCTCGCGGGCTATTGATTGTCCTAATAAAAAAAAAATCAGTGTGAAGTTTATCTTAATCCTAAATAAATTTGAATGAATGCGTGTTATTGTGAAGTAATATACGACATTCGAATGAACTGACAATTTGTTTGAAGCAATAGCACTCTTCAAAGTTTTAAGATTTTTTTATTCTGTCAAAAAAAAAAAAAAAATCAACTGTTTATAAAATCAACAAAAAGAAAAATGGATACCGCCAAAACAACACCGGACCCCCGCTCAAGTACCCGGATACGAGATTTAGGATCGGCACGTGGAACGTGCAATCACTTAGAAAACCAGGAGCGTTGGAGGGTCTAATCACGTGCATGAAAGAGTATCGGCTGGAACTCGTTGCTCTTCAAGAAACTCGCTGGCCTCAAAGTGGAGACCATGTGTCCCAGGGCTATACGTTGTTCTACAGTGGAGATGACCTCGGAAATCTTGGAGCTGGATTTCTTCTTGGGCCGCAGGTAAAGAAGGCTGTTTTGGATTTTCAAGCAGTCAATAACCGATTGTGTATGCTTCGCCTGCGCATGAAGTTAGCCAACCTGTCGATAATTTGTGTACATGCGCCCACAGAAGTAAGCCAGCCCCAAGATAAAGACTCATTTTACAATGACTTGGACGATCTGATGGGATCTATACCCGAACACGATGTTAGAATGGTAATTGGGGACTTTAATGCTAGAGCTGGCAGAAATCAGGCCGACTTGTGTGAAAACATAGGTCCGTACTCCCGACACGAAACTGCGACCGATAATGGTGAGAGAATGATGTACTTTGCAATTGCTCATGATCTTAGAGTAGCAAGCACATTCTTCCCTCACAAACAGATACACCTAGAGACATGGACACATCCTCGCAAAACATCCCGGAGCCAAATTGACCACGTGTTAATTTCAAAAGGGCGAGCTCGGGTTGTGCAGGATGTGAGAACTTATCGGTCAGCAACCAAATACGTAGGCAGCGATCATTATTTGGTCGCTGCAAAGCTACGGTGGAAGTTTTCGTACAGGTCGGGGAACACAGCGAAACGGATGGAACGTTTCGACTGTGAAGGTCTGATAAATGAAGATCAAAAGAAACGATATCAGGATCTTGTCAGCGACAACATTGAAGGAGCTAATTACCAGTCTGACTGCGTGAACTCTGTCTGGGAGGTACTGAAAACTTCGGTTGTCAGTGCTGCTCAACAGACTTTAGGTATAGTGAAAGTCAGACCCAAGAATGATTGGTTTGATGACGAGTGTCGTCTTGCAGTTGAGCAACAAAATATAGCCCATAATGAAGTGCAACAACGTCTCACAATCGCAAGAAAAAACAAGGCAGCTCTTGCAAGAAGGGCGGCTAAGCGGATTTGTAGACGGAAGAAGCGAGAATGGTGGAAGGCCGAGGTTCTGAAAGTACAACAACTCAGCAATGAGCGTAGTTCACGTAATTTCTTTAAAGGAATTACTGGATTGCACCATACTTTCAGGCTTTCGTCAACCGCCATTCGGGACCGGGATGGAAACCTCTGTGTCAACATCGACGCAGTACTTGACGCATGGAGTGGACACTTTACTGAGCTGCTTGATGTTCATCATGCATCACAGACTGTTGTTGAGCCACCTCTAGAACAGTCTGCGGAGATTTGCACTGAGGAGCCATCCCATGAGGAATTCACTAAGGCCATGCAGAGAATGAAACGAAACCGCTCACCTGGAGTGGACTGCATTAATTCGGAGCTCTTGATATTCGGAGGGGATACTTTGTGGAACTGTCTTTTCGACCTTATTCGATTAGTATGGCGAACCGAAGTTATGCCTGATGAATGGAAAGTGGCCGCGATATGCCCCATCTTCAAGAAGGGAGACCGCTTGAAGTGTGAGAATTATCGCGGTATAGCTCTCCTTTGCACAGCATACAAGTTACTGTCATACATTTTATTGGATAGAATCACTCCTCTGGCGGAAGGCTTGGTTGGTGACTATCAGGGAGGATTTCGTCCGAATCGATCAGTCACTGATCAGGTCTTTTCGCTGCGGATGATTCTATCTAAATATTATGAGACATCCATCTCCGTACATCAGGTTTTCCTGGATTTCCGGCAGGCCTACGACTCGATCAATCGAGAGAGTTTGTGGTCTGCCCTGGAATACCTAGGAATGCCAACAAAATTGGTACGACTGTGTAGGATGACAGTGACGCAGTCTCAATGCTGTGTTAAAGTTGAGAACAGGCTATCGACAATTTTTGCAGTTAACTCGGGTGTTCGGCAGGGAGATGCTCTGTCCCCGATACTCTTTAATCTCATGTTGGAGTACATCTTTCGTAAAACTGAAACACCTCAGCGCAACATCTTATATCGCCAGTCCAATCAAGTGCTTGCATATGCAGATGACATATGCGTGATTGGACTGAATAACAACGGAGTGAAAGAAATACTTGATCCGCTTGTAGAGTTTTCAGCTTCTGTTGGACTCCAGATCAATGAGTCCAAAACGAAATACCTGATCTCTGGTTTTAGAGACAATGGCACACCAGATTTTAGTAGTGGCCACCACACGTTTGAGGGAGTGAGGAGGTTCAAATATTTGGGCTCTCTTATCACTCACGATAACAGTGTGGGTGAGGATATTAAAGTGCGGCTGGCAGCTGGCAGTCGTTCTTTATATCCTCTAAGGCCACTGCTAAAATCTAAACACTTATCAAGTGCCGTGAAGCTGAAGCTTTACAAAGCGTTGATCAGGCCCGTTGTTATGTTTGGATGTGAAAGTTGGGCGCTGACGGATGAGTACGAGAGATGGCTCCTTACATTTGAGAGAAGAATCATGCGTGTGATTTATGGCCCTAAACGCGAAATAGATGGTACATACCGAGCTCTGTACAATTTCGAGATCAGAGATCTGATGAAGATCCCCGATATTGTACATGAAGTTAGATCTCAGCGAGTACGCTGGCTCGGTCACGTTCTGCGTGCTGATCCGGAACGAATTGTGCAGCGATCTCTGAAAGGAGAGCCACCATATGGTAGGCGCAGAGGTCGTTGCAGGCGACGATGGCTCCACGATGTAGAGAATGACTTGGCCTCTTCAGATTGTCTAAGACAGTATGAAGACCAAGCTCAGGATCGAAACCGTTGGAGCCAGATTGTTGATTCAGTAAGGGGCCAGTAATGGCCTTTAACACTGTTATTATTATTATTATTCTGTCAAAATCATTACAAGTTTGCGAAAAAATGCATAAGTAATAACTTAAAACAAATACTTAGGATGTTTTTAAGACAAACTTCACATTCACATTTATTTCGGCAATAGTGGCAAAAAACTAAAGCCGTCCAACGAGTTGGTTACTTGGTCACCTTTCTTCCCATTGTTCTATCGATGATTTTCGTGTTGGTTTCTTTACTGAGCTCAGAGTTTGTCTTATCTGATTGCCTTGAATTTGAAAGTTGCCGTAGCTTACTTCTGGCCTTCTGCTTAATTCAAAATGTCCTTCCGGCATACGCATATGTTATGGATGCCACTACTAGGTTTTGGTTTATTATAGCGAGTAGACCTTGCTTTACACCCGACGTTTCTTTCTCGTTTAAGAACCTACCATTTTGACGTGTGAGGTGACATCGTAACGGAGGATAGCTCCATTTTGTACACCTTGCACCAGTCATCCATCATGCCTATGGCGTTCTGTGCTTTTTCCTGAATGTTTTGTTGTGAATTTTCAGCAAGTACCAATACCATACCGTCCGCAAATGGTACTTCTTCGACAACATCTTTCATGCTGCTATTGAAAACAATAATCCAGAGGTGTAGGTCCAACCTTTATTTACACTCTTTTGAAGTGTGTCATGGTTAGTGATAACAGTCGCAATTCTGTCTATCATCTAGGAAGACTCCTAGGGTATACTTCTGCTCTGACCGTTTAACTATGTGGAACAATTTCACCAATGCGTTCTTTGTGGATTTATTTTCTCTAAATCCGAACTGCTTGTCACCTTACCTAACCACATGTTAGGTTGATAAGATTTTAGGTTTGCTGTCACCTCCTTTCTTAATGATCACTACTTTGTCATTTTAAGCTTTTGGGAAAAATCCCTTGGTGAAGATATTTGAACAGGTGATACTTGACCCTATTACAGGTCATGCACGCCGACTTCAATTCTTCAGTACTGAAATGATCCAGGTTTGTGGTGACTAGAACATATACTTCTGATTGCGTATTTCTCTTTACATATTGGTATTATCTACCGCATATATCGTCGGGTAGCAGTACTCAGGACCTTTTTCGGTTTTATTTTTCCATGCTGAATTTTCATGCAAAACCCCATGGCTTTGAGTTTCCATGGTCACTAATGAAAACCTCCAAGCTGCGTTGGGTTTGCGTCTTTTGCGTCTCTTATCTGGTTCCTTTTACTCGAGCTTGCGGAGTTTTTCAAAAATTTACGTTTGGTGTTCAGTTCGTAAGACAACCTAGGCAATTTTTTTTCTGTGCCCGTTTCTTAGGTATACTTACATTACAGGTACTAATGAGTGAACATGTTATTCTCTGCTCAACTCTATCTACATCTATTTCAATCAAAATATATAGGTTCTCGAACAATCCACTACACTTGGATTATAGTACATTCAAGCAAACAAGTTTCCGGTGATAAATCTTGTAGAGATTGCCAGACCTCCTATTCTACCTTTAACCGCGTATGGTTCTTGCATGTATATGGATGCCAATATTTGGTTCTTCTGCTTTTTATCTTATCTTCAATCACACTGTGTTAAGTTCTGCAAGTTCAATTCTGTGAACACCTTGCTACGTGATTGAAGGCTTTGTTTCCCTTTTTACAACACATATACCTATGCCCGCATTTCTAGCATTTCTCTTTGCAGAATTTGGCAATATTTTTCAAATGCATGACATTTGTAAAATCTTGTAACCCTAATGAATTCAGTCAACCTGCATGAAGACCACCTTAGGTACACTCTGTGATTTTTTTCCTGTCTGAAAGCGATACCTCAATGACCCCATAGACTATTTTGCCATCTTTAGGCCTAGTTTTGAAACTGCGGTTAAGATCCTCGATTTGATCTGTCCGTTACTCTGTTTTATGATTGTGCTTTTATGGCCACGAACTATACTTCTACGTCCACATCATATACGATTACTCTCGGTAATCTTTTATCAGGTAGCGGTGCCACCAGAGCAGTTGCGGCTCAGAAAGAATTTAAGATCTTTATAACAAATTTGCTATTGCTGACCTGCGGAATTTATAACTTCTCATTCTTTAATTTTCATGTCCCCGCTATTTCCATAGGACGACTCTTTTCCTGCTACTGGTTCTACAGTGGCAACCTTTGACGGCTGCCACTGAGTGTTTCTTACTGTACGTTTTGCTTTCTCACTTTGAACATGAAGTGGTATCTGTATATTGCTGAACTTTTCAGTGTTGCCACTACATCTCAGCTAGTATTTTCAGTGCATTTCAGGCTCACTAACTCAAGACTCAACAATTGGCCAAAGATGAAAATCTTGTGTACTTATTCTAGTGTCTATCTTCTGCTCAAGACGGTATCACAAAACTTGTTAAAAGAGTTGAGGTTGTTTGGCAGCATTAGAGTTAGTTTGCTTGCTGGCCACTCAACTCTTGAGTCAGTTATTAGTTGATCTCTAGCTTCCTGAGTTAGATCACAGTCATAGAGGATGTGTTCTATTGTATCCTCGCCTTGTTCACATTCACAGATACTTCAGTCCGCTAGACTCAGTCGGTGCATATAGGAGGCCATTCTACCATGTCCCGTTAACATTTGGGAGAACCATACGCTTAGAGGAATCTTTGTCTCTAATCTCGCCTCAATGTTTGTCAGATAACTATATGTTATTCTGCCATCCACTGAGTGCGATCATCTATCTTGCCATAGACGCTTTTCTCGTTTTCCTCTTGAGCAAGCCCATGAGGATTGGCCGAATTTGATCGCCTTCCACTATCACGTTTCCGTAGCTCACATTTTATCTTTTCCTTATCTTGTAGTTGGCACTTTTCTCATTTAAGAGTATATCAATAGGAATCATGTCGGCCAAGACAGGAACGGCGTCAGTTGACACCGTTCTGTAATCCTTGGTAATTCCGAGCAAGATACTTCTTTGGGCATTAACTAGTGTCCGCCGATGGTGGCAGTTCATTCGGTCTGCCCATGCCGCGCACGCGTTTGTTAATGAAGATACCACAAGGCCTTCGTATATTATTGATAATGTTCGTTGCTTGAGGCCACAGTTCTTTTTAGCAACTCGTTTAAGCACAGCGAAAACCTTCTTACTATTTTCCGCGACTCTTTTGTCATGTGAAGTGACTCAAAGTCGTTCATTAAAGTAAACTCCCAGCCATTTGACAGTTTTCACCATCTTAATTCTTTGGCCATTTACGGAAACCAATGGTGGTCTCCTAATGTCCAGTGAAGCATTATGTTGGATCATAACTGACTTTTCTGAGGATAGCTACATTTTGTAATAGATGAACAATTGGAACTGTCTGTTTTCGTTCCTGAACTACGTGTGCCTTTTGTTTGTTCTAGATCATGGTAGGATAAATTGGTAATCGAAAAGTTTCGCGATTTTTTTACGGATGGTGTTTCAAGCTTCTCGTATGCGGGATCTGGAAATATATCTCTGTGTTCGAACGGTTTTAATGTAAAAATTATGTTGGCGGTTATTAAAGTGCGATCAGCCAATCTTATGTGGATAAAACGTGTTTCAGTTAATGTGCATTTTTTAATTGTAAAGTGGAATACGATAGGCCGCATTATTGTAGTGGATATGGAATACGGCCGAGCACAACCAAAGTTGCGGCTGTATTAACAATGCCGCAAAACCTAAAAATGTCACACAACTAAACACTTTTTTGTTGCTAAATAATTTCTACCGGACGGTAATGACATATATGGTAGGCGACGATGGCTCCACGGTGTCGAGAATGACTTTGCTTCTTCTGGTTTTCTAGGTCAGTATGAAGACCAAGCCCAGAATCGAAACCGTTAGAACCAGATGGTTGACGCAGTAAGGGGCCAGTAATGGCCTTTAATAACACTGTTTTATTTTTATATTTATATTCAGCTATCGAAAGTGAGAGTGCTTAAACAGTATTTTCTCTTCTTGTTCGATGGATAGGGATTTTATATGAGTGTAACGTCGTGGAGGAGGTGATGTGAAGTTTCTTAAGCAATTGCACCACAAACGGTTTATTGTTATATAACAATTTGGATTTCAATGCTCCACCAAAATTTAACTTTTCCAAGTTCCTATATGATTTAAAAAAAATCGAATTTCAACTAAAACTGAACAGGTGCGGCCCATTTATTTGGACATGATAAGCTGTCCCCAAAACAAATATTAGTGTCAGTGGCACTGTATTTTTTGTACTTTCATTTTGTGTGTAACATTTACACACGAATAATATTTACAATAATTTGAGGAAATGGCCAATAATTTCGCTGAAACTAATTCGTTTTAGAAGCTTTACGAGAAGTTGCAAATGAAGTTGCACGAAAAACTAAAATTTCAGTACCATATTTTAGTTGATCTTACGAAGCACTCGTATAATAAAATACTGGAAAAATTGTCATGTACTGACGTAGACATTTTTTCGTGTATTTTACTATGTGAGTGGCACTTGACAAGTTCAACTAAAATTTGGTAACGAGAAATGCTATTTTCCACTTATCAATGTGAGCTTGAATTAAGGCCAGGTGTACATATACCCCGCACAATTTAAATCAATCAAATCTAATTTATTTTAATGAAATCACGTTTCAATATCCCTATACATATAAAAAGACGACGACAAAACCCAATTTATTTTCCTTTCTATATCGGGAGCTCGAGAATTTTTTTTTGGTAATAAAGCATAATTCATATTTACATCTTATAACTGTCACATCTATTTCACCTTTTCACGAGTTTTATTTTATTTTTTTATCAGCTTTGATTTTCCAACCATTTTTCATTTCAACATTATTATAATACGTATATTCCGTATTAAGGATACGTACACAGGAGAGAAAAAAAAATTGTAATAGAATTCTCATAAATAGAGATAGGATGTGAGATCAATTAGATTTTATTTAATGATATATTTCCATTTCCACCCAAATTTTACATATTTTAGAAAATGAAGACGACATTTTACGTATTTTTAGCTCCGCAAGAATTTCGTTTTTCATGTACTTGTATGTGTATACATTCTAATCGATATGTCAAAGTTAAAATGAATTGATGAAGAAATGTTAAGCGAAAGATAAGTTAAAAAAAAAAAAAATTCCAATTTAAATAAATAAAAATAGAAAAGGAAATAAATTGAATTTTTTTCCTATATCCTATCAACATCCCCTTGGTTGTACGAGCATTATGGTATAGGTATAGTAGATCAGGTGGAAAGGTAAATCCGAATATTTCATTATGTCAATAAATTTATTTTGATTCTATTGATAATTTCCTATTTCCTATTTTTTTTTTGTGGATAAATATTTATTTAAATTTTATTTTTTAAGAAGGATTATAATATTAAATTTTTCGCCATCTCCTCAAGGATAATAATGAATCGAAATTTAATTTTAAATTTTTTTAGTTAAAAATAAATAATTATCGAGATTAGCTCGCCTTTTAATTAATTAATTAGGGGAGTAGGATTTTTTTAATAACGTTTAATGAATTAAAAGGATCAAAAGGATTACTGTACTTAATCTTTGATGATAGCTTGAATATACTAGATTTAATTTTTAGTAAAATATATATTCTTGTCGGGATTTAAGCGACCAGTTGAATCTAGGACGTTTTTCTTTATTAATCTTGGCGAACTGAGGATCAATTTGAGTATACATGATTTAAATTTGAAAAGTTTACTAACTCAGTAGTATTTCGAGTTTATTAATTATTAAAAAGTGTAACACGTTTGTGAATTTTAGAATATTTAAAATGTTATTTTAAAAATCTGGTAATAACTCAACACTGTCAAAAACGGCTCGAAACTCCCTTTAGTAGACCTTTTCTAGTTTTATGAATGAATATTAAGGAGATTTAGAATTCAAAATGATTTTTACATATTTCGACATTTGTATAAAATTTTAGGTTGTTCAACACTGTGAACTAGAAGTACAAAAATCAGATTGTTTAAGGACGTGATTTAATAACTAATAAAAAAAATATATCGTCAATGGCGGCCACACATAAATACAGATCGACATCATCTGATGGCAGAACAATGAACTAGAAGACCAATACAATAAGAGATTTCGCTAATCATCACAAAATGATAAAACAATGTGTCAGCCGGTGTAAATTGAAAGTAAATTCCCATATTGCTTGAACCAATTGTTCAGGTGAAAGATACTTTTTACATTGGAAAACAATTTAAAATTATCCTTGGACATCTTGAGAGATTTTATGAATAACTTTTTATTTAACATTGGCATTTATTAAAATTTCGAATATAGTTTGGAAATATGTTCACATTATGTTTTGAAGATAATATTTTACAAATGGTGTCCATTGTTTGCTCCGACCTGACGTGCTCTTTCCAGAGCATTTCCCATAACTTTTCTTAAAATTTCAGATCCCAAATTTCAGGCCCTCACTTCTTCTGGAATATTGACCTTACGCTGTTGGATCGCTAAAAATTTCACGCAGGAGAGCCATAGTTGTACGAGCTGTGGCTCCATCTTGTTGAAACCACAATTCTGGATTGTTTTCTATCTCTATCTTAAAAAAATATCCAATCATTGCCCGGTATTGAATGCCATCCACATTAACCGAAACTTGTTCGTCGTTTTCGAAAAATGAACTTTTCTGAAGTTGTTCCACACCATACTGTGCATCTAAGTGGGTGCATTTGATGGTCAACCATTATTCTTGGATTCTGGTATTCTGAAATGTTGTTTATTCACGTGACCACATTGAGGTGAAAATGGGCCTCATCGCTCATAATGAGTTTGTGAATAAACTCGTTGTTTTCTAGGCATAATTCTTGAAAACGGCGATTTGTATTTGTGCATCATTTGGTTTTAACTGGTGAACCAATTGAATCTTATATGGAAAAAGGTGTAACTTATGTCAAAATTTTTTCAAAGATGGCCTAGACATCACCAACTGACGAGAACGTCGCCTGGTGGAAGTTTCGGGGTTTTTCTTAATACTTGCTTGCACGAAGCCCCTTGTTGCCGAAAATGCTGAACCAATCGGTAAATTGTTGGAGCGTCAGATGCATTGCTAACATGTAAGAAATTTCAATATGGTCTTTATGTCTGAATAATCGAATGTTTACTTTCAAAATAAAATTGAACAACTTTGATTCTTTGTTTTATGCTGATTCATCATAATTTTCCAAAGTTTTTCAAAGTTGAAGGACAAGCTTAGAATTGAAACCGCTGTAGTAAGATTTTTGATTCAGTGTGGGGTCAGTAATAGCCTTTAAAAACTAAAATAAAAATAATAATCAAGGCTGAAAGAGCACCTAATAAAATCTAATATTCTTACCACATTGCCAAATTAGAAGATTTTATATTTAACTTTAATATTCATTAAATGAAAGCTTCATGAATTATAGAATATTATAACATGGTTCATCTTTTCAGCCCTTGGCTGAAAGCTCTCAGATAATTTGTATTATTATTTTGTAAAAACAGCTAAAAAGCTTAACTTAAACAAGTTAATCTAACTGATAGTTATAATTTATAAAAAAACACATAAAAAGCTCAATTATTCCTCTATAAATATGATGTTTTCAAAAGGATTTAGCAACAATAAAAAAAGTTTTCTGATTATTGTGTACATTTGTAACATAGAGCTTTATGATGCATATGAAAGTTCGATTATGATTTTTACAAGCAATTGGATATTTTATTATTAAAAATGATTTTTCAGAAACTTAAGGAACAAGCTTTAATCAATTAAAAGTTTGCAAATAAAAGGCTACCGGCGAATAGGGACGTTATCAAATTTTATCAGCAAAAGGGTAATATAAAGCTTCTTAACCATGCAACAATTTTAGGAATTTAAAATCTTAAAGCTTTTAGATAAATCGTGGTTGCCATTAAGAAGAACTTAAATTTAATTATGGTTAAAAATTTAATAACTTTTTTGCAGTGAGGAATCCCTGGAGCTGCTATTAGAAAAGCATTATAAATAGGGCTGTAGGCCCCGTAAGTCATATAGTAAATAAGCGGAAAATCAAATGGGTAATAAACAGTTTTAAGGCACGAGCAAGTGGCAGGACCTGATGGCAATATATGTATGTAAAGATGGCCTAAGTTCTAACCCAAAAAAACGTTATGGCAACACTAAAATAAATATTTTCATCATATCCAGCCCAAAAAAATTACTGTCATGATAGCAAAAACTTTGTGACAGATATATATATATATATATATATTTGCTGTTTATAGAATAATCTTTGCTAAAATAAGGCTTTGCTTCGATTCTTTATAGTCACTATATGAGCCGTTCTCTAAGATTAGCGTTAATTGGCATAGTGTACCAGCACTTTAACAATTTTTAGAAAATATTTATTTTAACCTAATGAGCTTTAGCATACCTATAGGGTTCTATATCACTATTTTAAAAAACATTTTTATAGAAACCAACCGAAATCCAAATTTTTGTATTTTGTGGTTTACAGTTTACACACCCTTTTTGAATCCTTTCATTTTTGTTATGGAATTAGCTAGATCTAAAGATTTAAAATATGTATTTACATTATTTTTGTATCGATTCGTGATAGTGGAAAAATGGGACTTTTCCTGAACATTAGTTGGTTTTTACCAGATTTTCCTCGATTTTATCATATTTTGTCAGAAAGAACCCGAATTCAGTATTATTAAAAATAGGGTGGTGTTGCCAGTGTTAAAAATTTTAATTTTTGGGATAGAATTTTGGGCCAACCTCGCAAAGGTTGGCATTATCCCTGCGGATATCCAGCGAACTATTGACTTAACGCTACCCTGGCTGGAAGTCATCTTCAAAGGCAGCTTAGAATACTATTTATACCTAAGGCGATAAAAAGCACTCATTGCTATCCCAAAGACTTTAAGTCTATTAGCCTATCCGCTTTTCAATTAAAATCACTAATAAGGCAAATAGAGGCCTACATCGCAGAGGTTCAATCAAGCCGGATGGTACAATGGTAACTAATTCAATGGTAACTTTCAATGGTAACTTCAATGGTAACTTTCTTGGGCGTCCGCCGGCTGATACGTGAGCAGAGGGACACCGCAAGGTGGGATTTTACCTCCCTTCTTTGGAATTTGGTCATCAATAACCTGTTATTAAACTGGGATGGACAAAGCTTCAGGGTGGTTGTCTACGCGGATGATGTTGCTATTGCAGTCTTTGGTAAATATCCTCGCACGATGAGTGAGCGCATGCAGTGCGCACCCGGTTAACTCTCAGAGTTGTCAAGCAGCTGCGGGTTGAACGCAAACTCACAGAAATCGGAGCTGGTCCTCTTTATCAGGCAGCACAAACTTCCTCAGTGTGATCCGCCAATATTAAATGGCTTGATCTTTACGGGCAGAACGAAATACCTTGGGCTACTTTTGGACAAAGCATAAGCTAAGCTGGAAACCAAACATCTTATAAAGAGTATAAAAAAAGCTACTGTACCGCTCTACTCCTGCAAAAATTCCATTGGAAAGAGGTGGGGTTTGGAGCAGGCACATTGTGTACTGCGGCTCTACGTCTCAATGGTCAAACCTATACTGCTGATGGGGTTGTGGTTTGGTGGCCGTATCCTATGCTACACAGGTATTCCGGAAACTACCGACTATATACATCGGTCTATCCGTTCCCTATCTGTTGAGTGAGATTCCAAACTGTGTTTCCCACCAGAGAGGACTGGGTGAATGATACGGTTATGAACAATGACGCGTTAAGCTTCTTCAGGGATGGCTCAAAAAGAGATAGAGGGGTTGGTTGTGGGGTATTCTGTGAGGCACAAGGGGTCAACCTCTCTTTTTCTCTTCCCAAGCTGAACTGGTTGAAGTATATAATATCTACGAGAGATATTCGCTTTTTTACAGACAGCCAGGCTGCTATTAAAATGCTACAATCACACTCCTTGACGTCGAAAGTAGCCCAGAACAGTCTGGCATCTTTAAATGAGATGACTGATCAGTTCAATAACCGTTTGACGTGGGCACTTCAATATCGTAGATAATGTAAAGGCAGATGAGCTGGCCAACTGCTGCTTCAGAAAGAAGCCATAAAAGAAACGAACGACAGATGTTTGCAATAACCAGGCAAGGACCTCACGGATCTTATTAAGATCGATGTCAGGGGCCTTCAACGCTTCTTGATAAGCTAAGGATGGTTCGTCGAGTGAAGAGAAGGTAACTCAAATGTGGTCCAGCTACGGACCAAGTTGTGTCTATATGCTAGTCTTTTAGGACGGCCACTCTAACCTAATTTAACCTTGACGATACGAAAATTAGGTCAGATAAATTTTATATTTTGTATTAGAATCAGGTTCATTATCTCATATGTTTACTAAACGGATTAAATTTATGTTTATTGAACGAAAAAATGCTGCTTTTCTTATAACAGCGCATAATATTTTTCGTTCAGGGCGGATAATTATTATATAGGAATGGCCCTATAAGCGGCAGCAAATAGGAACATGCACCTACTGCATCAATGTGTATAAGAAGAGTGTTCAACTCTACAACGGACGAAGCGTACAGTTACAGGGCTGGAAAGAATATTTCGAATAATATAATAGCAAAACAATCCACACCCATCCACCACTAAAATGGGTAAAGATAAAAGTGTCATAGAGAAGTTGAAAAGCAACAAGGGCGATGGAACCGATAACATGCCAGTTAATATATTCAGTTATAAATGCGAAAGTTTTAGCCGAATTCAGGTAGAATTTCAATGATATGGAAAGTGGTAGAAAGGCACACTTTGAATTTAATTTTGAAAGTAATTTCTGTAATTTTGAAAAAAAATTTAAAGTCACAGAAATTCACTTTCAACAAAAAATCACAAAAATTTTACTGTTAAAATAATACAGGGTGTCCGCCGGGAAGGTATACTACTTTGTTTGTTTATAATATTTGATTAAATGAAAGAGAATGGATCTTATATTGATAAATGTTTTATTTAATGTCGCCAATTATGTATGGAATACAATATCAGATAAATGTCCGCCTCTGTTAGCCTCACAAATGCGAGCCCTTTTGAGCACATTTTTCATTACATTCTCACACATTTCACGCGGTATTTCATTAATTTTATCACGAATATTTTGTTTGAGTTGCTCAAGCGTTTCTGGTTTGTTTGCATAAGCCTTGCTTTTCAGATATCCCCAAAAAGAAGTCCGGAGCAGTCAAATCAGGCGACCGTGGAGGCCAATCAACATCACCATTTTTTGAAATAACTTGATTGTGGAAAGAGGTCTCGCAGTAATTCCATTGTAATCCTGGCTGTATGCGATGTGGCACCGTCTTGTTGATACCACATGTTAATCAAGCCCAAAGCATGCAGTTGTGGCGTTGAAAAGTTTTCAATCATATCACGATATCGCTCCCCATTCACAGTTACCGTTACGCGGTTTTCATTTTGAAAGAAGTAAGGTCCAATGATTCCTCCTGACCAAATTGCACACCAGACTTTTAATGGATGTAAAGGTGACTGATGAATAATTTGAGGGTTTTCCATTGCTCAGAACCCACTATTTTGTTTATTCACATATCCATTCAAAGGAAAATGTGCCTCGTCACTCATTATGATTTTTTCATGAAAATCGGGGTTGTCATGGGCGAGCTGTAACATCCTAATTGGCAAATGTACGGCGGCGTAAATCGTCTTGTGGAAAAAGCTCTTGTGTCAACTGAATCTTAAATGGAAACAAATGCAAATCCTTGTGCAAAATTGTGACAAACTTGTTCTTTGAAGACCAAGCTCCTGAGCACGGCGTCGAATTGAGGTTGATGGATTGTTTTGAACACTTTCTTGAGCAGCAGTAATGTTTTCAGCCGATCTTGCAGTACGTTGTGGCCCATGTTTGGGCCTATCACCTACAGACCCTCTTTCTTGGAAAACATTCACTACACGATAAATAGTGCGTTTTGTTGGCACGTTGTTTCTCCCAAAAATTTCACGTAACTTTCTCATCGTCACAGTAATCGATGGTTACGATTACAAATGGAAATACAAAGTAAGGAGACGAAACATTACATTAAGCGCAATATAGAGATAGATGGTTCAGCCTACCTAGTATGCATCTAAAGTGCGAGATCTAGAGATCAAGCGTGATTGCGCAGTTATTTTAAATTTGATTCAAAATTACACTTCTGTACACATTTCAAACGATAATTTTAAAATGAACTCCTAAATAAACGACCGACCGTTTACTAAAGGAAATAATTGTGCATTTCATTTTCACAAAATCTCTACACCATGTTTACCAGATTTTAACACAAAACAAAATATCATCCTGTCTGTCATTTAAAATTGTATAACTGGACCGAAAAATAAAGTCTCGGCAAATTTCAATTTTAATTAATTTCAATTGGTTTTCACTACAAATATAAGAGGCACAACACTATGTACATACCATAATTTAACAAAAACAACCGGCGAAGAATTCTAATTATCTTTTCGCCTAATTGTAATTCATGAAATGACAGAAATTTCCTTATTTTCCATTTTTATTTGAAATTAATTTATTTTTTTAACAATTTCCCTAAAGACTACAGCAAAAAAAAAAAAAAATTAAAATTGTAAATGATTCTTATCAGTATTGGAAATTTTAATTTTTTTTTTATTTTTCGCAAACAACGATAAGACGAATGAAAATAAATGAAAATTTAAATTTTGTGACTTATTGTTTGTGGCTCAATTGTTATGGAAAATGAATTTTATGATAACAACGCGAATAAATAATCGGAGAAAAATTATAAAATCAACAAATTTTGTATGCGGTTGGGATGTTGTGGGCGAATCGCGCGCACACACCACTCAAACACACACACAAAGTAAAATTGAAAATGTGAAATTGGAAAATTTATTCAAATAAATTCGTAATAATATTAGTAGTGTATATATTTATATACGTTAATTTTGTATACATATACATAAAAGAAAAGAAAAAGCCAATAATCTTAACAATAGTCTTCTGCAATGCAGATTTTTCATTTCCATAAATTACTTTTCAATTTACCTGGGAAAAAAAATTGAAACGAAAACGTACAAAACAAAAAAACTTTTGAACGGAAAAAACTTCTTACTTCGTACAGATTTTACATTTTTCTTTTGATTTTCCTGCAACAACAATCCAAACGTATTTATTTATGTATGTATGTACACAGTTCCTCAAGAAGATGAGGAAAACACAAACCGTTAAAGGTAAAGTAAAAATCAATTTAATCGCGGCTCTTTTGTTTTTGTTATTCTTGTTGAATTGAAAATTATCGTTAAATTGGTAAAATGGAATTTTGGGCGAATTGTTATTATGGGAGATGGCTTAGAAGATTTCCATTTGTAATGTTTCTATGTTGGTCGTTTATATACAACAAAAAATATAAAAACGGAATGAATAATGGTCGGAAAATGTTTAAGCGGATTAAAATATTTACTTAGAAAAATTGGTTCATATTTAATGTTGCTGACACAGATTGGTTCTAGCATAATATATGTGAAATTTGAACTTCCTTTAAATAGTTGGTTTGGTTTATAAATATTATCCGAACTAATATCGAGATTAACCGCGGAATATGAAAGTGATTTATTGCTAGTAAATTATTCCCTTTTATAAAATTATATATTTTAAAATTCATTGACTTAAGTTTAAAAATTGTTCTGCACCAACTTCAACACGATGTTGTACAATCTGAACTTAACAGTTCAGTTACTCAGGAAGTTTGATTTTTTATTTATGATTACAATTGTGCCGTTTGGAATTATTTTTGATTATTCTGCCAATAATACTGATGCTGTAGTTATTGTAAATAGTCAGTAGACAATTTTGACCAGAATTGTGTTTATAAATGATTGACCAACTCACAAAGTTTAGCTCCTAATTTAAAAAAAAAATGTCACGGAGTCACTATCCATACAATATAAAGTATAAAAATAAAATATAGTTGCTACTTATGCACCAGATGGCCCGCCTCAGAAGCCATAGAAGCCAGTCTCCATAGAGCGTGGATTTACCAATGTTGATATAGGTAAAACCACCTTAATTAAAAAAAACTCATTGAGCCAATAATTTTGGCCGGGAGTGTAATACATTCAACAGCGCGTCTCGCCGAACACGCGATACTTTAAATAAAATCCATGAGTGGTTTTAATTTTTTTTGAATACCCTTGCGGTGATGTCATGGCGATCAATGGGTCAAGAAATAATTCTTGTCGAATTTCTGTCCACTGTGGATTGCATAATGACGTACATACGGTATCTTGAGCGTATTCATGCATATGCCACGGACTTCTAACGTATGTTGGGGAGAATTGTTATTCTGAGGGCATCCCATCAATGCTGACGGAAATGAATAGAATGTCGTCAAAATAAATGTATTCCTCGGAACGAAGTTTTGCCTAGTTCAACATGATAAATGTTAGACGCTCTGTTTCAACATAGACGGACATATCCACAGCATATTGGTGAAATAGACGCCGACATTTGAAGATGAGAATAATAATTTATTGAACTAACTTTTTTGTTAGTTTCGGCGCCTGTAAAAAATGTTTTGTGTTAATAAGATAAAGGATCGTTGTGATTATGGTAGTAAAAGTAGATTGGTTATTTACCTATAACTGGATTTATCACCTTGATTGAAAAATGATACCCATCTTCACATTGCCAAATTAAGATGGGTTATTGTAACCGTTGATCATTCCGCCGATGTAAAACAATGTCTCGGTTTTCTAAATTTTCACCCACGATGACAATAGTGAATTCATCAATTGTTGGCGCATTAAAACGTCTTGCGTGTTGTCCTACAGGCGTTTTATCGGCTCTGATGATAATTTTGTTGGTTGCGGTCTTAAATAATGAAACCAATTCGTTATGTTGATGGAAATATGTTTGGTCTTTTCCCCGAAATGTTGTGTTCACAAAGCTTGATCGACACCTATCGGGCCCAAATTTCACAAAAACCCAAACCACTAAAATCCTAATCTATGGTGAAAATTTCAGCTTCCTGCGATGTCTGGTTCCTAAGAAAGGCTATTACAATCATTACAGCCACCATTTTTATATAATAAAAATAAAAATAAAACAAAAATAAAAATTAAATTAAATTAAATAAAAAATAAAATAATAAAAATCTATAAAAGTAAAGATGATTTACCCACAAACATACCACAACATAGTAAATACATAATAGCTGATTTCAAAAAAAAAAAAAAAAAATCTTGACAATGTTACATAATTGTTTTAAACAGACTCTCAACATCAGTGACTGTAAAGAGTCATTCTTAAAGAGCATAATTTCGTTTAAAATGTCCATTGGTAGTTGACTAACCAGCTTCGGTGCAGTACACAAGAAATTTCTTTTAAAATGTTCTTTGTTGGGACGAGGCACCCAGATCCTAGATTTATTTCGTAACATATATGGACCAAATCATCATCCCCACTAATATCAACACCACGAAAACGATTTCCGCTCCTTAGATAATGCATTTTAAGGACTTTATAAAAGTTCAGATGACGCAGAGGCAGTATCTTAAAATTTACAAAAATGAAACACTATGGTGAAGTCCTAGGTAAATAATTTATGGATCTCAAAACAGCCTTCTCGATTATAATTAAAGGTTTGTTATTAGTCAAAAAAATTCCACCCCAAAATATTAAGCTATATTGAAGGTGGGAATCAAACAATGAAAATAAATAGATCTTAATACCTGGCAAAGTTTTTTTTTTAAAGAGCTCACAAAATTTAGTTGTGAATCCAGCATCACCCCTAAGTATTTCAAGGACTCCACAGTTTCAATTCGCACGCATAGATCATCACACCCAGACCGGTTACAAACCAGAGAATGATAAACCAATGGTTGAGAATCTCGGATAGTACCTCCAACACTGAAAGCAATCAATTTGGACTTAGCGCTTAGAATCATCTCATGCACATAACACCAATTTTTAGCCACGTCATTATTCGTAGTATACAGGAACGCCATATCATCGATTTTGAAGATATGATCTAAAGAGAGACAGTTGCACACTCCTGACACCGACATGTGATAGCTTAACCAATAATACCTCATGATTTACTGTATCAAAAGTTTTGGTGTCAATGAAAGTCAATGAAAACGGCAGAAACTTTGCAGTTGTTATTCAGGCCCTGTAGCAACGGTGTTAAGAAAGACATTAGAGTTTTCTCAGTTGAGGAATTTTCTACTAAACCAAACTGACTCTTGTCCAGGAAATGTATTTTACCCAGGTAATTCAACAATCTAAATTTGATAATTTTTCAAAGAACTTCGAAAATGTGTTTAACAATGTGATCGAACGATAATTATTCGAGTCATTCCGTGAATCTTTCCTAAAGAGAGGTTTAACAATGCCGAATTTTAATTTATCAGGGAAAACCCCCTCTGAAAAACACATATTAAAAATAAATACCAGAATATGGCAAATATTAGAAATAATATGTTTAACCAATTTGCTTGATATGCCATCAGTACCACAGGAATTGCTAGATTTTAAGTCATTAACAGTAGCCACAATTTCAGCTTCACTAACTGGGAAAAAGAATAAATTTGTACTAACATACCTCGACAGTACCAAATCACATCTAACAGTATCGTCAAAAACCACATTTTCATGATTCTCAGTAATGATTGCATGAGGTATTCGACAGAAATGGTCAGATCTAATCAGATTATCACCAATAACAATCGATGTAATATTATTTGGGGTGCAACTGTTATTCAGAACTTTATTTACAATTTTCCACTTAGATTTTAAATCGATAGCTTCTTACTTATCTTACTTTTAAAATACAGCTCTTTTGTTACCCGTATCAGAATTTTAATTCGGGAATTAAACATTAAGACTCTCTTTAAGAGCATTATTATTGGGACTTTTAGATAGTAAATAAAGAAGGGTGTCAGACATCTAGGGCTTAAGCCTAAATTTACGTTGTTTTACCTTAACACTAGATTTATGTTTACGAATAATTTCGCTCAGTTTATTAATAAAATTCGTTTAGCCTATACGAATTATCCGAACAAAATACTTCAATCCAATTACATGAAGTAAGTGCCTCCGAATGACCCGTGAAATCAAATTTAGACAGATAAACTGGTTCATATTTCCTCGCTTGTTTAGAATCTCTCCTAATTTTAACACATAAGTGGATAGTGTTATGATCTGTGACAAATAGTCGCAAACTTTGAATCTCAATACTGAAATTCTGAGAAACGGTTGCAGCGAAAACATGGTCAATACAGGAACTAGATGATGGTCTAATTACACAATTCAAATGGGATTCCAAACCAGCCGATGAGCATACTACCAGATAATCATCTTTTGTCTGCGATTCCTTCAACAAATCCAAGTTTATATCACCAAGCAGGATCTTATGATTGGCTTTATCAGTATCAAAGAAATCCTTTAATTCATTTAAAAACTACTAACATTAGATTCAGGGATAGCAGGACGTGAATTTAGTACAGCCCCCATCTGTTAGTATTAAATTCTGCATAAATTAAGTTGGCCACTTCATAAATACCACTAAAATATGGAGAACCAGGTGGTGATACACTCCAGATAATCTGATCTTCTAAAGCAATTGAATGGATTTGCTGTTGAATTTCAGTGCCTTGAAGCATATTATATAAACCGTACAACTCAGAATTGGCTACTTATACAAAATTAGACCCATTATATTAAAATAGTCTTTTGCACAGCCTTCTTGTAGCTATGAATCGACGAAATGCAACAGGGAATGAACCAACTGTTAAGTCAGATGCCAATTCCAAGTGATCAGCCTAGTTCAGTGTAGCGAGACACTTTTCGCCAATTGTTTTTCATTTACAAACCAGTAAGCTTGTCGAACTGCCGCATATAAAGTTTGTGGTTCAATATTAAGGAGCTTTGTGTGAATGAAACTTATTAGTGTGGTATGGTAAATGATTATATCGCGACAGGACTGGTTGATGTATATGAAATCACAAATTTTAAAATTTCAATTATAAGCGACCACCAACTCTAATTAGTTTTCTCTCATCCATAAATAGCGATAATCATTTATAGATGAATCATCTTAAATGTTTGGAGCTCATCAGATGGATCGTAGTGCCAACAGATATACTGATAATTATGATCGTCCGTGTGTAAGAGAATTTACCGATACATTTTATAGACATTACAGACTTCGCAGTACTTGAACTATCGGCCTACTTTCTCAGTAGATTTTAAGTGGATACTCACTCAAGTAGAGGATTTTGAATAGTAAAGTACGACACTCAGCTTAGTTGTGGATGATTCGGGCTTAACTATACATAGTGCTGTGGTCAATTGTATTTCTTGTGAAATTCTAGGATGGTTTTGAATCATTTTTCCACCATTACAAATCAACTCCTTGCCACAAATTATGGATCTCTAAAACGGAAGCCCCACTATAAATTGGTCATTTTTGTGACAATCTCGTCACAAGAAGCGCATTGCTACGGCGACGAATTTCGATGAATTACTTAATCGACGTAGTAATTCATCCAAATTCGTGTTTTGTAGATCTAATACGGTGTTTTGTAGAACCAATAGATAGATTGGAAATTGAAATAAATATCAGATCCTAAAAATAAATCTTCTTCGGAAGGCTATAAAATGATGAATTGGCTAGACTGATATTGGAAGGGATTAGTCCTGTTTATTCAATAATTGCAGGACTTCAATTTTTGCAGAAAACTTATTTATACGCGAATGGATGGTCACTGTCACTGTAGATATTTCCAAGTGAAGAATATGTTTTAATGACCAAGTGCTAACATTTAAACGACTATCCTTATCAAAGATTTCAACTAGAGCAGTTGTAAGGAAACAAAAGTTGGAGTGTAGGAACCCACCAAGGACGATGAATCTAATCTGTTTAGAGAATTAATAATGATAGCCATAATAGATGAATCAGACTTGAATTGAGCTGGCACGTTACTCTGATGTGATATTTCTATGCTACATGCAAATGCATTACTGCTGATGTCTGCAATAGAGGTGCGTTGTTCGATTTTACAAATATATGGCATACATCAGTAATGTTACATTCCTCAATATAAGGTGGGATGATCTTAGATAATTTTTTCTTTTACAATCCTCAACTGACATTTCAATAAATGTATGGCATCGATGATTACAATGACCTGTCTTGTTACAGACAATACAGGAACATTCCAATTTGAATAACTGTATTAAGTCTTCGAAAGTTGAAAGTATACATTCGATAACGCGAGGGTTCGTTTCATTTTGCCTTCGTATGTGAATCGAACTTACATGAGATACACTAGAAAATCGTCCAGAGCGGCCTAATGTTTTCAGAGAACAAACATGAGAATTGAAATCGTATAATAAATTTAACAATTTTTGTGACGTTGGTTTATCAATTAGCTTAATAGAAAATAACGCCTTAATATGTTCTTCTGCAATTTGATTGAATTTATCAAAACGCCCAACCAACACGCGTCGAGTTTCAATATATAATTTGGTGCTTTAAAATCTAATTTTTAGAAACACTTGACCGTGGAACCTCTTACATAATTTTTTAAGTATTGAATCCTGGTTAAATCATTCAATGAACTTGATTATTAAAATATTCGAAAAATCCGTTACACTTAATCATATCTCCAGTAAACGTGTCAATATATAAGCTTTGACAATTTCGGAATAAATGAAAGTTCCACAGTATTTTTAGTATCTGGAATACCCTTTTTTCCACCTAGATCAGCAATTCTGCCTTTTAATGGTGGTCGCAAATTATAGTATAACAGCTCATACTGCGGCTTTAAATTTTCTAAAATTATCATAGTTTAGATTTAAATCTTGAAGCCTAAGCTGAACTTTAGACCTGGGTGTTGTCCCCAATTAAGTCTTAACGAATTCAGAAAATTCTTTTAGGAATTCATCAAAATTTTTATTGCATTGTTTGCATCGTTTTCTTTTAGTTAGGTTGGGTTAGGTAATAGTGGCCGTCCTAAAGGACTAGCATAGACACGAAATTGGTCCGTAGCTATACCACATTCGAGCTGCCTCGTCTTCATTCGCGTTAAACCATCCTGAGCTTACCAAAAAGCGCTTAAAGTCCCGGATCATGATCTTACTAAGATCCGAAGGTCGTTCAAAGGGGAAGTTCCCATAAATTTTGTTATGCTGTACGCTAGATTAGGACAGATGAAGAGCAGATGGAGCACACTTTTCTCCTCCTCCTCATCACCGCAGCTGGGGCAGAAATCATGGGCAGGGACCCAGTCTGCTCGCATGTATCCCAATGAGACAGTGTCCCGTTATAGCTTCCACGACCATACCAATATGGTGCCATCGAAGCGATATCAGTTGACCTGATCTGGACTGGTCAAGTCCAGGCCAGATCTGCCAGGTTATTACTCACGAACTGGCGTTAGACTGTTCGTTTCTTTTATATTTTCTTCCTGAAGCAGCAGTTTACATGAAGCAAGCGGTATCTTTATACCCCGCCTGCTGTTATTAGGTGTGCTGTGCCCTTGCAGGCCACCTCATCCGCCTTTACATTCCCTGCGATATTGAAGTGCCCTGGCACTCACGTCAAGCGGATGTTGAAACGATCAGCCATCTCATTTAAAGATGCCAAACAGTTCTGGGCTACCTTCGACGTCAGGGAGTATGATTGTAGGGTTTTAATAGCAGGCAGGCTGTCCGTAAAATGCCAATATCCCTCGTAGATATTACATTATATTTCAACCAGTCAATGACTTCTATTATTGCGATAAGTTTAGCGTGAAAAAAAACTGCGAAAGTCGGGAAGACGAAATGAGAGGTTGACCCCTAGTGCCTCACAGATTACCCCGCAGCCAACCGCTCTATCCCTTTTTGAGCCATATTTTAAAACGAAGATAAACTCAGAACAATCACTAAACCGCACGTTTTCAACTGAACTCTAGAAAATTGCACAATAAGGGCCTGTTAAACTAATCACGGTATTATTCCAAACCATCAACGAATCCAATGAGAACATCATATAGTAGTGTTATCCCAAAAATATTTTCGTTCTTGGATACGCCTAAATGTTGGCACAAATTCATACAATTCATTTATGTATGTTGTTTATGTAGTTTTAGTATAAACTTCACATTGGTATTTTATAGAGATATAATTGATAACCAATATATAGTATAATGTATATGATAATCAATATATATGCTGAACTAAGTGCAATTTGGAAACATTGGAAATAATTTTTTCAAGAAAAATTCAAATTTTAGGACATCTTCTTTGTTGGAAATACAGGTTACAACGAGCCATTCGTTAAAGCAATTTTATCAAACCTCTACTCTCTTTAATTGTATTGCAATTGCTAACCAGGAATTTATACCAATTTTCGAACTTTTATTATTTTTAATGGATTCCAGAATGGTCCAATCACATTATTTGCATTTCGCCAATTTCTACGAAATTCAGTGCAAATTAAATTCGAAAGTTTTTTTTATGGTTTTATTTATGATTTACATATCATGTACAGAGCTGGTAATGACGGTAATATACCTAATGGACGAAACACTATATACATATGTATATACAAACGAATACGAATTGGATGAAAAATCCCACTAATAAATTTTTATGGTTTTATGTGAATACATGTACGAGTACATAGTATACATACACATATACATATGTGTACCAGTCGAAATGGCATAAAATAAAAATATTCGTATTATTTTCACCTAATCCCTCGTATACCCAAATATATGGCAGCAAGTATAGATATTATGTGCATATTTGTGTGGATAAATATGCATATAGGACACGAGTACATACAGCATATGGAAAGTAAAACCATGGATTTTAAGTATTGGAATTTGATCCTAGTTGTATTTTATCCGTTCACCGCGCCCCCTCCGCGTATGGATAAATACTAGTTTCTATATTCGAAATTGGTTCTAACCGCTTAAACCAAATAAAATACAAATTTTTTGTTATCTCGTCCGTACTTTAACTACTGTATGTAACGTATATACATAGGTTTGTTCGGTATGAATTTTCAGTTTATTGTGTTGCTTGTTGTTGGATAAACTTTAAACTCAATTATTGCATCCTTTTTTTTTTGTGTGTGTGTTAAATTAAATTTATTTATTTAATTTGGATTTTCGATTTGTTTTATTTTTTTGTATTTTGATTAAAAAATAATTAAAAGTTAAATTTAAAATAAAAACCAATGAATAAAAAAATTAAATTAAAATTGGAAACAAATTAACCGAAGTATAATCGAGTACAAAATATGCATACAACATTTTTGGATATGTGAGCAGCAGATGAATGGGTCGATTTGGTTGAATGGACTGTTTTAATTGCAAGGCAAATAATGGTTGGTGTTCAATATTAATTTTCATTGTAATTTTAAATTACAAAAGCTGGGTAAATATTGTATATGGTTTCTGCATGACGAATGTTAAATATTATGTTCTTAAAAATGGTGAACAGTAGAGATGGTTGCAAAATACATTTTGAGCGGTGTAGTAACTTTCTTATCATAATTATATTTACATTTGTTGGTAAATAGCCCAACGTCTAGTCCCAGAAATTAAAATTATTTATTTATATAAATATTTCCTATAATAATAATTTTATGTTCCATTCACTATAGATCAATTCATGTCTTACTGCCAACGGTCTGTTCCGCATGAAGCATATCTCGATGTTTTCGTGCTGTCGAAGGCGTGAATCATGCATGATACGTAATAACTTCATCGATGTATTTCAAATTTAAATATCGGTGGAGGTCTTCATTTCTAATGAACCATGGAGCATTTACAATATTCTGAAGTACTTTGTTTTGGAACGTTTGTATCATCTTGATGTATAAAAGCAACTTATTGTGTATGGATAGACGAAGAGCCAATACATCTTCCTGTACTTCATGTTCAGCTCTTCCTTTTGGACATGTTCTTTCCACCTCAACTTGGCATCCAGCGTCATACTTAGATATTTCGCCGTATCTGCATAGGCTACTTGTTTAGAGTTGATTCTGATTGGGATTCTATTAGAAATATTTTTATTAGTAAAGTTCACATGCACAGATTCGTTAAGTTTTATTCTCCATTTTTTCATCCAATTGTTGACAGAATTTGTCGACTTTTGCAATTTGTTAGCAGCTTCTTCTACATTGTTCCCAACTGCCAAAATCGCAGTAGCATCAGCATAAGTTGCTATAGTAGCTTCTTCCATTGGGGGTGTATTCCGTGTATGCAGAAGGTACAAGACAGGGCCCAATACGCTACCTTGTGGTACTCCAGCTGAAATATTCTTTAGGTCCGAGTATTCATCTTCAAATTTTGCACGGAACTGTCTATCAGGTTTGTAGGATTTCAGAGTTCATATAATATTGTTTGGGAAGGTCCCTCTTGAGCTTGAACTTCAATCCTTTGCGCCAAAATGTTTGGTCAAATGCTTGCGCTACATCCAGGAAAACGCATGAACATATTTTTTCTAATGTACGTTCTATAATATCTGTGATTCTCTGGACTTGTTCTATAGTCGATTGGTTTTCTCTGAAGCCAAACTGCGGTGGTCAGGAATGAGATTTCTATTCCATTCTCGGGTGTGGATATCGGTCTGAAGTAAGTTAGGGTTTAGTCTGTTATTAGTTAGGTTTTAAGATCATGATTAGCTCTGCCACCTCCCACTGCCTTGGTACATATCTTATAGTCACACAGTATTGATTATATGGAGAAATATACGTATCGCTTTATTTGGATAGTTTCAGTAGGTTAACATTTTCATCCGCGGTTTGCCTGGGTAATGGTTGAAACGTTTCTTCTAGGTATCTCGCAAAGAAGTCAGATTTTTGTTTACTGCTTCGAGCCCAACTTTCATCCTCATTTCTAATTGATTCCGTCGAATTTGTTGGTCTCTTAAATACTTTCGTTGCTTTCCATAAGGAATATTCGGTATCTTTTTGGCTAGTAAGTGACGACAAATATGTACTTATTGATTCATTCTTAACTGTTCTGATCAGAGATTTCAACTTTTACATTGGTTATTAAGGACAATTTTATTTTCTTGGGTTCGAGCTTTACGTTTCTTTGCCACAAGCTCTCTTACTTCAAGTGGATAGTTTTAACAGTTGTTGTTATTTGCGTTTTTGACAGATGTACTTTGCCACACAGCTTATTGAATGTTTTCTATTAGCCTTTCTATACTTCCACTACGACTTGTATAATATTCATTATTGGTAATTGAAGATGATGGATGGATGACATGGTAAAATCTGTACCCACGTATTCTGGCATACGAGGAGGTAGTGAAATGGATTTCAGAGATATATCAATTTTTAGTTTAAATAGAAACTTTTCTAGCTCGGGGATGCGTTGGATCAGCCCATTCGCATTCCAAATTACTATTCTGAGCGGTTGTATATTTATATTTATTTTTATTTTCTAGTCGCGTTGGGTAATGATGATGACAATTTATTTAGAACATCTATGCATTTCACGACATCTCTCAAAATTTGGATGTCGTTGCTATCTTTTGCTTTTGCCTCTTTTCCTGCGCATATGACTATTTTCCTCGTAGTTTATCTGATTCCCGATTTGTCTGCCGATTGCTTGGGGCTTCTTTAGCTACCTTTACCTACCCATTTTGTAATTCTTTAGCTACCTCTCACAGCCACGGTAATTAGCTGGATGTTGGCCCTTGCTATTATTGCATTTTCCAGCTGAGTTCCTATCTAATGTGCACGTCCTATCTAATGTGCAATTGAAGTTCAGACATTTTTAGAATTTCTTCACTGTTTCAATTCTGACTTTCATATTTTGAATTTTCCTCCTTTCCAAACGTTAGCATGAATAGCGGTAGCCCGCATTTTGTGACGACACTGTTGCCTTTATCATCTAACTTTTTCTCTTTTTTGATGATGTTTATGGCATCCTTAATATCGAATCCTTTACTCTGCAGCTCGGTAATTATATCTTCACTCTCGCATGTTTGATGTAGTCCTCTAGCCATAACCTTAATTGATCTTTCCTGCTGGTCCTCATATGTATTCCACTGAACTTTCTCAGCACTAAGCTTCATAGAAAGATTTCTATATGTATCTGAGTCTGGAACATTTACCTTCCAAACATCATTATTTAGTGCTACTAGCTTGAAGTCCTTATCCGTAATTGATGTTATCAGAGCCTTGGCAGCCGGATAGGCTTTCATACCACCTATGTTTATTGGTGGAGGCTGTTTTTTTTCCTTATGTTAGGAATTTCATCGTTGCGCTGAGTTGATGTTCTCTTTCCCTGCTCAACATATTTTGCGGATGATTCTGTTTTTCTTTACTTTCTGGGCTTGTTTTTTTTGTTCACGGTTTGTGGCGGTTTTTCCTGTTCTTCTTGATCCTAATATCCACTGGGAATTGGTTCCTATTTCTCTTCCAAGTTCTTCTTCGTCTGTGTAATATTCATTACAAACTTGTTTTTTGCTTTACCAGATTCGATGATCGTTTCCAGGTCTTCATTTTCTCTCTATAATATGGTAATTTCATTACTCAGCTTTGAGACCACCTCTTCTGGGCTTTTTAATTGGTTATGAAGTGTGCTTTTTTCGCTTTCAAGATTTGAATTAGTTGTTGGTGAAGACAAAGTCATATTAATATCTCCTATCGACCTCTTTTTTTTAATAATAGGAGATCTCAAGATTTTGTTTCCCCAATGAAAAGGATACACATAATCCCTTGTTAAGCTTGTATTAATATCTGTACCAATTTTAGTAATTCATCTTACCTAGTACGACATTTGAATTCCATTTTATTTATTTATTTTATACATGGGATGCCAAAAATACAATATTATTTTATTATGAAATAAAAAAAGGCCCTAATTTTTTTCACCATGCTTTAATTATTATACTTTTATTCTGTAATTATATCAAATTGTGGGCCTAAAATTATTTCTTGCTTATATTTAATGTTGAGTTGAGCCCAAAATTAGTTTAAAATTTGGAATTTTTCAATATAGGTATGTGAACGCTATACTCGTTGGCAATTTAGATTTCTAAATAACATATCTGCAGAAACATTTTCTCTCTGTTTTATTATATATGTAAAGGGAAAATATTCCCGCACTCCTGCACTAAAATTTTCCATTCCACGAAAAACAAAGGAAAACCAACAATATAACGGTAAAATAAATAAAATTGATGATGATTATTACGACGTATCATGAATTTTTCATGATTTTCATTATTAACATTTTGCTGTGTGTGTATGTGTGTGTGTGTATATATTTTATACAATATACATATATGTATATCGGTGTGGTTATAGATAGATCCTAGATAGACATACGTATGTTTTGTTACGAAATTTGGTATTGAGGTTAGATAAATTTTTTGATTAATAAAATACACAAAAATTCAATAATTTTTGCCTTTGGTGCTTTTTCACGTTGTGGGTTTTCGAATTTTCTCATCACAGCTGAACATTTTTCAAATCTATATCGACTGTTAATTTTATACGACATATTTTGATGATGGGAATTAGTTTGCGGTATATGAGCAGCAGGGTTGTACTCAACATTTTAAAAATATTGATTTAAACATTGCATGAATATATACTTTGACCCTGTGCAAATTCCAGATACACAGCAGCATAACAGAAAACTATAGAAAATTAAGTATCTCATTTTCTTTAATGTTGTCGGAAAAACTAATAATAGAAATGTCGTATATAAATATGTATGTATATATAAAAGAGAATATAAGGCAGCTGGGAGCTACAGAGCTGAAAAAAAAACGAATTTCACCAAACGTATATATGTATATTATGAATAATATTCCATGTGTGTGATTGAATTTATGAAGAATATATATTATGTATGTATGTACACAAAAAGAAATGTTCAGGCTAGATTGAATATATATTTGTACCTAACCTCAATAAATACTTATATAAACTATTCCTATACACAATACTTTAGGTGCGGTTAGTGAAAGAAATAATCCAAATAAGTAAGTCATATATATGTATTATATATTATTCGAATCGACGACCAGGTTAATCGAATCGACCCGTCCTCCCCATCTTATATAACCCTTTTCGTATTATATCCATATAAAATATAAAAGAATTGTATACATCATTATTCAAGTCATATATATAGGACATAATACAAATTTACCTTAAAGCCAACTAACAATTCAACCGTATAACGAAAAAAAAAGTTTTAAAATCACGTATTCATCCCTTAAGGATACAAAACAACAACTACAACAAAATTTTGTTTAAATTTTTTTTTTTTTGTGTATTCAGAATAATAAGACGACGACGATCTAATTCCAGAGATACACAGGGATGAGTAAGGAGACTTTGACTATATATAGATACATACATTATATACGATAAGGAAACGATGTTATATGCGACATAAAGAATATTCATATCCATCTACAAATAATAACAATACGTTTCCTGTTAACTAATTTTTTGTTTTGTTTTGTTTGAGACGATACACTAGATCTTTGTATCCTTTTTACTTTTTTTTTTTGATATTTTATTTTATCTTAATCTAAAATGCACCAATGGGATGATTATCATCCAGCAAACTCCTATATATGTATATATATTTATGTAACATATTAGTATCGTAACGTCATATATGTAGACGAACCGAGTTGTTTTGTACTGAATATATATAGACAAGGATAAATTTAATTTGTAATTAGTCCTTTGTGAATAAGTATATTAAATATCCAACTTTTTATTGGTCGGATTATGATAAAAAGTCTGAGGATGCACGAGTCCTACATATTAAATACTGTATATGTATATCGAGGGAATATGTGCTACAGGCAAGTTTAATTTTGATGATCTGATTCCACGCATTAACAGTTGAGGTTGCAGGCAATTACTCGTTAAGTATGCGCATTACATTTAATCGGAAGGTGTGGGAAGCTATGCCGGAAATTTAAACATATTTGTTCATTTTTTGTTTTAGCTGCCAATTAAACGAAACTATCAAGAAGTATGCAAAGCTCGCAATCTAAAAATATATTATCTAAGTACTTAACTTATGTTAAATACTTATTGTTAGTAAGCAGGAATAATAATTAATTATTTTAAATATATGTTAGCTGAGATTTTAGTTAATACATTAGATCTAATCTGCGAAGCGGTCTATTTTGGGCTGCCTTAACAGTTCCCTCGCTAAACCATTTGGTTGTGTTTCCAGTTTCGAAAGATGACTTTCTCGAAAGTTAAGTTTCCGCAACTTCTAGGAAAACTGCCGAACAATATTTGATTGGTTCTAAGGCGAGTTTAACTATGTTTATAACTATGTGCTCTAAAGTACCACGTTGATCTTGAAATCCAAATTGGTGGTCTGGTCTGGTATAATGTGCAGGAATGTTCGTGGTAGATTACGCCGTGTAATCTACTCCTAAAAGATTGCTTGGCAATATTTTTTGTCAACATCGACAATTATGTCAATGTCAACAACCTACGATATTTTAGGATTTGAAGATATTGCACTAAACGTTCTGATTGATCTTAATTTCAAATTTTGTTATTAAGGATAAAGTCAAGTACATGTTGTTCGATGTTTATCAATGATATTCTACACAGCTTCCGATGTGACTTTGGCAGCAATATTGTTCCATTTAAAACGCATATTTTCAGCAATCTTATCGCATCCAAAATTCTTCTTTTCTCTATTACCAAATATGTTTGGATAGATCGAAACCGGTCGGCTTAGATCATCTGAGATAACATTGATTTGAAGGGTGTCCTTTATAGCGTCTTTAGAGCAGAGGTTCGAACAGGAAATGAACCGGAATATTAAACCGTAACTAACTAAAATATTTTCCGAATTCCTAAAACCTGCGGAGAATGTGAATCCAAAACCAGAACGATAAAAAATCTCTTCCATGCTTTAGACTAGTGTAACTATAGCGCATGGACACATTGTCACTATTTTTGGTAAGATATATAGCCCATGACCTCTTAACCTGTTTCAAATCCAAGTTAACGTACCATTTTCCCAAAATTTTGTCAAAGCTTGGTAATAGATCACCGACACATACACGGCACATTTAGCGGACAAGTTCTGATTATCTGAACGGTTTATGGCTTTTTAATAACTCGGTTAATTCGTATAGCCTTCTTGAACTCAAATTCGTCTTAGCATGGAACAGGATGTACTCAATAGTGCTGGCCAAGATCGACCAAAACTTGGTAACGAAATGTAGTTCTTAATAAAATTTAAATAATATTTAAAATAAAAAATTCTCGACGCCATACTCACATAGTAAATCACACGAAATTTTGTCTTGAATCAGCGCTGAACAATTTTTCGTGTGTTTTACTATGTGAGGGCTTGGCAAGATCGATAAAATTTTGTTGTCAAGAATTTTTATTGTTTATTGCCGTTTCGTTGTTGATCTGCAACAACGTTATCTTACTTTGGTACTTTAAAAATGCTGGATATCCGTGTTAAATTGACTAATATAATCCAAGTGGCGTGATTGCCGTGGATTACGTTTAGTTTTAGATTGAATTGCTCGTTGATTGCGGAATATTTATTTTCGGTTGAATGCAGAGTATTTGTTTTCGGCATCCGAGAGTTTCTTCTAACTGAATATAGTTCAAAAGTTATGACCCTCTGACTAGACAGACGAACAATGAGTTTAACCGAAAGCTCAGTAAATATAGTGTCCTATCTTTGATAGTTTGGTATTCGACGGTCTCGGGTTCAATTCCCGATGATGAAATCAAGGTTGTGTGTTTTTAATTATCTCATAATCGCATTAAGGGTAACTCTGGAATCATCTTCTCTCAATGCTTCCTTCAGAGCTTTAATAGCACTATTTAATTTGATTCTGCCGTATAGCCGACGTATTGTCCGTTTTTCTTTGATTAACTGTTTTGTTAAGTGAAATTAAATTCTCATCCTGCTCTTGTTCTAAGCGAAACATTGCTTGAGTTGAGACACCTAGGCATGGAAACCTTGCCCTGCGGGAACTGCATGACTTCAATCTAGAAAATATAATGCCCAGAGGTATTTGATCAATATACCATGTTCCAATCTTTTCTCCGACCAACCACACGTAAAACACTATTGGTTTGTTGAGATTCCTGAACTCCGCGCAAATTGTCCTAAAATTACATTTTGTTTTGAAATTGCAGTTGTATATATAGGCAGTGTAACATTATT
The DNA here is from genome assembly GCA_951394425.1 of Tipula unca. Lineage (NCBI taxonomy): Eukaryota > Metazoa > Arthropoda > Insecta > Diptera > Tipulidae > Tipula > Tipula unca. The sequence continues at coordinate 222,011,841 of OX596380.1, forward strand.
TTTCCGATATCTCTGCTATGTTTATATGTCATTCGAGCAAAATGCCTGCAAAACAATAAACGATCGTTTTATTAATTTGTATCTACACACAAAACGACTGAACGAACAACCTGTCAAAGCCTCTACCTACACGTACTGTATGAAACCTTGTTGATATACGAAGCAATTTTTAAAGTAATTTTCGAAGTGATTTAGTCACGTGAACGATCAGAAAACGGATTCGATTCCCGATGATGACCAAAAAATCACGGTTGTGTGTTTTAATGTGTACGTAATGATTTAACAACAATTTACGTAATGATTTAGTAACAATTTTTGCCTATCAAACCTCTGCTCTTGGGTGCTTCGCAATTGTTTATCCTTGCAATTTATTTATAGTCATTGCAAAAGCTGGAATGACTGAGAACAGAGTACGTTTAAAAAAAATGTAAAAGTGTACCTGGATAATTTAAATAAATCCGAGGAATTAAAATTCGTCTATTATGTGCAACACCTGTCAAAATTTCACAATCAATAGTATTTGAATGCATTTTTTCATAGGCGTTTGAGTTCTATTCACCAATGCATTCTTTATATTTAAATTACGTATGAGTAATCCAATACAATTCTCTTTCAAACCCAATTTGTGTGGCGGTAAACCGTTAACAGTTAAAGAATTTAAAAATCAATTGATTGTGATTTAATAAGTCATAATTTATTTGTGTCATTGAATCCTCTAAGAAAATGTTCACTCATGAACATTTTTAACTCTTCCCATATAGGCACATAAGGCATTCAAACACTCACGCCATTCATTATCATTCGATCTGACAATAATTACTAGTACTGAAAACTCTTAGAACGTCTTTGTGCAAAAGTTCAATGATATTTCGTGAGTTCTCACAATTAAAAAGTTGTTAATTCTAAAACGACGAAATTAATGTTAAAAATTGAGAACTCCCAAAAATGAATCCACAAAAGATAGCAGACAATCGGAATGTCCTTCCCCTGCATAAATAACAATCCGAATGCCGGATTTTGGTTTTGTTTTTAACGGATACATTATCTCGATATAAATCGAATCCATAAATCTATTTTACTATTGCGTTACCGAAAATTACCCGAATTATAATATTGTGTTTTTGAGATTGTGACCTCACATAAAGTTCCACTTACAATTATATATAAAACAATGAATACATTGCGTTCCTTTTTATATCACATTATAAGGATTAAGAAACTCTTAAGGGTTTCGTATATTAACTTTATAAATTCTCCTACGTATTCCGTATATATGTACATACATATGTATGTATACGTACATAAACAACTTTCACTTAAATTTCATAAATATGTTAAACGAAAGGGATACACACGCACACAACAGCACAAATAACAATAAAATAAATTCTTTTGATCCTTCAACCTCATCTCCAGTTTTTCTTGACTTTTTTTTCTTTTAATATTTAATGAGGTTTTTTCGTTTGTTTTTATTTTAATTTCCATTTAAAGGATATATAAATTCTTGCTCTTATGTATCTATATGTATATATATTGTTTTATGATGTTCATTATCCTTTTTTATTTTTTATTTTATTTGAGGAGGAAGAGGGTTGTTTGGTTTTTGGTTGAGTTTAGGTTAGTTTTTGCATTCCCCTAAGTTGGCTGTCTGTATGTGTGTGTTGATTTTATCTAATGTTAATTTCTATATATTTCTTAATTTTAATTTAATTTATATCCAAAAAAGGATACACAACGTAAAAAGGATATCCCGATGAATCTTAAATATAAAAAGTGTAACTTTTAAAGTGAAATTTTCTTCAGATTTTCTTTTGTAATCATTATGATTAGAACGGATGTGTATGGAATAATCCTGCAGAAAGGATTGTTTTTTGTATATTTATATTTTTTATTTTTATTAAGTTTAGGTGTAATTAATTTAAAGTTATTTTATATAGACGTATCCTTTTTACGTACGTCCGGTTTTGAAAATAATTATAAACTTTGGAGCTGGTGTATCTCTTTTGGCGTCATAACACTTGTTAGTTTTGCGTGCTGGATAATATTAAATATTAAAATCGGTACATGGGCATCTTCTTTGTTGTTTTATCCTCATCATATTTCCTTCCCGACCTATTCAATTAATTTGTTGTTGTTGTTGTTGTTTTTTTAAATTAATCCATCATCATTATTCTTTTTAGAAGGTCTGGACGTTTGAGTATGATTACATAAAAGTATCCATGTACGTATGTATGTATATGCGCAAACAAAAGACTGTATAATAACGAGAAATTTGTTAGTCGGAAAAATGGATAAATTATGTACCTTCTAGGCAATATCTCTGTACATATACATACATACATATATATGAGTAAACATCCTCCTCATCCATGTTATAACATAATACAATCATAAAATAATAAAACCATCATAAAAATATCTATCTGTAGAGCAATAACAAGATTGTAATAATTTTTAATGTGAAAATGAATGAAATTGATGATTTTCGCATCTTTACAACAATAAACATCATCATCATCATCATCATTAACGTTGGAAAAATATTTTCACTCAAACTCTTTTTTGGCTTAGCTAAAACATATCATCTCAATCATCATATACGTACGTATATACATACGTATGTACAAACAATTCGAGATCTCATCATTCAATTTTGTATGTTTTGGTATATTTTTAAATGTTATTTTTACAAATTTTCCAATTTTATTAAATAAATATTTGAAGTTAACAGAGAAATAACAAAAAATGTAAGCTTGTATACATTTTATCAAAATACAATAAAATTATCATATATCTGTCTGACTCTATAAAAATATTTATTCAACAAACATATACATACATATGTATGTATTATGTACGTACTTGTATCTATATAAAGGAAATAGTCCTGAAGAATAATTGCATAAATCAAATTTTTCTTTTTCTTAAAATTTATAATTTGATTTTAAAATTTCACTTCGAATATCGATCCCGACTGGCAAATAGGGCGTACAAAATGCAGATAAAACGAATACATGAAAATCAAAGTCTGGGCACAATTGTTTCTGTAAAATTGTTACGTTTTCATTTATTTTGTAATTATAAAATCGAAAGGTCTGCTTCAAATTCGCGTATCATCATTTCGCAACTTTGACGTCTCTTTTAATTGGTTCAAATTATTTTCAAAACAAGTGAAAAATTACGCTACAAACGTAAAAAAGAAACACGGTCTAGGGCTCTTGTTCTCCAAACGAATAGTTATTTCAAACTTAGGTGTATTTTGTTGAGGTTGTTACAACAACAATTGCACTGATTAACTTCTGACATGAGTTAAATAGCTCCAAAATATTTCTGCAGTTATTTAACTCAATTCCGATTTTAATTATGATACCTGACACCAGATGTACATTTTTAATTTTTTTCTTCAATTTTACTTTCGAAGGTTGTCATTTTGGTAATTAAATGACGTTTCGTATAATCGTCAATTTATATAAAGTTTTAATTATTTTTGTTTCATCAAATTTTTCTTGTATTTTCAATTATATTATGACAACCAATTTTTACAATTAATAATCGCTAAATATTTATTTGATTTTGTTTTTAGAACTAATTTTCAATACCACTTATAAAAAAAAATTAACTCAAAAAAAAGTTATGTTGTTATGAGAAAAATTAACTCCGAAAGGATTAGAGTTAAATTGTTCTCAACAAAATACACCTCTTATTGACTTATTTGACGCCATCTTAAATAAGTAATTCAAGCCGTTCCAATTGATTTTACTTCTTATTTTGACAGCGACGTTAAACAAAAACAAAAATCTATTTATAGTTATGGACGACTGTACTTGCTCAGCAAACATTGTATCATTGCAGTGGCTATAATCAGTGGGATTTTAAAATGATGGCCTGGATTAAAAACTAGATATTTTAATAAACTTTAATAAAATTAATTCCGTTTTCATTGAAAAGCTAAATAAATAAAGTTTACGTCAAAAAGTGCGTCACCGCTATATTTACTTATTTACATAAAAAATGACATACAACAACATAGTACCACCGCGAGCCAGAAAACAGTTGGTACCGTTGCAGCGCAGTAATAAAATTAGAAAAGATTCTAAAAAAAATTCGCCGGTAATATGTTGTCAACACTGACATTAGTTGTATTTCCCATAATTTCGAGTTGAAGTTCGCCCAAATTCGTTGAAAACACTGAGTCAGGAAAAATTTAAAAAAAATGGAAATGGATTAATCAAAAATTAACCTTTCAAAATATCCCAATGTGCGCAAATAGATATAGATAAAACGTATCTGTGAATGTGGAATTATATAATTTCGACTCATTTATTTACATGGATAATTAAAATGTTATTACCTCGAACTGAACCAACCTCAACTCTCTGGCCTATATAGTTTTTCGATTCATTCGCCTTTATGTAACCATTGCAAAATTTCATAAATTGCCTAAAGCCCCAATATGCCGCTTTACGAACTCTAAAATTTATGTCAATTTTGGAACTTAAAATTTGAAATATTATACAAAAAAGGTATAGAATTTCGAAACGTCCGGGGTTCCTAATATATAATTTAGTTAACGTAGATCGACCAATGTTAGTGGGACGACTCGACGTAAAACTATAAACTTAAATGCTACAATTAAAATATAATAATTTTTGTGGATTGGAATACGTGTTAGTATTCGTTCCACTTTCAATTTTTTTGTGGAACATATGCACCGTTGTGAAGTTAGCCCGAAAAACCATCCCGAAAAAAGCCTTTTAAAGAAATGGTGTGTTTCTCTACTATGTGCTATACAAATTCATAGTAAAACGAAAAATAAGATGACAAAAAGTACTGAACAAAGCAAAATAAGGTAAAAATAAAAACCGAACCAAAAATGTAATTTTTTTTCGGGCTGATATACTATATTATGTTTATATAATTATGTTTCCTAATTTTGACAAAGAACTTAACAAGTAATATAATTAAAAATGAATAATTTTATTAAATATGTTATTTTAACGCTACTGCCTAGTATAAAATTAATAAAATCCATAATATGTATCGCTAAAATATAACAAATTATTGTATCCAGTATTTTAATTGAGATTAAAATAAATTTACAATAAAATATTTTAGTTCCAATTCGGTAATATTCTGATATGTCTATATCAGGTCGAACTAAAAGTTTATGAATTTTTGATTGGACGCTACTTCTAATTTTTATTGAAATTTGGTAATATTCTTCCGGCTAGTTTACCCCATGTCTATATCAGGTCGAACTAAAAGTTTATGAATTTTTGATTGGACGCTATTTCTAATTTTTATTGAAATTCGGTAATATTATTCCGGCTATAGCGCCGATCACAGAGATTGCCCCCAAGGGTGGCGACTGATACGTGATTGCTGTACCTATTGGAAATTTAATTTAATTTACCCCATGTCTATATCAGGTCGAACTAAAAGTTTATGAATTTTTGATTGGACGCTATTTCTAATTTTTATTGAAATTTGGTAATATTCTTCCGGCTATAGCGCCGATCACAGAGATTGCCCCCAAGGGTGGCGACTGATACATGATTGCTGTACCTATTGGAAATTTAATTTAGTTTACCCCATGTCTATATCAGGTCGAACTAAAAGTTTATGAATTTTTGATTGGACGCTCTTTCTAATTTTTATTGAAATTTGGTAATATTCGTCCGGCTATAGCGCCGATCACAGAAATTGCCCCCAAGAGTGGCGACTGATACATGATTGCCGTACCTATTGGAAATTTAATTTAGTTTACCCCATGTCTATATCAGGTCGACCTAAAAGTTTATGAATTTTTGATTGGACGCTCTTTCTAATTTTTATTGAAATTGGGTAATATTCGTCCGGCTATAGCGGCGATCACAGAGACTGCCCCCAAGGGTGGCGACTGATACATGATTGCTGTATCTATTGGAAATTTAATTTAAATTACCCCATGTCTATATCAGGTCGAACTAAAAGTTTATGAATTTTTGATTGGACGCTATTTCTAATTTTTATTGAAATTCGGTAATATTCTTCCGGCTATAGCGCCGATCACAGAGATTGCCCCCAAGGGTGGCGACTGATACGTGATTGCTGTACCTATTGGAAATTTAATTTAATTCACCCCATGTCTATATCAGGTCGAACTAAAAGTTTATAAATTTTTGATTGGACGCTCTTTCTAATTTTTATTGAAATTTGGTAATATTCTTCCGGCTATAGCGCCGATCACAGAGATTGCCCCCAAGGGTGGCGACTGATACATGATTGCTGTACCTATTGGAAATTTAATTTAATTTACCATATGTCTATATCAGGTCGAACTAAAAGTTTATGAATTTTTGATTGGACGCTATTTCTAATTTTTATTGAAATTCGGTAATATTATTCCGGCTATAGCGCCGATCACAGAGATTCTTATAAAACAATATACAAATTTTTGTAAACTAACTACCAAAAAATACTATAATTCAAAACTAATAAGCTATTAATCATATATTTATGTATGTTGATTTATTTTTCTTCTAAATTTTAATTTTTAATTTAAATTTAAATAAAATATTTCACTGTAATCTAAAATTGGGATCTTATAAAATTATTTATAAAGATTATTTTCCGCGCTTTTCGTTTGGTAATACATTATAAATAAAGTAACAGATAAAACAAATATTACAAAATTTTTATGCATTTATTATCAATAATTAGTATTATTTAACGATAAATATAATACATTTATGTAAGATTCTTAAAGACACTATAAATTGAAATAGCAATTGGTGTTCTTTTTCTTCCTTTGCTTTCTACAAAACGATAGCCGTCAAAAATAATCCTTATTGTATCAGATTGAAAATTAGAAATAGCGTCCAATCAAAAATTCATAAACTTTTAGTTCGACCTGATATAGACATGGGGTGAATTAAATTAAATTTCCAATAGGTACAGCAATCACGTATCAGTCGCCACCCTTGGGGGCAATCTCTGTGATCGGCGCTATAGCCGGAAGAATATTACCGAATTTCAATAAAAATTAGAAATAGCGTCCAATCAAAAATTCATTTATTTTGAAAAAACTACGTTAAAAGTTTAAACAATTTATATTAAAAATTTGTTTATAATCTAATACAATATATGTAATTAGCCAAAAAAATATTATTAATAATATTTTAGCCCGAAAAATAAGTAAAAAATATTGCTGATATAAATTCTAAATAATTTTTTTTTTTCGGGATGGAATGGTTTCTTACTCTATTTTACGCTGTTTTTCGTGCTGAGAGGCTTTTTATGTATTTAGTGAAGACACAAATATATTATTTTTGAAAAGTCTTTTTTCGGGATGGTTTTCGGGCTAACTTCACATACATAACATATGCAATCAAACATCCTTCTTATTTTAATTTCCTTTAACTTAAACCTAGTTGGATATTGTGGAACCTATATGTAATTAACTAATAATAATATGTAATATGAATACACTTATATCCTGGCTTTTCCTTATGTATTTGATGAGCTTTATGATCCATATAAGTCTACAATAATAAACCATTGTTTTAATGTTAGCAGAACTTACAATATACAGATTTTGAAATTGAATTTACTTTAATTTGTCCATTTTTTTAATTATCTCTTACAACCTTAATTGAATGCGATAATGGCAATGATCATCCATAACTTCTTTTAGCAGGCCACATTTCATTTTATATTTAAACCCTAAATTCAAAACATATTTCCCCAGAATATTCATGACCTTCAGTATTAAAACCAAAATAATTCAAAGTTCAAGAACTATTTTTATTTTGTTGTTGTTATTTAACCCATAAAATCTCCTTTCTGGTACCAACGAATTCCGTATATACTACATAACATACATAGACATTTATACATAAAAATTCTTTTATCCATTTGTCCTTTAAAAAAAAAACAGAAACATTATTTTCGAAAATAGTACTTTTAACACAAAAAGGACAAAATTAAATAGTTTTAATATATTGTATAGAGGAGAGTTAATACTCCTTAAGTTATGTTATTATTGTTATTTTGTTATGCCATCTACAAATAACAACAATAACCACACTAAAATTCAAGAATTATTTCGTATTCAATGATGTAATCCAAAAAGGATTACACATTCCGAATTTATAATACATACATATACATACACAAAAATATATAAAGCAAAAACAAAACAAAATTTGAAATATGTTTGGATTGTTTGTATTTATCTCTTGACAACAACAACAATGGTACTGGGTAAGAGTACCAAAACAATCGTATACATCACTGCGCGGGTGTTGATTTGCAAGGAATTTTTAAGCATACGTGCCGTTCTGGACGGTGTGTGATACCAACTGGCAACCTCAATGCTAAGTTCTAAAATCATAACGGGAGAGTTTTCGTTTGAAATTGTATTTCGTGGTATACTATACATCGTTATCTCGTGAGTTAACCCAAGTTAACCTCGTTTTTACTAACGAAGATGGCCAACAAAGCATAGGTTTTTTTTTTCTAAAAGCGTGAAAAAAACACCAACATATAAGATAAAATTGGGATAGAAATTCGTATGACCATCAATGTCTTATAGGTCTATCATGCTATTATGTCAGTCTCATAGGTTAATTATTTGGTAACTTGATTACGGGCCGCATTATAATCAGGGATGAGCGAGGTAGATTACGCCATGTAATCTACGTGGTTTTCGACGCGTAAAACATTGCGTAGATTAGTTGGCAATGTTTTATGTTAACGTCGAGACAGTTAAAATATTGTCAACAACCTACAATATTTAAGCGATTTGAAACCGAATGCGCCAGTTCGGAATTGCATTTTGTAAAAGGGCGATTCAGTTAAGTCGTATACGAAAAAATTAAAGAATTATTCAAATTAAATCGGGAATCACATAGCTTTAATTAAAGAAGCAGCGCAATACTGAACGTCTAAATTTCAAATTTTATTATTTCCAATAAATTCTGCACAACTTCAGGTGTTAGCAGCAATATTGTTCCATTTAGAACGCATGTTTTCAGTAACCTTATCGCATCCGACAGTCTTCATCAACATTGTTTTCACTATTACCGAATATTTTTAGATAGCTTGAAACCGGTGGTCTTAGCTCCTTTAATACAGCATTGAATTGATTAGTTTCGTACCAGTTTAGAATAGTGCGAACTAGCTAAATCACTATTGGAATTCTGTGCAGGTTTAATATGAACAATTTCTTGCCAACCCATAATTCTTTTTACCACATCATAAATTTAGGATTGGTATAAAACTTATTAAACAAGTAATTAAATTTATAAGCAATAATTTTACATAATTAACAAATGAATTCTTAATAATTAAGATACTTCGGCTTTCATGGTAACCTGCCTCCCTTTGCAGCAAAACAATATCTCTGAATTTATGGCACCAGTTTAGTCAGAGATGAAGTGAAAACCTTCTTGTAAAGATTTGTATCATAGTTGTGTCACGTTTCTGCTTTTTGTGAGCTAATCCGTCTAAATTGAGACCTTCTTTATAACATTTTATACCGGTATATATCGATGTAAATTAAATGATTTTGGATAAACCTCACGCCGTAGTTGTTTCAAAGTATTTCTGCACATTAAATTATTTAATTCTCTCGTCAATCACTTTTTAATATTACAACCGGTTTTGACAAAGCTTTCAGAAATTGTACTTTAAATTGCATTGAAGGAAATTCTATTATATACTTGTCACCATCCGTTAGGCATCGATCATAAAGAAATGTGCACATCGCAGTTTAGAATAAATTTACAAACTCACTCAAGGAATGTCTACATTATCGCTGTCGTCTACGTTGTCGACGTTGTCTACGAGTTCTTAACAAGTTGACGTAGAAAATAATAGATGACGCATAAATGCCCATCGCTGATTATAATGGAGTTAAAGAAGATCAATTGTCCATCAAATTTATCATTAACCACGATTTCTTTCAAAAAGCATCGTATGCATAGTAATGGGTTTATTTTTCTTTTTCTGTTTATAACAAATAAGCATAATGGTGCTTTGCTCATTAGTACAAATTTTAAAACACTTTTACTACCATAAAAAATGCCGAACAAATGAATATTGGAGAAAAGGCGCGACCAGTCAATTTATACTAGTACTCTAGTTAGTGTCGGAAAATAATAGAACTAAAGTGAGTGAATTTTCGAACTTTGCAGAATAGTAATTTGATTAGTTTCCCAATTTTCGATATCTATAAAAGTTTTATAGAATTTGTACGAATTTTAAGTTATTTGAAGTTTTACGAAATATCAATCCATGATGGGTGAACGTCGAATACTAGAATGAATTCGAATGTTACTTACCCGGGAATTTTTGACCGATTCGCTGGTAATGCTTTATAAGTCTAATAGTAAATTTGTCTATAGAACGCCTATTTTTATGACAAAATACGAAATGTTAAAACTCATAAAAACGTCATGAAACTTTCAATCATTAATATTGTCAAATTTCTAAATCGACGTATAAAATTCAATTAACTGAGTCTCACTAAAATAAATCGCCTTGTTTGACACAAATGTAGTTCCCAAAAAATAATATTCCCAGAACCTGAAGCCCATATATAAATGTAAAGCAACAGTGTAATTACGTATGATATTTACTTCGGTGAGGAGGTGAGAGTACGGAGCCATTCCAAAATGGTAATTTATTTATGTTTGCACTGTAATTAATGTTTTCCCATTTTCCAGGTACAAACCTATTTAATTACATTAATAAATTTTCAATATTTTATTTCTCTTATCTATATATATGTATACGTATTTATCTCTCCGACCGATATCATTTTCGATGTAATAAAATTTATTTTGTACATGTTTTTGTTGTTTGTTATTATATCGTCTTACATCAATTTTGTTAATCTTTGGGTGTACTCGTATATATAAAAATGAGCAGAACATGATATTCATTTATAGATATTAATTAATTTTATGTCTATACTCAGAATAAATTTGCTATTGGTCAACCACATAATATGTATATATACTCGTACACACACAATATACATATAAACGAATAAATGCTTTTCATCTTGGGTCAATTCAAATGAAAATTTAACTTTACAGACAATATAAAACAAATAGTATGCAAACTGGAATTGACAGTTTAAATTTGGTTTCAAGTACGACATTCAGCGCGCACCAATCACAATTTACTCACACCATCGAACATTTCGTATTTGTATGGATTCGAAATCCTTTGTTTTTGGGATTTTTTCCCTGCGATAACAATAAAAGTAATTAAAATCCATCAGTTTCGCGCCACACGAGAATATATATACGTACATAAATGTGTGCACGGATTTGACAGGTTTGTTTCTATAGATTTTGTGGTTTATCAATATTCTAATTTATTAGATTTTCATAACTTTTTTTTGTTGTTGTTGGTAAAATCGGATAATCCTGTTATTATATAAAGAAAATTTCTTTTTTATCCCAATTTTGAGTTTAGCGATTCAGTAGTATACATTCAGGCGTAAAATTAAAAAAATTTAATTGCTTATTAAATTTTTTTCCACATTGTATTGTTTGTTGTTGCTTTCGCTGGAAATTTTGTTTGGGAAAATTCAAATAAAATTTTCCTCGTAATAACTTTTACTTTACAAACATTTTTATGTTTTGATTGAAAACGATTTTAATTTTAATTTTTATTTCAAACCAATTTATAGAACTAAGTAGTTTAAACATGCTAAACAGTCGTGGTCGTGGCAAAAGTTTTCCCACACGCTATATATAAAATTATTTATTTTATTTTTCTGAATTCAATTTTTTTTTAAATTAATTAAATTTAAAATTTAAATTAATTAAACTCAAACTAAACTCTAATTTTGGAAATTATTTAACCAATTAGACAAATCGTCGCATGCTTTTTGAATAGACCTGATTACATTTACTCAAAATACTGAAAAGTCATTAAAATGTGGTATCGAGAAATTTAAATATTTTTGTAAATCTTAGTAATTCAAGTCTTAGCTAGTAATATTATATTATTATTAAAATTGGCTGGAACCCACGTGGATTCTGTACTCAATGCCACAAAGGCCCATGGTGCAAACGTAGGATTCTATACCAAATCGCAAACGCGCACTGCTGCCTTCGCAAACTGAACAAGTTTAGACCAAGGCAGAGAAAACAACTGATCTAAATTTAAAGACCTAAAGTTGAATTCCTGAATTCGTATAGAACTGAAAGCATTTATAAATGAAAGAAAGCATTTCCCAAAAGCTCTTCTACATTGCCAACACATGGCAGTTGCTTTTTGAAGTTTGTAATCTAGGTGATTCTTCCAGGAAAGTTTACTATCCAGGACGACACCAAGGTGCTTGACGTGGTCACATTTAGTGATCGTTCTCCTAGAAAGGGAGGGAACAGATAGTTCAAGAGTATTTCTCTTCCTTGTAAAGACAATTAAATCAGTATTAGAAGGGTTGACGTGAAGACTCTTTTCAACACACCATGCCTCCACAATAGTTAAGGCATGCTGAGTTAGGTCGGATAAGACACTGAAATGTTTGCCTGAGACTGTCAAAACGAGATCATCACCGTCGCTCTGTACAATGTAGCCAGATTGCTGCAGCTTTACAAGTAACTCGTCAATAACCAAAAGCCACAGCAGAGGTGAAAGCACACCTCCCTGAGGACAGCCTTTGGTAACCTTAACCGAAACTAACACCCCATCCAGCTACGCCTTAGCTATACTGTATTCATGTTGTTGATGCTACAGTAAGAGTAGAGCAATATTTGATTTTTATTTATGAGTTTTCAAACGATTGATAAAATTGATAATTTCAGCAGAAAAACTTTTGTGATTTTCTGTAATTTTTATTTTTTTCTTGACGCCTAGTAATATAAATACAGTAGGCACTACACAACCTTAACAGATTAACGACTTCCTCTCCTGGAAATAACAACTTCAAAACTTTAAAAATATTTACAGTTGTCGGAATGGTAGTATCTTAGCAAACACAAAAATAGACTCTACATGATCAAGATGTCGTTTAAAAATATAACACACACAATATACTTCTGCAAAATGTATAATGGTTCCGAAGTGTTAATATAAGCCCCACCCCAACAAAGAAGTCCGCAGCGCAGTCTGGATTCCACACAAGCGTGATAAAAGTGCACTAGAACTGACGGCAAGTACATGGCACGCAAAGAGTATAGTTCAATTGCTCTTTAACCTTTAGAAAGTGAAATCACCAATTTAAATTAGCATCCAGATGCACACCGAGGTACTTAAATTTATAAATAGGCGCAATATTAATACAAAGAATGCTGCAATTTACGAAACTACAATACCCTGGAATAAAGCTCAAGTATGGATCACCAACTAATCTAAAAATAATTTTCACTTAAAATTATAGAATGTCTATCATATCGTATCATACATTATCAAAAACAATAATTTCACCTTTCACCAAATTCGGACTAAAAATAGAATTATGTAAATTAGCTAAGACTTGAGCCATTTTATTTCAACAAACTCTGAACAAGTATTATTCGGGGGGAAATAGAAAAACCGACATAAGTGAAGGTTCTATATGTACAGTACTGAAAGCCAAGGAAAGGTTAGCTTCAGTTCCAACCGATTGTTCGATCCATTGTGCTGGTTAGTCCTGATAATGTCAATAGAAGACAATTTGTGAGCCATGCTGGATTGGTTGTCTGCCCAGCCGAAATAATAGAATAAGTTTGTAAGCCATCAAACCTTCGAAATTTGTACTTATAGAAGCCGAAAATAGGTGAGTACAGTAGAATAAAACCCGCAATCTCCGTGGGATTAGAAACGAATGCCTCCCAATCGAAAAGCCACAGTTTTGCCTACGATTCAAGCTGTTCGGCTAGTTATAAAACCTAATTACCATAAGATGTTTATCAGACCTGCAACACATCAGCACCAACAAAAAAGAACAAATCGATTCAAGTTCAACCTAGCAATATAAATAAAAAAACTTTTAACTCAATTACCATGTGATTGATTGCCTATGTTAGCGTTTTTTTTTATGTCGTCCTTATCAATTCAATATACTGTTTCGAAATGATAATAAAATAAAATAAAAATTGAATCACAAAAAATCTATAATTTTTCATCATCCATCGACCTATTGCCAATACATAATTTTTTTTTATGGGTCCCTCACTCTTCTCGAAAAATAATAATCTTCCTGAATTTGATTTAATATCACAATATAACAGCAACACATTTATATACAAGTATATGTACAGTGATACAGGAACAGCAACAGTACAACATTCATCCATTCATCCATCTAGATATACCATTCACCATTGGCAACAGATTTTTTTTTGTTCTCCTTTTTTTCGTAGTTTTTGTGCACACACAGTGTTGTTATACATAGCGTCGTCGTTTGATATGAAAAATTGGAAAATAATTTTTATGTTGAATGTCAAATATGTCATGTATAAAAATGTCAATTTTCCCGTTCTTTTATATGTGATTTTCCTGTTTTGTATTTTTATGTTATTACAAAAAAAAATACAAAAATTGTAGCAGAAATAGAAGAACATTTCTGCTTTTCTTTCATAATTTTCCGATGTTTTTGTGTCGACATGCTATACTTGGGGTTGAGGATGGTGGTCTGGATATTCTAAAAATATGTAAATGCAGCGCCAAACAAGAATTAAAAATTAAATAAAGGATAAATTAAAAAGTCAGTCGTATACGCAGTAACAAACTAACAACAAAATTTTATTTACCGCCTTCGGCCAGGATTGTTGATAATTTAATCAAAACTTTTTATAAAAAAAACTTTGCTTTCATCGGATTAATGGCATTATATCTAGAGATAACAAAATTATGGGTCTATGTATACGTATATTATATGAATATGCTTTTTGATTATGGTGTGACATAAATTGTTGCTCCTTCGGTCAAGCCATTTATTATATTTTGTATAATGGCACACACATACACATTGTCAATGACATGTACAAGACGTAAATCATTAGATGAACGAAAAAAAAAACGAAACATGAAAAAGGTAGAATTGTATCTTATGATCCATTCAAAACTATATATGTATATGAGACGACACAATTGTTGGATAACAACAAAAAATTTGAAAGGCGAGATGGATTTTTTTACGAATTTTCCCAAAAGCACACATCTTTAGTAGTTGTATATATAGTGAGAACAATGGGGAAAAACTGGAACAATGACATAAAATAATAATCTATCTGTGTATTCTAATATCGACTTGGTATCTATATTCATGTACGAGTATAACGGTGAGAACAATGAAAAGATGAAGAGTCTAAACAAAAAGAAACTATTATATACGCGAGCACACAGAATCCTTTTTGTTTTTGTTAAATTTTTCTTTTGTTTTCTACCAACATAATACAGAAGAAATGTTATCTTATATACGAGCAAATATTATTATGATTTACTAATCGGGAATTATTTACTTTTTTTCTAATTGCAGAACATCTACCCATGGTCGTATGGTTTCATCTGTAAATGGATCGTTATTAATTATAGGAACATTTAAAAGGCGGTCACCAGATCCTGATTTTAAGGTGTGTGTGTGTGTGTGTATACTGTTATAATAATAATGTATCTCTTCCATAATAAAATAGGTTTTTGGTTGAGTTTGTTCTGTATTCAGTATTGGAACTTTTACCACTTTACTGTCTTGGTGGACATTTAGCAACGATGATAGGAATTCGCATTCCAATTCCTTGAAACTGATTGTTTTTTTGTATCTCTACAAACGGTGGTGCTCTTCGACTGTATCGACTGTAGGTGAGAGGCTGCAAAATGTCAGATGATTGATAAGGATTAAATGATTGACAAATGTATATATGTATAAAGGGTTATCCAATAAGGACTTGACATCGTTCATATGTCCACCACATTTCAACGAAAACAGCCGCTAACTCTCGTTCAATATTGGCTATGAGCTGCTCCAAAAAAAAGTCTAGAGGTGTTAAATTACACGATCTAGGCGGTCAATCGACAGAACCATTTCTGGATATAACACGTTCATCGAATTTAGATTTCAATAAGTCGATTGTTAGACCCCCTGTGTATGGCATGTCGCACTATCTTGTTGAAACCACATATCATTAATGTCTAACTCATGCAATTAACCAAAGAAATAACGATGCAACATGTCTCTTTAACGACCTCCATTAACTGTAACGTGACAGTCATTTTCATCAATGAAAAATGAAGTGGTGTTTCTTGAAGCACGTGAGGGTTTTCACATGGCCAATAACACAAATTTTGTTTGTTGACGAGGCCGTTTAACCAAAAATACGCTTCATCACTGAAGATGATTTTGCTATGAAATTGGTCATCTTCTTCTAAGATTTAAAGAGCCCAATCTGATCACGTACGTTGCTTCATATGATCGAGTGGCTTTAGTTCTTATTCGCCAAAGTGTGGTCTGAGCGATACCCAATTCTTGAGATCGCCGTGGAATCGACTGTTTTGGTTGGTTTGCGACGGACGCTTGAACGGCAGCAATATCATCGGCACTTCGATCAACCCGTTATCTCACTGACATGGGAACATCCAGTAGCAAATATTTAGACTCAAATTTTTTCACTATAGACTATTAATTGCTTGTCTACTGGGACTAAAAGTGGGAAGCTCTTAAAGTTGCAGTCACCGACTCTGAATTTTTGTAGTAAATTTTAATTATTTGTAAACGTTGTTCCTTCGTGTATTTCACCATGATGAAAATGTTGTCTTTACTGAATGTTTTGACACTGACCGTTTGGTTATTTGTTGAAAGTTCAAAGTTATCAAGTTCCAAATGGAAAACCCAGTATTATAAGGAAATACTGAGAGCATGAATTATTTGGGCCTCGAGGTGGCTGTCGATAATACAGATATTGTCGACCTTGTCCAATAACGAGCAGGAATTTTCTATGGAGTTTTTATGGAACGGTACAAATGTTAAAAATCCTATCAAATGTTCAATTGTCACATGAAAATTTATTAAAAAATTTCGAATAAAACAAATTAAGTTATACAAATTAACAAATTTTAAACTTAAAAATATTACTCAACTTTAATCAAACTTTTAGTTCAATAATATAATTAGATTATATAATTTTAACTAATTCTAGATTTTTATTTTTGTCTAGAGCCTAATGGTCATTTCCTAAATGGTGACTGTTTGTGTAAACACCTTTATTGAAGTTATCAAGCCTTCAGTCTTATCATATTTTCATATAAAGTGTTCGAGGTTTTTCATTCCCTATATGGTGGCTATTTGTGTTATGAAGTTGCTAGTGGCGTCTTATGGTCATATGGATTTTTCGAGATTTTTGGGATGAGACCCTTCAGAGTCTATATTTTGGTATTATTTTGTTAGACTATCCCCTAGATAGTGGCTGTACTTATACTATTTAAAAGTTATTAAAACTTTGAAAGGTTCCTTGATAGACAACATGAGCTATTTATTTGGTGTTTTAATCGATACTTTTAAGTTTTATAATTTTAAATTTGTATACCTTAATTTGTTTAATTCGAAAGTATTTTTCGTTAAATTTTCATGATACAATTCGACATTTAATAGGTTTTTTTGGTTTTTATACCGTTCCATGAAAACATGCTTTTGTTCACTCTAGGGCTATATGATCAATCGAAAACTGATGCAGGTGATGGTATAACTGTTCGTTAGATTTCTCTTTACTTTTCATTTGAACCGCAATTCAATGATTCTGTAAATATATAGGCATAATAGCATGCAGCACCACGTAGCTCAGCTACCCAATCACCCTAAGATGTAAGTAAGATTGACCTGT
Source organism: Tipula unca (assembly GCA_951394425.1). Lineage (NCBI taxonomy): Eukaryota > Metazoa > Arthropoda > Insecta > Diptera > Tipulidae > Tipula > Tipula unca. The sequence continues at coordinate 222,029,642 of OX596380.1, forward strand.
TTCTGAAGGAGTTATAACGTTAGTTCAATTGTTTCTGAAGGAGTTCTAACGTGTTGAGCTTCGATGTTTGTATCCATAATCAACGCCCCGTTATTTCGCCGTCACCATTGTCCACACTTTTGAATATACTCTAATGTTTAAATCTATACCCTTAACCATACAAATGGGAATGTATGTCTTGTCCCGTTTACCATACCGAGAGAGTATTTAGAATTCAACCACCTGTAGAGAGGAAAATGTCAGATACCAATTCTTTCATCAGATCCTGGATGATATTTTGTCGGCGAAAGAAAAATTCAACGTGCCCATCCGCATGCTCAAAAGTGTTCAGTTCTAATTCTCTTTCTCCATACAACGGTCATTATTCTTGAAATTCTATACAAGTATAACGAACTTTATGAATACTTGTCTTAGTACAATCTGGGAGTATTCCTAGATGTATCTGGCGCGTTCGACAACCTGTGGTGGCCCAGCATTATGTTGGAGCTAAAGAGATTCAATGGCCCATGCAATCTCTATACCATCCTAAACAACTATTTTTTTGAAAGGAAAACCACTGTTATTTCAAGTCATGGCACACTTGAAAAAATAGTCAACAAAGAATGTCCGCAAGGTTCCATCCTTGGTCTAATTCTTTGGAATATGATCTTCAACGGAAGCATAAACCAGGAAGTCCTAGAAGTAGCATTCGCGGATGCTAAGGTAATGCTTTTCGCTGGGAATTAAAGACAAAGTATTCAAAAAAAAGCGCAGTTTGCCATAGACAGGATGGGGGACTGGTGCAAGAGCTACAAAATGGATCCATCCTCAGAAAAGACAGGCATGATCCAACTTAAAGGTTCACTGGACATTAGGAGACCACCATTGGTTTCCGTAAATGGCCAAAGAATTAAGATGGTGAAAACTGTCAAATGGCTGGGAGTTGACTTCGATGAACGACTTGGAGTCACTTCGCATGTCAAAAGAGGAAAATAGTAAGAAAGTTTTCGTTGTGCTTAAACGAGTTGCTAAAGAGAACTGGGGACTCAAGCAACGAACACTATCAATATTATACGAAGGCCTTGTGGTATCTTCATTAACATACGCGTGCGCGGCATGTGCAGACCGAATAAACTGCCGCCATCGGCGGACACTAGTTAGTGCCCAAAGAACTATCTTGCTCAGAACTACCAAGGCTTAGAGAACGGTGTCAACTGACGCTGTTATGGTCTTAGCCGGTATGATTCCTATTGATATACTCTTAAATGAGAAAATTGCCAACTACAAGATAAGGAAAAGACAAAATGTGAGCTACGGAAACGTGATAGTGGAAGGCGATCAAATTCGGCCAAACCTTCTGGGCTTGCTGAAGAGGAAATCGAGAAAAGCGTCAATAGCAATATGGTAAGATAGATGGTCGCACTCAGTGGATGGCAGAATAACATATAGTTATCTGACAAACATTGAGGCTAGATTAGAGACAAAGATTCCTCTCAGCAGTTCACAGTTCACCCAAATGTTAACGGAACATGGAAGAATGGCCTCCTATATGCACCGACTGAGTCTAGCGGACTCAAGTACCTGTGAATGTGAACAGGGCGAGGATACAATAGAACACATCCTCTATGACTGTGATCTAGCTCAAGAATCGAGAGATCAACTAATAAGTGATTAAAGAGTTAAGTGGCCAGCAAGTAAACTAACTCTAATGCTGCCAAACAACTTCAAACTTTAAGAAGTTTTGTGATACCGTCTTGAGCGGTAGATCGACAGTAGAATAAGTACACAAGATTTGCATGTAAAGAAAATTATTTTTAAAAGCTAGTTTAAAAGTAGACGAGTATGCGCCTCCTCGATGGCAAGGACGGTAACAGGGCAACCTGGCTAAGCATACCGATATAGTAGTAATAGTAGTTAAAGGCACGCCCCCCCTGGGAATAGCTTTAAGATTCACCTCAGATTCAATAACTAGGAACTGTTAGATAGACGGCAGCTCTGAATTACTTACAGTTTTAATTCCCAGAAAATTCCAGTCCAGAAAATTGTCAACGGACTCGCCAGGGGATAAATAAAATAAAAATGTATTTAAAAGAAAAAAAAATCTAATCTCGCTATTGATTCACAGATGGCAGTTTATATCACAAAACTAAATTAAAAAATTTCTCTCGTTCCAGCTTTATCTATCGTCTAACATCACTATAGCAGATTATAACATGGGTTATTGTTTAACCGGCACCCTGGAACGTGGATGCCAAAAAACAAATTCATTTCAAACAACACATTTTGCTGTAATTCGACGCTGTTGGCCATCTACCGACGAAACGGCAAACAAAACATAGCAGAGATTTTAAACACGCAATCAAATATTTAATTGCAAATCAAAATGAAAAAAAAAACGATTAATTTATTTAACAAAATAAGTTCCAATAATCAAATTGATAGAATTTTTTATTAGATCGCGCCTAAACTTTTACGCAATGTAATCAAATTTTTTCACATATAGACAAACAACACACACCCACACACACACAGTACTCGAATTTTCAAATTAAATTCAAACGAAAATTTTTTTTTTAAATATGTATAATAATTTAATAATTATTAATATAATTAAAATGTATGTATAGTAGTTTTTGTAAAATTATTTAACAAAAAAAAAAATATTTTTTATAGAAATTTTATTTATAATTTAATTTTTTTATAATTTAATTTATAAATATAATTTTAACGATTTTATTTTAAAAATAATTAATGTAGTATTAATAATAAAATAATATAAATATATATTTTTTTGTAAATGTATAAATTAAATGTAACATTTTATAAAAATAAAAAACAACAACAAAAAACTGCTTAAGTCCGTTTAACACATTTTAACGATAAAATGGCGGACGAAAAAAATTTAAAATTTGCTCATTAACGTTTTTCTTTTTATTATTTTGTATTAAATATAAATAAATATATATATATTTATTAATTATAAAATAATTAATTAGACGAACCTAGAAATTAATTAATATTACATGTAATATTGTGTGTTATAACATATATATATGTATAAGAAAACCGATACCAGCTTAACACGGCATAATTTAATCCCCACCATCAAAATCCTATATTTTAAAAAAAGTTTAAATTAAATTAAAGTCGGCGCGTAAATATTGTGACCGCCCAGTTGGATGTAAACTTAATTTTAAATTAGATTTGTTCCTCTTGGCTGCTGCTCTCGGAACGCACGTATGAACATTCTATATTCTTAAGCTCTCTATTATACTACTATACTTAGTCTATATCTGCGGCTTAAATTAATAACTAATCTAAATACAACAACAATAACAACATATATAAAATAATTTATTTTTTGATCAACTTATTTGAAAAAATATAAAATTACTATATTTGACGTATACAATAGCTAATTGGATTTAATTAAAATTTAAATTTATAAATAAAAATTGTTTTTAATTTTATAAAATTCTCTCCTAAATTAATTAAAATAAATCTTAATTTAATTTTAAAAAAATGAAAAACCAAAAAAAAAAAAAAAAATTAATTGTCCTGCCAGTATTAAACGTCCAAGAATAATAAAAAAAATCATAAATGGCGTCCATTAATTAATTATTAAAATTAATATATTACATAAATATAAAATTAATTAAATGTAATTTAATTAGAAATGAAAAATGATTTATCAAAAAAAAATGTTTAATATTTTTTTTTATTAGTTGTGGTTATAATTTACATACATTTACATAAATTATATATTAGCGCCCTCTGTCGTACTAGGTCTCCTCACTACTTAATTAAAATTCAACTGCGAGAAGGCATTTCTGCGATGTGTGAATTATTATTTTGATGAACCCCCGAATATCTATGGCGCCGAATTTTCAAAAATTGTTTACAAATTACACTATTTTTTGAGGTTATGTATATATTTAGTGAAATACAAAATTGCTACATAAATCATTATGGCCCAGCGGATTGGAACTAGGCTATTTCTTGACCGATTGTGATGAAACTCGACTAGTTCGATGGAATACGAGATTCTAAAATGATTTTTGGATGGAAGGACTGGGATATGTGCCCAACTGGAATGGAACTAGGCGCATACTTCGATAAATTGATGATGAAGTTTTTGAATATAGTCAACTATAAAAAGGTCGGATTATTGTAAACCCCAAGGGGACCCTACCACAGAGCCCGTAATTTCGTAGAGTCTGGATATCAAACTGATTTGTCGAACTTTTTTATCAAAATTTAATGAAAAACTATTTACACTATGAACGTAATGAATCATTGCATGGAAAGTTGACGTTTACAATTCTCGAATTAACAACTCGGTTTTGAAAATTCAAAATTTTTAAAAATTTTATTTAAATTTAAAATTTGAATTATTAAATTTGAAAAATTTGAATAGTAAACGCACATGATTATCTCCAATCTGTGGCGGAAAATAAATTAAAGAAAATTTCTTCAATTTTTGAGATATTTTTCAAATTTTGAACATCCACTTGAAATTTAGAAAAGTTCAAATTCCTCAAAATATTTAAAAAATTATCCAGTTTTAAAAATGAATTCTGCACTAAAAATTTTTAATATATTTCTCAGAATTTTGACGGACCCTTCCAGTTTTTAAAACACTTGCATGATTTGAATATGACTCGTACATGATTTCTAAAATTAAGTGAATTGTACTTTTGGTAAATTTCGATTTCCTAAATTTTAAGTTGATTTTTCAAAATCCTTCTAAAATAGTCTTTGAAATCACATTTGAATTGGAGCCATTTTTATCGATGACCCGCAAATCCTTAGCCAAGTTTGTTGGATAGGTAAGATAGGTATTAGGGCTGCCATTAAATATCTTATTCCACTTGCTCATTATGGTTTACAATAATGCAATATGCAACAGACAGCATTGAGAATTCAAAGCACGATATTCAATTTATGTAAAACCTTCAAACCCTTGTCATTTTGAAAATTTTTCCAAATTTCGAAAAAATTAAATAAATTTCGGTTTCGAATAAATTCGATTATTTTAATTTCGTTAATTCAATTGATCCAAAATGAACCCGTACGTATACTTATGTTTCAGATATGAGATTTGTAGATCGCAAGTTAAAATTTTTTTATCAAAATACGAAATTAAATTTGACGTTACAATTCTGAATTTTAGCCCGGAAAACTTATAAATTCTAAAGATTTTCCAATTCACAGTAGTTTTTTAATTTCTTAATTAAATTTTAAAATTCGTAATCGAATTTCACTTACACATATGATAGATGATGGACATTTTTTAAATTTTTAATTTTTAATCGAAATTAAGATGATTTAAAAATACCTCGGTGTATCTCGAATTATACCGAGCAAATAGCACATAGTTTCTAAAGTTATTTTTATATCATCGGTACAGACTAAGCCATGGACCTACATAATATGCCAATTAGATCGAACCTTTAGCCGTGTGTGCTCGATTTGGCTGATAATGGCGTAAGGCAAGGAAGCAAATAAGCAAATTGTGAAAGACTTAAGAGAGCCTTGGATCACACAGAACAAGTTGAAAAGAAATTTATTGTTGGTAATAATTTGTTATAATGTTCCTTATTTAATACTGCCCTCAGGGCTCGGAGTATACCTTTAATGCGATACTGACTAAAACGCAATTAATAATTTGCATAGGATGAAGGATAAGTTTTCTGATTTTTTCCTTTTTAAATGCGCACACAATACTGATATTTGGTTTAATGGATTCGTTGCATTCATTAAATTTAATCAAAGAGATAAATTGTTTGGCTGCTGTAATAAGTATCAAAGGTTATTCGTTTACAAATATAGTTCTAGCTAATAGTGCAACACATGGCTCAACAGAACATTTATGGGAGAAATAGAGTTTTTGAATCAGACGGCTATTTCATGAAGACGCCTTGAAACATAACAAACAACTCCAACCAAATATATCGTCCTATTGCACCAAAGTTGCAGAACTTTCTGATCACGTAAGAAGCAGTCTAACACCTCAGTGTATACCTTTGCGCCAAACAACACTGTTAACATCTCAGGAATCGTGCCGAACAATGGGAGCCGACCTGTATAGTGGGATAAAGGTGTAAATGAATATGAACCAGTTTTAGAAATGTCGTCCATGTGTACGGCGATAATGGAAGTAGATTTGATTCATTATACACATCACAGAGTATTTATTAATTGGAAGTGTACCAGTCCACCCCAGACAACCAAAAATCCAAACATCAAATAAGATCAATAGTCAATATATACAGATCAACTGCCTCCAGGCAGACAAATTTATTATTTTGGATTTAGGTTAAGTTATTATTAAAGTTTACTGGAACCCAAGCAGGTTCCACACTTAATCCCACTCTGGGCCCATGGTGCAAACCGAGGATTCTATTGTATCACAAGTCGCAAATGCGCTTGGCTACTCTGGCAAACTGTAACAGGTTAAACCAGCGTATAGGGATGACAATTGACATTTACAGATGTATGGTTATGAAATCGGGACCTAACTACCTCGAAAGCGGGACAGCCACAAAGAATGTAAATACTGTCATCGTCATCGTCAAGACAGTTGTCCCATTCTTTGTAAATGGAGTTTAAACCGGCCATGACCGGTCAGAATAGCGACCAGAACTCTCAGTTCGTCTTTCTCCAAAGATAGAGCAAACTTTGTGAGCGTCAGATTAGGTTTACAAATGAAGTATTTAGTCACTCGGCATGTAGTGGAACCTAGCCAATTACGCTTAGCCTGCAAAAACATGTGGCACTGCCGGTTCAGGTTCAATGAATTTCATACTTAAGCCTGTTTTAGCTAGATGAGCAGGAACCCACATAACTCTGACACGATTATTAAATCATAGGACGTTAATTAAATGTTTACAGTCAATCAAACTGGCCAAGGTTTGAAAGTGATCATAGGATTTCGTAATGAATTGAGCACAGATTTACTATCACTGCACAGAATAATGACCTTTCCGGAAACAGCGAGCAATCAACTCCGCTTTGAATACCGTGCAGTTCCGGCCTAGACTCCCACATGATCGTATAGGTCATGTGCAGGACAATAGGTTCCGAAACCTGCATCAAAATTATAGTAAGACCCGTCAGCGAAAAACACGAGCGACTGAGACACCAAGTCATTGAATTGTTGAGACAACCAAGAGTTCCTTGCTCGATAAACCACCGAAAAAGAGTTATCGAAGCAGATTAATGGCAACAATTTGTCAGTAACCATATTAATTGCTGGTATAAATGAACCTACACAACAGGCAAAAGGCATCGGAGCATGCTGTGCCTAGAATGACCAACTGTAGTTGGAACAGAAATGAAATTGCCGGTAAAGCAAGTACATATAGAAGACTGAACCATAATAAAGCTAGAGATTAGTAAATAAACATAAGCATTTTGGGGGTCAGACCTTACGACTTCCCAAATGCTCTTCGACACTGCGCCAGAAAATGGAAGTGACCTTTTACAGTTTAATTTGAATATGAGATTTCCAGGAGAGTTTACTGCCCAGAATGACACCCACATGTTTTACTGTGTCGGATCTAGCGATCGTTTCTCCAAAAAGGAAAGGTGCAGACAGCTCTCCAATATTCGTATGTCTGGTGAAGACTATTAGACTAGTTTTCGATGCATAAACGTACAATCCCTTCTCTAGACACCACATTTCTACAACTTTGAGATCGCGTTGCGTTAAATCTGATAGTACATTAAGGTATACAACCTGAACCAGAACGACTAAATCATCAGCATAACTCTGAGCAGCGAAGCCAGATTGCAGCAGTTTTACAAGTAATTCGTCAATAACTAAACGCCATAGAAGAGGTGACAAGAGACCTCCCTGGAAGCAACCTTTAGTAACTTTATCCGAAATAGAAAGGGAGTCCAGCCTCATTTCCGAGTTCTACAAAATACGCAAATTAATAAGCTGACAGCTCTTCATCAAAATCATAATATCACGCATACTAATCTAATTTTAAGAGAAAAAATTTCTATGCTCGATCTTGACATTTCCTCCGTTGTCCCGCACTTCTGCTTAATTGAATAGATTGCTTCAAGCTTCATAAAATTCAAGACGAAACAAAAACCTAAAATAAAGAAAACAACAACCGAATACCGATTTATACACATACATACGTATAAAACTTTTCCATTTTCTCGAAATGTCAAGACAATAATTTTCTCGAATGCAAAACAAAAAATTACCTAAAAAAACTTTTAAAACGCTTAAAATACAATCAACATGATAAACATGTATACACATTACACACACACACATGCATACACTCGAAATATGTTATTCGAAACTTTTCATTTTGTATATATGTATGTATGTATATGGGGGAGGTGAAATTATAACCCAAGTTTCCACCGCGGTAGGAATACATGCTTGGAAGCAAGATTTTTTTTGATTTTATTTTAGTACAAAGTTTTTCGATTATGAAAAATTCGACGAACGGATTTAACGTATGTATGTATATTTAAGTTACCCTTAAGACTTAAGTTTTTCTTTTTTTTTTATTATTTAATTTACTTACGGTATTACAGTATTATATACCGCATACATAATATATTTGTTATATAAATTTTATTGAATTGTAAAATATATATATTTGAAAGAAAAACAAAATCTTATTGCGTGTTTTATTTGTGCTCCATACAGGTTCCAAGTTCTAATTTCTGCCAAGGCTTTGGTTGACTGAGAATTGTTGGATGGCAGCAATCAGAATTGAATGGTTACAAGAAACCCGCAGCTGTGCTAAATATATCTGTACAAGTGTATTCAGTCTAAGTGCGTGCACTTTACAGCATCCGGCTAACCACAAAGGATGCAGTATTGCTATTGAATAGCACTAGGAAAGCATAGAAAGGCCTTACGATTTTAGAATTTTATGCCTTAATTAGCTTAAAACATGAGTTAGGAACCAACTTTGCGCTTTTTGTAGGGTTCTATAGACTAACAACAATTAAACGTAAAGAATACCCTCTAATTAACTTAATGGTTCCGAAGCTCGAACATTTTCTGAAATAATATTCCAACATGTTGATGAAACAATAACAAAAAGCTGTTCAGGAAAGTGATAAAATTCTATACTAAATGCACTTATGAATCAGAAAAATATTCTAGTTACGATATTATTATGGCACAAAGTTTAAAGGAACTACCAAGAGCTTTAGTCAAGCTCGCACCAATCTTACAAAAGTAGTCCTTATAGAATCAAATGTAGATCCAGACTATATTAACTTCCCTGTTCATTATTACCAGCTCATAGAGAAGTTGGTGAGCTGCTTCTATCTTTTCATTTCCCTGGTTCTGCCATTTTCAACTCAGATAATGTTACTACCGTATCCGGTTACAAGCTGATCAATCTCGATGTTCTGCGCTGGAATCTATTTTCCTTTGCCCCTTATAAGGCTGATGGGCCTGATGGTATTCCCGGCTGAATTACAGCACGGCTTTCCTATCATTCAGAACCATCTGCTAAACCTTTTCCAGGCGTGTATTGCTTTCTGCGCTGTTTCTAAATCCTGGAGCAGGAGTAGAGTCGTTTTTAATCCGAAGGCCGGCAAATCCGATAATACGGATCCCAAGTCTTTTCGACCTATTAGTCTGTCTTCAACTTTTGTTAAAGCCTTAGAAAGAATCGTCGACAGATATATTAGAGACAAGCACCAAATTACCTTCCCGCTCAGTAACATGCAACAAGCTTACAGAGTTGGTAAGTTGAAAGATCCATCTATATAGTAAGGAGTTTCTTGTAGGTACTTTCCTCGAGCTTTTGATAGCACCTGGTTTATCTCGATTACTAATGCCTGTAATAATTTTGGTATTAATCACACCATTGTCAAATGGATTGAATCCATGCTCAAGTCTCGCACTGTAAAGACCGAACTGGATGCGAGATCCATTCCTTCTTTTTTTGGGAGACCAATTACCAGATGTAACCAAGTTAAGCACCTTGGTGTTATCTTAGATAGCAAACTTTCCTGGAAATCTCATCTTGATTCCAAATTACAAAAAGCTACTGCTATATTTTGATAATGAAAAATGGCTTTTGAGAAATCCTGGGGTTAACACCCAGGATGTTGTTTTTTATTTATAAATCGCTGCTCTTACCGATATTATCTAAAACTTCTGTTGTGTGATGGCCAGTTGTTAATCTAAAGGCTTCTACTGCTAAACTTAATAATCTTCAAAACTCGACTTGCAGGGCTGTTACTGGAGCTATGTCCTGGACTCTTGAAAATGGAGTCCATTCTTTCCTTGTCCCAGTTACACACCTTTTTCGCTTGAGGTGCATTGGGGCCTGGAATGTTCTCGGTTCTATCGTAGGACATATCCGAATCTTTAAAAACTACACTTCATTTTTACCAGAAATAGATATGGTTAATGATAGATCACTACCTGAATACAACTTCTCTAATTTATTCAAGGTCGTTTAACCTTTAACGGATTTGTGGTTTTCGGAGAATTTTCTCCAAAAATTAGACTAGTTGGAATCTACAGTCCTTGGTCCAATCAGAGATCTTTTGGCCGTCTTGGTTCGCATTGCACTGTTTTCCAAGCGGAACTCATAGCGCTGACGTATACTGTTATAGTAGCTTTGAACTTTGCTGTTAAAAGCAAAAACATTATTCTGTTTACTGATAGCAAAGCTGTGCTCAATTCATTGAAAAATCCCTTGACTGTCTCCCAACTTGTCAAGGATTGCAAACACGTCATTAATCTTCTTTGCTCCAACAATACCGTTACGATAATGTGGGTGCCAGCACATTGTGACATCGCAGGGAATGAGATCACGGATTGTTTAGCCAAATCCGACTCCCACCTAACTATAATTGGACCTGAACCCGCGGCTCCATTATCTTTTAACTACGCCAAAGTTAAAATCATATACATGAAGAGTATATATTATACATACTTTGAATTGATAGAGATCAAGGGCGGTACACTAGTGCACACTGGACCTGATCCTATAAATGGGTTTTCATCATCTTTACACAAAAACCCCTCAACCAAATTTCGGTTATTGAAATCAAGAAATAATACCTTATGCGAGGACACAGCTAAGTATCACGGAATGGCCCTAGTTCTAAGCTCTGATGGAAAGCACACATCAAAAATAAAAAATAAGAATTGACTTTATACAAAACAGAAATAGACAGAATGTCACGAAGCTGTGTCGGGCTATGATCTCTAGGGGTCATTATAGACAATCAGGGGTCATACATAGACAATTTCAAAACGGCTTACTATTTGATTACATTTTACGTGAAACTCTTATCTTAGAGCCATAGCCAAAAACCAGTTTAAAACTCCATTGCCATCTAACAAATCGAATTTCATCATAATCGCGATTAGGAAATACGATAAATTGTTGATTGAAATAGTGGGTTTGAACTCGAATTTGATTAGTCAAACTCAAATTTGATTAGAAATACTAGTTTGAAGTTGGAATGGTTTTTTAATTTTTTCAATCGGATTTAATATAAATTTTAATTTGAAATGGTTAGGATTTCTTTTCGAACATGCTGTTCACATTTAATTCAATTTTCGAATTGGTGTTCAAACGATTTCAAACTACTCTATTCAAATTTGAGTTTAACCAACATTTGGAAATTAAATCCGATTGTAAAAAATTAAAACCAATTATTTCAAGCTTAGCAATAATTTGAATAAGTATAAAAATAAATTGTCCGTTAATATTCCAAACTGTTTTTCTAATCAAATTCGAGGCTACGACCATCATTTGGCACAGTTTGAATACAATTTTTGGAAAATTTTGTCCGAATGAGTCAAAATTTAAAATAAATTTGCATTAACATTTTAAATAATTTAATCAAATTTTAGTTTGACCAGCACCGAGTACTATTTGAATAAAATGAATCCGACAGATTTAATTTTAAATTTTAATCCGATTGGTCCACTAAAGGTTTACTAATATTTCACATCAAATTCCTTCCTAATCAAATTGGAATTTGATTACACAATTCCTTTTTGGAACAATTCGATTTTCTCGATCTAATTTCATTGTTTTAAAGCTTGATTGGAGGACTACAATTATGTTATCAATATGAATCATCATCATCACAATCATCGCTGCCAAGAGCTTAGCGAAGAATGTTTCAAACACAGTTCACAGTTGTGCAAATTAATAATAATAAAACAATGCTTAAAGGCCATTACTGGCCCCTTACTGTGTCAACAATCTGGCTCCAACGGTTTCGATCCTGGCCTTGATTAGACAACCTGAAGAAGCCAAGTCGTTCTCTACACCGTGGAGCCATCATCAACTGCAACGACCTCTGCGCCTACAATATGGTGGCACTTCGTTCCTGATCAGCACGCAGAACGTGACCGAGCCAGCGTACCCGCTGAGATCTTATTTCATGCACAATATCGGGGATCTTCATCAGATCTTTGATCTCGATATTGTAGAGAGCTCGGTATGTGTAAAGCTTCTTGTCTTTGTAAACCTTCAACTTCACGGTACTTGATAGGTGTTTAGAATTTATCAGTGGCCTTAGAGGATACAAAGCACGGCTGCCAGCTGCCAGCCTCAATATAATATCCTCACCCACACTGCTATCGTGAGTTATAAGAGAACCCAAATATTTGAACGTCCTCACTTCTTCAAACGTGTAGTGGCCACTACTAAAATCTGGGTGTGCCACTTTCCCTATTTAACCAGAGATCATGTATTTTGTTTTAAACTCATTGATGAGGAGTCCAACAGAAGCTGAAAACTCTACAAGCGGATCAAGTATTTTCTTTACTCCGTTGCTTTCAGTTCAATCACGAATATGTCATCTGCATATGCAAGCACTTGATTGAACTGGCGATATAAGATGTTGCAGTGAGGTGTTTCAGTTTTACTACCGAACACCCGAGTAAACTGCAAAAATTCTTGATATCCTCGGTAAAAAGATCGGTAAAGTGTCTATTAAATGCGTCGATGTTGACACAGAGGTGTCCATCCCGGTCCTGAATGCCGGTTGACGCAGACCTGAAAGCATGGAGTAATCCAGCAATTCCTTTAAAGAAATTACGTGAACTGCGCTCATTACTGAATTGTTGAATTTTCAGAACCTCAACCTACCACCATTCTCGCTTTTCCCGTCTACAAATTCGCTTAGCTGCCCTCCTAGTAAGAGTAGCCTTGTTGTAAGACTACCCTCGTCATCCAACCAATCATTCTTGTTTCTGACTTTCACTATACCTTAAGTCTGTTGAGCAGCACTGACAACAGAGTTTTTCAGTGCCTGCCAAACAGAGTTCACACAGTCAGACTGGTAATTAGCTCCCTCAATGTTGTCGTTGACAAGATCCTGATATCGTTTCTTTTGATCTTCATTTATCAGACCTACACAGTCGAAACGTTCCACGCGTTTCGCTGTGTTCCTGGACCTGTACAAAAACTTCCACCGTGGCTTTGCAGCAACCAAATAATGATCGCAGCCTACGTATTTGGTTACTGACCGATAAGTTCTTACATCCTGCACAACCCGAGGTCGCTCTTTAGAGATTAACACATATAGTTCTTGTTCGGGTATAGATCCAACCAGATCGCCCGTCATTGTAAAATGAGTCTTTATCTTGGTGCTGGCTGACTTTTGTGGGCGCATGTACGCAAATTATCGACAGTTTAGCTAACTTCATTCGGAGGCGAAGCTTAAACAATCGCTTATTGACTGCTTGAAAATCCAAAACAGCCTTCTTTACCCAAGAAGAAATCCAGCTCAAAGATTTCCGAGATCATCTTCACTGTATAACAACGTATAGAGCTGGGACACGATACTCCTTTATGCATGTGATTATGACCTCGTATCCGGGTACTTGAGCGGGGGTCCGGTGTTGTTTGGTATCCATTTTTCGGTTTGTTAACTGTATATAAACAGCTTACTTTTTACGGATGCGGGTCGTCAGCCCAGCGATCCAACCGTTTAGTCCCCTCTTGCGACAAGCAAACGATACTGAGGTGGTATTGTTGGATGTTCGTGCAATTTAGGTTTACGAGACATGTGTGCCCTCCGACCACAGGGGCCAAATTAATCGAATAAAGAAATAAAAAATCATTTGAATTATATGTGCTACAGTCTATCGGTAAATAGCTGAAACATAAAAAAATTGTAGCAAAAAATCAATCACACAAATAAGAAATAACATTGTTTTTTATTATATACGCTACCATCTAGCGACGAACAGATAAAACAACACAATAATTATTAAGTTGAGTTACTATTTCGAAATATTTCCCCTATTCATAATGTTTTGCAATATTGTTGCATGAAAATTTAGCATTACGTACCATATTCTATGCAACTTGTTCAAAACCATGTTTATCGTGCATTTATATACATTTATGGGATTGGTTCATACTTAATCTTATCAGTCCAGGTGCAGTATTTCAAATGTATGTCAATATTGAAAAATAATTTCATAAATCGAAATAATTTTGAATGTTAAAGACGTATACCATGTATTACAAGTCACTGGAAGTTAATCTAATGGATGTGAGATTTCGGAGGCCAACATGGGCATTTGGTTTTAGTTCATCAGTATTCAATAAATGCAAACAGGTATACCGAATATGTCGTTTAATTAATTTCAACAGAAACAATAATTTTGTGATAATTAACGAATAGTTTTATTTTTTATTTTTATAGTTCTTCAATTGGTCCTAAGTAAGCGATAAGAGGCATGGACGCGATTTAAGGCCACCAACTTCGTTCAAATAATGTCAAAATGATAAGAAATAAATAAATTTATAAAGAAACCGAAAGAAAATGTATTTTAATTTTATTATGTACTTCGAACTGTTCGTATAGATCGGAATTCTTCTTCACCATTTACATTCTGCGTATTACAATGGCAGCCATTTCTCGAAAATATTTTATTGCCGCGCAGAACATATTGCATTTTTTTAAACTAAAATGAACAGAATAATTTTCAATACAACCTGCACATTATTAGATTGATTACAAATTCGTCTTATCTATCGTTTATACACAGCCGTGTGTGATCGCCACCAAGTATTTTTGGTGATAGCCTTTCAACGAAATGAATCCATTGAAAATAATTAAGAAATTAAACATTAAATTGGGGATTTATATGCTTGACCACACACACACACACACGCACACACACACACACACACACACACAATAGCCCGAGAGGGCTAAGTTAAACGCGTAAAAGAATAAGCAAACAAAATTAACGATCGTGAACAAAAACAATTCTTTTTAGATCACAACAATATTAGTATACATCAGAAACTTACACTTAGAAAATATTTTTGGAAATTGGTACATCTTATAAGAATTTTCAAATTTTCATCAAATTTGAATTTGAAACGAGTAAGTAATGTGATTCAACATATTATCGGGTAAAACTACTTGAACGATTTTTCAATAATTGATCATCATCGGTGGTTTTAAAAAATTACTAAACATATACAATTTACGATCAATGTTAAAATTTAAAAAAGAAGAAGAAGAAAGCATATTAGCGGAATGATAAAGAAGACTTGATAAATGAGTAATCGAAGTATAATTACATGATTGTATGGATAATTTAAAAATATTGAAGATGATCATCATCGCATTATATAGATAAACATATTTACCTGATCGCATATATACAAACCTATAATATGTATAACTTGATTAAATTAAAGCGCAGCATCGTTGCGATCGCGTTAATATTTTCAAACGTTGCTTGAAAGAAAGAGAAGAAATAACTAAATTTTATGTTTAACGATCATCAATTAATCAATAATTATCAATTTATTGTAAATGCTCGGGTAATTATATTAAAATTAATTATTTATGTTCAGAAGTGAAAATGTAATTTTTTTCAATCTGTCTATGTGTGCGTGTAGCAATTTTTATATGCGCTCGAACTAATCGTTCGAAGATCATGCATGATCGTGATCTTTTGTTTTTAAATAAATAAACATTGAAATGTTGTTTTGAGCGAAATGTGCAGTCGAAACGATCGGACCGTTTTGTATATGTAGGTGGTCATTTCTCATAAAGATTTTCCTTTTCAGTCCTCAAAACCTACAAGTGCGAGCTAAGAGCAGCTAAAACAAGGGCATGCAGGCTCTACTGTGGTAATATAGGCTACGCAAAGTACTATGTTCTAGTCCTTCTATCCCAAGCTATCTACAACGACCGGATGGTTCATGGACTACGTGTAGTGAGGAATCCCTGGAGCTATTACTGGAGCAGTGTGACCCGCCAATATTAAATGGTACTCGTTAAATCTTTACGGATAGAGTGAAATACCTCGGACTACTTTTAGAAAGCCTTAGAGAAAGTAAAGAATGGAGCACACCTACTTAAGCTCTGGAGATTCTCTTTCATCACATTCCTTTGGTTATTGTGGCCGAGCAGCTTGCATATTGCACAGCGATTCGGCTCAAATCCATATCTATGTGAACCTTTAACAATATAGGAACTCATCCATCCTAATCAACAGGGGTATTCCGGAAATTACCGACTACGCTATCTCTTTGCCATCTGTTGAGGTAAGATTGTGAGTTTCCCACCAGAGAGGACTGGGTGAATGAAACGGTTATAGACAATGAGGCACTAAGCTTTTTTACCGATGGCTGACAAAGGGATAGAGGGGTTGGCTGTGGAGTATTCTGTGAGGCACTAGGCGTCAACCTCTCTTTTCTTTTAAGTATTATGTATTATCTACGAGAGATATTCGCATTTTTACGGACAGCCAGGCTATTATTAAAATGCTACAATCATAGTCCCTGACGTCGAAGGTAGCCCAGAACTGTCTGACATCTTCAAATGAGATGGCTGATCAGTTCAACATCCGCTTGACGTGGGTGCAAGGGCACTTCAATATCGCAGGGAATGTGAAGGCAGATGAGTTAGCACGTCTTATATCCCAAAGCAGGGGATATAAAGATATCGCTTGCTTCTTGTAAACTGCTGCTTCAGGAAGAAGCCATAAAAGAAACGAATGTCACATGGTCTAACACTAGTTCGTGTGTAATAACAAAGCAGATATGGCTTGGACTTGATCGGTCCAGACCGGCCAACTGATATCGCTTCGACGGCACCATATTGGTATGGTCGTAGGAGCTATAACGGGACATTATCTCAAGTGGGTACATGCGAACAGACTGGGTGTCCCTGCCCATGACCGCAGTTTTGGTGATGAGGAGGAGGAAGAAAGTGTGCTTCATCTCCTCTGCACCTATCCTAGTCTAGCGTACAGCATAACAAAATTTATGGGAACTTTCCCTTTGGACGAGCTCACGGATCTTTGTAAGATCGAGGTCCGGGACTTTCAACGCTTCTTGGTAAGCTCCGAATGGTTTAACGAGTGAAGAGGAGGTATGCTTGAATGTGGTACAGCTACTGACCAGTTTTGTGTCTATGCTAGTCGTTTAGGACGGCCAGCGCTCTATCTTGTAATTTTATTTTTAAACCATTTTAAATAATAGAACCAAATCAATCAAAGTGGTTCATTTGCGTACCAATATACCTGTTATACAACGGAATCAGTGTCCAAATTTTGGTTTTGCAGAAAAAAATCTTAGTTTTCATTAATTTACATTGAGATGTTCTCGACCGACGTAAGCAAACAAAATGAAAATTCCTGATCTGGTTTATTGGTTTTTGCGATTGATCAGTTGAAACGATGCCACCGGGAGGTATTTGTTCTGTTCGAATTTTATCAAAAACCAGTACTTTTCCCCGACTCTAAAATAATTTAGTAAATTCCAACAATTTGCCGACTGCCACCTGCAACCACTGTTACAAATTTTTCACGTTATTATGGGTTCTAGCTTTCATTAGAACTATCCAAAAACCCTAAGTGAAATATTTGCCAAATAACAAAAATATACAAGGGTGCGTTTATACAAATAGTATTCATTCAGGCGACACTTTATGCAATAAATGTTGCAAAGAAATCCCAAAAACGTTTAAAACAAAATCAAAATCAACACACTGAAATGCTTTTGCCAGATGGTTGTATTATGTTGAGGTAACAATATCTACTTTAACAAAACTCAGAACATTAACATGCGAATCGGATTTCGGATATTCTATTCGATAGACTGCATAAAAAATTTGAAATGGTCAATACCTGTGGTTGGCGGTATAACTAACGTGCAATATATATATAGGAAATGTTGCAACAAGATTGTATGAAGAAACCTGTTAAACAAAAATCAGAAGATTGACATGCGATTGTAAGCCTGGTAAATTAGTCTTTTGCAATACAGGTTCATTTTGGAGTGATGCCCAATTAACCAGTACATTTGACGTTGTTTTAATCATATCTGTTCAGCTGTTTGTCTCACGTGATATTTCCAATTTAGCCTTGAGTCTAAATGCAGACTAAGGTATTTGGCCGATTCAGCCTGCGGCACTTGAATCCCCTTGAGGTATATGTGCTGGTTGATGTTTTTGGGTCGGAGCGTAAATGTGACGTGGGTTGATTTAAGCTCATTAAGCAGCATTTTCCAATCAATCGTCCATTTAGTAACGTTGTTCATTACTCGTTGAAGATTTTCCACGGCCAAACGTACCGATGAATGTTTTGTGCGTTGTAGGTACATCTGCAGTGTAGAGAAGGTAGAGGGGTGGTCCTAATACGCTTCCCTGCGGAACTCCCGCTAGCGTCGGATAAAAGTCAGAATTTCCGATCATAGAGGTATGATTCAAGCAGGTGGCAATAATTTTGTGGTAGCATTTTGCTCATTTTGAATGTCAATCCCTCGTGCCAAACCATATCAAAGGCCTGGGATACATTCAGAAATACAGCGAGTAATATTTGTTTTCTTCTAACATTTGCTCTATCACCGTAGTGATTCGATGAACTTGATCTATTGTGGAGTGGTTACTCCTGAATCCAAATTAAAAATCAGGAACGTTTACCATTGGCTTGAGACGATTCAGAAGTAGTTTTTCAAACAGCTTTGATAAGGTCGGAAGCAGTGAGATTGGTCTGTACGATGTTACTTCTTCATCTGGTTTGCCTGGTTTCTTCAGCATAATTATTTGAGCCGTTTTGAAGAATTTAGGTATATACTTCAATCTCACACAGGCATTAAATAAGTATGTGATTATGATGATTGCTTTACATGATAGTCCCTTGAATAGACCCAGTGATATTTGCATGTCATTTGCATTTTGGCCGCTGCTTACATAAATCGTCGGCTTACAGAAATCATCGGCTACAAGGACTAAGTCTTTGTTGAGGACGTTCTATTAATTATCTTCTGTTTAATTACTTTTATTACAATAATTTAGAATTTAGAATAATTCTTAAATTTACTTGTTGCGACAAGTTGTTGTTCGGTATACGCTTTATGCTTCTAACATGCGGCTCTTCCCTGTTATGAATTTTTGTAGATCGGTAAAATCATCCTTCTTTGGCTGGAAGTGAATTGGTTTTAGAAAAAATGTTAAAGGTTTTTGTGCTTAATGGAATCAACAAATTTATTTTAGTTTTGTTTTGATTTAATTTACGAGGCTTTTTCATAATGTGTTCTTCATAAAAAAAAACAAAAGTTAACCATAGACCTCTATTTAGAATAACTAAGTTCTATGAGATTCTTCTGATATTGCCGAAGCATTTCCCTTAATAATTTTGTGCTGTATTTCCATGTTAGATGTAATATTAAGTTATGTTCTTCTTCAATAAATTTAATTTAATATTGCCAAAGCTTCCAATATTACAGAGAGCTTCAAAAATATTCACAATATTAATTAGAATACTTTAAAGTAAAATAAAATAAGATACAAGTGTTTACCATATTTATTTGTACTATTCGTATTATTATTCATAGAAGCTGAAAGCTGATCGATCGTCTGGTGTTATCTTATTTTTCAGGTAATACAAATCTACGATTTCATTGGTATGTCGATCCTTAAGCTCCAGCTTGTCATTTAGTAGATCGAGCGTAAAAGCTAAGTCGTTCAAATTTATTTTTTGATCATCATCATAAAAGATCTGTAGGTTGTCAATTTTCGCATCCGGATGATCCGATTTCAACAAAATGTTGAAAACACACTCAAACAACCACTGCCATATATAATTAGTTTCGACAATAGTTTCGAAAATATCTACCTACATACATATATAATTATGTGCATATATTAGTTATTGATAATATCATGTAATTAATCAAAATAAATATTTTACCTGCAAAACAGTATTCATTCGCTTCTTCATTGTTATTTCCCGAAAAGCAAATTCATTTTCGTATGTACTATTTATAAACCGAATTTTCATTTTTACGTTACATTTACTTAAATCATCTGCCATTCCGTTAGTAATCATAACTGAATCAAATGTGACAAAACCAACTGCCAAATTATCAAACATAAGATAATTGCGTAGCGGCCTAGTTATAAATAAATCCAAAAGTGTATTGGTATATGGAATATTGCTTAAAGATGTTAAAAAATCTTCGATAAATTCACTATAATTATTACCGACAAATTTTACCGTAATTATTTTATTGGTGGACACGGTTTTTATAATTTTGAAATTATCGTCTGACCTACGGTCCCAAAAACAGTTTGCGTTTAATATGATTTCAGCCACATTATCAAATGATGTTAATCTTAAAAATAACGATAAATGTAAATCGCAGAAATTACTACAGTCAATAGTAAAAACTACATTATAACTTTCTTCTACTATATCCAAAATACTATCATATTCTTCGGTGAGTTCAATAGTAGCAGGTATTCTACGACGATTCAAACTTCTAGACGGTGTTAATAAATTTTCTACATCGTTAACATGAACCATTTTAAAATAGTTTTGATATTCATACCGAAAATAATTAATCAATGATTCTGATGGAGCAATATTTTTATCGATCAAGTATTTATCTAGATAAAATGCATTACCATAGATATACAATTTCATTTCCATTAATATTTTTGCAAGTGCACGATCGATGCAAGTCCGAATGTCTTCCATTCGTAACGGATTTCGCATATCCCATAAACCAATTTTTAAAGATAATAAATCGAATATGTTAAGTTTTTTAGAATATTTTAGGCGGCTAACACGATCAATTACTAAAGGCATGATAGTTTCCAATAAATAATTTTCAATTGGCAGTGTATAGTGTTCCATGGCGGATGGTTGAAGCCAATCAAATGCTTTCGTAATATAATAATAATACGTTGTAGGCCTATTTTTCGATTCTATCCAAATACGATAATCGTCGTACAATTTAATTTTATTGACATTTTCATTAAACGTAACTACTTTAATGATATGATCGTGTGATGCAAAAGCTACATTTTCTTCAATATTTTCGATGTCCGATCCATATTTGTAAACTTCTATAAATTTCTGTAATGGCACCAAAACAATGTTATTGTGACGAATAATCTAGTTAATTATACGAGTTTACCAGTAATGAATTATATGATGCTTCATCTCTGAATAGATTCGGTAATTTTAGCCAAGGAAATGAAAATTGCGAAAATTGTATTAAATACTCTATTAAATCGTGTACATCATTCGAACTCTCTGTTATATGAATCAATTTCATATCGTACTGCCTTTGATCAATTTTCAATTTATAATCATAGACGAGGTTATGGTGATGATTCTTTAGAAACTGAAAGAAAATAATATGAACTGTCAAATTAATGCCACCCAGCCAATTTATGATATTTGCAGCCTCACATTTCGTAAATTACCAAGTATTGATGAATGCACCAAAAAACCAGAGTCAGAATATGATATCCGATCTACTTATACAGTAAAATGTAATTCAATTTAGATATTTTTGTATAGTACCTTACCAACGTCGAATAGCAATCGATTAAATAACTCGTAATTCTCCGAAATACTCATTTTATTTGAATATTTTCAGACACTATGGTCACTTCACTATATCAAGAGAACGGTCAGCGGAACGATCAGATCGGTCTGTGCACAAATAGATAAACGTCAAAATATTAAATATCAAAATTTATAAGTAACATACGCTAACGCAGCATACTACTGAATTTGAGTGACTAAATTTTTATTTTTTGGTCGAATAGAGTAGGCATGAAGAGAGGAAAGGCACGATAATTTTATATGTTTCAATGTTTGTTATTGTTTGCTCGAACAAAATGAGAATAATTTTGTTTGTTATTCTCAGTTTTTTCCAAAAATCATTTGTTTTTTTTTCATTTTGTTTTCTTCAACCTTCATGATAAGACTGAGAGAGTGAAAGATCTGAAAATATAATTTAATCAAAATCGAAAAACAAACAAAATGAAAAAATAAAATTTTATTTTGGCTATGGCGATGGCCGTTAAACTGACAGTTAAAAGTAGCGGTCATATGTAACTGCAAAATCAAATTTTTCTCGTTTAATATCAAATTTAAGGTGATATTTGTACACTGGGTAAGACGGATGTCACTGCATATTTATTGTACAAATCCAAGACCATCCCATAAATTGGTGACCCGGACTATATAGGAGGTAGGAGCTATAAAGCAGTGATTTGTTCAGTATTCCATTTAGTAGCTATCAGCCATCAATTACATATAATAAAATTAGGTCAGCGCAGCAAATTATCGATATCAAAAGTAAATGTGTTCAGATAGGCGAAAATATGGCCATAAATATGCGACAATTTCATGTCATCATATTGCGCCAATTCAAGCATCGTGCGGTTATACGCTTCATCGAATATTGTATAGGATTATTGAGTACCTTTGAACAACACAACCTTCGAATGTAGATGCTAAAATAAATTAATTAGCCGTTCGACTTAAACGCTGGAACAAAAAAATACAATACGATAGAAAACAGCTGCACCTCGTCAGATAACATGATCACATTGGGCATTCAATAAATTTGCTTACACAATTTCTCGTACTGATCAGATTTCCCTCCTCAAAACCGTATAGACGCTGAAATTGAGGATGCTAAAATCTACGCAAAATGTCAGGCTAAAATTAAGTGCCCTTGTATATATGAGAAAAAAGGTTATAAAACGTGTTCGATGTGTCTACTAATCTTGTCCATTCGATCCCCTTTTTAATTTTTTAAAGGAAATGTGATCTGGCTCCAAAACTATGTAGGTCTTTGGCATATCAATATCGATTACGGGTCAACTATTCGAAGTTAATATAGGTATGTATATTGTTCCTCAGTCAGAGCTAGTCAAAATTTTCCAGATTCATTTTACGGAACTTACATAGTCTCACATAGATAGTGTGGCATCTAAGTTAGGAAATGATTTTTATAACTAGCAAGGAATTGACCAAGTGATCACTCATGTTTTGCGAGCACTTCTGGATCTTTGAAGAGGAAATATTTGTGGCCCAGTATTCACGTTCAAAATTGGTTGCTCAGAAAACCGGATTAATTTCTTTTTGCCAGATTTTGTAAATGTTAAGTGAAGCGTGTCGACTGTTCGCCGTAAGTTGAAATTTACGGATCTTGTAACGCAGTTAGTATAAAATGTGTAATGTTTTTATGTTAACTGTAATGCTTGTGCCAAATCCGTGATTTAGCATGAGCAATCAATATAATTTTTAAAAGTAGCGTCTACACCAATTAAAATTTAAATCTTCTTAGAATTTAGAAATAGGTTTACTGTACCAGGAAGCACGATCGAATACAAGAAATTCCTTTTTTGAATCGATGATCGTATTGGAAACAGAAATTTTGGGTAAAGTTTGACTGTGGGCGCCTCAAAATCCAAAAAACTTGCTCCATTTGAAGTATTGATTAATATTTTAAGCCTATTTTGTCAGAAAAAACCCGAAATTATGTGGAAAATGGCTCTTTTCTTGCATATTAGCTGGTTGTTAACAAGATTTTCATCATTTTTAGCCTAATTACGGTCAATAAACGAAGAAAATGCAAATTTACTGGATTTAGTTGGGATTTGAATTCTTTAATTTAAATTTAAGCGAAGAGCCTAGAAATTCAGAGAAATTTTATTTTAAGTTGAAGCAATTTGTATTTTTTATTTGAAGTTGTTTAAATTCTGTTTAGGGGAGTTGTGGCAAGGCGCGAGGCTGGCGGCTGTAAGCATGGAAGAGATTCCTAGCAGGCCAAGCTCAAGCGCCTAGCTACCAACCGAACCGGCTAGCCCAGACGAGATCCTGAAAATAATTAGCATCAGTAATCCAAATCTTCCAACAGATAATTGGAAGATAGTAAGGCAAGAGGACTCCAAAGGGGGCTCTAGATTATCCACTATGGTAATCAATAAGGAGTCCCTGGCTCCTCTTGCCGTGACTAAGGGAGTAATTGACTTTGGTTTCGGGTCAATTACTCTCAGAGTTTATATAAAAAAGACGAGGCTGAACCTGTAGAAGACGGCAACCTGTCCACACAAGAAACAGATGCACCAGGAGGGGAGATAATCCAACCAATGGAGCTTTCCGAGGTGGCAGCCATCTTTCCCTAGTGGGTGGCAGCCATCTTTCCCTAGTGTCGGACGAGGATTACCTTTAGGACTCGCGGGAAGAGGGGCCTACCAGCATCGTGGAATCAAGTTACAGAAGCGGCGATACGGGTAAAACCGGCAAATCCACTGGAACCATTAGACATTAGCCTGCGGCAGCGGGGAGTGAAAAGCGGTAAGTAAGCTCAGCCTGATATTATGCTAAATATCATACAAATCAACGTGCACCATACAAAGGCGCTGTCGGCCGCTTTACGGCTCAGATTGACTGTATCAGGATAAGACGTGGTCCTTATTCAAGAACCTTGGATAAACAGTACCAGGATCTGTGGTACAATTCTGGGAAAATCTATCCTGAGGAGGTCTTGACTTGGTTGGGACATAATGTGGTATCCTCGATTGATATCGCAATTTATGTGGATAGTCAGGCGGCATTCGGTTTCTGTCGCTTAATCGGTTTCTCTGCCATCAAGGGTGGCGTTGAGTTGCCATTTATCCGTAAATGAGATGAGTGAGCATTTCAACATTCAGATATTCTGGGTCTCCGGCCACTCGGATGTCATGGGGAACTGCAGAGCGGAAGAACAAGAACTTTACATAACCCCAAAGTAAATAATCCAATAGGGTTTAATCACACGATCTTGGTGGCCAAATCGTTGGACCATTACGCGAAATTATTCTTTCACCAAAAGTTTATTTGAGTAAATCAACTGTAGCGCGTGCTGTGTGGCATGTGGCTCCGTCCTGTTGGAACCACATGTCAGCAAGATTAATCCCAGCTAATCGAGGTACGAAAAAATTTCTAATCGTGTCTCTTTACCGCTCACCATTGACAGTAACATTCTGACCATTATCGTTTTTGAAGACATCTGGACCAATGACTCCGTCAGCCCATAAACCGCACCAAACAGTAATTTTCTGTTGACGTAATGGTGTTTCGACAAAAGTTTATCCTCACAAATGCGACAATTCTGCTTATTTACGTACCAATTCGACCAAAAATGGGCTTCATCGGAGAACAAAATTTTGAATGGAAATTCAACATCAATATCAATTTGTGCTTCAGCCCATTCGCCGAATAGGCGAATAGGAAGGTCGTTTGGCTTTAATTCCTGCACAAGTTGGATCTTGAACGCTTTTAAGCCAATAGCCTCAGCTAACGAAAGGTGGACTAACACTCTCACATGCAGTGTAGCAAGACAAGTCTGGCCAAAGCTGGACTTGAAACGCTCGGCTAGGTATAGAAGTAAATGATTTTTGCAGAAACTTTATGGACGAGGAGGAGGAAGAGACGGTAGTCCACTTCCTATGCTCATGCCCGGCTTTTCCATTAAGACTCTACCCATAAACATATGGGTAGATTCTTAATGGACAACCTCGCTGATCTCGAAAACTGTAAAGTGCGAGACATATCACGCTACATAAGTAGCTCAAACTGGTTCAAACAAGGGTAATATAGGGAAGTAAGATCGTGTTTACCAGCCACGCTAACCGAACCTAACCTAACCTAAGTTTTGCACACTTCTTGTTTGTTCTAATAACGTGGCAATAACTTGAATTATCATTTTATTTATTTCTATTTAATTTGAATTTACTTTTAATTGTTTAGTTATTTTTGTTCATTACATTAATTTTGCAGGCAAATTTTTTAAGCTATTACGGCGAGTACAAATAGTTTTGGTTAACACTGTATATTGAAATGATTATTTTGTTTTCGTTTTAAAATCAACTTCACACACTAACTCAAGTTTTTGGATTTAGTATTGATTTAACGTAGTTTTGGTATAACGCTCATTTATTTATATAGTTCGTCGGCAAAACGAAACCAACCAACACTTTAAATATATTTATACTTGAGCACGGTACGGTGTTCGAATAGAATTACAACTATTTATATTTAAAAAAATCTATAAATTTGTTTTGACAAGATTTGCTTATCTAAAATGTGTGGTTAGTGTACATATAGTTAATAGATAGTCATGACGCATGAACATTAATTTTTTTATTATATTCAGTAAGTATAAGTATAAGTATTAGAATATGATCGGTAGCGAATAGTGCGATCGTTATCTGCCGGCATGTGAAAAAAACTATGTGTGATCCCATGAATATTTTTGGTGTGATTGTTACATTTTTTTTCAATTCACAATAAAATTACATTCTTACACATATACAGTATGGTTATTTTTTTTGTCGACGTTATCATGTGGCTTCCTTCGTTTTAATTTCGGTTCCACGAATAGTACAGAAATAAACCAATTCTATTTAAAATAGTCGTCATCGAAAGTATAATAAACCAATAATTTCTACCATAACGATAATAAATACTATAACGACCGAAGAAACAACTAATTTTTTCGCGTTTTTGAAACATTCAGTTTATAAATACATAGTTGAGATTAATGTGTTGGAGTTATAAGTTTGAAATGTTTTCATATACGTATATCCCAAATACCAAAATATAATTTTCAGTTGGCACAAGTTCTACCAACATTTATCCAATTTTGTGAATTTATATAGTTTTGCTTCATATATTCTGCTGCCGCATGCATCCTATATGAAATGGCCAAAAATGATAACAACGTTGAATTATTTGATCAGTTGCTGTTTACTCCATTGAAGCCAACAGGTGAGGTTTTTGTGTTCATATATAAAAATTAACTGGTAACAAACTAAATATGTGTATACAATTATAGATTGGAAACCAGATTTCAAATATGGTTTTTTGATTCATGTATCAATGTTTCGAAAATTTAAGAAGGTATAACCCTATTTATATAGATTTTGAAATTATGATAATTAATTTGATTTATATATATCTCTAGTTTCTAAATGGTATTATTCAATATGAACTAGGTCACCAGTATGAGTTGACAATAGATCAATACGAGTTCGATATGAAATTAATCCACATGACACGCACGACAGACGAAATATTCTTTGTAATGAATAATTTGCTTGTGACAACGCAATTTTCCAATCCGTGGGATGAAAACGCAACTCTATTCCGTGATACTACATCATTTCATATATTAGAGGTAAAACTATTATTTAAATCATGTATATAGAAATACATTTATATACATATGTAATGAGCCAATTTTATTTTAACAGAATTTCATAGTGCATAATAAATTGCAAAACAATATTCTAAAAATTCAGACAACAAAAGCCTGTGCATCTAAAGGTCTAATTATAAAAATAGTTAAATTTGATACCTGCTGGGATAAATACAAATTAATTGACAAATATCGACGTTGGATTATAGCTAACACTGTGTATAGACCTTCATTTTATTTAGTGGCGAAAGCATTTCCATGGATGCAATCGCAGCCCATTCCAACCACTTTCGAAAGTATATCGATATATAAGGCAATGCCTATCTTTATTCAGACATACTGGCGTAAAATGGACATTTTCCAGTTGGTGGCGATCAAATTAGCACTTTTTGATTTTCGGTATCCATTACAATCGGAAAAAATGATAGAAAAAATTGATTATCTAATAGAGCGAACGTTAGAAAAAATGATCGACACCAAAACTTATATAAAAAGCCAAATATTTGATCTTGAACAATATGCGATCGATCATAATGTTAATACAAGTGATCTGGTTGTGCATCGGTTTCGCTATGAATACCAAAAATATTTTAAATCGGTGATTGGCAAAGTGCAAACCATGTCTAATATTCAGCAATTTACGACAACAAAAAAATTATTGAAGCCCCATGAATCGGTTACACATACGGTCAAACTGAATGAGCAAGCTAATTTTGTGGAAATATTTAAGAATAACCCCAGCCAAACATTTATTATTGATGGAAGAGGTTTCGCCCAAATGAATTTTCAATTGTTCGTCACTCTATTAGCGTTTGCTAATGTTGAAGATATAACATTGGACACAAGCTACACATGTCCTCATCAGACTATCAAATTTGATCAAACCGTCACCAAAAATAAACTCATACGGGTTCATTTAATTGGAACGAATCAATTTTATTTCGTCGAAGATTTTTTGTTATCATTAAAGAGCAATCCAAGTACAAATAAAATGCTCGATCTGCATATACATTGTCCACTGTGGAGTTATCTGAGGTTTGACAATTTGATACTCGGTTTTCTAACTCTGCACAATATACAAATAAACTCTACTATGCTGACAGAATTAAATGAGTCCAATGTAAAAACAAGGATTCAGTATATCAATTGTACATTTGAAAATTCATTAGCTAATTGGATAATATTAAGCAATTTGAAAGAAGTACAGGTAAAAATGATTTATTAATTGATAACATACAGTTTGGTATAAAATCAATTTATTTTATTTATTTATATATAAATGTAGATGGTTGAAATTCGACAAGATGAATACACTTGGCAAAGCATATGTGAATTTGTTGAACATATTTACGAAGGGTCATACGCTGGTGAACCCCACATTCCTTGGGAATATCGATCTAGACAATGGATTAAAATTCTTTGTGATAATGGTAAAACAATAGATTTACAGGATCTAGTATATACTATTGATCCAATACAAAACAGAATGGATATATGGCATGATGGCACTCAACGATATTTAGATGTGTTCCATCTTCAGAATAACATAATTCCAGATGATAGATCAATATACGATTTTTATACCTAAAAAATAAAATTCGGCAGCGTGATAACTGTTTTGTATTCTGATTTTAATTGTAGCGCAGTTAAGGAGGCGGCCATAGTCAGTTTTGTGAACGAGAAGCTTGGAATAATACCTTGAAAGCTGCAGGTTATTGAAAATTTTATTGGGTGGTGTGAAATTTTAATTATTCACAGAAAAGTGTAGCTAAATGAATTAACAAAACAAAATGTTGCTTTACTATATCATTTGGAATACCTACGGCTATCTTTTTTCAATCCATCAAATTTATAATTGCTTCAAATAATCGCTGAAACATAGTTTAAGGATGCGTACTATGGGATTTAATCCGATTTTAGAAGCAAATGATGCTTATGAAGATGTCGTGCTTGCCCAAGGTGAAGGAGCATGTACAAAAGTGATCAGTCAGCCAAAACACCCAACAACCGTGTTAATAGACCAACTAATAATGCGAATCAAATTTGTACTCGCGTTGTTCCAGGTGCGCTACTTGGATTAGAAATGGTGGATGTGACTTCGAACCGGATTCTGCTAGATAAGCATTGCTGAAAGGGGATATATTTTTGATATATGAGGACGCCCAAGTCCCTATCTGAAAGCTGACCACAGATAGGTACTTCAATTAGATATAGATGTGGCATCATCCAAGATTGACTGTACAATTAAGCACGTGATTTGGTAATTTTATATTTTTCTTGCGACGATTTCAAAGATGGCTCACTAAAACTGAAAATTCGCAAGACCCTTTATAGATCCAAAAACTTTCAAAAACAGAAAATGTATATGAAAAATTAATTTTTCAAATTTACTCGCGAATTGTTTGCCAATTCTCACATTCTTTATTAATTCTCGAATTTAGTTTAAGTGATCTTGCAATTCTCTGGATGTCATCTGCGAATGTTGATGTGTCAACCTTATCAGTTGTTGGTAGTTCGGCAGTATACAACAAATACAATACTGGTCCCAAAACGCTGCCTTGTGGAACCCCCGCGTTTATGTCATTTAGTACAGTAATGGCTGAATTGTGTTTAACCTGGTATTATATTTGAAACAAGTAGCTTTGCAGGACTGAATGCAAATTTTTTGGCAAACGAGTTTTAATTTTATATTTCATGCCATACTTTGTCGAAAACTTGCACAGTATCTAAGAAAACTGCCGAACAATATTTCCTTTCTATACTAAGGCGAGTTTAACTGTGTTTACAACTCTGTGCACTACAGTTCCATGATAACCGCGAAGCTCTGAAATTGGTGGTCTGATAATATATGTCTTTCAGATAATATTGGTTTCAGTTTTTCTAATATCATCTTTTCAAATAGTTAGGAAATTATCGGAAGTATGCTTTTTGCCCTGTACGATGCAACTTGTAAATTTTTTTTTCCAGTCAAATTTTACATAGGAATTGGTTTCGAAGGGTCCTCCATAAACTATGGTAGTTCACTGTTGTTATAGTTTTTTCGTTTGGTGTGAATACTTTTTCAAGTGGTTAGAGAAAACAGAAGTCTTTTCTGCATCACTTCTGTTTGCCTAATTGGTGGGCTCGATAGTGTTGGCCTCTTTATTTTTTTATTGTTTTCCATAGTGAACAATTTGAAAGTTTATTAAGGTAACTCTGGAGAATATTTGTTTTACTCTTGTCTCAATGCTGCTTTCAAAGCTTTAATAGCCCTATTCCATTTTATTAATAGAGATTTTTGCTGCTGCCTAGCCGACGTACTGTCCGTTTTCCTTGGATTAACTGCAGTATATTAGATGAAGGCTTATTAAGTTTTTCAGAGATGCTAGTATCAGGAGAGGCCGCATCAATATCTTCTGGGGTGTAGAGCTGGATATGCAATTTAATTCAATTTTATGAACCTGAGCATTAATGTGTGCAATTCCTCTTATTATTCAGAAATCATTTAGTTATTTTCTTTAGATCTGATGGAAAGTAGCTTGGGTGCCCAGAAAATACATAATCTAGATTTTGTCGTTAATTGCTTCATTTAGCTCTTTTCCTTTAGATGTGGTTAATCACATTGCAGATGTTTAGCATTGAAATAGCCCCCTGCGAGGGGCATTGAAATAGCCCTCTGCGAATTTAATGCCCTGATTAAAATACTCGATAAATTGTTGCTTCTGGAGAACCATTAGTTAAACTCCTAATTTTATGTATGGGACCATATTCATATGACTTTCTGAGCCTATACTGTGCCAATTACTTCGTACCACAATTATATATATAAGCTAAAACGTTGTTTACAAATTTTTATAATGGACGTATCAAATTTTGGGATTATTTTCAAAATTATTGGATGGGTAGAGAATAGTACTGCCTGATGAACATTTTTAATTATTCTGGGATACCTAACGTTAACCTCATCCTAATCAGCATCGTCGTTAGTATGGTGGTTAGAGCCGCAGCTCTACACAAAAAAAAACGGAGTTCTCCTGATACCGAATTGGTGTCAAAGAATATCCCACCGATCGGATACAATTTTATTTTATCCAAATGGAGTATATATTTTAATCGAGATTTACTTTTATCGGATAAAATTATTGGCTATTAAAAAGCACAATTCACTTTTAAAGGATTAATATTTTTTGAATTTCACGTTTAAATTGTTTCTTTTACACCAAGCGGTGTAAACATTATGTCGATCGAACTTATTGGATGTTTCAAAATAAGTACCCGTTCTTGCGGAGTTGATTTTATACAATCGGATAAAAACTTAAGTATTTTTTCGGATACAATACAATTCACACCGCGAAATTTTTTACTGTGATAGTAGCTCTATTGTAGTTTTTACAATGAGTATTTATTTGAGTCGTTGGCGGATGTTGATGCGATGAGTTTCAAAGGCAAAATGAACAGGTAAACACCACAATGTTCGAGAAGCAACCCGTGAACAAAAACTATAGACGAGGGAGATGTTACCAATTACGTCACAAAATTCTTTCGGAAGGGTTTCGTCCTTTCCTAAAAAATATTTGTTATATAATAATATGACGAGGCTCACAATTTGATAATTTCTATAAAGTCATTTTACGCTAACATTTAGGGGGTGAAGAGCATCGGCTCAATTGGTCACGCGTTATACTAGCCCAAATGTCAACCTCACCTGCTTGTGTTGCATCCTGCTAGTTAATTAACTAAACTCTGGCGACCACGAAATGACAACCTAGCAACTGTTGTTCTCATGCGTAAGACCAACTACAACATCGTACTAATAAAACGAAAAAGGGAAAAATTACCCCATGTGGTATATCTGCTGAAAAGCTGGGAAATTCATTCTCTATGGAGGGTTGGGGTTGCCTAATACACTCTGGGGTGTGCCAATCATTCTATAACTCTTTTGGACGAAGTTCCAAGGTTCCAAGATCACCAACATTGAACTGCCCATTAAGCTATGCAAAATTTAGAAGTTGACTGCTTATCTAATTAATGAAGTTATGATCCTTAAGAAAGAAATTGAACACCTAAGAAAAGCTTTACAAGATGAGGCACCAAATAAGCAGCAAACTGTAAATCATGTCAACAACAATCAGTTTCTTACTGACGTTGCAGAACTGGAAAGATAAACAGAATGGATATTAAAAAAGAAAAGGGGACCGCCAATCAATATTATTGAGATAACCGAATATGCCAAGGTGCAATCGATAATGAAATCGATTACAAATAAGGATTATAGTGTCATCTTATTAAAAAACAATGTAGGGAAATTTAATACACCAGACTCTGAAAGTTATAGAGCTTTGCCTACAGAACTAAATACAGAAGAGATCGAATCGGGCATGCCACTTTTTATGGTAACCTTTAATAATAAAGGAAAGGTGGAAAATATCTTAAACTTAAAAGCTTTCCTTAATATATCAGTTAAAAGAGAGCCACAGGAAACAAATACTGGGGAATAGAGATGCGTAAAATGTGCTGCGAAAGAAGGTGCGAAATCATATCCCATAAGTAAAAAAACTCCTCCAAGGTGTAAAGGACAACATCCTGCAAATTACAGAGGATGTGACGTAGCGAAAAAACTACAATTAAAAAACAAAATCCTAGAATACTGCTAGGAAGAAAACCTACTAAAAACAAAGTAGAACTAAAACCGCAAGCAAATAAAATATGTCCAACAGGAACCAGTGATTTTAAAAGGCAGTAATGAAAATAATGTTCTTGAAAAGATACTAAGAATTATAGAAACCCTAAATATACGGCTAGCTAGGCAAGATAGAAATCTAGAAGCCTTAAATAAGCGACTAAATAATGCACCAAACACTTAGAATGGCTACCTGGAATAAAAATGGGCTAATGCAACATATTCCAGAAACTAGAAATCTTTCTAAATACAGAGAAAAGCCATTTTACAAAATCGGAATATACTAAATAACATGGATGCTATTGTTATCATTCCATACACCCATCAGGGAGAATATCAAACAGTAAGAATGCCTAAAAATAAAAAATGAAAATATACAAGTAATCACTATAAATAACAATAAGGAACACAGAATCTCTTCAAATTATTGCCCTGCACGGCATAATTTAAACAGAAATGACTACGTCATGTTATTCAAATCACTAAGGCCCAACTTAATCATCGGTGGCAATTTTAACACGAAAAATACATACTGAGGACCAAAACTTACAACTCCCAAAAGGAAAAAAAATGTTTGAATGCAACGATTGTTAATAATGAAATCCGGGCCAGGTTAACAAACCATAACACTAACTGGGAATAATTCTGAAATCTAATTATAGACACCAATTTACAAGTTCCAATTAAAACGTCGGTACAGTTGGAAGACGTACTAGACCTCCTAAAAAGTACGAAAAACCTGGCAGAGGAATCGAGTTCCTCAAAGCAATTTTTAATCGAGGAAGTTAAAATCAACACAAGTAACAATTACTTAAGTAGCTTTACTGGTCAAAAAGACACCGATTACTCTCTTTGGGAAAGCAACAAAAGAATTAAAACAACTTAAAATGCAAATACCTCCAATCAAAAATGACGATGGCACCTGGGCTAGAAGTGCTAAACAAAAGCTGCTTTGCTTGCAGCCCACCTTGAAACATGTGCCTCATCAATGGAATGTAGCAGAAGTAATAATGATACCAAAACAATATAAACCACGTAACGACAGAAAAGGCCGATTTCGTTGCTCTCAAAAATATTAAAACTATTCGAAAAACTACTGCTCAAGATACTCAAATCAACAATAACTCAACTCAACTCTCTAAATCAACTCTGAATTAAAGAAAATATCAGCAGGAATATACCACAAGGAAGCATTTTGGGACCCTATATCTTCTATACATCAGAGATCTATCGCAATTACAGAAGAAACTGATATAGCAACATTTGAACTTTTTGAACGAAAAGATGGCGAATTAAATTCAACGAGACGAAATCAATACATTTGACGTTTAGCAATCGAAGAGTTAACTGCGGTGGTTATGTTTAACACACAGCATATTCCCTATGCAAACATGGGGAATTCATATTTAAAGAGCATGTGAAAAAGAAAAACAAAGAATTAACTATTGACTGGCTCATAGGAAGAAACTATGAGTTAATCATAACAAATTGCTCTTATATTGGCAAATACTAATACCTACATAGAGCTTTAGAGTTGTGCTATGAAGATATATGTATAAATAATACAAGTATTCCAAAATAAAGTCCTACGCGGCATAGTAAATGCTCCATGGTACATAAGAAATGACAACCTGCATATAGGGACCTAAAGATGGAATACCTCAGTGAAAAAAAAAACAGAAATATGCTAAGAAACACGTACATCATCTAAGTTAGCACCAAAAGGCTGATATGAGACATATGTTGACATATATGACTATATATGATTTGTAAATCAGTTATAATATTATTAATAAAAAAGTTTAAAAATTTACCCAAACAACCATTATATAGGGGAAATGACCATAAATAAGGCTCTACATAGACGCTGAAGAGTTTCATCCCTTGCCAATGTCTCGAAAATATATATGAACATATGACGTCAATTTTGCCACATCTAGCAACTTGATAATTTATATTAAAGTGATTGTGCACAGAAACCCTTCCGTGCCTAAATTTTTAATTACTTTGGCATTCTCCTGTTAGACTAGAGCCTTATGGTCATTTCCTATATGGTGACTGTAAATTGAAAGTCGCGTTCTTATTAGACAGCTTCAGCTGTTTATTTTAATAAATGTTCATGAGACAATTCGGCATTTGATAGGTTTTTGACTTTTGTAACGTTCCATAAAAACTCCTTAGAAACTTCATGCTCGTTATTATGGCAGTGCAGTAAACATATAAAATTCATTAATTTTATTTTATTTTATTATTTATGCAATTTATTTTTGTAAAAAAGCAAAATTGGATCACCTGGAATATGTACACTTACCGCAGAAGGTCTAGATACAGCAGAGTCACCTATATAGGTACATATACAGTGCCTTAAGGTTAAAAATATATTTACCTATTGCATATATTGTGATCTACAAGACGAAAGGAGAAATCAGTAAAAAAAATGTGGTTGTGTTAGATCACAAATGTAACAACATGATCATTGATCATCTTGCGTTTCTTCTGATACAATTCTATATGTTTGGTAAAAATTTGCTTCGCATTTTTCCATAATTATATTGATATGTCACATCAATATTTACTTCTCTTGACAAAAATGTTTGGGGGTTTAATCGTTATATTTATAAGGCGTGTGGATATCTCTATATGAATTTATCTATGACCAAACTAAACATCCAACCTTCGTAAGCACGATATCGGAAATTTATTATTATTTACAAAGATAAGATATGTGTTCAATATATTTATATTCTAATGAAAAATGTTAGTCTTGGTATAAATTTGGCATTAGAAACCTCAATTGTAATTTAGACATAATCAATTTTTGAATCGAATTGAAAAGAATTGAATTAAAATTTGAACCAAATGGCCGGCCTATACCTACATTACACTACAGGCACCATTAGAAAGATGCTATCGCCATATTACTTTACAACGTCACAAGTGAATAATCGTATGTTGGTATAAATTAATGAAATTTTTATATAATGCAATTGGAATACGTAGTTTACTTTTTGTCGACAGAAAAATGGGCTATTTTCGTGAATAAATCGATTTTCCGACAAATCGAAAAGGTTTGCTATAAATATGTATCTATATACATATGTATAATGTCTGGACCCTCCATTAATTTTTATGTATATATAGCTACTCAACCTAGATTGTCAACCAATGAGCTGCTGGGATTATAAACTGCAACTCGGTAAAAAGTTTTTTAAAATGAAACTAATCCTAATACCGATAGAAACAATGGATCGAGTTCTTTTGATAACTTCATTAATTTTTACGTCCCAATTTTCTATGCCATGGTTGGACAGATTAACATTGTTCAGTGATTTGGATTCGTATTCGAGACTCGAGGTAAATATTTGAATATTGTACAATCTTAAATTATAGTACATTACATATAGTTATTTCACGCAGGAGTTTATAGAACATCATCGATTAGGATCATACATTGTGAGCACAGTCGACCAAGAAGGGCCAACACTTAATGATAAAACAATAAGAGTGGTAACCTTTAATGAGCATGTGGGTGATAAGATTGGTCTAATCAAAAAATTTGGTGACACATTCCAATCGAATGAGATTGAGTATTTTTTTGTTACCAACGCCTTTCCATGGTTACAGCCATTTGAATTAAAGCAAAATACAATATCGTCGAGACATCACCACCTGGTGTATTCAATTATTCCGCTAATTTTAAATCATCTCAGCTCAATAAATTATTCAAATGAGCTCGACATATTCGATTTAATTTCGTTAAAATTAGCGATCAGCGATTATCCAATGGCTTCGTCCAATATTACTAATGAACTAGATTATTTTATAGCCCGGTCATTACGACAAATGAAGCGTGAACAAACGTACCTGGTAGACAAGCAATTCAACCTATCACGATATTTATACGAGACGAATGTTACACCTTCGTATCTAATCATAAAATGCTTTCTGTATGAATTTCAAAACTATTTTGAAACGATTTGGACCGATGAAAGCTTTGACAGCTGGCATTCATCAGCACAGAGATCTCACATTCCTTTGTATAATACAATTATGTTGAGAGAACAAATAGAAGTTAGTCGAATACTTGACTCGAAGTCGAATATAATATTTACGATAGACGGAACGAATTTTGATCAAATCACGTTCCGTTTATTCAGTGAACTATTGGGACATGATAATGTGGCCGAGATTATATTGGACACAAATTATCCCTGGATTAATAATGCACCCGTAACAAACAAATCTATCAGTTCCAGCCAAATCAATGTAAAATTTATCGGTGATAACACTTTCAATTTCATCGAAAATTTTGTGGCCTCTTTGAAAACCATATCATATTCAAATAAAATACTTAATTTGACCATAACGCAACGCCTGATAAGTTACATAGTTTTTGATCATTTCACCTGTAACTCAATAAATTTTCATGATTTATACATTGACACTAAAATGCTAAACGATCTGAATCGTTGCAACATGTCAAACATAAAACGAGTTAAACTATTATTTTGTGCATTGGAAAATAAAGTTGAAAATTGGGAATTGTATTACAGCACAAAAAAGATATCGGTAAGTAAAATTATGGCGGTAAGTTTATATGTATTTGTGCGCATAATAAAATTACGTTATATTTATATGCACAGGCATTGGATGTCAAAGAAGATGACTGGACCTGGCAATACTTATTTGATTTTATTACGAATCAATTGTTTAATTCAAATCAGGATGAGTTCAAATTTGACAGAGATCTTGCTATCCGGGCCGATGGTAAACTTTTACGCTTGAAAACATTAATATTTCGTTTGAATGATTTGAAAACAAAATTAATAATTTTGGATGAGGATAAGGAGATAATAGATTTATACGATCTCAAATATACGGTGATGCATGATGATAAATGTAATTTTTCGTTTTATCAATAAAAATCTATTTTGAAACATCAATAATTAGTCCTTTCTTGTTTTAGTATGTAAAATCGTAGGCGAATATAAATATCGTATCGCGCTAATTATATTTTCGTGTTTCTAAAAAGCCGATGCCTTTGACAAATATTGAACTTCTGGTATTCCACTTATAATGAGCAATACGACAAAAACAATAGCAAAATATTCAAAATACTTCATGGGACAGAAATATGACATTGAAAATGGCAAATAAAATTGTGTTCCTCTAGAAAAAGCTCAATTTTTCACCTGCTTTCACGTGCTGTGGATATACATACGTGGCTATGCTACTATACAAAATAATTACAGATAGTCTGAGAACTTTCAATAAAGGACCGATAAATTAAAAGGTTTTATAATATTTCACAACTCAAAGGCTTTGATTTAAAAAATATAATTTTTTTTAAAATTTCTAAAAGCATCTAATTTGGTAATATGAGCTCAACTGCTAAACTTCAGAAAGCCGTTAGTGGTACAGTTAAGTTTTAATCGGTATAGACTTTTACTTTTATATTATTAATATCCCGAATAATATTCAGTAGTAAATTTCGAGCTTTGATAAATAAAATTCGAAACTTTAAACTTCTCTTGAACACATGTTATTTGAATTAATTAATGTTTTCAAGGTGGGTTCTGCTTTCGATGTAGTTTTGACGATTAATATATACTCGTATTTATATGCTTGTAATGTAAACACTCTTCAATTAAATTAAAGTTATATTCTAAATCTTATGTTAGTATTTATAATCAAAGCCATCTTAATATATAAAGCCTCCATGTTGAGCGATATTTTGAAACGAGCTTTTTTTATTTAACCAAAAAATGTGCAATATCAAAGCAATCTTAATAAAGCAAGCCACCATGTCAAGCCTCAAGCCAAAAGAACTTTTATTATTGCACCTAAAATGCTAAAAATAATTGCTCTCTTCATACATTTTGTATAGAAAGACATGATTTTAGTTTATAGAAAT
Source organism: Tipula unca (assembly GCA_951394425.1). Classification (NCBI taxonomy): domain Eukaryota; kingdom Metazoa; phylum Arthropoda; class Insecta; order Diptera; family Tipulidae; genus Tipula; species Tipula unca. The sequence continues at coordinate 222,068,694 of OX596380.1, forward strand.
ATTTGAATGAAAAGTAACTCGAAATTATTATTTTTTGAACTCAAGTGAAACTATAAACACTGATCTTCACCTGACTTTAAGGATTATTGTATTAATAAAAAGAAAATAAGATACTTTATTCTCTAATAAAGCTCAAATAGAAATAGAATTAAAAATTGTTAGAAAGGGGTTTTCATTAAATATGAAAAATTAAATTTAATGTTAATTGAAATTAAAAAAATCAAGCGACACGTAAAAATTGACATTATAAAACGAAAAGTTTAAAAAAAGCGGAAAATATACAATTCGAAGAAAAGCGGCTGCGGCACCGATATACAAAATTATTATTTGTTTCAAATTTAATTTGTTTTAACTTGTAAAATATAAGCTCTTGATATAATTTATTAATTTTTTTTGATTTATTCGTTTTCGGAAACCAAAAACAACAGCACAAACTAAACAATTAGAAGCAGAAAGCCATAGTGCATTACAAATGTCAAAGGAGTACTTTCAAAATCGAGCGCCTATACAACCACAAAAAAAAATAAAATCGGAGGATGTTTTTGACTATTTAACGTTCGAAATACTGGGGCTTGTCAACAAAAATATAAGAGAAGAGAAACGACGACAACAATTTTTTACCATACCACATCTAGAGCAAAATACCACTGTATTCTATCATTCACCCACCATACCCACAGATAACCATTCCGTCTATCCTAATCCGTGTCCTACCTCAAAATTTAAAACAATTTATAAAATACCAACTTCAACCAGTGATCTGTCAAATGATTACTCCCCTATGTCAAAATATTCTAAACCATACCGAGATTGGGAAACACCCTCCTCCAGTTCCGAACATTCATTTATTAAATCATATACCACCACAGTTTATTAATTTACCACCCCTTTCATATTATCTGATAATACCGCAGCCCAATCCACAAGACAGTTTCATTTTCTACAACCTTTCTCATCCTCATCCTTACTACACTATCGCTAATTCTGCCCTTACACCCAACATCAATATAAATAAATTTCGCCTATGCGCCTGCTACACCGAGTAGAACAATACTGTTAAACCCTTTATAGTTATAGAATGAATTAATATCGAAATATTATAAAACGTGTTACGTATTGATTTTGTTTCAATTACCTTTAAAAATTCGTTCTTTAAATTTTTATATATGGCCTCGCATACGTCTATAATTGATAAGAATGATTTCGATAACTTGGAGATATAATCTAGTTCCATGAAATTTTCTCCAGTGGCCAAGAACCTTAATGCAACGGAGAGTTTTTCACTTGCACTGTGTCTTGTTTCTGCGGTTAACACAAGATTAAAAGAATCCTCATTCATTCGTATAAAATTCTTGTAATCGGTTGAATTCGGTTTCAATTCCTGCATTAGGTGTTGGGTGTTGCCATTTTGGTTTCTGGTTTTCCTATAATCTTAACCCAGCATCGTAATTTCGTTTTCTGTTCCTCTTCCGCTTTTTTTGCAGCTATTAATAGCAAACCAGCGGCAGCTATTGATGTCATTGTCATCATGCAGCATCATCATTTTGTCCATCATCGGTCAGAAAACAGGCATTATTATTATTAGCAATAAATATTTATTTTCACTTTTAAAGCGAACTACGCACTACACAGCAACAATTAAATTTTTGTTATACGAAACGTCAAAAATCATTTTACACACATACTTAAACAAAGAAATGCGCAAACGCGCATAATGTGGACGTCGAGTGATTTTTTAATATCGTAGAAGCAGGAGGAAAGAATTAAAGTGTGGGGAGGCGGTTTCAAATGTATAAAAGTAAATAGAATAATGATTTATTCGAGCATGCTGCGATCACAATAGACAAAGCGAAATTTAAAAAAACAAAAAGTGTTAGATTTAATTCTTAAAAAAGAGACAAAATCATCGATCGAAAAGATGACCATATATGTTTTATTTATTTATTTTACCTACCCATTCAAATAAATTCATGTTAACATAAATATGATAAATTCATATTTAATTTTGATTTAATGTTTATTAAATTAATAAAAGATTTAAGGTTCTGACTTTCATGTGCTGCTCGACAAAAAACATAACTGATCCTTAAGGTTCTGTATATATAGGTGGCTCTGGTAATATACAAAGAAGTCTATGCAATCCCATGGCAAAACGTACAAACTTATTTTGAATTGTTCAACTATTAATAGTGAGAGCTTTTAATATTTTATTACATAAAGTTAAAGATAAAGAATTGAATTAGGTTATGGCCAGCGTTACTTTTCGAAATTATATTAATTAAACATATTTTTTATGATTATAAAATTGTCATTAATTTAATTTATTTGTGCTTTTAAATTTGTATATACAAATATATATCTGATATATTCTAAAACTCTCTTTCAATATACTGCATTCACTCCAACACAGAAATAAAATAGTTCGATTCAAAATCTAAACATCGAAAAATATGTATAAAAATTATGATAACTACGATAAATTAAAATTTAGGAGATTAATCGGATAAACGCTGGGAAAGTTCTCATTAAACCAAAACAAAAATATTGATCGTATCGATCAAATAAATGATAAAATATTGTGGTTTGTTTTGAAGGTTACAAAAGGTTACATTATTTATATACAATATGTCAATTAGGATTAGGAGAGGGACAATTTGATCACGCTCTCAATATTACTTTTTATGCGATAACTTTTTGTTGTTGCTATGAAATAAAAAATTGTGTTCATATATTTTTTCTCGTTTTTTCTGTTGTTTTATGATCATTATGTTTGTTCCATATTTAAAAAATTGATTGATGCTTCATTCCTATTTTGGTTATTTGTTTGATGGGAAACAATTATTTTGTTGGTTATGTACACAATGTCCCTTTCTAATAATTTTTACTTCTATTCTATTTCTATTAGAGCTTTATTAGAGAATAAAGTATCTTATTATATTTTTTTTAATACAATAAAATGGAAAACACCACAAGTCAGGTGAAGATCAGTGTTTATAGTTTCAATTGATTTCAAATAACAATAATTTCGAGTTACTTTTCATTCAAATATTTCTATAAACGTGGAGGCTTGATTTATTAAGATGGCTTTGTTATAATACAGCTTTCTGTTTGATAGTATATTACCATCATATTTTTCTAGATTTTTTAATACAAGGAGGCAGGATGTAATGAACCAGAACCAATATTTGAGTGAAAAAGAATGTGACTATCGCAAATTTGATCGTTATGAAATATACAAAACAAATCGTAGAAGTGCAAAACCAAGCTCGGACGGTACTCTAGATATACAAATATACTACGTAAATTTTAGAGACCATATGTGTTCTTAGTAGCTAGGTAAAGGAGGTTTTATTGCGTTTTGATATGTAACGCAACGCTGCGAAGTTACCGTAAATTATAGATTAGAATTACAGGATTAGGCATTTACGCATCACCTATTATTTTCTATGTTGACCTGGCGACAACATACATAACGTACATACACAACGTAGACAATTGATAGAGTGATTATGTGAACTTTAATGTTCTAAAATATACGTTGGCCAGATTTATTTGTATAGGTTTAATGCAATTCGGATGGGACAGTTCTCTTTCATTGCACTTTTATCTCTTTCCAATTTAGGTTAGGAGGGAAAAGTTGTAAATTAAAACTTATTCATAATCTATCTTTAAGAAAATTAGAATTATGTACACTGTAATCTGAATGTTCATAAAATTAGTTTTGTCTATTAATCTGTTATACATTTTTTTGATTTCACAACTATAGGGAAGATAAAATTAAAACTGAGACGGTCAAATTATTATTTCTTATACGGCTTAAACATTCATTTTCAACATGCCAAAATATCGTATTGATTCTACATGGCGACAACTGTGTAAATTACATTACGTAATCTACTTCGCCCATCCCTGATTTACAAAGTGGATGGGCAGCAATCTTAAAAATATTAATGAATGTTTTATATGTTATAGAGGCTAATAACAAATTTTGAGGAGTTCTGTAATGGATTGAATCAAATCTTGAAATAATAATCTTATAAACAAATTTTAATGATTTAACTTAAATAAATTCAAAAGAATCTAAAACAGGTAATTTTGAATTTTTTGCAAATTAAATTTTAAATATTTACTCATGTATTTCAGTTCAAGTATATATTTTTGAGTGGATTTGCTTAAATAAAATTCCAGAATAGAATTCTAGAATGAATTTGAGCGGAAATGTTTAATGGTTTTTTAGATGAATTGTATGAGTGAAAATAAAGTAATATTTCACTTTGACTTGAAAAAAGTTTGAGTGCATTTAAAATTTTAAATTGAGTTAAAAATCAAATATTGAGTTAAAAAAAATATTGTGTCTTATTTGAGTTTGCGTATAGATTTTGAATTATAATTTAAGGTACAAGAATTTGAGTCAAGTTTTAGTTTCACTTTAGAGCAAAATTTAAGTAGATTTGAAACCAAATCTTCAGTTAAATTAAACGAGCGAACATAAATTAATATTCCAACTGATTATGAACAAAAATTGAGTGCATTTGAAATGATGTTTAATGATTTAGTAAAATTCTTAATTCTTAAGTAAAATTCTACATAGTATGAGCTTGAATCAAATTTTAATTATAATTTAAAGAGTATTTCAATGTAGATTTGTTACGCAATCTTAAGTGATTTAAGCAAAATTTTAAAAAAATGAATTGTGTTTGAACTTGACCAATGAGTTGAATTTGAGTATATACTTTGATTTGGCTTCTCTTAGATAACCTGCTCATCACCATCATGGCAACCTAAGTAAGTAATAATGCTTTCAATATTCGAAATGAAAAAGTTTTCAAAGAGCACATTTACTGTTGAGGTAATTGGCCCCAATTTCCACATTTTATCACTTGGATTGGTGTAAGTGTTATCTGTAAGATTAAGTGTACGAATTTTAATTAAAACTATCCGAGGCAGAGTTATTGAACAATACCGCGGGGTTGAAATCAGTGAGATTAGTTTATCTCTGTATATTACAGGAACGAAAATCGAATGGTATTTTGCCAATGGGCTCGTGAGCAATTACGATTCAAAATAATTTTTGTACATTATGCGTTACTTGTTTGTCAAATCTGGTTTTACAAAGCATGCGAAGAGTTATCTCTCGGCATAACCTGCATTATTGATTAGAGGTAAATTTTTGGTGGCTATTTAATATTTGGTGTGAGATTATGATAACAAATTAGTCGACAACCCGTATGGACAACAAAGACAATATCGACAACGTATAGAAAACGTCGAGAATGTAGTTAATTCATATAGTGTTATTTTGTAAACTAGTTTTAAACTTCGTTGACCAGATTTCTTTAGGATATCAATGAGATTTAAACTAACTTACTAACTTACATAACCCTTTCTGCAGGAAATTAAGTTAGGTTAGAAAAGTTTTAAATTATTATATTTCCATAATTTATCTCTAGAAATTTAGAATTTCAATAATTCAATGTAATCTGAATAACTTGTATTAGTATATGTTACATATTGTTTTTCGAAACTCTGATGTTATTCCATAACTATAAAACAGATCTAAATTAAAACTAACACTATCAAATTAGTATTTGTCAATTTCTAACATTGTTTCTAACATTTTATAGGGATGTGATGAATCTAAAAAATATGCTGCATTTGTTATTAAGCTAATAAGTCTCAAGAAAAAGTTTCTGCGTATAAGATAAGAGAACTAGTTCATTTGAGTTCAAAACGCTAAAATAGCGTAGGTTGTTGTCTTAATTGTCGATATTTACACAAAACATGTCGGCATCCCCTATTAGTAAGCGTTATGGTTGAATTAAAAGCTTAATTCCATAAAATACTAGATTCTAGATGTTCTACTGGCTCAGCTGCAATCGAAACAATAAATAAGTTTATAATTAGTTGGGAGTATTGAATAATAATAAATAAAATAAATGTTGAAATGACATCTTGTCGGCGTCTCTGCATTGGATTATATCTTTGATATAGCAAACTGATAAAATAGAACTAGTGAGCTGGTTAGACAGCAGTTTGATAGTCGCTACCCAAATGTATTCACTGCCATGGAGGATTGTTTTGAAATTATGAGCGAAAGTGTGACCTAATAATTGTTTCCAATATTAGCTAGTATAGTTATTGAACTTGGATGCCAAATCCACGTTCCAAATAATATTCAAAGAAATTTTACAAGGCCATAGTCCTAAATTAGCTGCCGAACGGCCGAATAAGTTAATAAGAATTAATATTTGTAGTTGTGTGTGTGCGTGTGTAAAATTAAGGTTACGAATTGTGGGAACTTTTCCATTTTACTTTATGATTTTCTTCTTCTTCTTCCGCTTCATTTTGGAATCATCGTGGTCAACGATCAGAAAGTACATGTAATTTTAATTAGGTGGCCGCACATACAAATATCCAATATGAATAATGTAATACCAGTCCGTTTTGGATTTCATTATTTTTTTTTTGTTTGCTTGCTTGCTTTGCGAAAAACCAACAAACAAACGAAAACAAACTCAAAATTCGCGTTCATCCTCTCGCATCTCTCGAGGGAATACGCGCAGAATAATGAGATGATTTATACTTTTTGGTAGTTTAATGAACTATATATCAGTCAATGATATAATTTTTTTGTTTTTTAGTTTTTTAGTTTTTATTTTTTTCAAGGTGGGTGGGATACACAATTACCGCGCGCACACAAAACAAACCAGCATGTTAACCACTTTTCGCACAAACGTAATAAAGTTATTTACTCTCGGTCATTATTTTATCATTATTCTGTTATCATCGTGTTGTAGACCATCAAATTATTTAATCATGATTGGGTCGCTGAGGGGAATTCTCGTCATCATTAAGGTAAAATTGTATTAATTCGTATATATGGTTTAACTTTAACGAAGGAGACTATAATGTGCCTATATATACATATAAGCAGAAACAATAATTATTTAAAACAAATAAAATCTGTAATCAGGACCGCGCAAATTTCATTTAGTATTTTTATTGTGCTGTTCGATGGATTGTTCATAAATTCAATAAAATTTTGAAATGTTTCATAAAATTAATTAAATTTCGCGGATTCATTTCACATAACTATATAATTCAAGTATGTATATGTATATATATATATATATATATATATATATATATATATATATATATATATATATATATATATATATATATATACATATATATATATATATATATATATGTACATAGCAGTGTACCAATTTGTGTGGTACTTCCATATATGGTACATATCAAGTCGAAAAATAAAATAAAAGACCAAAAGCCATAAAAAAAAAATCTGTAATTTTCACATTTTCAGCATTTCTTCTCGTCGTTCTCTTTCACAAATTAATTAAGTGATTTTTGTTTATAAAATAAAAACAAAACAAAAAATAAAACATCATCTTCCAAAATACCAAAATTCTCAGGTTGATTGGTTAATCGACCAAGAAATAAATGAAAAACGATTGAAAATGTTCAACATCACCTGCGTAAAATATTTCAAATTCCTTATAAATACGCGAATGGAACTTTTCGTCATTTTTTGTTATGTATTCTCGTACATACTTATTATGTGTGATGCTGTTAGAGAACGAAAAAGAGATCAGTACCATTAACCGCGTAAAACGGGCTGCAACGATGTCAAATCGAAAACAAACAAATTCCAATCGCACATAAACAAAAAAATGAAAAGAACTTGTTAAAAAATTTGTTAAACAAGCCAAATCTCTATATGCTCTTTATTTTATAGAATCTCCGCAATATATGTTTGTTTAATTAAATCAGGATCAATCAACTTAAAAGACTTAAATATTTTCTTGATTTAATGCGCCTAAATGAATGCAACCATCATTACAATTTTTGTTTAAATAGCAGTAGGTCAGGAATTATATCTATTTTACTAACAGAATTTTTCTGTTTGGTAAAATTACAATATAGAAATTAGTGTTGGTTCTGGCATAGTGCTTTATTAATATAAAATCGATGTTGGGTGCTAGCGTGATCTTAACATTTTATAGACATAATTCAAACAGTGTTTGCCATCGATTGTGATATTACATTGTTTTTTATTTTAGTTGTAATCTTTGTTTGTCTCTTATATCGGATGTTACTTCACTGACTTTTGCTTAAAACAATAAATTACCATCTAAAATAGTAAAATGATTAATATTTGAGATACGAAAGAGAGAGTAACAAATTTATTTGCTTTCAATTATTATGAATTTCTATACAACATTTTCTCCCTGTTATGTCTCCGAAATGACAATAATGCTATATACAAAAAATGTTATTGATTTGTCGAAGGGAACATTCAAGTGGATCGAAAGTACCCATACTATCAGCAATAAAGACAGAATCACCCCAAAAAATATAGTTTTGTTTTAAAAAATATTTTTACAACACTGAAATCATGTTGACGATGATTCAAACTATATAAAACTACAACAAACGTCGATAAAAAAAAACAGTTCATCGTACTTCATTTAAAGAGCATATCAGAATTTTTATAAAGTGACGCACTTTGTGTTAGGACAAATTTTATGATTTTTTTTTTTTTTTGTCATGTGGCCAATAAATTCGGGAATTTATCTTCTTCGCCTTTCCTCAATAGTCTAGCTCTCGGAGATTGGAGTAGTGTGTGTGTATATAGCTGTGTTTTGTAATAAATATAGTTTTTGTGAGAGTAGAAAGTTAATTAGTATTTTAGTTATTTTATTCAAAAATATTATGGTTCGATGATTTTTCATTACTCATCCCAATATTTTTGTTATTCGAACAAAAAAAACGTTGTCTGAACCGTTTAATTTATTTTATTTAAAAACACTTTGATGTGCACTCGTTGGACATATGAGGCCCATGATTATTTAATATTTTGACGGCCTGACTAAATCCATTTTTCCTTTTAATGGGTTTCCAACAATTGTTTTAAAAATAAAATTTCTTCGGATTAGTCAAAGTTGCAAGGATTTACTTTATTTCTCCTATAAAGCAGGGAAGGCAACATTTTTATTATAAAAAAATGGCTCAACCATACCAGTGTCTGGCGTCGGTTCTTAAAATTATGTAAAAATTGGCGTAATTTGGCGACGAAAATATCGTCACATATTCTTTAAATTTCATGTTTAACTTGATTCAAATTTTAATCTAATTACTTCGCTCCCTTCCTTCACAGTACACTGCTACAACAGTGTTCTTTACGAATATCCACATTCGCCTGACATTTTAAAATTTGTATCGTCAAATTTCGACTAATTTAGACTAAACTGGTCAATATAATTTTGGAATACCAATCAAATTATATGAGCATTAGAAATAATTAGTGGTCTTGGCTTTAGTGATATACAATTTCGGTCATTAAATAATGGCCATTAGAAATAATAAATGATTAATCAAACATGATTTCAATGTAATTAATTTGTGGTCATCGAAAAAAGCAACTGAGAAAAGAAAATCAGAAATCATTTATTATTTCTGGTGACCAAACCAATATATTTTTAGTGACCAAATAAATACAAACCCATGTAGAAAATTTCCAAGAACACGCTTCAACTTTGCAAACTTTTCATGAAGCTAAACAAACTTAAGATTTTACGATTTAAAAACGATGTAAAATGAAAAAGTTAACGAATTTCGGGTTTTAGAGATTTATGTGTTGGAATATTATAAAGATTTAAGGAGTTAATGAAATCGAAACTAATTTCAGGAATTTCAGAATTGCAAATTCAAAATTTAAAGTTAACGAATTAGCCTTAAAATTAATTTTAATTATTTACGTAAGGAAGGCGGCAGAAATTTGTTTTTGTCAACATTTGAAATTTATGAACTTACGAGTTTTACGCTAATATTTACTTTTTAATATTTATATATTACTTGAGTATATGAGTTTAATAATTCTTCGTGCCAATAATTTTAAAAACATAATAATCCAGGATATTGGAAATTTTGACTGAAAACTAAATTTTCTATAATTTAAGCTTTTAAATAGCAATATAAGATCTCCATTTTCAAAAATGGGAATTTTAAGTAAAATTTAATTTAAGAGGAGGATCAACAATATTTGTGAACGAAAATATTCAACATCATGAGGAAATAAATTGAAGAAGAAAGTATGTATGTAGCTACTATATGAGCATTCAACTTAACAACAACAAAAATATTTAATGTCTGTTCAATTTATTGTCCTCCAAGACATAATTTAAATGAAGAGGAATATAAATTGAACCAGCTAGGATTTAATTTTATCATTGGAGATGATTTTAATGCAAAAATACTTTCTGGGGGTCAAGATTAACAACTCCAAAGGATAGAGAACTATACGCCGCAGGTCGAGCTTACAATTGTGAATTTATTTCAGGAGAAAAATCAACGTACTGGCCTACTAACACAAGCAAAACTCCTGATCAAATTGATTTCTACATTACAAGTAACAACTATATCCGAAAACTACGTTTTTCTATAAAATAGTGAAAGTCTGTCATCGGCCCACTCGCCCATCATTATGACTTTTAGTTCCACGATTGTTAAGAAGGACAATCCACCTAGACTAACAAAAAACAAAACCAGTTGGGAATTATTTAGGAAATTGGTTAAAGACAACACCAATCTTTTTGTACCAATCAAGCATCCGATTCAATTAGAAAATTTAGTGGAACTATTAATCAATAATAGGTGCGTTTTTTTATTAACAGAACTTCAAGTTCTATAAGAACATCGGGAATAATACTGGGAAATTTTATTTAGTTTAACCAATATATTTAATTTAAGTTCTATTTATTTGAATAAATTTCAACTTCTAACTATATTTTTTGACGTCTATTGTGAAATAATACAGGTATCAAGCATAAAACAATGAAAAATATTTGTTTAAAATATTTCTTTTAAAAAATTTCCATTTTTTCCGAGTTCGTGTACTATGAATTTATCGCGAACTTGAAAAAACCAATGTTTTATCCAGAACATTGAAAAATAAAGTTAAATCAGATTTTATTTCGATAATTGTGAATTAAAATGTGTAGTTTAACATTAAATGTATCTTATTTATTGATAAAATATTAAATTCATTTGGATTTTACTGAAAAAATGAGAAAATTCTATCCAGAACTTCATTCCAATAAGAAAATTTTTTGAATTAAAAAACACGACTAGTATACAACAAGCAGCATGGGATAGCACCCCTGTATTCCAAAACAAGGAGAGGAAAACATGACAGATAAACCGAGCACCACAAAGCAAAATCATTTTTTATTACCTCTGCAATAAGTTTAAGCAAAGAATTAAAGAACTGAAAAATGAATCGGTCACCCGCTATCTTCGTAGTCTTACAGACGATAATTAAACCTAGTATTCTCATATAAATTGGGTAACAAGTGCTAAATAGAAAGCAACACTCTTCGCATCTTATAACAGTGCACAATGAGGATTGTAAGGAAATACCACCTGTAACCCTACGAGAGTTGAAAGATGAACTTAACCATAACATAAAAAGGAAAAAATCTCCTGGCTATGATTTAATTACAGGTGAAATAGTGAAGGAACTTTCTGAGAAAGGAGTGCGAAAACTTCTTCATATAATCAACTATCCATTTCGACTAAAATATGTACGTCTTCAATGGAAAGCAGCAGAAATAATTATGATACCAAAGCGGAACAAACCATCTAATCGTCAAAAGTTATATAAGCCAATTTCACTGCTTGAAGTACTTTCGAAAATCTGCAAAATCTGGGTATCTGCAGGGCTTCCCCAAGGTAGCATGCTGGGTCAGTTTTGCATTTATTTTACACAAGCGACTTACCAAACACAAGCGGGACAACAATAGCAACATTCGCGGACTATACTGCAATTTTAGCTAACAGTTATAAAGTAGATGAAGCAATAAGAAAACTGCAATCGGCCACGAACCAACAAGTAACTGAAAAATCAACGCTTGATAACTTTACCAATCAAATAGTTAACTGAATACCATAATAGAACTAAGTTCCAAACAACTTTCTTATGCTAGCACAGCCAAATATCTTGGCATGACTCGATGCTAAGTTAAAATGGAAAGAGTTCATTAAAATAAAAAGGAGAAACTTAACATTAAATATAGAAATATGTATTGGCTAATTGGAAGATATTCAGAGCTGTCAATGCCTTAATACTAATACTGTCAATGCCTTAATAGTAATGCTGTACTAAGAAAACCAATATTAAAATAATACAAGCTTTCCAGTTTAAAGTGTTACGTATGGAATAGTGAACATAAGAAACGATAACCTACATATAGGGACATCCGGACATCAAAATGTTGAGCTACGTGGTAAGCTGAGTAACACAAATAGAGTACGTATGCTCCAAAGAAAGAAACCGCTGGAGTTGGGAAGACCACAATAGGGCGGCCAAAAATTTAGATACTAACTAATGGGTTATATTTCTGCAAAATGAACGTAAGAAAAATAGATAAATTAATAGATGATATATGTAATCAGTTGTAATATTTAAAATAAATAAAAAATTGAGATGAGCGTACAATATTCCAACTCAACCTAATAAAATTCTTATATCTAGTTCCGCTCATATTCTTCTTCAAAAAAATAAACAAAACAATAAGATTTCTACTTCTTGGTTTTCTTTCATTTTCAACTATTTGATTGCTTCGTTGGGTAGTTGACGACGGAGAAACGCGAGAAAATAAAACAAAAACAAAAAACAACACGCGAAAATCCAAATAAAAGAAAAGAGAAAAGATGCACACAAAAAAAAAAAATACAAAACAGAATAAGACGAAGAAAACTAGTAGTCGTTACAATTTGTAATCGCCACTGTGTACTCTGTGCTGTGTGCGGTGATGTTATATGTGAAGAGACAGAGATTTCGTATTAAAAACTAAATAAATTTTCATTTCAGTTAAAAAATTTATTTCAATGTTGTCACATGTATGTTGTGTATTGTGTGCGGTGACGAACTGATTGAACGCGAACAAATATTTAAAAAAATAAAATAAAATTATTAAAACAATTTTATTTATTTATGTGAAAAATATTGTGTCAAGTGATATGAAAATTTTGGGAAAATTTCAATAATTTTCCAACTGATTTTCCATATATATATATTGTGTATATAAGCAAATTGTGCATAGTGTTTTGGTGTTTAGTGCGTGCACTGCAAAGTCAAAAGTGAATTTAAAGTTTGTGGTAATTCGCGGATAAAAATATTATCGTCAGATATTTAAATAAAATCGTTTCAAGGTAAAAATATTAATGGTTACACTGTATTTGCAAAAAAAAAAAAACATTGTGAAGTATTTGAATTTTAGATTTTCAGCAAAAAATAAACAAATAAATTAATATTTAATAGTTTTGAGCAACCGGAAAGATTGAATAACAAAAATTGTTGATGTTTTGATCTTATCATCATTTATATACGATACCGAATTATATGCGGAATTTTGAAAACAAAAAAAAACCATTGAAATATTAGATTTGAAGAATGTGCTTAAAAAAATTTTAGATCGTTATTTTCTAATCGGCTGATTTTGTTTCAAAATAAATTTCAGTTAGAATTGAGAGTATAGTTGCACAAGCCTTGGATTCTAGAACAATCAAATTTACCCATTTTAGCTTGTGTGGGCAACTAAAATTGATACTAACTGTTGCATTAAGGTATTACCGGAACCACTAACTTCCCTAAAGGTTGGTTTAAAAATTAAATTTCCAAGGCTTTCCGCGAATAGACAAATAGTTTTTGAAATAATTAATAGTTAACCTTAACAAATTTTCATTATTAACTTTAATATAATAATAACCTAAAGATTGGTCCAATAAAGCTTTACAACGATCATGACAGATCAAAACCCACAAAAATAAAATGCAATAAGCATTTCACTTTCCAAATCGAAATAAATTTTAAATGATCCCCAGCAACATAATTCGATATGTTAGCCAATCGTAAAATGATCATGCATGTCATATACATATAAATATACAAAATGTATATCATAAATTAACTAACCTTAAGCCGATCACCAAAAAAAAAAAAAACTCAATCATCATTATCATCATAAAAAACAAAAAATTATCATTCCTTCACATACCAGCAATCAATAAATTTAAATTGATCAATTTAATCAAGAAACCACCAACAAACAAAACAAATTGATCGATCATCCACTCACTTGTCAGTTGGTTTGTTTCTTACCCAAAGAGTTTTCATAAAGTTGGGTAATAAAGTAAACTAGATTTTTATTTTTTTTTTATTGCGCGCGATCGCGATCTTATTTTCTTTTATGCGTATCTATATACACATAATACGCTATATAGACATGTATTTTCGTCTTATTAGCGTTGTTATTATTTATAGCTTTTGGCTATTTAATATATAATTTACATGGAAAAGTTAAAAAAAAAATATATAAAAATATATAATAATAATTAGCGATCGTTTGGGGGTGATCAGTTTAATGTGTGAGAAGTAAAATATAAATTATCGACTAGACTATAAAATAATAAAGAGATTAGGAGTTGACAATGAGAAAAATGTGTAAAAGGCGTTGAGCTAAGGAATTCAACAAATAGTTTAGTTAGAAATATCAGTCTTTGCCTAATTAATCATTTTTGTCATTAATAATAATATGTAGACACATATTTATGAAAAATGTTTGCATTATAATTATATAGGTATGCAGTTTTTATATTTCTAATCACTATCCATCAACTTATTATAAATCAATTAACTTTTGTTTTGTTCTTATATACTATACGAATCGTAAATAACATCGATCATCTTACCACCATTCAAACTGACTAAATATTTAAGTGAAATAACAGTGTCTTATTTTGGCTGCGGTTTATGAGTCTCTTCAAAATACTCCACACATAAAAAAAAGGCAAAACAAAACCAAAAACCGCATAAAAAACATGATATCTGATACTTTTTGGGTGACCGAAATTTAAAAAACATGAAACAGCGAAAATCTTTCTGTAATCATTAACAGTTGATTAAACCCTATGCCACCCTGCATTTAACCAATCACAAAATATTATTTACCATATTGGTTTATAACTGAACTGATATGGCCTCCCTTGATTTTTTTTTTTTTTATATTGCAAAAAGGTACAAGAGAAAATCACTCAAACCTTTCAAATTTCATTTCCGAGAATAAATTTCTCGCCCAATCACAAAAAATAAATGATCGAGTTACGCGATCATAGTGTGTGTATATCAGATAAAGATAATATGCGCAATATCGGAAAAACCAAAAAAATAAGGGGGATAGATAAAGCGAGAGAAGACAGAGAGAGAGAGAGAGAGAGAATGTTAAATACTAATTATTGTACTTTCGTTCAAGCAAATGGAAATGTTCGTATTAAATTTAATGGCCACATCCTAGTTCGACGCTAAATAAATAATTCAATTTTGAAACGAATACATCAGAATTTAAAATTTCACTCAAATTCGCTACTCACTAATTTAAAATACTGGGCTGACCATTTTTGATATTCGACAGACGTTTGTGTTTCTTTTTTTAAGGACAAAATTGTATGCTATTTGTATTACCCTGCAGCTATTATAGACTTCCGCTATTGTTTTCCACAGTTGAATAATAAATAGTGATTTTCATAAACATTAGAATAGAATCCGGTTGAAAATCAATATCGTTTATTGGGCTAATAACCACCATTTTGTTTAGTATTATTACATTTGACATCAACTAGAGTACAAGATAATAAATTTTTAAAACATCCAAAAAATTTCAAAATTCCCAAATATTTTAAATTTATTAATCCCTGTAAGCTCTAAATATTGATTCAAATTAAAAATTATTAACTTAAGTCGATGTTTAATATTTCCCCAATTTACCAAAATTTGAGTTTAACAGTTAACTTTTTAAAATTGAAATGGTTTATTAAAAATTCGAGTTGAAATCCTAAATTCTGAATTTAATACAATTTAAGAATCGATAATTTTAATTTAATTTTATTTTTAATTTTGAAAATTGTGGATATTCCAAGAAATGAGTAGAAACTTTAGAAAGCTTTCAAAATTCAAGAACAAATTTAGAATTTTAAAAAACTATAATAAAAAAAGATTTAGAATTCGACAGTTCAAAAATATGATCGTTATTTCACGAAACAATTCAAATTCTAAAAAAGATTGAATCGAAAACGGATTGGAAAAATTTATAGAAATTATAGATGTTGGAAATTATTAAATTTTATTTGAAAATTTTCTTGTTTAGTGCTGATAAATAATTGTAAAAATAATTAACATAAACATTTCTAATTTAAAAGGAGTGAGTGTAGTAAACGTCATAATTATTTTAAAATTTCTTAACATTTTTAAACTACATTACTTATCAAGAAATCACTATTCTACAAAATAGTTCCACAAATTCATAAATATTTATAACATTTGTAACATTGGAACTAAACTATTTCTTATCCGATTGTGAAATTATCGGATGTAAATGGTTTTTCAATAAAGTTTTTTTTTTACGCTGGCGTTAAATCCTGTGGAGGGATTTGGCCGCCTCAACGATGCTCCTCCAAATAGTTCGATCCACTGCAAGAAAACGCCAGGCACGATGACCGAGTGTTATCAGGTCCCCCTCGACGGCGTCCATCGACCGGGTAGGTGATCTCCCACGAGGTCCTACTTTCGTTGGTGCCGACGCTAAGCCCTGTTTGGTAGTCTGATTTTGCGAACGAAGAACGTGTCCGAGCCATCTAATCTGATGATGTGAACTTTATCGAGATCGTTTCTGATCTCGTGATTCATACGCGTCCAGTAGGTGGCTCGCTCTTGAATGGGACCGAAAATTATACGAATTATTTTTCGCTCAGTAACAGAAAGTCTTTTGATGTTTTGATAACTGGCCTTATCTTGTAGATGTCCAGTTTCACTTTACGCAATATGTGGGGAGGCTTGAAGACCTTAATGTTGGCGTAAATGCTGCTGCAATCCTCGATGCGATGCCGACTAGTCACAAAGAAACCAATTTTGACGGTATGCCCAGATAGGACAAGACGTTCCATAACGTATTCCTCTTAATGCTGTCGTACGCCTGCTGGAAGTCTGCGAATAGACTGTGCACAGGTATGTCCATTTCATAGCATTTTTCTAGCACCACCCTCAGAGTGAAAGTTTGATCGGTTGTTGATCTATTCGGGCGAAAACCGCATTGATAATCACCCAAGATCCTCTCGGTGTATGCTGATAACTTTGCCGCGACTACTTTGGCCTAAACCTTGTAGCCTGTATTGAGCAAAGCTATACCGCGGTACTTGTTGCAGTTTGATCGGTCTATACCTTCTTATGAAGAGGACAGATAAGAGCTGTCTTCCACTCTTCTGAGATGTCTTCTGTAGACCAAATTATTGATATGAACTCAAACATGCGGTAAAATAAATAATCGCCGCCATATTTGAGCATTTCGTTGCAGATACCATCCTCACCAGGTCTCTTGTAATTTTTCATCTGAGATATCACGTTTCGCATTTCGTCATATGGTGGAGTCATCTCGACCTTGGAAGGTGGTGTCTGTTTGTTTAGAAGTTAGGAAAAATACCTCCGCCACACTTTGAGGACGGTTTTATTGTCCATAAACAATTCACCCGATTCGTTGCGAATAACGCTGCTACGCGGATGAAAGTCGGTAGCTAGTTCTCTGATGCAGCGATATCTATCTCTCAGGCTAGAATTTTGGATGTTGCGCGCCTGTTGTTCATGCCATTCACGTTTCTTTCGTCTACATAGCCGATTGGAAATTTCCCTTGCAGTCATGTAGGCGTTGTGAGATTTTCTAATTCTTTGAGACAGATTTCGTTGACGTGCGATCTTTCTCCCGAGTAGCACCTAGACAATCATCGTCCATAACCAAAGATTTATAGGTTTGGATGGAGTTCGGCCTAAGGTGGACGTTGAGGCATCGGTTATTACAGTTTTGGTGATGCCCCTCTGTTCTTGAACGGAGTCAGGAAGTGGTTTAACCTCCAAGATTTCCGATAAAATAGTTTCGAAGGTGGTCCTGGTAACATCCGTTGTTCAATGTCGCTCTGTTCCAACGAGTGATACGCTGAAAAAAATGATTGTACGTGATGGAGAGGCGAAATTTTAATTCAGCAGGAAGTGGTCCGAGTCGATATTAGCTCCGCGTTTTGATTTCATTGAGGCAAGAAAAATGCCTTTTGGACAAGAGGATGAGGTCGATTTGGTTGACCGTTGTCCCGTCGTTAGATTTCCATGTGTCTTTATGGATGCGCTTATGTGGGAAGCATGTATATGGTTCTAACTGTAGTAATATATATAAATTTTAATTATCGCCCAAATTTGCATATTCATAGGGCAGTGTAATTCGTGCTAAATATATGTACATATAGTCCCACATTTGGCGATCGTATCTCAACAGAAACCTTCGTCGATTTTTTCTGCTGAAATGTTTCTGCTAACCTTAGCAAGGTTCACTTCCTTTTCTCTTTTCACATAATTTTCCAAAAAACAAAACTACGAGTCTGTCATAATTGTATTTAAAATTCTCTGGACTAAAAATACTTGTTTAAAATTTTACCTAAACAAAATACATTTTTACATTTTTGTTATCAATCACATTATCCTTGCGTTTCAGTTTTATAAGATAAATTTGTTAATATTTTTTTGTTTTTTGTTCTGTACATAATGTGCTATCGCATGAATGAAGACGTATAATGAAGTTGAGTGTTGAGATAATTAATAGACTTTATAATAGTGATGATGATATCTGAGTTTAACTTTCGTAAGTTCATCCATTACTTATAGGAAATTAATTAATTAATAAAAATATACCATAAAAGTTTCATGAACGTGACTAAACGTTTTATAAGAATTTTTCATAAACAAATTATTGTGAACAAGTGTACAATTTTTTCACTTCAAGGTGCCTACATAAATATTCTCAACTCCTGAAAATTATACTTGTGTTGCTACTTTTTGTTCAATCGATAATATTTTGCCAAACGATAAAAAATAGCAACTTTTTTTGTTGCTCATTTATTGGTAAATAAACAAAGAATTTTCCATTCGAGTATATAGTGTTAAACAAAAATTTCACTCAAAATTCATAATATTTTGGTTATTAACAAAGGCTACACTGATGAAGTTTTATTTCGAGTAGAGAAAATTTCAACTAATACGGTTAACTTCGTGGTGAACTTTTCTGCACCAGAAATTTTATTTTTTGACATGAGACATTTATTTTAAACATATGTTGGATCTGGTCCATTATTGGGTGTTTTCTTTAATTCATTCCGTAGAGAGTACAGAAAGAACAGAATGGAATACTGCATGCGTCGAATGCAAAAAAACTACTATAACCTCAAAAAATTATTGTATTACAAAAATAAAATTTTGTTAAATTAATGGCCAACAATTTAGGACGTATGTATATTAACTTTTGAATTGATGATTGTAAAAGTAGGATAAGCGGCTCTTGCTCAAATATCCAAGCTGCAAAAAATGACATGAATATGACACAAATTTTGCAACGACCAAGGCTTGGAAATAAATTAGTTTAATATAAAAATTAATAAACAAGCTGTCAGGTGCACAGCTCGCTCAATGTTTATTTTTTCGCAAGATGGAATCCGCGATTCTCGAATCTCTAGTCAGCGAGGAAACTTATAGTGATTTTGCTACCAACATAATAAAAAGAAAAATTACTGATAAATTTATATGAGCAAACCTAACGCATTGAACTAGAATACGCAGAATGAATAAACGGACGCTTTGTGTCACTTCAGGAGTAGTCGGAATATTCAGGATGAATAAAAGAAAAAAACCAATAATTCTTTTGAGGTTCGGTTCGATTAAAACGATAATTATATATGATTAGTATATTATTGGAAAGAGTGGGATGAACCTCTTACATCAAAGTCATCCGATTGAACTGAACTAAATTTAATCAAACTTAAATCGACTTTCAGTAAATTAAATGGAAATTATCAAAAATGTATATACATATATCAAAATTTATATACACGCGCGTCATTTGAATAAGGCTCAGATATTTAATTTTTACATTACAGGATTTACAGCTCAAAACGAGTGAGGGGATTTCTAACAATTGTTTTGTTGTGTTTCTAAAATCAGGCAATTTTTTATTATTTTGTTATCGAGAAAAGATCTAGCAAATTTAAAGTGATTTTTAATTAAATTTCAACTATAGATTCTAATTTTAACTACTTAGCTGGACAATATTGCAAGCAGTAAATCTGCCAGCAACCAAAAATGAAGATAAATGAAGATAAAAAGAAACGATATCAGGATCTTGTCAGCGACAACATTGAGGGAGCTAATTACCAGTCTGACTGTGTGATCTCCGTCTGGGAGGTACTGAAAACTTCGGTTGTCAGTGCTGCTCAATAGTCTTGCAGTTGAGCAACAAAATAAAGCCCATAGCGAAGTGCAACAACGTCTCACAATCGCGAGGATAACAAGGCTACTCTTACTATGAGGGCAGCTAAGCGGATTTGTAGACGGAAAAAGCGAGAGCAGTGGAATGCCGACGTTCTGAAAGTACAACAACTCAGCAATGAGCGCAGTTCACGTATAATTTCTTTAAACGAATTACTGGATTGCGCCATACTTTCAAGCCTGAGAATTTGATGTGTGAGAATTATCGCGGTATAGCTCTCCTTTGCACAGCATATAAGTTACTGTCCTACATTATATTGGATAGAATCACCCCTCTAGCGGAGATTGGTGACTATCAAGGAGAATTTCGTCCGAATCAATTAGTCACTGATCAGGTCTCTTCGCTGCGGATGATTCTATCTAAATATTATGAGACTACCATCAACGTACATCAGGTGTTCCTGGATTTCCGGCAGGCCTATGGAGAAAATTTGTGGTCTGCGCTGGAATATCTAGGTATGCCAACAAACATGGTACGATTGTGGAGAATCACAGTGACACAGTCTCAATGCTGTGTTAAAGTTGAGAACAGCCAACAAGAATTTTTGCAGTTAGCTCATGTATACGGCAGGGAGATGCTCTGTCCCCGATACTCTTCAATCTCATGTTGGAGTATATCTTTCGTAAAACTGAAACACCTCAGCGCAACATCTTATATCGCCGGTCCAATCAGGTTCTAGTAGAGTTTTCAGCGTCTGTTGGACTCCAGATCAATGAGTCCAAAACGAAGTGAGGAGGTTCAAATATTTGGGCTCCCTTATCACTCACGACAACAGTGTGGGTGAGGATATTAAATTGCGGCTGGCAGCCGTACTTTGTATCATCTAAGGCCACTGCTAAAATCTAAACACCTATCAAGTTCCGTGAAGCTGAAGCTTTACAAAGCGTTGATCAGACCCGTTGTTATGTTTGGATGTGAAAGTTGGGTGCTGACGGATGAGTACGAGAGATGTCTCCTTGCATTTGAGAGAAGAGTCATGCGTATGATGTTCGGCCCAAAGCGCGAAATAGAAAGCACATACCGAGCTCTATACTATCTGATGAAGATCCACGATATTGTGCATGAAATAAGGTCTCAGTGAGTACGCTGTCTCGGTCACGTTCTGCGTGCTGATCCGGAACGAATTGTGCAACGATCTCGGAGAGAAGAGCCACCATATGGTAGGCGCAGAGGTCGTTGCGGGCAACGATGGCTCCACGGTGTAGAGAATGACTTAGCTACTTCATGTTGTCTAGGATAGTATGAAGACCAAGCACGGAACCGTTGGAACCAGATTGATGACGCAGTAAGAGGCCAGCAATGGCCTTTAAACACAGTTTTATTATTATTCTACCAATTGCCCATACTCAGGTTGTTTTTTTTAGATTTCTGTCATAGTTTATGATTGGGTTTATGAGTGACAACTAACGAAAAGACTGTGACATTGATGTTCACCTCGCAACATCTTGATTAGTAATCAGCTGAACAAACATAGAATATTCCTACATTATGTTAGTACATTTATATAGATATTTATTTGTAGTTTTCCTTGTCAGAATTTCAATTAACAATATAAATTATTTTGATATTATCTCATAATTTATTAAATATTTAGTTATGTGAAATTTCAGTCTAACTTTAAATGAATGGACGTGTGTAAGAAAGCAAAGATACCTAAATATGAATGTGTGTTACATCAACTTGGGATTAATCAGAATATTTGGAAGCGGTACAGCTGCAAAAAATTGAGCTTCTTATTGCCAAGCTCCATGATTTTGGGATTACTCCGACAAATGGCTTGACAACAACCACCGACGGGGCAGCAGTTATGGCAAAATTTGGACGAAATTCGCAATATCAACATTAACATTGCTATAATCATGGCACTCATCTGGCAATTCTGGATGTTATTTATAAGTACCGTAGCAATACAACAGGAGAACCAGAATAAGAGGATATTAATGATAGGTAAACCGATGACGACGAGACAAATCGAATGATCCCATTGTTGAACAACCACATCAAGCCAAAATGTGCCTTCAAAGTGATGTTTTTTAAATTTTGACCAGTGCGAAACACTATTTTGCAACATTAAGTAAAACAGAAACATGGAAAAGAGTTGAGTTTGCTCTTGGAATTGAAAACCCAGATGGAATAATATGGACGCAGTGCTAGAACGGCTTTTGAACACCATCGACGCAATTCGTGAGGTATTAATTGATTAGGGATCTTATCTATACTAATTGAATCTAAAAATTTAGCAATTGAAGCGCCGAGAAGACCTAATGCAAACTTGTTCACTGCGAGCGCTATCCTAAAATTTTTGTTGAAGTCGCTGAAATCGAATAAAAACGAGAGATTTCAAATGAGCCTGTTAATGTTTTATTAGCGCGAATCAAAGAGCGTCGAATTATCGAGCTTCACTCGTTGCTGAAATTTCTACATATTCTGAATTTGGAAGATGAAATCGAAACGGAACAACAACTGATATATTCGCAAAAACATCAGTAAGCAAATTTGCAGTGAATGTTATGAACAATGCCTCATGTCACGTTTCTTAAAAGAGTACCGATAGCACAACAACAAATATAAAGAAACAATTCATCCATTCATCATGAAATCTTTGAACTAAAACATCGTTTCTTAAACGCTCGCTCTTGTGTTCTTTGAATTTCCGGGATCCCGAGAATAAGATTTCTAAATTCCCGATTCCCGAAAATCAAATGATCCGGAATAGAGACCCTCCTCTACATTCATCCTTCTTTATTTAGAAAATAGTTTAGGAAAAATTTCACACCGGTTCTATTCCTAAATTTCTAAGCTCAAATAAAATAAGTTTGGTTCTAAGTTTGGTTTGCGAAAATTGAAATATTGAGAATGAAAGTTTTAACTAGAAAATGTTTAACCAGTTGAGATGTCCTTATCGTTTTTTATGTTATCACACATAGTCAATTGTGAAAACATATATACCTAGCCTTATTCAAATGACGCGCAGTGTATGTACTAAGCATGTATTGTTTCTCTGGATTTCTTAAATATAATCTAGGACTGATGGACTCACTCAATTTATAAATAGTCCAGCACTATTAATTAGATGCAAAGTTATTATCACAAGAAGGCAAAAAATATGAATAAAAGCATCAACAAAACATGAAGTAATGAAATGGTTGATCATTAAAATAAAGAAGAAACCTTATTAATGAATCTGCTTCAATTTTGTGTCATAAAAACATTAAAAAATAAAAAACTATTTAAACATATTTTATTTATGTTTACACAAAATGATTTGCATTTATGATCGCTTCGTTTATATGTACGTATAAAGAGATTTTAGCACGTTTTTCTTGTGCAAGAGCACAAGGTGATCGTATTTTATACTCAAAAGTCAAAAACTCCCTGCATATTTGTATTTATTTATTTTTAATAGAAAGTTGATTTATTTATTATTATTATGCGGTAATTAAAAAAATTATTATAATTTTTTAATTAAAACTTTGCGAAGAAGAATTTATACAATAAATAGCGCGCGCGGGAGATTTTCGCTTAAGGCTTATATTGCCTATATATATAATATTAATAATTATAGTAAATACAGATAGATGCGACAGTTAATTAAAACATGATTCGTTTCTATTTTTTTTTTTTAGTTTTTATCCATTTATATTTTCAGATGACGAAGATGGTGGACAAAACAACAAGGGCAACACGGCATACACACCGATTAGCTAGTGGTGCAGGCCCAAATAAATTAGCATTCGCAATATTTATAGTGTTCACAATAATTATTAGTAATTTAATAGGATTTGTAAATGGAGGAGGTATATTAAATAGAGATAGTGACAGTAGTAGTAGTATTAGTAGTAGTGAAGATTTTTTCAGTAATAGCAATAGTAATCGTAATAATAAATTAATTCATTTCCAAATATGTAATTTAAATGGTAATGATAGTGCATTAAAGCAATTAAGTGAAAAACTAGTGCAGCCCGATAGAGAATTTAGTGAATATCTGGATAAGGATAAAACCAAAAGGTAAGTGTGCGCAACATTATGTATACACAAACTAATATTTACGATCGAATGTTTAAACAATTTGAATGGCGACCTCCCTCAGAATTTATTCAAATTGACATTTTTTTTAAACGAAAACACAAAATCAATTGAAAATCATCAAAACAGAAACTGCGTGTTCCAAATTGTATATATGTGTATATAATTGTAAATATATATATATATATATATATATATATATATATATATATATATATATATATATATATATATATATATATATATATATATATGTATATATATATATATATATATATATATATATATATATATATATATATATATATATATATATATATATGTATTTTTTGATTATTTGCTTTTTTTTTATAAACAAAATAATATATAAAATGTATCAATTAAGACGATACTGATCGTGCGGCTGTACATGATGATGATCGCGTATATAAGCATGATTATCGCGATGCTGACAATTTTATTTAAAAATAAATAAATTTAATTAAATATTATGTTTTTTAATGGCTCAATAAAATTTATTAAGTTACATGAATATAAACAATTTTAGCAACGATCTTTTTTTTTTTATTTGTGACATTAAATATTTATGTAATCGAATTTGTTTTGATGATCGTGTGGTATATATACTTAACATACATATTTGTATAAAATTCCGAATGCATTTTTGTTGAAACGATGGATGATACTGTGGGTCATTTGGTTTAACTTTCGTTCAGCTCATTCTCTAAGAAAATAATCTAAGCTTATGCATGATTACAGTTCAATGTTCTTGCTTTGCAAGGTATAGAATTGATTTAGAGATTTTCAAACTTACAACTCAAAAATCAATTCACAGAAGTGACTTCATGTAAACCATGATAACTTGTATAATTAGTATACACATATAGGTAATTCAGATCAGTTAAAAGAATTAATTTGAATTAGAATCGAGTACAATATTATATGTGCGCTAGTATTTAGAATTAATTTAAATTGTTGAAACTGAAAAAATATATTAAAAGCCAAATAAATTTTTATGTGTATTTTGATATAGTTAAGATTTATAATCCGATAGCTGGCTGATTATAATGTTCAAAGTTCGATCACTATACAACAATTTTTTTAAATTGATTCATTAAAACTGAGGATACCTATAAACTTTCAGGTAAAATTTTTAATTTAAAAAAAAAATGTGTATCTTGACCCCGTGATCGGATCACTTGGAAATTGGATTAGGTAAAATTTCCAGTGACACAATTGGCATGTGAATTCCTTGAATCTAGAGATCAATGATATACAAAAACACTTGCATAAATAGTAAATTTTAGTTTAGACCTCTAAAATTCTTCGATCTTTAAAAAATTCGATATACGAATACGTACAAATTATCAATAAATTTATTCAAATGAACGATCGTGGAATATAATAAACTTTGGAGATTCCATCCAAATTTGGATTTAATCTGGATTAAATCAAATGTTGAATTCGCTTTATTGAATTTTTAATTTTTTTTTATTGGTTTTTATTTAATAAACAATTATTACAATCTATAGTCACCTGGACTAATGAGCAATTTTATTCTAACTTAATTTACTATGTTGTATTAATCGATGGCTTCTTCCCACTGGTGTTCCATAGTGTCTGATAAATTGAAGTAAACCACATTTGAGATCGGCATTACGCTATTTATACTAGTAATTACACCAGCTCAAAAGGTTTAGTTCGTTTGAGCCTGTGTTCTTGATTAATTGTAACCGGAATATGTTTGAGTCGTTTGTTTGTAAAATTAATGTGAACTGATTTAGTTTCGTTAAGGTTAATTCGCCATCTTTTGGTCCAGTTATGTATTTGAGTAATAGCTAACTGTAAATTCTGAGTTGATTCTTCGTTGCTATCTCCAACAGCTAAGATTGCCGTGTCATCAGCAAAGGTCGCCACAGTGTCGTTTTCTAATACGTGGAGATCATTAGTGTTCAATAGGTATAGGGCCGGACCTAATACACTGCCCTGCGGTACTCCTGCCTTGATTTCTTTCAATTCAGAATAGGAATCGTTTAATTTTTTACTCTAAAGAATCTATCTTTCAAGTATGATTCTAATATTGTAGTGAGTGCCAAACTTTATCAAGAAGCCTGTGCAACGTCTAAGAATATCGTTGAGCAGACTTTTTTCTCCTCTAATGCTCTTTCAATAATATTAGCTATTCTGTGTACTTGATCTAATGTTGAGTGTTGGTTGCGAAATCGGATTTAGCCTTTTTACTAATAACTTCTCAAAGAGTTTAGACATAACCGGTAATAATGATATTGGCCCGTAAGATCCAATTTTGTGTGGTGGTTTCCCAGGTTTAGGAATCATAATTACTTCTGCAATTTTCCACAGGCTGGGTACATATTTCAATCGAAAAGCTGCATTTATAAAATTGGTGAGCTTTAATAAAGCTTTCCTTGGTAGTTCTTTCAAAATTTCTGCTGTGATAAGGTCATAACCTGGCGCTTTTTTCGGATTCATATTTGTTTTTATCTCATACATGACTTCTTTTGGTGTTGTTCGTAGGATTTCTTCACTTTCCTGTACAACCTCTCCAGTTATTATTTCGGCTTCTAATGATTGGTCATCATGTGGTTCAAATATTTTTTCCAAGTATTCAGCAAAACTTCGTACTTTATCTTCGTTATTTCTGGCCCATTTGTTATCTTCTGTTCTGATTGGAGGAATCTGCATTATTGGCCTTTTAATTCTTCTGGTTGCTCTCCAGAGAGAATAATCAGTACTAGTATCATTAGATAATTTTCTGAGGTAGTTACTGATAGATTCGTCTTTCAGATGTTTGATTTCCCTTTTAAGTAGCAGAGTCAGTAGTAGAGTCAGATTGTTTAGATTAGTTTTATCTTGAGGTGCTCTAGGTTGTCGCCATATTCTTCTTGCCCTTCTTTTTTCTGACAAGACCTCTCTAATTCTCTAGGGCAGTTGTTTTCCTTAATTTTCTTTTTTACTTCAGGGGTGTTTTCCCAAGCTGACTGCTGTATGTCACATATGAGCCTGTGAACTTCTTTTTCCAATTGCTCCTCATTCCTTAGCGTAACCATTAAGTTAGTTTTTCTTTCTAAAGACAGTCTAAAATATTCCCAATTTATGTGCTTATTTACTAAACTAGGATAGCTTTATTTTTGAATGATCCTTTCACTTAATGTCAAAAGTATTGGGGGGTGATCAGAGCTTAAGTCAAGACTTTCATCTATATGTATATAATTTACAGAGATATTCTACACTATAAAGAAATCAATTAGATCTGGTATTTTATTTGGATCAGGTGGCCAGTAGGTCCGTTTACCATTTGATAAGGCTTCACAACCGTATTTTCTGATAGCATTGAGGAGTTCTTTCCCTTTAGTTGTTGTTACTCTATAGAACCACAGTAGATATTTTTTGCTTTAAAATCTCCTCCAATTACAAATAATCCCTAGTTTGCTGAAAAATTCAAGATAATCTTTTTCTTTTAGAGAGTATTTCGGTGAGCAGTAAATTCCAATAACACTAATAGAGTTATTTTTGGTCGTGATATTAACAGCTGTTGCTTGTATTTGATCTGTTTCATATTTTAATTCCTCGAAGTGATTAATACTATTTCTAATTATAACATCACTACCTCCTTTAGCAGTATTTCCCGGGTGAATAGTGTGATATGTTTTATAGTTCCTAAATTTGATAATTGATTATCTAGTGAAGTGAGTTTCAGAGATGAGAGTCTGGAGTCCATTGGCATTCCAGCATAAAATTCTTAAGTCGTTAGACATGGTTTTGTTTAGGGATGGCTCGCTTAGTGCTGTATTCTAGTTTCTGTAATCGCTGATCAAAAGTATTAAGTTTGCTTAATATCAGCTTAACCTTCGGTCTCCCAGGGGTTTTTGACTACGTCGTTTACCAATACCCACTCGGGTGACCACCGTATAGTGTTTTTGTTTTTTTTTTTTTTTTGTTTTTTGCTTTAAAAAAAAAATTTTTTTTTTAAGTTTTTCAGAAACAGATCGATAATTTGGTCAGAGAAATTAAAGCATTTTTAGATTCAATAAAAGCCCGCTAGGTTATTAGCGAATAAAAATCGAAATGGTCACCCGGGTGGGTATTGGTAAACCGAAGGTTAAGCGTTTGATTTATGTCGTCTGTTTGAGGAGTTGTTTGTCTGTTTTCGTTAATCATCATTACTTAATCATAAGTTTTTTTGCCCACTTCTGCTAAGAGGCTATCAACGGTTTGCGCCTTAGCTCTCCTTTAAATGATTCAGGCCTGTTTATTCTAACAGTTTGCTTCTTTCTACTTTTGTATTTTTAGCATTTATGTTTTTATTTTTGATATTTTGTAATTCAATAGCAACACTGCTCCTCTGTAGTTAGCTGCATGGTTTTCTCCACAATGTACGCATCTAGGCTGTACATCTGCGAGTTTGACACAATCTCTAGTATGGTGTTTACCTGGACATTTCACACACCTGGGTTCTTTGTTACAGTATTTTTGAGTTTGTCCATATATGCTTGACATTTTTTACATTGTGGTATAAGCATAGATCTTCTTAGGGGCTCAATATTGACTTTGCATCCCAAGATGTACTCTGCACTGAATAGCATATACATGTTCAGAGGCTCCTTACTTCTCCGTTTTAACTTAATTGATGCTTCAGTTGCATTAAAACCATTTCTTTTCAGGTTCACAATTATTTTTTCTGGTTTACATCTATAAAGAGCAGATTTTTAGCCATTACCTTAATTGGTCTGATTTGTTTGTTTTCAAACGTATGCCAAGAATGTCCTCCTTCGCTTAACATTTTTGTCATTTCTCTGTAGGTTTCACCATCTTCTAAGTTTATTTTGATGTTGTTTCAACTCATCAATTTTGTATTAAACTGATCTGTTTTAGTTCTTGTTTTAATTTTCAAATACAGTAGATCATAGTTTTTAACTCCATCTATTACTATTGGGGGTTGTGGAGGTAATTTTGTTGGATTGTTTTGGATTATTTTAGGAATTGTTTCTTCTAGTTGACGAGGAGTAGGTGTATCATTCCTTCTCCTTTTTTTTCTCTGGTTTTTGACTGTAATCCACTCAGTTTCGTGAGATAATTTATAATTTCATAATAATGACAGCAGATTTTACATTTCTTAATTAAATGTAAAAATTTCGAAATCGAATTACTCGTAAACGATTCTGAATGTTTAAAATTTGTGAAAATTAACTAGAATTTTCGGGTATTTTTCAAAATTTTAATTTTCAATCGAAATTAAAATGATTTATAGAAATTCGGCATGTTAGTACAACGGTTAAAGCTGTGACGTTTGGATCGGATGCTACTGGATTAGAATCCCAATAGAGGCAGGGTACAAAAGCGAATTAAATTGGATCTGTAATCGTAAGGTAGTTTTGTTAAGTAACCCTTTATTTAATACTGGTTCCAGGCCCGGGAGTACCCATAATCTGGCACTATATCATTCTCAACAAAGTTGAGAATGAACTTTAATATGTTGTGCTTTTTCATTCAATAATATAAATTTTAGGATATTTGGTTGGAAATTTTTCACATTAAAACACATTACAAGAAGCATTATCTCCTAAGGGTTTTGAAAATCCTATAGCAAGATCAAATCACAGTTTTATCCTTTTACTAGCTAAAGTCGAAAAAAAGGATAAAAAATTCAAAAATTGTCAGAAAAATCAACTATCTGTTAGATGCGCGCCGTAGCAAACAAATTTTTAAATTTAAATTTTTACCTGTAATTGCTGAGAACAAGAATGAGATTTCTGATTATGTATACAAATCGAATGTTGTATTTCTTTAGCAAGATTTTAAATAATTGATTATTCTGGATTTCTCTCCCTTTACTTAAGATCAAAGATTTAATCGCTCTTTCAGATATGAGTCACAAGCCCACAAATATTCAATTGCTCAACACCGCAGACCCAACTATTAAATGTAACATTGTTTTTCAAGTTAGAATGATTCTCGTTGTTGTTCTCATGTCCGTCATTCTAAGATAAAAATTTACAATTCGAAATTGGCTCGTAAGACTAACGCGGATTATCAACATTTCATAAACATGAAAAAAATAATGCTCCGCGATCAGGTCAAATAAAGAGGTGGTGCTGACTCACGGATTTCATTAAAGTTTAAAGAATTATTGTATTCTAATTTATTCCATTTCGTACTCATTCTGCTTCCAAACTATATAAACCATTAAAATTGCGGCTTGAATTTGAGGAAAAAAACAAATCTTGGTGCATATTATAATTAGTGACGTTGTGTCCGCTTAAATTTTAAAATTTAAATCAATCACAAAGAACTGTTAAGTAAATAACCTAACCTCATTTTGCATTACATTTACGTATATATAACACATGAATAGCCATGACCCCTCCAAAACCGAAAAAAAAAATGTTTTCCAACTATCAATCACCAATCACCATTAAACTTAATAACTTTATATACCCAAAAACAACCGTAAAGCAGTATTAAAAAAATAAAAATCTTAAATGCCACCAACTTAGCTGGTTGCGTATATACAGATATGTACGTACGGATATAATGAAACGAGAGAAGCACCAACAAAAACAAAAATCGCAAAACAATAAAGAAATTAAATGTAAAGAATGAAAATAACAGTCTTTAAGGAGCGCGCACATACACACACACAGTATATATACTCGTAATAAGAAAAAGATGCAGAAAATTACGAAAACGACGACGACGAGCATAAACCAATAAAAATAATTAATGGAGTTGTAAGAGATTTTTAAAAAACCAACAACTATCCATGATATTGTTGAGATGATTATGTCTGTTTTACTTTTGGTTGGGATGTTGTTGTTGTAAATTAATTTCTTAATTATTCTAAGAAGGTATGGTTTACATTTACAACACACTATATACATGCATACAACATTGTATACATGTGTACATATGTATGTTCGCAGGATAAGATTGAAATCGCGTATTTTTTACGTTTAGCTCATTTTATAGCAGACGTTTATATAACGATATATAGCGATTAATTATCATGATATGAGGTGATTCTATTCAGATAGTATATGAGAATTTGGCGCCAATTACTTTTAATTTTAGGCGCTAGACAAAAAATTTGATAATCAAAGTCATCGCTATATATTAGCAAGTATACAGCACTCCTAAACTGGTACTACGAGATGCCTATACGTATATATGCACATACACAACGATCTAACAGCGCATTTTTCTTGGAAAAATTTAACTCGAGTTGATTAACGTCTTATAGCAAGTGTATTTATCAAAACAAACCGCTCAATAAAAATATTATGCGATATATAAGTTTATTGATCAACATTAAACATAAATAATAAAAATAAAACGGAACAACAACAAAAAACGATTAAAACTAAAATAGAAATATATGTAGTAAGTACGTGATTTAAAAAGTGTTTACAGCAAAAACAATTAAACAAATCTTTAAAATGTATAAGTAAGAAATTAATTAAAACAAAATTACTATTTGTGAGTAATAAAAACATGATTCATATACGACTTATGTTCTTAGACATAATAATATATGTAATATAAGTTGATGGTCAATGAGTGGTGCATGAGTATACAATGCGGATGTGTTTTTGTCTTACTTCAATTACTCTTATTGAGATCATAAATATGTACTCACTTTTCTAATGCTGTAGTACACCACCTGGCCACTACACTAGCTACTGCGACAGGCGAAATACTAATAATAAAAATACAATTTCTAATACCGGGTGTGATGCCAGCAGAATGTCTTGGGGCGGCAACAGCAAATGGAGCAAACATTTGCCAAGCGAAGAAATCTAACATCTAAAATTGAATCGATATTCAGAAGAACATAGCGAAATCGGACATATTGAACCAGAGAAATTCAATTACTCCACTGATGAGGATGAATTAGATAAACGGACTGGACTTTAAAGAAGAAAAAACAGTCCAGAACAGAAAAAAGAGTAGGAAGAAAAGCTTAATCGTCATCTGAGGCTGAACAATTAAATGGTAGCGGAACTACAAGTACCGAGCCAAAAATTCTATCAACCGAGAGACACACCACACTAAACAATAAATATTGTGGGTGTAACCGGATACCCGCAGAAGCAGTGGTTTACCTATGGAGACAAACAGGCTCGACCTATAAAAGTTATGGCAAGAGGTTGACATCACACTTGCTATGGAAGACTTACAGAATATAGGTCTTAAAATACTAGATGCTGTGAATATTCTTAAAAAAGAGAGAACAGCGAACCATGAATTTATGCTATAAAAGGAATTCTTCAGAGCCACTATACACGCATACTCCAATGCAAAAACGTCAGGGATTTAATCACACTCCAAGATATTGCAGTCGGCAATGTACATTAGGGAGAGATGTGCCAAGGGTATAAATAGTAGGGGTCAACCTGCAGCTATTTATCGAGGCTGTGAGGTTGCTACATAACTACAAAATTTAAGAGATAAACCAAGAAATCAACCGCAAAACCACGAAATCAAAGGATTCACAATATCAAATCAGATGAATCAAAATCCACAACCAAGCAACGCAGGACAAAGAAGAACAGGGTTTGCTCAGGTAGTTCGGGTTCAACCAAATATATGGGCTCTGAAAACATTATGAATATCATTGAAGCTATATTACAAAACGGGTAGATGACCAAACTAATAAGTAATCAGAAAAATGCTACTCTTACAAGGCAATCCGATAAAAAATGTTAGGTAAGAACATAACTTTCAGAATAGCAATCTGGAATGCGAATGGGATCATGCAGCATATTCCAGAAATAGAAATATGGTTAAATACTGAAAAATCAACATTTTTCTGTTATCTGAGAGCCATTTTGTGAAATATTCGTTTGTTAAAATATCTGTCAAGTTCCACATTAAACACAGACAGCGTACTGTCTCTCTCTCAGTATACTGTCCTCCCGGGCATACTTGAAAACAACATTTCAGTACAATATTAAACTATTTAAATCGCTATAGGACGTGGTTTTATTAATAGAGGTGGCTTTAAAGCGAAAACGCCTATATAGACTTACGACATCAAAATGTAAATTTTACTCTTGTTGTTTCCCAATATACTGGCCCAACGACGGAGCTATGATTCCGGACCCTCTAGACTTTTATGTAGCAGGAGTTATATCTCAGAACTACATCCACAGTAAAAACAGCAATTCTCTAGTATCGATATCATGACAGTGGAAAGTGCACCAAGATTAACCAATTCAAAAACAAAATCTTTCCTTATATAATGGAGGACAAATACAATCACCACGCACCGATAAGAAATTTTCAGCAGTTGGAAGCCGAATTGGAACAACTAAATGAAAGAATTCACTATGCTGCTTTGGCAAGCACCCCCATTATACAAAATAAGAAGACACTTAACATGTCCTACCCAATGGAAGTTAGAGAGCTGGTAAGAGAAAAACGACGGGCACGTAAAACGTGGCAAATTAATCAAACACCGGAGAACAAAACAATTCTTAACCATTTATGTAACAGTCTCAAATCCATTCTTAAAGAAGTTCAAAGTGAATCAATCAACAGATAGTTTGCCTTTTGATGAAAAAAATTCTAATGACTCACTGTAGAAGGCGACAAAAGGGCAAAAAAGATCCAAAATATAAGTGCCTCGTCATAAAAAAGATGATCGGACCTTGGTAAAGAGAAGGTTGATCTATTTGCGGAGTATCTCCAGGAAACCTTCCAACCACTAACAAGACAAACTGCCAACGAATATAGAATGTCTATTCACAAGCTAGATGAGTTTGACATGCCCCCAGTAACGCTCAAAAAATTAAAAGAAGAAGTGAAAAGTAACATGAATGTTAAAAACGAAGCAGGGTACGACTTGATTACTTGCCAAATTATCAAGGCACTACCTGATTAAGGATGTCGTAAGCTATTACATCATGATAGCAAAACCTGATAAACCACCTAACGATAAAAAATCATACAGGCCAATTTCTTTGCTGCCAATTATGTCAAAAATTATTACTAAAGAAACTTAAACCAATAATATAGGACCGACTACTAATTGCTCCACAACAATTTGGATTCAGAGAAAAGCATTCTACAATCTAACAGGTGCATAGAATCACAAACCTAATTGAAAGAACGTTAGACCATAATTGGCTCTCGCATATTCCAAGCATTCGATAACGTTTGACACAGTGGTTCTGGAATACAAGCTGCATAGAGATCTGCCGGGGCAATTCTATGCCATACCAAGAAGATCTTATTTATCCAATTGACATTTTCGTCTGAAATATGAGGATGAATATTCCGAACTATAGAAAATCTCTGGCGGTGTCCCGCAGGGGAGTGTCTTAGGACTATTCCTGTATTTACTATATACAAGGGACTTACACAACTACCGACCGAGAAGCTCCACATGCACCAGCACATATTCATCTATATACACTGTATCATATTTTTTAATACCATTTGACAGGTACTCCTTATAATGAAACGATTTCCGGTTTAGTTGAATCCATATGGTCAAATTAAGAGGCTTTAAATCTTCCCGCAACTATGATCTGTATCTGGTTCTTCTATATGTATATGACTTCCTATGATTATCAAACACTCTATAATCTGTGAAATTCAGCTGGTAGATTATGCACTACCACGTTCATGCCAATGAACTTAAAGTATTGAAAGATCAATAATGATAAAATTATTGTGGCCCCACTCAAATCCGTTAAACGATTCTGCCGGAATTATAACTTTATACGATATATAATCAAATTGTATCCCATTGATTTGGGGATGATTCGTTGAGGATACACATCATCGGTACGAATTACATTAGCCAACAACTTTTTACAATCGTCATCTGACCTATAAATTCGACTGATGAAAGGCCATATCTTCTTGGTTGAGCTCCTCGAACATTAAACATTTCAGTGTTCTCTGTTATAGTTCCATCCAATGAGTTCTCATATATTGATTTGGTATAATTATCACAACACTCGACTTGACGGATAGTGGCAACCACGTTCTTTTCAAGTATATGTGAATAATTTCTTGGGACTCCTTCACGTCTGCTTCTTTTAATAATCTGTGCTGATTCAGGTTCTTCGGCTGAATTTACCTTGGAACCTTTTTGACCTTCTAGGTTCAGGTGCAAGTTCGTGTTCATATGACATTATTGTCAAAAAAAAATTAAACTTCGATATAAAATTTTATTTGACCTTCACTCGCATAGTAAAACACACGAAAAAGTGTCTAGCGCTGTTGCAAACGATTTTTTCGTGTGTTTTACTATGGCAGTGCTTGATAAAGCTAACAAAAATTGAGTATCGAGAAATATTGATATGTTTTTTTATTATTATCGTTTGGACTTTATATAATTTATAGAAAATTTTAAAATCACAGAAATTAAATTTAAACGAATGGTAAATGGTATTTTGTCGGCATTTGTTTGAATCCGCTAAACTATTTTTAGTCATCCCGTGAGTTGTGATGTATAATGAGAACTTTATCTGTCTTCAATCGAAATTGCATATTTTAAATAATCAATTTATTATTTTGGGCAGGATTTTAATATCCAACATTAAAATGTTGCCCGCTTTTGGCTAAAATCTGCTCTATTGGATTTTAGTGGATTTAAGTACATTTGAGTGCATTTTATAATTAAACGTCTGATGAATGAATGCGTTTTGTTATATACATTTATATGGCCGTACCCGCTTAGCTCACTCCATAAACAAATTGCGGTCCTTTTAAACTAGTTCTTTTTATCCTACAACCCGTCGAATTCTATATGGTTTATAGCATTTGCCTTGATTACTACTACTACTTTGCTCTTTTTTGATTTTATTACTGTACCTCTTCATGCTATGACCAATCAAATGATTTTCTCCAAATTCACGTCGCCCTTAATTTGACATCCAAAAACGGTTGTGTTGGTGCAGTCTTACAATAAATTGGGTGAACCATCCCGATTATACGATATGGTTACCAAGTATCTTAGGTAACCGTTGTTTGACATAATGAGCCTAATATAGTGTCCAAATGGCATGTTTCACTATTAAATTAATCCAATATATACTTCGTATTATGAATCATGACTTTCACGATCTCTTTTCATAACTGCATGATTCTTCCTACAAATGTATTGTAGGTATTTCTATCAACTAGGCTTGGACTGGTCTCACCTAAATGAAATTGCTCCCTAAATTAAATTTATTCACAACATGTTCAACTCAACTTTTGTCCAAACTCTTATAATTTTACTTCAGCGTTTTTGCCACTTATAGTTTTCAGTCTATTCCGACCAAGCGCCAAATTAAAATTACGCTGAATTGATTACGTAATATTCACAACCAGTGCATTTTTGATATACGAGTAAACATATGCATGCAAGTAAAATGCATTAGCTTGCAATTCGAATAACTTACTATTTGAAATAGTAATTCGGTTAGAACTTAACTTGGATTTATTAAAATTGTACCCAGCTCGACCGATTTGTAATATAAATAAAAAATAATTACATTTTAATAAAATTTCACTCAAAAAAATTTCACTCAAGTAAATTCTATTCAAAATTTTATAAACTTATAATAGATTTTAATTTCTAATAATATTCTGTTATGAGAACGAAGCCTTTAATACTTGATCAAGTATTTAAAAATCACTTTAAAATTTATTATCGTTTTGTATATGATTCTATAAAATCTAAACCACTCCAAATATGAACTTGCACAAAGTAAATTTCTATATAATTCCATGTCAATGTTATTTGCTTTAATTGTTTGTTACATAAAAACTATAAAACCTTAAAATAAACAAACTGCATGAAGACAATATGTTAAACACATATAGATACGACACGATATTTTTATATAGTTTGGTTTTGGTCTCACATTGAATCACAATGAAAATCAGTTTCCTAATTTTATTTGTGACTAATCTGATCCAATTATATCAGTGCACCGTCTATCTGCGTACAAAAAACGATCGGGGCCCTTTGGCAACGTTATCCGGTGTGAAATGTTTGTGGAATTTAACAAATTTATATTTCTATGAAATTCAACCGACACGCACAAAAAATTGTGTCGTCCTGCATTCACACAATATGAGCGCACCAGCTTATGACATAGAGAAAAATTATTTAAGTATGTTGAATACGCATTTGGCAAGTGGACAACGAGGGTATGTACATCTATACATAATTGTGTGCGCTTATAATTTTATATATACATACTATATACCTAGGTATCAACTCCGAATCATATCGGACAACTTAAAAATTAGCTCTGCTCAAAATGTTCCATCAAACTTGATCACCCTAACGGATTATTATGTTCTAGTGGCGGACGATTATAAATTGTTTGCTTTTAACATGCGTCACTATGTCACTCAAGTTTCGGCTTGGAATCCGTCTGCAAAATTTGTAATTCTGTTCAATAATCCGGTGGCACGCGAGAGGCACGAAATTGATAAAAAAATATTCGAACTAATGATGGTTAATTTTCATGCGGCCAATGTCATCTTATTGTATGCAATCGGTATGATTAACTATGAGATTTTAATGGCGAATCCATTCGATGGCGAAACTTGTCACGAGATTAGTGTAAACTCAATTGGAAAATGTGAAATGGGTGATATAACGAATTACACGGAGGTGAAACAAATCACGCAACAAGAAAAAATGAAATTTAATTTAGACAATTGCTATTTATCGTTGTGCTGTCAGGTGACGGCACCATTTGTAGAAAAAAATTGTGACCATGGCCTTGAAATTGAATTAATTCGCATGCTGGCGAGTGTTATGCATTTTAAAGTTCAAACATTTTGTAGCGATATTGGTCGCGGAAATGTGCTAGGCGATGGAAAAATCACTGGCCTCCTCGGACTGATCGCCAATAATACATGTGATTTTATTGTGGGCGGTTTTTTCCCCGACGATGAAGTTCATAAAGTATTTGCTGTTACGCAAACATATTTTCAGGATAGTTACACGTGGTTTGTACCGCTCGCCCTTACCCGTCCCCACTGGGAAGGACTACTAATGATATTTGAACTCGATACATGGCTAGTCCTCGGTATAATTATAGTTTTATCAGCTATATCGTGGTTTATATTCGGTTTGGTGCCACACGAAGATTTCCACAATCGTATGTTCGGTTTAAGTTTTTTAAACTCGTTCCAAGTGTTTTTGGGCGTGTCGGCAAATAATCGCCCTATTAGTGCCCCGCTAAAAGTATTTTTTATTACTCTTTCGCTGTACGGTCTAAATGTAACCACCTTGTATACATCCCATTTAATTGCGGTGTTTACGCGTGAAATGAACTACGATCAAATCGATACGGTCGGAGAGATTATTGAGAATAAATTAGAAATAGGTGGTCGCGTAGAATATCGCGATTGGTTCAATAATCACGATGCAGAAGATCAGCTCATTTTTAAAACGTACAATATTTCACCGGATTTTTTGCCGACTACTTCAAATTTGGAACGAATCCGTCGCACCGGTAAATATGCAATTCTAGCCAATCGATTGTTTGTGTCGACGAATCCGATGGGCTCGAAAATTCACGGTTTAAATGAGAATGTGTTCTCGAATCAATTGGAGATGATCATGTTGAAAGGATTTCCATTGTTGGCCGA
The DNA here is from genome assembly GCA_951394425.1 of Tipula unca. Classification (NCBI taxonomy): domain Eukaryota; kingdom Metazoa; phylum Arthropoda; class Insecta; order Diptera; family Tipulidae; genus Tipula; species Tipula unca. Next base: position 222,107,786 of record OX596380.1, read on the forward strand.
AATGAATATGTATATCAGTCGGCTGAAGGACTCGGGATTAGTTACGAAAATTTTTAACGATTTTAATTTTAACATAACCATCATGTCGAATATTCGAAATATGTTGAATCAAGAGTTCGATGAGGAGCTCGGTAAGGCCTAGTATATACAAACCCAAATGTATATATGTATATATTTCATTTAATAAATTACGTTCAATTCTAGATCAAGTTGTACTAACAATAGGACACCTCGAAGGACCGTTTGCCATGCTAATCGCTGGAATTATTGTAAGCGTAATTGTATTTCTTTTTGAATTGCTATCTATGACCCCTTTTGTTAAATGGATGTTGGAAATTATTACGGAATTATATCACCGACTCTTTAACGTTAAAGCAAATTACAAAAAAATTGATGATGCTAAGGAGCCGACTCCAAAAAACAAAATAACACGCAAACCCAGAGAATATGTGGTGAAGCCTGGGCAAATTAATTCCCATGAGGTGGTTGAAATACGATTGCGGGATTTCGACAACTACAATAAGTTTGCAAAACTTAAAAAACCGACAAAGAAAATGTATTGAATTGAAAACAGACCCAAACTTATAATTGTTTTAATTTCAGTGATCATTCAAATTCGAATCAATTTTAAATCAAATAATATTTCTGTTGCTATTTGAACTTAGACTGCTTCATTGTATTCAACGTATATTTATCACGCAACTTTTGGCTGAATTTAAATGAAGTTTGCTTCGTTGAACATGTTTTACTCAAACAACTTTTAAATAGAATAAACTTTGAAGATGTGTGGAAAAAATGTTTTTATTTGGAATACTTATCAAACTTAACTAAATGCCTCTTTATGACGAAGACCGGGTTCTATAAAGTGGTAGCAAATTTGAACTACCTTGTTGTAAAAATAAATCGTATATACAAATTGTCAAATAACCCAAATACAATGTATATGTTCTTAAAATAAAGAACATAACAACAACAACAAAAGTTAGTTTCAAGAGGTCAGCCAACGTGAACCCGCAACAAAATAGTCTAAACACAAAGTAAAATAAACAAAAACCAAAAAAAAAAAAAAAAATAACGAGCGAAACAAAATTTATTCCGATGACAGAATAGATAATACATATACAACAAAAATGTCTCGATCATTTGCATGATCATATCACGATGATCGGCGAGCTAAAGATCTAAAATGATCATCATCCAGAAAATACCAATTAAAACATCTGTTATGAAAATTTCATTTCAATTGAAAATTTAAATTTTTTTTTTATCCCAAAATCGGTTTAAATCATGTCATTTCACTATTTTTTGTATTTTTTGTTGATCGCATATATACATTTATATATTATATATATAAATATATAAAGAACAGAAAAATTAAGATCACGATCAAATAAAATTAGATGATCAAAAAAATTAAACAAATAAATGGTTGATTCATTCAAAATAAGCGCGATATAAATAAAGTATTAAGTAAATATTTTTTTATATTTTGGTACGATCAATAACCCCTCAAAACGATCAATAAAGATCATTCATTGATTAAACAATGAATTAACGCGTTTATCTCATTGTATATTGTTTATTATTATGGATAAGTGTATCCCTTTCTGGTTCCCGCAACATTTTTTATTTCGATGTCGTGATCTTCGATTTTTTTTTACTTGACAAATGATCACATCATCTTAAACATATTGAAGATCATTTTGAATTGAATAAATTTGAATACTTATACAAATTAAAAGAATTATTAATGTGTTTGTTCGATCCTGATTTTGGTTTTTTGCTGGTTGGGATGATCGCGCATTTTATATAAATTTTCAATGAATCGGGAGACACACCTTTTTATGCTGGTTATAATATCAAGATTATTTGACCACCGCGGATGAGAATTGTTTTTATTTACGCGCAGCCATTTATATTTTAATCAATAATAATTTTTAACATTAATCGGCGTAATAATTTCGAAATTATAAATTGATGGCAAATCCGCAACTATAGATGTTCTGTGAAATATTTTACGAATCGATTAGTCGAATTTCAAGTCATCTAATCTAATGTTTTACTTTACCACAGAAGATTCTAGGTAACAAGGAAGGTCTAAGTTTTAAAAAATTATTCAAAAAATAATATTCTTTGAACTTTAAGACCCCCAAAGCTTTAATTAAAAGCTCAACTTAATCCAGAAAATTTCTATTCTGAGTTTCCAATATGATTCAACCTTCTAAAGTGAATATTCTCAGGATTATAAAGGCTCTTCAGCTGCGCATTTAAATTTTAAAATGTCTTTATATAATCAAATTTTGTGATCCAATTTCTATCTGTACTTGTTTTAACATTTCTGCAACAAAGTCGCATGTATGTTGTTGTAGAAAATCGTATTTGTTTTATTCTTATTGAGAATAGATTTTTAAAATGTAAATAGATTTGTTTTAAATTTAATTTAGATTTCAAATTATTTATGAAGAAGGATAGTCCCTTCCAAAATCGGACCTCTGGCAATAGAATGCCAAGACCTTTTGCCAAACCTAAAAAACTCATTCGTATATCTTAAGTATTAAGTATTGTAAAACATTCAAAACTCTGATCATAACCATAAAGTTAAAACAAAATTCGGTAGTGCAGATTGTGTTGCTATAATACTCCAGCTGAAAAAACAATTTATAGCCGATAACTATAGTTGAAAGTATGTAGTTTCCCGTCGAAAAAGTCGATAAAGAATTTATAGCTTGCAATGTTTTTAAAGTACATAAAAACAATTAAATCTATTACAAAACTACTATTCAAGAACAAAAAATCTTCTTTACCGACCTTTTCATCTTATACATTTATTTTTAAACTTCTTGAAAAAAAACACAAAGAAAAGTGAAATTTCCAAAATCAATTATGTATGTATGTAAAGATTAGATTAGGTTAGGTAAGAGTAGCGACCAAGGCACACTTAGAACGGTAATGAGTCATTGTGATACCACTACAGGATCTTACTGTTATTTACATCCAGTGGAACCAATCAGAGCTACTTTATGTAACATTATATATCTCGAACTTGAATGTGAATCTTAATGTGAATGCCTTCTGTATGATAACGCCGAACATCAGCATAGAAAGTGAACTAAAGTCTCTTCCTGCACAAGTCATTTGCTACCAGATGGTTTTTAAATCACGCGCTTCAAGTGCTGTTTTGGCCAAACTTGTCGTGCTACCCTACAAGTAAGATGTTAGTCCACCTTTGATTCGCCAAGGCAAACAATACGTCAGTGGAACTAATTCCACGCTTGTTTCTATTCAAAATTTGTCTCAGAATCGCAAAGGTGTCTCGTTCGAGTAAACTTATTATATTTGCCTTACACTGTGTTGCTTCAGAGTATCTCTCTCATCGGAGATGGATGTCTCATGTGATCGATGTTAAAACCGTTATCTGGTGATAACCATCATTAATGTTGGTATAGAATCGAGCAATTCATTGCCAACCACTATAATTGATTGCAATTAAGAAGTTAAATACTGAATTCGCAGATTGAGACGACCTTGATCGGAAGGATCTTGATTGCTGCTCATGATAATAACTGGATAGATTTTTGATCACCCAAATGCATCCCTCTAAGTAATCTATGTAGACGAGCAGCGTCCGACTCGGATAAGCTCTTAATCAGCTTAATACGCATAGTGTCATACTTGTTCATCAGGCAAATTTTCAAACAAAACACCAACGATATTTGGACACTTTTCGTCTAAACCAAACACAACTTCTCAAATGGTAAAAAAAACCGAGAATAAGACATTTTATAATTTTCAAGTGTCGCTGATCATTAATATTGAAAGTCTTACTATTTAGTGGTTATAGGTAAGTTATGTAGGCGATCCCGATACGGCCACGGAACGAAACGTATGAATTTAGTCTTCGAAAACAATTTACGTATGGACAGTTTATTGTAGAACAATTTTATTTTCATGATGAATTTCGATTTGTTTGTTGGAAATGAGATTCTTAAATAATTGTTGGGGAAAGTTCTGTAATACGACTAACAGGAACGGAACAAGGCCACTCTTAATGCCAGAAGAAACTGACTTCAGCGACTTGATTGCCACCTGACTGCCCACATATAATGCAATATCAATCGAGGATACCACATTATGTATCAAGGACTTCCTCAATCACTATCACTTCTGCTTGGTACACACTGCAGTAGTGAGAGAGGCGTACAGAAATATTTTCAATAATTTTATCACAGAAGACTACCGTTCCCCTATACTCTATACTATCTAGCTTGGATCCATCCGTGAAAAATTGCATTGCTTCGGTATTACTTTAACACTCTCTTAAACAGTAAATGGTCTGGACGCCTGTCTTGAAGCATAAAGTAGGGGTAGTGAAGCCGAGATTCAGCAGTTCTTCCACTAGTTATCTACGTATCGTCGAGTGGACAAAAATATCGATCCAATAAAGGTAAAACATAATATCTAAGGTGCGTACAGGCCATCCTTTGCACCTTATCATCCGAATCCATACATAAGTAGAAGGGTCTTACAACAACGATGAAAAGCCAGTGTACCAGTTCTGATTTCAGACCTCATCTTTTTCCATGGCGCCCCTGCATGAGTACATAGCTAAAGTATATTGTATTTCCTCGTAAAGAGTACCAGGTCAGTTTTGGACGGAGCGCATTCTGCATTACCACGGAGCATTACCTCTCTCTCTCTCCAGTTCCAACAGTAATCCATTCATCGTTACGTTTCAGAGAAGAAGATATAGGACGCCTTATTGCGGTGTTCCCTTAACCGCCCGTCCCCTAGTAGAGAGTTCTAATAATTTATCAGGCTTTCCAAGGTTTCCAACAGGAAGGATGATAGAGTTATAGGTCTTACGTCCTTTGGGTACTCATATGAGATTTTGCTCGCTTTCGGGATAAACACCACCCTGATCTCTGTCCATTTCTTCCAGACCAGCTTTAAACACCCTTTGAAAATTACTCCCAGCCAGGAGAGGGTAATTGACAAGTTGATGTTCGTGAAACAAGATTTGTATAAAATCCGCCACCAAAGCCTATAGTGATTTGCCAATAGCTATCAATGGAAAACTCTTTAAGTTCAATTTTCAAAAATATTCATTTTCCAAAATTACAAGGAAATAATTAAAAGTTGAAACTCACATCAAACTTGGACTAATTAATCCAAAATATCAACTAATTATAAAACGTTCAATTTATTTTCAAAATTGATACTTAATAGGAGAATCACCTCTCGATTCCCGAGGCAAAAAATATGATACTCAGCAATTTAAAACAGCTCCCAACCTTATATTCAGTTATTTTCCAAGCCTATATGAATGTCATAGCTATTTGACATTATTATCTCTATCTACATTATTAGCACTATTTTAGTCTGGTGTATGGCGGGTTGCCCAGCTCTCCTTAATATCTGACATGTATGTGAAGTTATCCCCGGATTTTATCCCAGGAAATAAAAAAATTGAATCAGGCAACTCTAACAATTGTATACCTATAATGTAATGTTGTGTGAAGTTATCACAGCCCAGGAATTTATTACAATTCCTTTAAATAAAATAATAAATTATTATAAATTAAAACTAAATGAAAAAGATTCTCCTGAATATAAATATCCTTAAAAAATTTTAATTTTCAATATCAACATAAAACTTGGTGGTCGCAACTGAATACTTTTCAGGTTTACCGAAATTAAAATTTGTCGGATCAAAGCTATATGGTTTTGAGATGGGCATATCAACGGCTTACTTCAAGAATTTTTTTTTTAAATCGTACCGTGGCAATGTGCCTAAAGTATGCCCTGGGCTAAGTATAGTTTAACTCAACTTTTGTATTTCATTTTAACTTTTGTCTGGCATGTCAAAATAAAAAATTTGTCGGATCAAAGGTATACGGTTTTGAGATGGGCATATCAACGGCTCACTTCAAGAATTTTTTTTTGAAAATCGTACCGTGGTAATGTGCCTAAATGAGGCCCGGGGCTAAGAATATTTCAACTCAACTTTTGTATTTCATTTTAATTTTTTGTCTGGCATGTTGAAATTTAAATGAAATTGTCACCAAACTAAGATGATTAAAGTCAACCAAAGTTATTCCTCATATGCTTGTATTTGAATCTATTCATTTATTTTATTCAACTAATCGCAATCAAAACCTCAATTTCTTTAATTCTCGCAATAAGAAAGCAATGGATAATCAAAAGCCACAGTATAGACTATGTATAAATCAGATACATCACGATTGCAAAAAATAAAAATAAATTTTTTCACAAAATAAGCATAATTTGGACACATTGTCACGATTCGATTTCCATATAGCTTTGATTTGCTAAATTTTTAATTTCAACATGCCAGTCAAAAAATTAAAATGAAATACAAAAATTGAATTAAAATATTCTCAGTCCCGGGCATTTAGGCACATTGCCACGGTACGATTTTCAAAACAAAAAATCCTTGAAGCCGTTGATATGCCCATCTAAAAACCGTATAGTTTTAATCCGACAAATTTTTAATTTTGACATCCAGAAAAAAGTTAAAATGAAATACAAAAATTGATTTAAAATATTCTCAGTCCCGGGCATCATTTAGGCACATTGCAACGGTACCAGTTGCCTGATTCAATTTTTTTATTTCCTGGGTTAAAATCCGGGGGTAACTTTACATACATATATCTGACCTATAATTGCTGTTTCGAGATCGATACACATAAATTAGCAAATAGTTCACCATTTAGCCAAATGAATTTATGATACGTATCCCAATGTCTAGCAAGCAAAAATTTAAATTTAAACTCAATAACTGGCATCATAATTCATCCCAATCCTCGAACCATTTATACATTAAAACCAATAAATAAAAAGCTTGAATTTAATGGGTGCTTTTAAATTATTTATATATATATATATAGAGAGAGAGAGAGAGACGGAGCGTATATAGTGTCTCGAAGGTTAAAAAATAATTTTATATACATATACGAAAAGTCCAAAAATAAAATTCCCTTCCCTCCAAACAAGGAAATAAAATTAAAAACGGAAGCATAATAATATTGTCTGCTGATTTTTATTTCTATTAGACAGGATCACTAGCATAGAAGTTTTTAATAAGACACAAAAAAAAAGTTTAATAAACTCATAAAAAAAAATGTTTTGAAAGCTTTTTATTTTTATGTATCCAAATCCATTTCCACTTTATTGTCTTAAAACAGATAGAGAAATTTGTTGTTGGTTGTTTTATGTATTATGCTGTATTTATGTATGTACATATACGTAACACTCAACATGATATATGAAACGAGACAATAAACCTAGAACAAACAGTCAATGTGTATATGTATATCGCATGAAAAGCTGCGGTAATGGAATATTTTTGTTGTTTTGCGATAAGATAAAAATTGATTTCCTTGTGTGTATTTGGTGTTGCGAGACATATGATTCATATAATTTACATTTACATGCGAGTAAAATATCTAATATCAAAATATTTCAATTTTACTTTTATTTATTTTCAGATACACAATAACACTGGCACACGCCTCACCGCTAACCATAAACGTAACCGCAATGTGCCAAAAAACCACACATCTAACCCTCACCTGGAATCTCTTCTATCGCAATAAAATCAATTTTGATAATTTATTGCGCGAGAATATCAATCAATCGGAAATTATCGAATTTAAATGTTTGCCAGGCGGTAAATATGATTTCCTTGTCACCTCAATCGGGGAGAATTCATGCAAATGGAATTTTTTATTTCGACTCGCACAATACAATCACAATTGGCCATATTTGAATTTAACCAAACCAATTAAAATTCATTTGAAAAATCGCCAACAGAAACGTCAAATTATTGTGAAATGGGAAAAAAGGTGAGTTATAAAATTGCAGTTAACGCGTTTTGTTCTTATATGAGAAATTTCCGCGTCAAACCCAATACGGTCGATCGATATTTTAATTTTATTTGTTTTTTTAAATCGTCTATTAGTATCACACACTTATATATGCCTATATGGGTTAATCGTTTAAAAAAAAAAGAAAAAAAGAGGAATAACAATTCAATCAATCAATCAATCCATCAATCAATTACCATTTTTTATTTATTTCATATTTGTAATCAATTTATGCGAACGATCAACGCAACAAAAATAAAAATGATGATCGTGATCAATAGATTATGATTCCTCTTATAGATATCTTTAATAAATTATACAATTATATATGAAGACGAATATGATCATAAGTCTAGATAAATTTAGAATACTAAGAACTAACTGTGTCCGTCTATTTTATTTATTTGTTTATATACCTACATACATGTATATATGTACAGCAAGCTCGATATTCATGCAATCAAATACTGTATGGCAATAAATCGTGAAAAATCGTATACAAATTTATGTGACGCCATCCATTCAACAACAGCCGCATCGTCCATATTTAACGAGCCTGAATTCACCCTATCATCATCGTCGACAAGTGTAACGCAGCAGCAATCACATTCAACCACCGACACGGATAATATATGCACGCGATTTTATACAATTGAAAATCTACTTGAATTCTCCACATTCGATAAAGTGAAGCTGCTGTCAAGTAAGGCGGCACCGCAGCACACCGAAATTATATGCACCGGATTTAAATCGCAGCAAATTTTTCGTGATTTTCAAATTAAGCTGCCCTACTACATTGATGTGTACGCGATTCACACGAAACTAAATAATTTCAGTTATTTCCTTGGCGGCTTACGCACAATCATTAATCGAACACAGCCACTATTGTTGCGCGAAGATAAAACCACAATACATAAATTAAATGAGGTGAACGGTGTGTTTCTGTTTAGTATTAAGCTAAAAAATTCGGCTTCGTCAAGTTTTCAACTATTTGTGATACCGTGCGGTGGGGGCGGATCAATTGACGTGAAAATTATTAAACGCAAAGAGAAAATACTGTTAAAGAAGAACATTTATAAGCCGACGATATTGAAAATTGTCGATAGTCATGTGCCGAGCAATAGCACTTTGGCTGGGAAATATGCTGTCAATCGATATGTCATTAAAATTCGTCCAAGCACCGAAGATGATATAATGCGTGTGAATAAAGTCGAAGTGACGTACACAACGAAAGAGTATTTTAAGGAGTTTCCGGTATTGCCGAAAAATATAACAATTGTGGAATTTATTGGATCGCGAAATTGTCGGGCAACCACAATCGCTTGGTACAGTTCGCCCGATATCAGAAAAGTAAAGTGAGTATATACATATATATAATCTCAATCCCAAAATCCCGTCCCTGCAGCCAACATTAGAACTTTTAAATTTATGAACCGATTCTTTTTAAATTAGGCTAATAAAATGATTTCGAACACAATTCCTATATATATACAATAAAAACTACCATATCCGGTAACCAACAAAAAATCAGGTCCGAGGTAGTATTGTATCTTATATAGTAGTTAAGCCAATTCTATTCCAACATTCAAATCTGGGCCGACAATGAAAGACACGTGAAAGTTTTCAATAATAATAATAATAAAACAGTGTTTAAAGGACATTACTGACCCCTTACTGCGTCAACAACGGTTTCATACTGTCTTAGACAACCTGAAGAAGCCAAGTCATTCTCTACACCGTGAAACCATCGTCGCCTGCAACGACCTATGCGCCTACCATATGGTGGCTCTCCTTTCAGAGGTCGCTGAACAATTCGTTCCGGATCAGCACGCAAAATGTGACCCAGCCGGCGTACTCGCTGAGATCTTATTTCATGCACAATATCGGGGATCTTCATCAGATCTCTGATCTCGATATTGTACCGAGCTCGATATGTGCCATCTATTTCGCGTTTTGTGCCGTAAATCACACGCATGACTCAAACATAACAACCGGCCTGATCAACGCTTTGTTAAGCTTCAGCTTCACGGCGCTTGATAGGTGTTTAGAACCTCCTCACTCCTTCAAACGTGTAGTGGCCACTACTAAAATCTGGTGTGCCATTGTCCCTATAACCAGAGATCATGTATTTCGTTTTGGACTCCTTAACCTGGAGTTCAACAGAAGCTGCGAAAACTCTACTAGCGGACCAAGTATTTCCTTCAATCTGCATATGCAAGGACCTGACTGGATTGGCGATATAAGATGTTGCGCTGAGGTGTTTCAGTTTTACGAAAGATGTACTCCAACATTGTGACTGTCACTGTCATTCTATACACAATCGTACCTTTTTTGTTGGCATTTCTAGATATTCCAGAGCAGACCACAAACTCGAGTCATAGGCCTGCCGGAATTCCAGGAACACCTGATGTACGGGGATGGCAGTCTCATAATATTTAGACAGAATCATCCGCAGCAAAAAGGCCTGATCAGTAACTGATCGATTCGGACGAAATCCTCCTTAATAGTCACCAACTAGGCCCTCCGCTAGAGGGGTGATTCTGTCCAATATAATGTATGACAATAACTTGTATGCTGTGCAAAGGGGAGCTATACCGCAATTATTCTCACACTTCTCCCTTCTTGAAGATGGAGCATATCGCGGCCACTTTCCATTCTTCAGGCAGTACTTCGGTTCGCCATACTAATCGAATAAAGTCGAAAAGACAGCTCCACGAAATATCCCCTCCGAATATCAAGAGCTCCGAATTAATGCAGTCCACTCCAGATGAACGGTTTCGTTTTAGTCTCTGTCTAATTTAGTGTCTAATCCAGTATTTCGTTTAAAGAAATTACATTGCTGAGTTGTTGTACTTTCAGAACCTCGGCCTTCCACCATCCTCGCTTTTTCCGTTTACAAATCCGCTTTGCTGCTCTCCTAGTAAGGGTAGCCTTGTTTTACCTCGCGATTGTGAGACGTTGTTGCACTTCACTATATATGGTCTATATTTTGTTGCTCAACTGCAAGACGACACTCGTCATCAAACCAATTATGGGTCTGACTTTTACTATACCTAAAGTCTGTTGAGCAGCACTGACAACCGAAATTTCAGTGCCGCCCAGACAGAGTTTACACAGTCAGACTGGTAATTAGCTAGCTCAATATTGTCGCAGACAAGATCCTGATATCGTTTCTTTTGATCTTCATTTATCAGACCTTCACAGTCGAAACGTTCCATTCGTTTCGCTGTGTTCTCGGACCTGTACGAAAACTTCGACCGTAGCTTTGCAGCGACCAAATAATGATCGCAGCCTACATATTTGGTTGCTGACCGATAAGTTCTCACGCATCCTGTACAACCCGAGCTTTGAAATTAACACGTGGTCAATTTGGCTGCGATGATGGATCCATGTTTCCAATTGTATTTTAATGTATGTATACTTTAAGATCGTGAGCAATTGCAAAGTACATCATTCTCTCACCATTATCGGTCGCAGTTTCGTGTCGGGAGTACGGACCTATGTTTACCTATGTCGGCCTGATTTCTGCCATCTCTAGCATTTAAGTCCCCAATTAGCACTCTAACATCGTGTATAGATCCCATCAGATCGTCCAAGTCACTGTAAAATCAGTTTTTTTCTTAGGGTTAGCGAACTTCATGCGCAAGCGAAGCTTACACAATCGGTTACTGATTGCTTGGAAATCGAACACAGCCTTCTTTACCTGCGGCCCAAGAAGAAATCCAGCTCTAAGACTTCCGAGATCATCTCCACTGTTTAACAAGGTATAGCCCTGGGACACAAGGTCTCCACTTGTAGGCCAGCGAGTTTCTTGAAGAGCGCAACAAGTTCCAGCCGATACTCCTTCATGCTTGTTGGTTTCTTAAGTAAATACACGTCCCACGTGCCGATCCTAAATATCGTGTCCGGGTACTTAAGCGGTGGTCCGGTGTTGTTTTGGCGATATCCATTTTTCGTTTTGTTGACTTTGTAAACAGTTGATTTTTTTTACGGAAGCGGGTCGTCAGCCCGGCGATCCAACCGTTTAGCCTCTGTGGTGGTATTCTTGGAAAACATGTTCGTGCCATTTAAGTTTACGAGACATGTGTGCCTCCGACCACAAGGGCCGAAAGTTTTCAATATTAAAGTTATAAGTTTTCTTGGCTGTCTCCTTTCACATGCTATCTACATTACAATTTTATTAGAACGTCGCTTATAACTATTCTACGCATAAACCATCAAATACACAAACATCGTATATCATTTACAATTAATGCATATACTATAATTAATTTTGACACTGATAGATAACCATGTAAACAAGCGCGTATTTTAATTTATTGATTTTCATTTGTTTTTTCCGCAGATACTGCATATATGTTTTGCGCTTATCAATGAAAAATCGTGATTTTGATAACGTCAAACAAATAAGTTTCTGTGAAATAGATACAAACCTATCGATGCACGAAGAATTTCAACAAATGTATTGTTTTTATCCGGAAAAACGAACCGAACTCGAAACATTACGTATACTTGATTTGACCCAGGGTCGCCAATACTATGTCCATTTAACGGCAAGTTTACCAAATGGTAAAAGTCTACCATACGAATCGATACGTATTAAAACGCATGCAAAATGTCGAAAACCATCATCGCCGGTTGGATTAACGACAATACCATCAACATCGACGGGACCGATGACTCGGGCACAATTACATAAATCGGCAGGACATCATCAGCATCGATTTCATCAAAATGCAAATTAAATACATTTTAGGTTAGGACCTATACATATAAATACATAATTTGTTCCTTAAAAATCATATAAAACTATAATAAACTTATTTAAATTATTAAAACTAAAATTATTGTAAATAAAAATAACAAAATAACAAAATGGCTGCCACTATGTCGATGCAGTATACGCGCGACTCCATTTTGTTATTATTTCTTTGCATATTATAATATATTTATACGCCATATTTGTTTAGTAAGTACATAATAATTAAATTCCAATTTTACATAAATAAAAATAATTAAGACTCAGACAGCCATAGAACCAATTATTATTTAAATTAAATTATAATTTAGCCAAAAAATAAATAACAACAAATTTTATTAAAAAAAATTTATTTATTTCATAAATTATATAAATTAAAACAAAAATAATAAAATAGTTAAAAAAAAACAAAAAACAATCCACCGAAACAAAATACAAAACATAAATATAGTTTAAAATATGTACCAGGTACCTATACATAGTAATAGTTTTAATTATTTCATCATTTTCAATCGTGTTGAGCACGCGCAGCTTAAATAAAATTTAATTTAGTTTTTGTATTTTATCTCTTTTATATAAATTGTTTAATTTAATTAAATCAAATAATTATTTTTAGAATTAATATTTGTGTTTTTTATTTGATTGTTCGTATATATAGCAGAAGATTTGTATTAATTAGCATCTCGAATCGAAATGCAGGTAAGTAATCCAGAATTTATTATATTATGGATTAAGCAGCACCTAAGTACGACGAATTTTCTTGTTTTTGTTGGTAAATTTTAATTCTCAAGGCTTACTCTGCTAAATTCATGCTATTCATCACTAGGCGGTCACCAATTACTTAATTATATTTAACATCCCGAGGTTGCTATTCATTTTAGTTATCGTATTTTGTTTGGGTTGGACCACAAAAACTGGAATGTATATATTTTGAAAATAACCGAAAGAAACATAATCATAATTTGTTTAATTGATACTATCAATTTAAACAGTTTGATAATTTTGGTATAAGGCACACAAAATTATCAAATTGATCAAATTATCAAACTCTCTGAAGCTGTAGATTCATTCCTTCCTTCCGCTGGTGCAAAATCGTTTAAATTTTTTTCAAAATAAATCAATGACAGAAAAATGTCAAACACGATTACCATGTTCGTTTAGGTTGACTCCTTTCTGTTTTCTATCATTTCTGATCTCAAGATTCATTCGTATCATCGTTTATGTTACGTTCGGTTACAGAAATCTTTCGGATGCGTCGTGTTGTTACCGTTCAAGACCAGCAACCAAAGATAACTTTGATGTTCGAATAAAATACTATGTGTAGAGTGCCGCGATCGGGTGTTCGAACTGGTTTACTTTTCCAGACTGTGTCACCTGAAATGAAGACTCTTTGCGGTGATCTCATATAATATTTGAAGAATAATTTGTTCCAAAGATAGGTTGAATAAAGGTTGTGTTATTGGCACTCTTTACCGTACTCCATATGTTATCTCGAAGGTGTCCGAAAGTTTACTCTCAATAAATTATTCGTTAGTAATTCTTTTGTGTAAAAGATTACGATAAGTCGTTAACCTACTTGCAATACTACTGCTATATAGGTTGCCACTTTGCTGCGACTATATAAGTTGCAAAAATATGAACAGCCTTCCTACCTGTTTAAGAAAACTAAACCGCGGTAAGAGGACATATAACAGCCGTCCACTCTTCTGGGAATTTGTTGGAATACCAAATTGTTGATGGCCACCATTCCTGGGCATTTAACGGAAGAGATGGTATGAATATAATGGAGGAGATGGTAGGGTCATCTGGACTTTGAAATAAGAGAGTGATATCGGCTCGACAAATTGTGAATTGCACTACTATGGAAGGCAGCTATTTCTCTTATATGCAGGTCTATCTTGCAGGATGGACTTTTGAATTTCGACAATCATCGTTCTACCGAAGATACTGTACAGTTTTTGCATGAAGTCAGATAGTACGTGGCTCGTCCTTCCTGATACTATATGTTCGTGAAGGTGGTCCAATTAGGCCTACGCTGGAAGGATGATCGTATGTCATGGGGTGAGACGAAATTTTAATTCAGCAACTACATATACAAGAAAGAAATTAGTGTAAACCGATGTTGGTTCCACGTTTCATCCTGATGTGTTCCTTGAGGCTAGAAATATATTTTTACCGTTTGATTTCCATGTTCCTTTGACAATTCGCTTGAGGGAAGCATGTGCTGACAAACACCATGTTATAAAACAAACTTTTCTTTGGTGGGAGGTTTGGCTGATAGTTCTACGATATATACTATCAGCGCTTTGCTCAAATTTTAGTCAAAAAGCTCTCGAGATTGTCGAGGAAATTTTCCTTTATTTGACGTACATGAATCCTGAATGTGCAGACTGACCAGGTATTAATTCGTGTCTCTGTGATAGAGGGTTAATTTGTATATCGATCGCCGAGATCTTCTAGTTTTTTTAACGAGTTTTATTATTATTATTAAAATATTCTGGAACCCACGAGGATTCTGCACTCAATGCCACAAAGGCCCATGGTGCTGCCTTCGCAAACTGAACAAGTTTAGACCAAGGCAGAGAGGACAACTGATCTAAATTCAAAGGAATGAAGTTGAATACCTGAACTCGTGAAATTCAAAGCCTCAATAACACTACGTGCCAGCGCTATTAGTTCCGCCTGAAAAACAGTACAATGCGAACCAAGCCTACCGAAAAGTCTCAGATCCGTCCAAGGACAGTAGATTGCAAAGCCTGCACTGGGGTTAGAACGAGAGCCATCAGAATAAAAGACTATGGACTTATCTAATTTGTTAAGAAAAACCTGCGAACTCCACAAATCTCTCGAAGGATAAGCCACCGAGAAAAGATAGAGCCGAAAACATTCCATGTCCCAAAGCACCTCAGACGATATGCTGCAGAACAGGCTGTGCCTAAAATAAAGGTGTGTAACTGAGGCAAGGAAAGAATTTATTCCATAGCCAGAAGTGGAGTCGAGGATAGAGCTCCAGTTATGGCTCTGCAAGCTTGATTTTGTAGACCATTAAGTTTGACTACAGAAGCCTTCTGGTTAACCACTGGCCACCAAACAATAGAGGCGTACGATAGTAGCGGTAGGACCTGTGATTTATAAATGAAAGAAAGCATCCTAAGGCTTGAGGCCAGGATTTCCCAAAAGCTCTTCCACATTGCCAAAAAATGGCAGTAGCTTTTGGAAGCTTGTAGTCCAGGTGATTCTTCCAGGAAAGTTTACTATCCAGGACAACATCAAGGTGCTTGACGTGGTCACATTTAGTGATCATTCTCCCAAAAAGGGAGGGAACAGATAATTCAAGAGTATTCCTCTTCCTTGTAAAGACAATTAAATCAGTTTTAGAAGGGTTGACGTGAAGACCCTCCTCAACACACCATGCCTCCACAATAGTTAAAGCATGCTGAGTTAGGTCGGATAAGACACTGAGATGTTTGCCTGAGACTGTCAAAATAAAATCATCTGCGTAGCTCTGTGCAATGACCAAAAGCCACAGTAACGGTGAGACCACACCTCCCTGAGGACAGCCCTTGGAAACCTTAACAGAAACTAACGCCCCATCCAGCTTCGCCTCCACATGGATTCAAATCATAAGATAATGGTGCGATCAATACCAAAATTGGTACAGGCAGTAGTGATCGTAGCAAACGAAATGCTATCGAAAGCTCCCGCAATATCCTGGAAAGTACCCTTTAAGAAAAGTTGAGGATAGACTAATAGGCCGAAAGGACTTAGGATCCGTATAATCGGACTTACCATCTTTCGGGATAAAAACAACCCTGCTTCTGCTCCAAGAATTTGGAACAGTGCTAAAAGCAATACACGCTTGAAAAAGGTGGAGCAAATGATCCTGAATTAGAGGAAAGCCCTGCTGTAGTTCAGCAGGAAAATTACCATCAAGGCCGCCAGCCTTATAAGATGCAAAGAAAAATAGGCTCCATCGCAAGACATCATGATTGATCAGCTTGTGAGCCAAACTCCAATCGAGACTTGCAACCGACGACTACTTTTATATTCCTTTTGTGTTAACAAGAAGTTATCCCAATCAATCTGTTGCTTAGACTTTTTTGCTTGGTTCTTCAGTTTCCTAGTAGATTTCCTTAATGTTTTAAGGTCAGACTTCCAGAAAGGTTTGTTCCGAATCTTTTGATTAGTGATAAGAGGACATGACTTTTCAAAGACTATCGTAATTGCCAATGCAAGTGACGATGCTTGATCTTCAATGTCGTTCCTCGACCGAATAACCTGCGGTGGCGCAAGTAAAGAACCTAGCTCGAAAGAGAAAAGACGTCAATCGGTTAATTTCCGATTGCGGTAAGGTGTAAGAGGCGGTCGTTTAAGGTTGATATTAAACGAGATACACCTGTGATCAGAGGTGAGGATGTCATCCGTCACTTTTGAGTCTAAAATTAAATCAATAATGAGTATTGAGAATTTCAAGCTCAGAGGAGCTTATATAATTAAGCAGAGAAGAACCCCTGTGGTTAATGTTCGTACTACCCCAAATCGAGTGATGAGCATTAGCATCACAGCCAATCACCAAAGGGGTAATGCTTGTTCTTACACCATGTCACAAGATAAGTACTGTGTTGCAAATTGATCTGTTTTATTCTAATCATGGACGACATTGTAGAGTCGGACAAAAAGGAGAATAAAGTTGTCTACGAACCAGAGATAATCTTGAAAGAGATCCTCTCCAGGAAACTCCTAACGAGTTTTACTTTTCATTTTAGCCGAGTTTCGTGTATAGTCGCAGAATTACCTACTTATAAGTGTGAGTTTTAAATTACCATTTGTTATTTTGAAAGTATGGTAGATAGATGTTAAAAACTCAATTTAATATGTGGACGTTGAATAAACTATGATTTAGCAGCTTTTTATATTACCTACCTTACACATTTTACATGCCAAATTTTCGATAGCCTTACGTTGGATTTCATAAATAAATTTCATTGGTCAACATTGTTAAAATCACAATAAACTTTATTTTATATAAACACAGAGATATAAACATATGATTATACATTAATCATTACAATTATTATCAATACCCTTATAAATCCCCCCATCAGCGTCACATTGATCAATATCAGTCACCATTTCAACAACCCTTGAAAATTGTCTCTCTTGATTACCACACTCGGATGGTGGTGAACTTTCAACACACCCAATAGGAGTGGCTCGTTTAATATGTCTGATATCGGCGTGCGAATCTGGAAGGTCACTCGGTATAACATGCGTCACACAGCACACACCGCAAAATATAAACGAACAACAATTTTTAAAAGCTTTTGTTAAGCGCGCCCCATAGATCAAGGTCTCCGACAGGAATGTATACAAAAATGGATTTACAACACAACTCGTTAGCGACAATATTCCAAACGAATAGTTCATGATCCAATGATAATTTTCTGTAAAAGTTAGATGCATTTTTAACAGCAGGAAAATCCATGTCGGCAATCTCAGCAATAGGAATAACGTGATTATGACTATAATCACAATGAACATACGCAATTGACGAATTTTTCGGGAGTCACCAATTTGTTTACTACTTTTTGTTACACTTTTCACTTTTGTGATTTTATTTGTTTTATCATCATCCGTAGTATCCGTTTCGTCGGACCGCTTGTCCAATGATGTTTCATCGGTTGTCGTACGATTACTGTTATTATTTTGACTCGACGTTTGACACGAATTTGTAACCACTGGATGCCGCCGATTATAAATTTCTTTTGCAATCGTCATATTAAGCCACGAGAATGCGACCAGCAGCGGGATGAACACAATAGCGAATACGATGGCAAAATAATATCCGTTTTCGGACTATAAAAATACAGTTTTTTTAATGATTTGATTTTTTTGTAAATTGTATTCGTGCGAGTGGTAACTTACTTTTTCGCCCACACACATTTCACTAGTGGTTAGATTAATGGGAATTGAATGGTTATCGGGATCGGTTAAGATTACATGGACGTCGTATAAAAAATAAGATGTCATCATAGGGCTCGCTATGCCCGCGGCCAGTCCCCAAACGAGTACAACACATGTTGCACAGAATACACTACCTGGTTCCCATGTACCTTTTATCGCTTTTTTCACCGCCATATATCGATCAAGCGCGATTCCCACCAAAGTCATGCTGTTCACCAATATGCCCGTTGTGGTCATAAATGGTATCAGACCGCACATTATTTCACCAAGTCGCTATATAGATAAATATACAATAGTACGCTAATTACATTGATAAGTGCACCGAATACGACTTACCCATACAACAGTTTGTTCATCGGAAAATTGTGAAATATACGAAGCTGATTGAAAAATTGAAATGAACAAATCACTGAACGCCAATGAAAGGAGGCAGACGCGAAAAAATGGACGACGCTTTCGAAATATATTCACATAAATCGTGGCACAGTTTCCAAAAACCGCATATGCTAGCAAAATGATTACAACAATTGTTAAAATAATCCGTTGGCTTTCGGACAATATAACAAGTGTATAGTCCCAGTAGCCGATTGGTATATTTTTATGGTGATTCTCGCGGCTCACTGGTTGAAAATCGATCAATTCAACCGGATTAAATCCATCGATAAATAACGACAATGTTGTAAAATTATCCGCACTTATCAATACTGAGGTGATTTCCATGGCATAGTTTTATTGTTTTTTTTTTTTTACCTTGCGATTACCACGACTGTTAGATTATAACTGATCAAGAAAATTCGGCATAATTCATGGATAAATATGTTATTTGGTTTGGCTTTGTTTGCCAAAATGCTGATTAGACAAAATAACATATAAGTATGTACAATGTGTACATATATGTACATAGATTATATACAAACATCGTTCAACTGTATTGTTAATAATTAATTGTCATTGTGCGAAGTATATGTGCGCGGCTTTATCGCGCTTCTTCAGGTTTTGTTGTTGGCGTCATATTGGATTCTCTTATATCGTAAATATTTTAATCAAAAGCTAATTGATAATGTTGATTTAATTGAAGTGGTTATAATCGATATGAGTATGTAAATACGCGATTGTTATCACTTTCTGTTGTAATCAGGCGCGATTAGTACAATTGATTATACATACGAGTATATGTATATAACGTATTACGGATTACTAATATGTGAAGATAGATTATAGCTATAAAATTAAATTATTTTGATTTTAGAAAGCTTTATAAAATTATTTTCTAAATTTGATCGCAATTAAAAATCTCAACAAGTGATCTTATTCTTAACGCTGATAGATGATGCTCTTTGTAGATCCAAGTAAACATCTTACGATAGACTACGCTTAGCCAGTACGCCAAATCAAATCTCAAATGCACTTTGAACGTACCTTTGACAGTTGTTAATCGGATGCCCGGTTGTACGAAATATTTAACTATTGTGGAATCTGATTGAATTGATTTCCAGGCACCAATGCAATTACATTAACTATAATCTAAATTTAATTAATAATTTGTATAAATAAGCTCATCCGAATTCAATTAAAATTTTAATTTTCCCAAGAATTCCGTATTACCCTCTTAAATTGAAAAGGTCGATAAAGCAGAAATTTCACAGTAAGCTTTTTCTGGTAAAATTAGTAGAAATCTTTACTAAAGCTCACATACATCATCTAATAAAAAAAATTTACTAGACTGCCATCTATCATAAATTATAATATACACATGTATATTGAAACGCCGCATACTCAAACCAAAACAAACAAAAAAAACACAAATGGAAAATGCATTTCGAAAAATTTCTCTCAACCATAGAATTTCTCCGCACCCACACAACAACAACAACAACAACAACATGTTATTTATTTATAACAAATTATTCATTTTTTGTTGTTGGTTTGTTTTTGTTGTTGATCATTAATTTTTATTCAACATACAATAAAAAAAAATCAGTCAAGTGTTGACCGCGATACAAAGCGGATGGCACTTAAGTCGCTAACCGGGCTAAAGTGATCAAATTTAAAAAAAAAAAATTTTGTGAATTATTTTATCAGTTAATAAACGTGATTTTAGTAGTGTAACGAACGTAATAAAATACAGTGATTAATTAGCTTACTTATATTATATAAAAATATATATATTCAGATACATAGTTTAGTGAATGGTAATTAAATTAATTAAGAGTGATCGTGCGTGTATGATTGTGCCGATTTATTTTTAAATTCTAATCCGTGGCTCTTAAATAAAATTGATAATCAAATTGATCTTTAAATATAATTTTTATTCATATATTGATTCAAAAAATAAATAAACATATTGACCTACAAACCGACAATATGATGATCGTTTGGCGCGCGGTATTTTCTTTCACGGAAGATGTTCCATTTAACAAAAATAAAGATGGAGTTTTCTATACAATAAGACAATACAGTTTCTTTTCTTTTTGTATATACATATGTATATATTTCGCGTAATTGATGTCATTGCTTTTATTATTTATTTTGTAAAAATAACAACGTTTTGTGATAAGAAGATATGTACAGAAACAAAAGAAAAATAACAATTTTTGACGTCTATAAAATAGCTCTTGTCTTAATCTTTATCAATTACTTTATATACTCGTATATAAAAATTAGTTTAACCTCTAACATGTGATATGTATTTATATTTTTTAAAAAACACAAATTTTAATCTATTACTCTAAATCCAGTATAAGATGATCATATAAACGATCTTCATAATAACAGTCGTATATATACATGTGTACACTATCGATCTAGATAGTCAAATCACTTTCATTTATATTCGTGTAACTGTTATTTTTATGATCAAGTATGTATGATCGTTTAACGTCTTTTATTATTATAACGGTTAAATAATTGTACAAGATTGTTGTATACTATACAGTGATGTCGATCTTTAATCACTGCGGATCTGCCTGCATCTGTATTATTTATGTACATATATCTAATTTCAGTGAATCAGTGTGTGCGACAAAAAATCATGTTCAGAAGAATTATAAAACTACCATAACAAAAAATAAAGTGCCTATTGTTCTCTCGACTCCACTATTTACGATCATTTAAGTGTGAACTATCGCTATTATTCAAATAAATAAACATCAACGTAAATATATTTTGTTATAAAGGTGAGTTACTTTATTTACTCTCTACTGTATCTATAAAATGTATGTAGCTATGTATAGATAACGTACCACTATGTTCTTGTCTCTCGAGTTTACTTACTTTCGAAAATGTAGCGTGTAAAGTATAATGTAAAAAAATGTATCTTGATTTCAATTGTACAATTCTTTGTAAATTTTTATTTCGTTTTGGTTTATAAAAATTAAAATTTCAATAATCGAACTCAAGAATTATTGTAGAATAGTTTGGTACATGGTGGCCTATATTTTAGCATACGCACAAACAAAAATCATCGGTAACGGCATTAATTTTTTGTGCATACATTTAAATATCGTATGATGATCATCATGGCCGGTTTTTATTTTATAATAATATTAATTACGATTTGGGAAGGTATGTTGATTATATGTTCGGTATCTTGGAACCGAAAGATCATTGTACTGTTTAATTTTTGTAATCATTAATTTTTATCTCGTTATTACGGTTCTATAGATATGGAACTAAATCACCATTAATGGAAAATCAAATTGGCTGATCGTCCGATCGTGAATTATTTAAAATATAAAATATGAAGATCATAACTTTTGAGTCTAGTTTGATATCGTTAAAATTGATATAAATTTTCTAGATAAAGCGACATAAATAATGATAATAATAAATAAATAAATACAATTCCCGCGATTACCAATTGTCGTAATTTCACTCGCTGTACGTGCATAAATAAATAAATAAATTGGAAAATGGTGAAAGTTATCACATTATTCTTATTGACAAAACATAAAGTTTTTAAAATTTTTAATTTCAATTATTACGATCATACATTAATTTCATATATACACGGTGACCTACATTATCATTGTACGAATAATTAAATTTAAAAAAAAAAAAAAATGGTGTGACAAATGAAACAACCGACAAATTAATTAGAATTTACATCAAGATTTTTATAATCATCTTTATGGCTTAAGTGTATATATACGCAGAAGAGTGCGCAACTTGTCTGCCTAGAGATCATAACGAGGCGTCTTAAAGAAAAGTGAATTACACTTTCAACTATTTTTTAATTTATTTAATTTGTTATGTCT
Source organism: Tipula unca (assembly GCA_951394425.1). Lineage (NCBI taxonomy): Eukaryota > Metazoa > Arthropoda > Insecta > Diptera > Tipulidae > Tipula > Tipula unca. Next base: position 222,130,651 of record OX596380.1, read on the forward strand.
TTTGTTTTACTTATGTATTCTATTATTGATTATATTGAGTGAGGTTATGCAAGTCTTAATAGATTATTCACGTACTTGTTGTATATTACAACTAACAAGACAGGATATCACTAATTAATTTAACGTTGTGTAATCTGTCATATTGGTTTATCAATTTCCTATTTACATGCCTATATTTATTCTTCTTCCGTGACTTGAGTATATATTTAAATTGGATTAGCAAAACTAAAGGGTGTCCCAAAATTAACGCAAGATATGAATTTGCCGCCATTTGTGCAGTAAAGTGTTGGCAACCCCAAAAAAAAAAAAATTTGACAGCTGAGAGGTTAGGGTTAGTAAAAATGTCTCGTTACACGATAGAGCAATGTAGTTTCATTATTGAAGAATATATTAAAAATAATGAAAGTTTGGCAGCCGCAGTTCGAAAATTTCATACAAAATATGGTCGGAATAGTGTTTTAACTTCGTCAACTGTTAAGAGATTATTTGAAAAACTCAAGGAGACTGCATCAGGTGGAGACGCTAAACACACTGGTCGTCCAAAAACAAGCCGTTTAAATGTCAATACCGGCAGTGCGTGCGAGTGTTGGTGAAAATCCAGGAACATCAATTCGGCGTCGTGGGCGATGTCGCGACATGGTAACAAACTTCTTTCTACCTCAGTTGGATGATATTGACATAGACGACATGTGGTTTCAACAAGATGGTGCCACATGCCATACAGCCCGTGAAACAATTCAATTTCTGCATGAGACATTTCTTAGTTGTGTATATACTCTCTTGTTTCGGTGATCAGAATTGACTCCCTAGATCTTCTGATTTACCACCATTCGATTTCTTGTTATGTGGTTATTTGAAGTCAAAGGTCTATATCAAAAAGCCCACAACCACCCGTGCATTACAGGAGGAAATTAAACGCTACATCAACGAAATTCAGCCAAATTTATACAAAAAGGTCATGAAAATTTCGATAAAAGAGTGCGTATGTGCCAGCAAAGCTGTGGAGGCCATTTGCCCGATGTAATATTCCATAAATAACCCTATCCTATGTATTTTATGATTCAATAAAAAAATCTCAATCTGAAGACTAAAATCTGTGTTTACTATTTAATTCAAATCTTGCGTTAATTCTGGGACACCCTTTATATCTACATATTGTATATATGAGTAATCGATTTAATAATGTAAAGTATTTTATTTTTTCATAAGCCAATCGATAGTTCGGTTCTGGATTTGAATGTAAGCGTATCAATTATGCAGATAGTACAATGAAAAATATTGTCTGGTCTTTGTCATTATAAAAAACCGGAATATAGATTTTACAACCAAGAAGAGTTTATTATATCGGACAAAGACATCAAATTGTACAATTAACGTGTACATATTTAAATAAATTGAACGTGTTTTAATTTGAAAAAATTACTATAACTAATATTTTACAATGATACAGCTAAAACTATTTCTTCATTATAAATGATAAAAATATTAGTGTGCGTAAATTCCTATTCGTAATTACACAAGCCATATCATGGAATACATTAAAAACGTAATTCTAATTAATCGGTAAAATTGTATGTAAATTCCAATAATATGTACACATTCTGCAATTCATCCACGGCTATCCGTGATAAGGAAATTTTTATTGCATGGAATGCAATTAAAGAGCTTATCATAGCAATACACAAATGTCAATTTTTTTTAAATTATGTGCATACTAAAGTTCTTCAACTTTAAATTTGCAAAACATATATGTAGCTTCTAAATAATATTTATTTATACGTCATATCCAAGTCCAACATAAACACAATGACTGAACTCAATTGTATTCCAGCTGTCATCGGCCAAGTGTTAATTTGAAATTAGTCGCCAGTATGAAAAGGTTTCAAACTTGTAATTTATAATTTTTGCATTGGTTTTGTAATGTCTACAATGACAAAACATTGAAAATTGTATAAAAAAAACATAAATTGTGAAAAACCTGTATATCAATTCTCAAAACAAATGTGTTTGAGATTATGCTTATATATGTATATAGTAGTAAAGGTTTGTTGTAACAGTGCAATTTTACTGATTATAAAATAGTACTTTGTAATTCAAAAATAAAAACAAGACTACTCATGTTTTAAAATAATTGTTTTGGTGCTCTCAAATTCCTCTCATCAAAGAATTTCAATTCAAATCACACAGCCGCTCTTTCTTAAAAAATAAATTAATAGGAATGTCAATTCCAACGAGATTTCAAATTAAATTCCAACGAAAAAAATTTTTCCTGTGGAAATTTTTATATTTTATTTGGTTATAAAATATTTAGTAAATTTAACTCGATGTACAGAGCTGGTTTTTGGTTAATATTAACTTCAACATCAGCTGTAATGCATATATTTGATGCTAATGAACGACTTATTTATAGGTTTCATTCATTAAACATATCCGTATTTGCCGTTGAAATCAATAATATTTTATCTAATGTATTACATCCTATTCAAATTCCATTTTTTCCAGACTGAAATGTAACTTCAAGAAAATTAATTATCCAAACTGGAATTTTGGCTGCTTGTTTATGATCATTTTATAACTCTTTTAAAATAACACTACACAGGTTGTGTATAGTAAAAGCGAACATGGAGCCTTGGATTGATTAACCCTTGGATTACTCCTGGATTGATTTAATAAATTAAATTTAAAAATAAATTTTCCATTAAACTAAAGATATAGTTATGTACATACTTATATCTATATTTAAAAAAGAGATAAAATCGAATTGCAAATCACAGACCTTTTCCTTTCCTCTCTATTGTTGCAAAAGTTATTGAAAAGCTAACCCATTTTAGTTGGAATCTACTAACTTATTTTCTTTACTTAGTTTAAAAAATCGATCGCCCCTATTTTTGTTGTATTGATAAAAGCTGTGACTTAATGATACTCTAGTCCAGTAATGTCCATACCTTATAAAAGCTGCGAAGCTATTTTCGACTATTATGCGACACTAGATCCGTATATGCTTAGACATACGATTTTTTCTTCGATTTTAATTTCCTTTCAAAAGTTCACAAAGGCGACACATTTATTTTTCTAGCGGCAATTCTATTAATCAAAAATATACCAGCGCTGGCATATTGATGCCCAAACTAAGTCGTTTTAAAGAAATAGCCATCTCTGCCAAAGGTTGAACTTTTTTCATTAATTTACATTGAAAAGTTCGCAAAAAATGATCAACGCTGACCAATACGATCACAAACTCAATCGATAGAATCGCAGAATGTTTTTCTTTAGAACTAAATTAATTTTACATATGATTGTCGAAAAATTCTGGGATGAATGTTTTTGTACCAACATTATCTTTTGTAAATGACGAAAAACTATGTAATGAGTCAACCGTTCAAATATAAAATTCTTGGGATGAACCAACTGTATAAATTATATAATTTTAAAAGTCTGGGATGAATTTTTTACAATCGGGTTGTTAGAGGAAATTTAAGAAGAGGCCATTCTACATAAATGCATCCACGCTCTATAGAATGGTTTTAATAATGACAGTAACCGCGTCAATTAGGGTATTGCGAAAATGCGTTCATATAATGTTATATTAATGGATGTGTTTTATGGCTTTTGAGATGAGTTTAAAAAAGGCGCCGTGCATTACCAGCGGCTGAATGTATCGACACAAACATATTCCGATTAAAAAAATTGAAGTTTAGGTCATCAGTGTTGCGATAATTTTTTTATGTTCAAATGTCATTCCGAACTAACCTTGTTGACTGTTTTCAACATATTGCCAATTGTTGGCGAAACTAAATGCGTCCAATGTAATGGAATTACCATATAGCGAACCTTCGTAATTATCTTAATCAGATAACTGTATATTTTATGGGACGAGCTGCGTGCTCAGTAGAAGTATTAAAACAAATTTGTTTTGCTCTTACCGATTCAATTGTCGAGTTTTAAATTATCGATTGCACGTTTGGTTTAATAATATTTTTATTAAGCTGCTCGAGTGTGAATGATATGTGTCTCTTCAAAAATTCGATCTAGTCAGTATTTTCACTGAATTAAAAATTTCAATGTGGATCGTTGTGGTTGTACCGTATGGTATAGCCTAGATATACTCAGCAGTTTAGAATCATGCAATGATCCAGGTTCATTGCAATAATTATCAATAAATCCATATCCTTTTCTATTTACATTTATTTTATATTAAAATTGGGCGGATTTTACTCCAGCATTGAATGGCCCCACGATGCAATACCCACACTAACAGTATACCACCTCCGCATTGCATAGCTCCATGTTACCCTGTACAGGACATGGAAAAGTAAGACTATACTTCTGTTTACATAGTTACTGTTATTCCACCTAAGGATTGCAATATAGACGCCATTAATACATCTCAGGCCGACCACATTTTTCAATCCTGGCTTTATTGAAAAAAATTAGTAAATTTTGGAGAGTGTATACATACCATATCAATCACATAGGTTATCACAGCATGTGCAATACCATCCGACACGTCTGTTATCGCCAGCTTTCCTCTATTGTGCTTTGGATTTGGTTTCATTGTTTCAGTCATTAACGGCTCGAGGAATCCTATATATATAAAATCATACAAAATTAGATTTTCCAAATTTATTGAAAAATACAATCAAACTTATACATAAGGGAGTGGAAAATGAAACTTTCCAAACGAAAATTCGATTTAAATGCTTGTACCGTTTTCTCGTAATAATCCTGCACTTGGTAAATTTCATAGCAAGAATATGAACTTTCCGTATACAAAATAAAACCGTTAACTAACCTCAATTATCTGAATATTAACTCATTTGTGATTCAGATAACTCATGCCAATCAAAGACGCCTTATATAAAAAAAACGAATTTCAAATGAATCCAAAAATTTAAAGTTTGATAATTTTAAAAACCACTCATTTGAGATGATAATGAATAACATAACTTCAGATTAACAGATAATTTGATTTAAAAAAAAACATGAACAAAACAATTTCGTCGAATAATTAATATTGCATGCAATTAATTACAGAACAATACAGATTCTCATCTCAAATTATGACGACAATTATTTTATAAACAAAAGTTTGTGTTGTACTCGGTTGGAAAAATTCGCGTATTTTTTGATATCAAGTTCAAATTGAATTGAAAAATATTTATATGGATGTGAATATTTATTTTGTTTTGTTACACATATGTCCAATCGAGTTAAATTGAATTATGTAACCTTTCTCAATGTCGCAATCCTATACACCAAGTACATAATTGAATTCAATTTAATTCAGCTAATTTTGGTTTTATTATACAAATATATGTGTATACGAGTATGTGCGCGTATTACAAATATATAGCAGACAGCATATTGGATTAATAACGACAAGGATGGGTTAATTTCGTTGAAATTTCATTATGTACGCCAATAGCACACCTGAAATAGTCATTAAAGTGTATATTTGTACAAAATTTATTGGTATGACCTAACATTGTCTATATAAGTAATATACATAAATATATTTTGCAAATTATGTCTCTTTGATATCATAATTTATGTATAAACTTGCGGTGAAAGTTTCGATTGTTATTACTTAAAATATTATGGTTGTTCGCCTCAGCTCTATGTTTTGTTTATAAAAATTGAAAGTATATTCTGCTTTGATTGGATATAAAATAATTTGCTGCATTCAAAATGATGCAAATTACGGTGAATGTATGTATACATATATGAATAATTTTCAGAAATATCTTTAAGATGACCTGAATTTCCTAGATTTTTATTTTAAGGTCATCAATTACAGTTGTGTTCGTGTTATTTAAAATATTTAAATATATATATATATATATATATGAGTATAAACAGCCATTCCACGCGAAATCATATACCCAATCCATCCGGAGGCAAGATGTCCAATTATTTTGAAATTCGGGGAGATGGTAAGTGTAGATAAACAAAAAATATTGTTTGAGTAAAAACTCGGTGGGGTTAAAATACGCGGAGTTCCGTTATAATTTGTTTTTGTCGGAAACTCAAACGTTCACATCTTTAAATTCGTGTATCTTAAGTACTTCTTGTCCGATGTCCACGTGTATTAGCTCTTTGGAAAGACAATTTTACATACTTTCAAGTAAGCGTCTTTGGTGTTAATGTACAACGTATCCTTTAAATTTCAGTTTTAAATAGTCTTTTGCTGAAAAAGCGAACTGCTCCCCATTTTATTTTTATTTTTGTATTTTTATCGTAAAGCACTTGAAAATACGTTTCCACTGTCTTACACTCAATGGAGACTCAACGCGTTCGAGTTTTGTAGAATAAAACGTCATAACAAGTTAGGGTGGAATTTAGCCTTTCAGTACAATTATTAAATAAAATCATAAAAATTATCATAATTGGAAAATCGAATGTGGTTGTTACCATGGGGAACAAAGCAATGATAATCGTGAGTTCATCTGATGGCTTTTACTGAATCAAATTTTTTGCTAGTGATCGTGCCACCCTTCTGTTATGATTTGTACAAAATCTAAAAATAATGTTTGATTCATTTTTTGTAGCCCAATCGAAAAGTTGTTGTGCTGTCGTTTTTCGAACAGCGTATTGTCGCTAAAGGCTGGCTTTCGTGGCATTTCGTTTGAAGGTACCCCCAATTCCGTCGCAGGGACCTTTTCCATGAGATGTTGCAAAGAAGTGCCATTCAGTATCAAAACCATGACTTGCCTTGTATAGACACAATTTGTAGAAGTTCTTTTTATTGTTTTCTGTATGGTGGTAAATCGTTCAATCAGGAAATTAAATAGCTCCTGATGAAACTGATACACAGCTTCGTAAATAGTTGTGTTTCAAGCTTTCTGCGATTATTAGAAGGCTTTGGTGGTGCAAGACGCCAATCTCATCCTTGTAATAGACAGCAAACGGATGAATGGTACATTTTGCATTGGCCCAGTGCCAGCCTTAGATAGAAAAATAAAAATTGAAATGCAAATTATACATACCTGAACGCAAAGGAGTCATACTCGGAGAAATCGCGGATTAGAATGAACTCATTTTGTTGCAATAGTTGTTTCCGCGTAGCTATACTCAGCTTGCTGCTTTGCTATGAAGTCATGATATATGAAGGCAGCAAGCTGCTTGTTGAATGCTGTTATGAAAACATCCGATGATTTTGATAATTTTTCTAAGTTTGACATTCCTTAAAATTTGGAAATAATTGTTTAATTAACTAATGTAATAAGTTTCATTAAATTTTATTCTTACCATTTTGATTAATGCACTTTTTGTAAGACACAATGTTTTGATCATCATTATCTTCCATAAGGTTACTAAAGAATTTCCCGATTTTTAATATTCCAGGACAATTATTGCAAATATTTATCAAACAATCCGTGTTTGGGAATTCACACAACATCATCTTGAAGAGATCACGATATGTATTGGTTCAAATATCCGTTTAACATTCTGATGATAACAGCAAACACAAACAGAATGTGTTCCGTAATGGTCGAGTGCCAAAAGACATTTAGCCGGCCGTAACAATCTATATATATATATATATATATATATATATATATATATATATATATATATATATATATATATATATATATATATATATATATATATATATATATATATATATATATATATATATATATATATATATATATATATATATATATATATATATATATATATATATATATATATATATATATATATATATATATATATACCCTTCGTCAACCTTCTGCCGTTTTATGTTGTTACATGGTCACCACCATATTGACCTATTGACCGGAGCCGACTAAAGGAAAATTTTAGTTTGTAATTGGTAACTATACTGAAATGTTGAAAATCTCCCTAATTTGTTATGACGTTTTATTCTATAAAACTCGAACGCGTTGAGTTTCCATCGTGTAAGATGGCTTATTGGAAAGGTATTTTCTTTACGAGGTGCTTTACGATAAAAATAAAAAAATAAATATAAAAGGAGGAATAGTTCGATTTCTCAGCAAAAGACTGTTTAAAACTGAAAGTTAAAAGATATATTGGACATTAACACCAAAGTAATACGCTTGAAAGTATGTAAAATTGTCTTTCCAACGAGCTATTACACGTGAAAATCGGGAAAGAAATACTTAAGATACACGAATTGAAAGATGTCAAAATTTTAGTTTCCGACAAAAACGAGTTATAACGGAGCTCCGCGTATTTTGACCCCACCGAGTTTTTACTCAAACTATATTTGTTTTTTACCCAGACTAACCAACTCTCCGAATTTTAAATTAACAAATTTTACCTTAGTAACAAATATTGTTACTAAGATAAAATTTGTTAATTTGCCATACTTCATAGGGTTACATGTTACATCCTACAATCGCTGCTCCCACATTTTTTGCTTTTAAATTGAAACCTCATGCGGTAAAAAACAAACTAAGCTAAACAATTGAAGCCAGAAGAAACAAGCCCCGACGGTTTTAACAAATAAACAAGAATACTTATTTAATGTGTTGCGGATGTTATTGTTTTTCAATTTGTCAAAATGGTATGTTGATTTTGCAATTTAGGTTTAAGTTTTAAATGTAAATTTAGCTAAACAAAACTATTCCTATATTATTATAACTATATTATGTCATCATATAGTTTGTGTGAAATGAAAATTATTTAAAATTATTGTGCACAATCAATTATGAAATGATACATATTTGATTAAAACCAAATAATATATTTAACAATAGATATCATTTGTTTCGTTAAATCCGTGAGTTTAAACAGTTACATTCGCTTAAACAAGTACCCGTAGCACTTGACGTCGTCGGGAGCCTACAATAAGTGGCAGCGGTATCTTACCATTTACCACTCGTCAACCCAAAATAAAAAAATTTCAAAATTACAAAAATTAACTTTCAAAAATAAGCTCTCCTTTGGCTGTATACACGAGTATCGTCTGAGTAACACATTACCCAAAAATTATATACAATTAACACAATAATAATAATTAACAATATTAAAATTTCGCGATACCAAATTTTAGTCATCTTTTTCAAGCACTCATATAGTAAATCGTACGAAAAATTATCGTGCATCTGTCTCAGACCATTTTGCGTGTGTTTCACCTTGTGAAAACTGGCAAGCTCGACTAAAATTTGGTATCAAAATTTAATTTGTTTATAAGGACTAAAATTTATTTGATGTCAACGGATTTATGTTGTTGTAAATAGAAATTTTCTTGGATGATGAAATAAACGTTGTGGGTATTCAATGAACAATACCCTGTCCAATATGACGAGCCGACCCAAATTAAATGTTTTATAAATCAAAAAATTCTATAAAAATTGATAATAATTCGACTCTTTTATTTTTCGTTGGAAGAGATAAAGTTTGCGGGGATGCCCATGATTTGTAGTTATGGCAATATTATTAAAAATTTTATATATTGATACACAATCGAAATTCTTATGAATTTTAATCAATAACATTTTTTAAATGAGACGCCAGATATATTACATTGTTCTTGACCACAGCTGACAAATCCATTTATATTATTTAAATAACTTTTTCACACACGCTTGTCTCTGGACGGATATAGTTTGCTTTCTCATTTGTAAATAGTACAATCGTTATGACGTAGAACTATTTATACGGATATGAATACATATTGGATGTTCTTGAACTTTGAAATAAAACGTGCGTGTGTTGGGATGGTAGAAATGCGATTATTTACCAAATCTCGTCAATGTTAGGTATAAGTGTTCTCTATCCCAGACTTTATCGAAAGCTTGAGCGATGCAGAGATCTAGGGAATTCGTAATTTACAAGGGCATTCAGAAATCGAAATTAAAATTTGAAATTCAGAATGATATTTTCAAATATGGTATTCATATTAAGGTTTAGGTATAAGCATGGTTTGCCCCAAAAAGAAGTCGAAATCGATAATTTCCTAAATTAGCACACGCATAGGACATAGGTGCATTCTTATAATTTTTGAAATACTAGAAATGAAATATTTGATAATTTAGAAATTAATAATTTTAATTTTGAGAATTTATGTATTAAACTTGAAAATTTTAAGTTTGATAGTTAGGAAGTTGGGAATAGTTCGTAATTTAGAATATTTCAAATAATATCCTCTTTTAATGGTAGTTTTTTAAAAATCCGCTAGGATATGTTATTCGAAATAAATAAAAGATGAAGTAAACCAGCCCGTAATTGAGCGATATAGGGTATTCATATCGCCTATACAATTTAATGTTATAGATCTTTTTTTGAATTAATTTACATTCGAAATGTATTGAATTGAATGGTAAATAGTTGTTGGTCAAATAGTCATACTTATATGTAACTCCGAAAACCCGAATTCAATTAATGTTTCACTTAGCCTCCTTTTCATATAACCGTAACTTTTTAATTTAGCAAAATAATTTATAGGCCTACGAGTTCCATTTTGTGTATTTCTCTGAAAATTTTGTTACAATCTCTGGACCGGTTCTTTTTATTATTCTAAAATTTGTTCAAGACGCACTTCGCGGCTTAAAATAAATTGTTACAATTAGCTGTTATCTGACAATAATATAAATTTCTAAAAAAAAAACATCTGAATAATGTACATTATACAATGTTCATTCAAATTAATTCGTTAAAAGCTTAGTTTAAGGAATAAATATAAAAACACTTTAGATTGATTCAAATTAACATTTTAATCCATCATCCAGGGAAATTGAGGTCTAATTGATTTTTTTTTAAAACTCCACCAACACCTGTGAAATGAAATTCCAATTTACGAATATTTTTTGTGTTCAGATTTAGATAGATTTCTACCAAAGGTCTATCAGACCTGTATTTCAACACAAGGTTGTTAAAGACATATAGAAAAAATCGTTTACATAACTTAGGGGGATTTTGAATTTTATCTACTACTCTGGTACAAATATATAAATTGAAGATAAACTCACTCTACCGAAACCAACATTGAGATTGAGATTGACAACAGCTGCTTCAGTAATGGAGCTTTCGATAAATCTAATTTGGTTATCTTATCTTTAATAACCTTATGTGAACCTTGGTAAAAATACCTACATAATCAATTTTTTATTTTTTTCGAGAATCAAAATTATATCAAAACGATTTTATAAAATTGCAGACGACAAAATTAATTTCTATCTATTACCAATACCACATCCGTATTATATTACTCAATTGATCCATGATTTATATTTTTGATTAATTCTCATGAAAAATGTATTAACTCAGCTAAAAAGTACAAAAAGTGTGAAATGTCCTCGACAACCGGAATAACATGGTCTTTTACTTGATATATACTTTCATGGACGGAAAGCTTATTTTATTTATGGAAAGAACCGGATATTTATTTGTTTTTACTCGAAATATATCTGGATATTAAATCATTCCTTGGCTCATCCATATACATACATGTATTCTTTAATTTCGAAAGAAATGTATGCACGTAATGTTAAATGGCACGTAGCACGTACCATCGATTATCGTTTACGAAATATTAACAAATTATAGATAATAAAAAAATATAATTATTTGCATCGGTTAATTTTACAATTAATAAAGTGTAAAGCGATAGAAAGTGGAATTTCATATAATCCTCAACTGAACCAAATCAACTTTCAATGAAAATGTATAAAGTTAAGAAACATATATGTATGTAATTGTACTACATACTTATACCTAGCTTATTTGATATAAACCACGATCTTCAAACAGGTCATTTACATCATCTGTATAATATTAATAGTTCCAAGATCAATAATCTTCACTTTTTCTTTTTTTGATCAGCTCGTCAAATCATCATCACCACCATTGTGATCATCATAAGTACATCTTATAAAGTCATTCACCACATTACAATCTATAGTTATGTTTAATTTCGTTTTCGATATGTTACCTTGAACTTTCTCTTTATTTTATGCTCGTACATAAAATCTATCTATATATACGCTAAGTCTTGTGTACACGATCAAAGACGATCATGCATATGATAGTCTCAATTTTATTTTTCTCTTTATCATCTTTATCCATTCCATCATCATCATCTTATTTATTTCGTTCGTTATTTTAAGTGATCTTAATTTTTTATGATAAATACAGATTTAACATTGAACTTGAAATACTTTACTTTTATATATTCGTACAGCGTTAAAGGGTTAATGAATTGTGATCGTATAATATGAAAAAAAAAAACGCATTTTTGTATACGACCGTATAGTTTGATTTTTTATTGCTTTTATCGTGTATACGGGTTTGCGTATAAATTATGAACAAAACTTGCAAACGAGAATTTCTGATTAAGCTGTTATCGTTGGTATGATAAGTTTAAAAGTAAAAGCTTTTGCTGTATACTGGAGAAATTTTAGCGACAACAAAATATTAAATTAAATATAATGTAATGAGTGATCTCATGGCTATATAGGTAGGTAGAGCAGACAATATTAAATTAATAAATTATGACAAATTAAGAATAATGTTTTGTGTGTCTTTGTTATACTTAAGACAAATTCTTTAAAATTATTAATTCAATTCAAATAACTGCAATCTCTCTGCAATTCATATTTTTTTTTTTAATAAAACGATTGGAACCTATAGAGGTTCCGCAGTCAATGCCACGATGGGCCCATGGTGCAAACCTTGAGGATCTATCCTAACCCACATAAGCACACAGCCTTAGCAAACTGTAAAAGTTTGAACCAAGAGATGGATAATAACTGATCTACGTTCAAAGATCCATACGAGAACACTTGGGATCTAGCTGCGACAAAGGCCGGACAGCTGCAAAGGTAGAGTAAACAGTCGTTCACTTCCTCTAGACAGTCGTCACACAGACCATCCTGAAAAAGTCTCATTCGTTGAAAATGAACCTTGAAACGTCCATGGCCCGTAATAAATGCAACCAGAATTCTGAGTTGGCTCTTTTTTAAGGATAACACATATTTAGTGTCCCTCACGTTGGGTTCGATGATGAACCGTTTTGCCTTTCGACAGCTAAGTGTAGAACGCCACTTTTGTGCCAGTTCAAATTAAGCGAACTTCTTAATAGCGTCCTTACTGAGCGATCCAGCTTTCGCTTAAAAAGTCAGCAACCTAATTTCCCACAACGCCACAATGAGCAGGAACCCACATATCCCTTACTCTCGTATTAGAGCAAAGGAGATTAATGAAGTGTTTGCAGTCTTTGACCAGTTTAAATGTATAGTCAAAAGGGTTTTAAGGGTATTGAACATGGCTTTACTATCCGTGCAGATAATAATATCCTTGCCTAAATCACTAAACTAAGAGCCTTGCTACAGAAGACGTCAGTTTAACAACTGGCCACCATAGAACTGCTGCATACGACAGTAACCGTAAAACAAGTGATTTGGGTGCGACCTTAGGAATTGCCAAAAGCCCTTCTGAATTTCCAAAAGATAGCAATGACCTTTTGTAGCTTATAATCAAGGTAAAATTTCCAGGAGAGTTTACTATCTAGAATAACGCCTAGGTGTTTGACGTGCTCTGTCCTTGTAATTGCTCTGCCAAATAGAGTGGGAACAGATATATTAGCACTGTCTCTACGTCCGGAAAACACTACCAGATCATTTTTCGAGGGATTGACGTGCAACCCCTTTTCAAGACTCCAGAATTACACTATATTAAGGGCGTTCTGCATCAGATCAGATGAGACGTTCAGGTATTTACTAGAAACTGTCAAAACGAGATCATCCGCATAGCTTTGCACATGGAACCCAAATCACTGCAATTTAACAAGTAATTCATCTATAGCCACAGCAAGGATGAGAGTACTCCTCCTTGCGGGCAGCCTTTGGCTACTTTGACAGACACTGATGAGTCATCTAGCTCAGTCCCAATTATATGGGACTTGAACATTGAATCGATGAATCTAACAATGGTTTGATTAATATTAAATTGGTACACGCACTCGTGATCGAAGAAAACGAAGTGCTATCAAAAGCTCCTGAAATGTCCAGGAAGGTACCTACAAGAAACACTTTGTAATTAACATGTTAACAGTTAACATGTAGAGAAGTTTCACAGGACTTGCCAGCTCTGGAAGCATGTTGCATGTTACTGAGTGGAGAGATAGTTAAATAGTTATCCGTAACAAATCTCGATGTTCCTCTCTAGAGCTTTAAGAAAAATAGAGGTCAGACTAATGGGCCTAAAAGCTTCAGGGTCAGTATAATCCGACTTGCCAGCTTTAGCTATGAAAACTAACCTACCCCTGCTCCAGGATCGTGGTACACTACTAAAAGCAATGCACGCCTGGAACAGATTGAGCAGGTGAGTACGGATGGGTACAAAACCATGCTGCAATCAGTAGTGATCAGTCTACGGGCTAAGTTCCCATTCGGCGTACTGACAAAAATGTTAGGAGGCTCGGAGGCAACTACACCCGAATCAACAGTATCACACCCAGGAAAGTGGACAGACAACAGTAGCTCACCAACTTCTGGCCTGCAGGAGGTGAGTTTCCCGAAAGGTAGGCGAAGACTATCAAGTCTACAAGTATCATTCTAAGCCAATGTTTTGTTAAGTCTAGCGAGAACAGACAAGCTATCAATTTCCTCACAGAAGTTTTGCCACGCAACCCTCTGTGCGAATTTTAGGTTTTTTTATCGGCTTTTTGAGTTACCAAAAATCGATTCCAATCAGAAATGAGATTCGTATTACTGGCTTTGTTTTTAATTTTACGCACACTCTTCCTTGACTTTTTAAGTTCAGAACACCAGAAGGGTTTGTTAAGTTTTTTCTGGTTGTAAACAAGAGAGCATGACTTTTGAAAAGCAGTCGAGATTGCTTTCGTTAGTTCAGTTGCCTGCAAATCGAGATCTGTGATGAATCTAATCTGGTTAAGAAAATCTAGTAGTGAAACGAGCTCAGAGGAGAATGAATCCCAATTTGTAAGTTTCCTTTTACGATGTGGTTTAACCGGTGGGCTTTTAAAGTTAATATTAAAAGAGATGCACCTATGATCAAAAGTGAGAATATCATACGTCACCCTCCAATTTAGAATCAAGTCAACGATGGTCACAGAACACAAACTAATATTAATCACTTCTGTACGAACCGAGTTGATAAAACTTGGCTCACAGTTAACATTGAGAATCTCTAACTCAGAGGAGTAAATATAATTGAACAGGGAGGATCCTCTATTATTGGTATTCGAACTACCCCAAATGGTATGATGAGCATTAGCGTCACAACCAATCATGAGAGGTAGATTGTTGACCCTACACCACATTACATGATTCACCAGTTCCTCACATTACAAGATTCACCAGTTCCAAGGAGGGGGCGAGGTGAAATTATAAAGTAAATATAGGCTGATGCAATAACAAGTTTGAAACACGAGTCAGCATACACTGATTAGCACCGCCGCAAGATTAGCCGTGCTGGATTCATTAATAAGAGCAGTATCAATACTATTAGAAATATAAATGAACGCTCTGGTGGACTGGGATGGTGGACTTTAGAAAAATCCTGCCGAACTTCGAATCTAAACCAGAAACCGCGCCATTAATCAGATACGGTTTCTGGATTAGACAAAAATCTGTATGCAAGAAACACTTAAGTGAATCTTGAATATATATATATATAAACTTAGTATAAAGTTTGAATGCATCTAATTCGTCAAAGATTTAAAGATTCTATGATAGTCATTAATATATTTCCGACCCCACCAACTTGGTGGGATTTAAAATTTGTTCTTTAGGTATACAAATGTTATCATATGTTGCATTAAACAGACATATTCCAATTTTATTTATATCACTGAAACACAAGTTTAATCTAAATAACGGGAACTAAATCTAAACAATACGGAATTACCTATTCCTTATACCTAAGTATGTTTGAATCCATACTCCAGTCTCGCATTATGCAGGCGCATCTAGTTGGAATGTTAGGTTCTGTTAAGGTTACTAAAAGCTGTCCTCGGCGATGCGAGTTCTCATCTCTAGCTTCATTTCACAGAGCTATATGCGGGTGATATTTGTTTTACCGGTTTTAGGCAAACGTCTTAATTTGTTATCGTATAAAAGAGCACTTGGGCTGCAAACTTCTAAAAGCGACTGCCATGTACTATATGGTTTATGATATATATTATTGCCCGAATTCAACTTTTCCAATTTATTATCGATGGCTTATTCTTCGACAGATGGTTTTCGTTCTAACCGCAGGACTTATTTTGGAATTTACTTGTCAAGAATTATGTTTGCAATGAATCTTCTTTGTTCCAACAGCAATAAGTTACGATTATGTGGGTGCCACCTCATTGTGACATTTTAGGCAATAGAATAGCCTTGAGGAGGTATGATGACTAACTTCCCTTTGTAATCAGTTGTCCAGCTTTCAGTAGTAACGGTTTAAATGTAGGCCAGTTATCCTCTCTTACTACGGCAACAATGCGCACTTGCGAATTTATAGCATTGAGTGCGGCATCCTCATGGATTTCAATTTTGGCACAACTTGAAAGAATAATTTGATAAAAGAAATCAATGTTTTATTGTACATTTTATGCAGTCTAAACCAATATTAAATTTACTGTAAAACATATCCGTAAACCAATAAATCGAATTCAATATTATACTGTCGCGACATTCAGCCTGCAATTAATGATCGATTGGACATAAATGATCAGTTATTCTTCAGCCATTTGTTTAAATGCATTTTGATATAATTTATCATAGTTAAACAGATGGTTTATGCAAAATAAAACAGATGTATGTGCATATTATATGTAAATAACTCGCAGGTTATTTAGTAATAAATATATATGGAAAATAGACTAATACAAATGACCTTGGAAAAATTAAAATTAAAGATTTATTTTAGTACGCAACTATTTAGGTTTCGTAAGTTACTCGTACTATACCTTTTAGTTAAACCAGAACAAAATATTGTTTATCATGAGTATAGTTTAAATACGATCGCTTGTAAATTCGATTAAAATTATAAAGTTATGTAACTATACAGCTTCAGTCTGAGTGGTCTCCACGGTATTCCGATCTACGAGTAACTAAATTTTTTATATTCACTATGTGTTGTTTACTACTAAGTAATAACGAACAATTAAAACTTTCACCGGCGATTACATCGAAGACATAACCTACCAATAATTATTTTTTTATGAACAGTTGCATAGACGATCCTAAGTATAGCTCACACAACATTATGGATTTATGAATAAATTTGACATAATTTAGTCTCATCAAAAAAAATGTGTCTTAATGGTCATATGTTAAAATTTCAAAACAATCAATAATAGTGATAATTAGTATAACATATGTGTACATACTCACTTAAACCCTCTATCATTGGGAGCCGGAGGGGCATATAATGCAAAATAATTTATAGGAAGGTAAGCTTTGTATTTTACTTAATTCGGACGATTGTTTTTATGTCTTTGCAAAATTGATTTGCTTTTGGTTATACGGTAAATGGAGCTTATCGAATTTCAAGAATATACCGAAACAATATACCTAGGTATTTACTTTAAACCAATGATACGATACAGTGCACGCACACAAAGTAGTTTATAAAATTTAATTGTAATTTGCACAAAATCTGCGTTTGATTTAAGTCTATCCAAATTTATTAGAATTTGAAATGAGTTACAAGTGTGATTTGACCTTGACCTTTGAATGAGTTACAAGTGTGATTTGACCAAATTCTAACTCAAATTCAATTTATCCATTCAAATTTGATCAATATTTTCTAAAATTTGATTAAAAACTGTACTTATAAAGGGTGTCCCAATTTGCCGCCATTTGTACAGTAAAGTGTTGGCGACCCCAAAAATTTCGAATATTTCATACAAAATATGGTCGGAATAGTGTTTTAACTATTCGTCAACTGTTAAGAGATTAATTGAAAAATTCAAGGAGACTGGATAAGTTGGGGACGCTAAAGACACTGGTCGTCCAAAAACAAGCCGGTCAAATGTCAATATCGAAGCAGCGCGTGAGAGTGTTGGTGAAAATCCAGAAAGATCAATTCGGCGTCGTGGACAAGAATTGTAAATTTCAAGAAGCTGTCAGACATGACAACACAATTCTTTCTGCCTCAGTTGGATGATATTGACATAGACGACATGTGGTTTCAACAAGATGGACCACATGCCATACTTCCCCGTGAAACTCAATTACTGCATGAGACATTTCCTAGTCGTGTACTCTCTCGTTTCGGTGATCAGAATTGGCCCCCTAGATCTTGTGATTTAACATCATTAGATTTCTTTTTATGGGGTTATGAAGTCAAAGGTCTATGTGAACAAGCCCACAACCATCCGTGCATTACAGGAGGAAATTAAACGCTGCATCAACCACATTTATGCAAAAAGGTCTTGGAGATTTTCGATCAAACAGTGCGTATGTGCCAGCAAAACTGTGGAGGCCATTTTCACGATGTGATATTCCATAAATAACCCTATCCTATATGTATTTTATGATTCAATAAAAAAATCACAATCTGAAGACTAAAAACTGTGTTTTGTATTTAATTCAAATTTTGCGTTAATTTTCGGACACCCTTTACTAAAGTCGTATACTTTTCAAATTTGAAAACTATATTCATGGCAGAGTGATTCGTTTGAAGAGAATTGAATAGGATTAATTTTAAATTTGATTTATTCACTCAGTATCGAAAAATAATTTTTAAATCAAATCAACTCAAATGCCTATTGTATACTTAACCTCTTGAACATCGCCAAATTAAACCCTAAAAGATATTTCTCCAACACATCGGTTTCAAAACTCTCAACTGTTGTTTAGTTAGGGAATAATTATTACCTCAAAGACCATATTAAAAGTACATTAACTATAAATAAAATTTTAAAGAGAATTAGGTTAAATGTATTCTATGGATTATGGTCTACGAAAAATACTAAAGCTTGAACGCATTTAACATTATCACTTTATATGTGATGTACATATAACATCGTGAAATTTGTGTAATAATTTATATATTTTTATTGCGAAATACATAATTTAATTTTATTTTATTATTATTTTATTTGCTAAAATATTTCGTTATAAAATGTATGAACTGAAATGCATGCGACTCGAATATTAAAAAATAATATTAGCGCTGATCTGATTCGTCGAAAGACAATTTATAGAAAAAAAACATAAGTTCTATACTTCTGCTCCTAAAAAATTAGAGCAGGAAATTTTATGGAATTTGAGAATGCCTTAAACTCAAAACTTAAACTTTAGCCTATACCTTAATTATGTACATATGTGTTGCGGTCGCTGCGCGTCAGCGATTTTCTCAACATTCTTTGTTCCATCTGGAATTTTTTAGGTTTTACTTGGAACCAAATATTAATGCCAACAAATGTTGACCCCGACGTGATTTGAACACACACCCTTCGCGACGTGAACATTTTTCAAAAGGAGTTGGCTTAATATTATTAAACATCACAAGTACGTGTTTGGCGTTATCAATAAAAATTTGCAGCCATTTTGCTGTTTCATTTAAACAAGCGTTATTTCAACTACTATTGCTGCTGTTCTAATTCAACCAATTTTCGATTCCAATTTTCCAAACCGACAAATTGATTTTTTTTTTCGCAATTTGGGATAGGTATAACGGAAAGTCGCAAGCAGAACCGTATGACCAGATACACAAGGATTAATAGTGAAGACGACTAAAACTATTTATTAACATTATACTAATATTTATTAGTATAATGTACTAATTTTGTAAATATCTGTGCATTGTGATTAAAATTGGGATTAGTGCCTTTGCGTAATATTTTGTCGTCTATTGGTCTATTGTCTATTATGTCGGGTGATGAAGGTGATGACAAAGGCGTGAATAGAAACTCCTATAGAGGTGAAGTTCAGGCCGTGCCTATTAGGTTGGCCCCATTTTGGTCTAATTCTCCATCGACTTGGTTTATTCAGACGGAAGCGCCGTTTGTGTTAGCGCGGGTTACTTCAGATTCCATTAAATGTATAACCATGTTTTGTCAGCTTTACTACATTCCGCGATCGATTCAATTTTAGATTACATCCAAAATCAACATGCGACTGATATTTATAAAGAAAATCTCATTGAACGGCATTCGTTAAGCGAAGAGCGATGCATAGAAGTGTTGTTATCAAATACAGAGTTGGGAGACAAAAAGCCGTCGGAACTCTATAGGCATTTCAATCAATTAGCTGGCGCTTCTGGTACTTTTGGTGAAAATTTAATTAGAAAACTCTGGCTTCGTAGATTGTTCCCAGTTATTAATGTTGCCTTAATTCCTTTAATTAAATCAGCACCAGTTCAAAACGACAAATACGAGCAATTAGCGCAAGCGAAATAAGTGATTTTAAAACTGTCGTGCGTCGTTTACTCAATCAAACTAGTTGTCCGAAGTTGTCCAGCACAGTTTTGTCCATCTTTGGTTGAATACCCAAATTACAGTCTTCCTGTGAAACATTGTGTGGTACACCATATCGTAACCAATGGATATCTACCGTTTTCCACTCCTCAAAGGTTAGATCCACTCAAACACAACGCTGCAAAATTAGAATTTGAACACATGGTACAACTTGGAATTTGTCGACCATCTTCGTCCTGCGCATCTTCACCACTTCATTTAGTTGCGAAGAAAGATAGCAGTGATTGGCGTCCTTGTGGCGACTGCCGCCGCTTAAATGCAATAACAATAGCAGACAGATACCCAATCGCCCATCTTCACGGTTTATAATAATAATTAATAAATCAATAAAGTTAATTTATTGGAATGATAAATTATTATAGTAGATTCTCACGCAATATTGCTCATCTGCTAGCACCTTTGCATTCGCACTTGGCCGTAATGAACAAAGTAAAAAAAACTCAATTCACTTGGCCATATAAGAATGTGATAATTGGTTCCGGAAAAGTAAGGAATCGCCTCACACACTCTATTAGTACATTCAAAATCTGACGCAGTTTGTAACATCACCACTGATGCATCCAGTTGGGTTATTGGAGCAGTACTGGAGCAATTCAATGATGATAAATGGAAGCCTTTAGCATTTTTTTCAAAAAAATCATCCCCATCTGAATCAAAATATTCAGCGTTCGACCGGGAATTGTTAGGCATTTATCTGTCCCTCAAGCATTTTAGGTATTTCGTTGAGGGAAGACAATTTTCCATATATACACCGATCATAAGCTGCTTATGACAGCAATAACATGAAAAACAGAGCGTAGTCCATGCCAAGCGCGACTATTGGATTATATCTCGCAATTTACTGGCGATACGGCACATTAGTGGAAAAGATAACGTTGTTGTGAATTGCTTATCCCTAATCGGTTGACCTGACATAGCTAGTGTGGGAAGTAAATCGCTAGACCTTAAAGTTCTTGTCGACCTACAAAAGGACGATAAAGAGCTTCAATCAATATTGCCAGACACAAATCGGAAATCAAGTTCTAAATTCAAACTCGACACACACTCAATCATCTGACGGAGGTGAGTATGATTGGTGGGAAACCTCCACTGGAAAGTGTCGTCCGTTTGTGACTAAACCTATTATAAGACAGGTATTTGACATGCTACATGGACTGTCACACCCTGGAATAAATATCATCTAAATATTTCTGGCTCAATATTAACAAAAATTGCAATGAGTGGTCAAAAGCGTGTTTACAATGCCAAAAATGTAAGGTAACTCGTCATACTCGATCTAAAACTGGTACGTTCCACATTCCCAGCGTCCATTACCACAATCTAATGGATGTTCATATACATATACTAACCATTGTGGATAAGTTTACTAGGTAGCCAGAAGCCAATCCGAATGCTGATATGACTGCACACACCGTAGCGAAAACATTTGTGTGTCGTTTAGGAATCCTCATAATTTGTTCTAAATTTTGAATTTAACAAAAGCTAAAAATTATGAAATCTAAGAACAAAGTATAATTAAGAATATTGGGGTTAAAAAAATTATTTGAAACTCAAAAATTGTTGCTTTCTCTTTCCCTGTTAAAAATAATATTTTCACGACACTTCAATGAAGGTGAATCAATCTTATTTAATAAACACATATTGGTTTTTTTGTGTTTACCACTTTCGATTACAAATGTTTCGATAAATTTGCCTGAATTAACTTTTTGATAAAGTGTTCAGTAAAATAAAAGCAAAACTCCAATAAATAAATAAACACTTTCTTTTTATTAATAACAAATGTATTCCAACAACAACGGCCAAAATTGTGGTACGTTAATCTCGATTTTCTTTTTTATGATAAGAAAAATACACCAACAAGAGAAAATAAAACAATTCGTGCAATACAGCACATACGATGCATCATATGTGCATATGTTTATGGCTATGGAGATTAAAAAGTAAATTAATATACATAAGTCAAATATTTTGTTAATTGTGTATAGTGCAAATGAAACTGTAAATTTCACTGAGGCATTCTTAGATTATGGTCTTTATTATGCTGAATTGATAAGAGAATTCAAATTAATGTACTATTTATTTGCGAATGATGATTATTCATGACGATGAAATTGTTGACCTTAGATTGTATTTAAAAATAAAATAAGTAGCGATATTATAGGTCGTAGTGAAATTATCCATGATTTTAACTTTTTCAAACAATTTCACTGATTTATAGCTGTAGATCGGAATGTAGGAATTGATATAAAACTTGATCTTAATAGAACATGTGTCAGTGTATTAAATCATATGTTTGTTAGTTAAATCGACCCTCGAGAGATTTATTGTCGAAAAAAAGGTTGATACAAGATCTACAGCAAGGATTTTACTAAATTTGGATTCTTTATTCTTGATATCAGATATGATATCAGATATGCACTTACGGCGAGTAAATAATCTCATATACAGACTGTGATTGTTTGAAAAAATTAATGGCGGTCACGATTATTTGTTCTGGTTTCTTGTGTCATTTATTGCATACTTTTATAAGATTTGTTGATGGAACAGTCTGATGCATCTGTTCTAAAATCCGTAAAACCGGCTTAAAATTTAATGTTTTTTCTTTAATTTATCGTTTCAGCTTGCCACCACATAAACCTCATAAATTATATTTGAAAAATGTCACATACAAACCAAAATCGCCGACTCAAAACTAGCTTAATCCAACTATCTACAATTTTAGCACTAATTATAAATAAATCCACTAGTTTACCGGTTGACACAACCGATATAGCTGACGACGATTGGAATCGTGACGATGGATGGCGACCAAGCATTGCCGATCGCAGTTTATTACCACATTTCCATCCTAAAAATTATCAACATGATATACCACCACGAATGAAATTTATCGAACGTGATGATCGTTTAATACGACGGTTACAAGAAATACGAGTAAATATTTTACGATCCACATATATACGATATGATATTATACAAATATACTCTTCTTTTTTTTTAATTTAGGAAAATATGACGGAAAATGAGGCTCGCACATGGTACAATGGTAATAATGATGGTGTACTATATCCAAAATTTGTAGATCAAACACTTAAATTGTTCAATTTAAAACAAGTTGCATACGAACTTGAAACAAGTATCATGTCTAAAGTATCGTGTACTGCGTGCAAAACGGGCGCCGGACTTTTGCAACATTTTATAAAGGCGGGAAAGAGTAGTGATGAAATAGTCAAAATGATTTTCACCTATTGTGTTAATTTAAAAATTCAAAGTTCACGAGTTTGTGAGGGTGTAAGTCATTTATTTGGGGTATGTATTTGTGTCGTCTACAATTTCTTGTTGTTGTTTACAATCCTTTATTTTTGTTTTAAACTAGACCGAAGTGATTTACGTTTTAAAACGTGTCAGTTTGGGCCCCGATGAAATTTGCAGTTTTGTGATAGGAGATGCATGTGATGATGTTTATAATCCGTATCATGAATGGGAAATTGATTTTCCAATTGTTCCGAAACCTGAGATGAAAGAATTACAGTTACCAAAAGAAAATGCGCCCACATTTAAAGTGCTGCACTTATCGGATACACATTTTGATCCATACTATGCAGAGGGATCAAACGCTGAATGTAATGAACCATTATGTTGTCGCATTACGAACGGTATGCCAACGGCACCAAATGGTGGTGCAGGTAAATGGGGTGATTATCGCAAGTGTGACACTCCAAAACGAACAATCGATCATATGTTGGAACATATTGCGGATGCACATCCCGATATTGATTATATTTTGTGGACGGGCGATCTTCCACCGCATGACGTATGGAACCAAACAAAGGAAGAAAATTTAAATGTACTTAAAGATACGGTTAAACAGATGTTGGAAAAATTTCCTGGCATTCCGATATTCCCGGCACTTGGAAATCACGAAAGTGCGCCAGTAAATAGTTTTCCACCGCCATACGTTAAAGCAGTGGACAGCTCAATTTCGTGGCTTTACGATGAATTAGACGTACAATGGAGGAGATGGCTACCGGCTAGTGTATCACATACAGTACGCCGCGGTGCTTTTTATTCAGTTCTCGTTCGTCCTGGATTTCGCATTATCTCCCTAAATATGAACTATTGTAACAATAAAAATTGGTGGCTCCTCTTAAACTCAACGGATCCAGCTACCGAACTTCAGTGGTTTATCTATGAACTGCAGAGTGCCGAATTTGCGGGCGAAAAGGTTCATGTGATCGGTCATATACCACCCGGACACTCGGATTGTCTGAAAGTATGGTCACGAAATTATTATCGTATCATAAATCGATATGAAAATACAATAACATCGCAATTTTTCGGGCACACACATTTTGATGAGTTTGAAGTATTCTACGATCCACAAAATTTAAGCCGGGCCACAAGTATTGCTTATATTGGTCCATCGGTTACACCGTACTACGATTTAAATCCGGGTTATAGAATTTACTATGTGGACGGAGATCATGCAGAATCGACGAGGCTGGTGATCGATCATGAATCATGGATAATGAATTTGAAGGAAGCAAATCTATATGACTATCCAATATGGTATAAGCTATATTCTACGCGTGCTGCATACGGCATGAAGGGACTTCGGCCACAAGATTGGGATGATTTTATTCTGCATATGACTGAGAATAATGATTTATTTGATTTATATTATAAGTAATTTAATCAAAATATATTTAGACATTACATAAAATTTGTTTAATATTATTTTATTAAATATAGGCACTATTGGAAAAATTCGCCAGTTCGCCCGGCTTGCGATTCAGAGTGCAAAAAGCGTACAATATGTGACGCAAAAAGCGGCAGAAGTCATGATCGCAAACATTTCTGTGAAGACGTTGAGTCTAAAATTGACGAAGAAAAAGGATGGAAAGCATGGTTTTACCGGGGATTAAGCTTCTCGTATGTACTCAATTAAATTTTGTAATTACATTTTTCAAAAAAATTGTATCCTTTCGGTGATTGGTAAGATGTGTATAAAAATTTTATAAGTTGCTTCATGCTTTCTTTAGTTCACCTTTTCTGAACACACTCATACTTAATTTTATACCTCACACACGTTTTTCTAAATCATTTATTTTTCTATTTTACAGTGACATGATTGATAATATAGATAATTCTCCTAATCATAATAATAGTACTGATAATCATTTACCAAAGCTTACGTTTGTTCAATTTTTAATGGATAATGTAAATAATAGTTCTAACACTTCTACCTATAATAATTATTCAATGGAGATGGATTATAATACTATTAGCAATAATAATGACACACAGCCTACTGTTATACTAATCTATTAACACACGAACATTCGCCATTTTGTTCAGAAAATAAAAACAAAATGGCCGTCAAATATTTTTTACTAAATGAATTCTTTTATTTTTCGTTTTTTTTAATGTAATTATAGGTTGAAACTTATCAATTAGAGATAATTAAATTAAAACATTCCATGTTTTTAGTTAAAATTTAAATAACAATTTAAATATTGAACAATATAAAAATATTTTTATTTTTTAGTTTATCATTCATATCAAACGTTGTGATTTTTATAAAATCAAAATTTCATTCAATTAAAACCATAAAACTATGACAAATTTGTAAATACATATATGTATACATATATATATATATATATATACTTGTAATTATTTATAATTATATAAAATTAAGAAAAAAATGTTGAATTATAATTTTGGGAATATAAATTATAAAATTTAATTTGTAAGTAAAAAACAAAAATTTATTTTATTTTTAATTTTAATATGGCACATTGGGTTCGACTGGGCGGTGGCAGTAAACCAATTTTGTAAATAATTTTTTGTAAATATTACTTTTAAGAGAAATTATACTTTTACAACAAATTGTACGGTGTTCAGGGTAGAATTATCCACGGGAAATGATACTCGAAACAAATCTGTTATGATTTGTTTTGTTAAAGAAGAATTAATAATATTTATGTACGTTTATGAACTTTTGTAAGAGCTACAATTTCAGTTTAGATTGGACAAATATCTAAACAAATAAAATGAATGATGAGAATGCCTATCCACAACAATATAGCGATTGATTTTAAGTAGGTAATAAATAACACTAATGAAAGAGAAACAGAAACACTACTGTAGAATCTGTATACAGCAGGTTTTACTTTTTAAATTAAACACAAAGTATCTCAACTCACTACCATCCGATTCATTAGTATTTGTGATAAAAATTTGCGGTCCCATTTCTGTTTATAATCATAAAAAATTAACAAAAAAATATTTTTTAACTTTATTTAATTCAATTTTAAATAAGTTTAAATTTGATATAAAAATTTACAACCATAATAAATTAATAAATAAATATTGAATTAAATCTGGTTGATTAATATTTGTGATGTACTCGAAATTGCACATTTCTATCCCGAATGACAGGCTTTCGATTGTTTTGGTCTTTTATTTTAATATTTAAGCTGTACTGCTGTAATTTTCATTGACATTAAGTTTAAGAAGCATTAGACACCACGGCATGTTACTTGCTGTATCATTCGAACTATGGTCAACGATAAACCTATAAGTCAAAGGTCTTGCTCCGTCATTACAAAATAATAAAAATATAAACAATGCGATAAGCCCTTAACATTCTGACATTACGCTCTATTTACGGATAAATCTTCGGTGTATTATTTAAATGGCACTTGTTTTATTTTAAAGCAAAAGACATAAAGAATTGGCGTATTTTTGCCTGAAACGACAAGGTGGCGGAAATAATATTATGTACATTGTTGTTTATTAGAGTGTAAAAAACGCACACAGGAATAGAACCACTAGCAATGTTTTCGGATCAATTAACATATCTTAATCTTCTGAACTAAGTTGGCTGGTGATTCAAAGAATGGACCCAATTTCATTTGCTGTAGGACAAACCCCAGCCATACCCGGCAAATGTTGTAACTGCATGTTTTCATGATGTGGATCAAATTCGATGAATTGTGGAATGAAATTGTTGAAATTTGGAGCAAACTCCAAGAAGGTTGTCAGAAGTAAGGAGGTCAGACTTCTTATTAAATGTTAATTAAGACTTAATGAAGTACCTAATAGTAAAATTTAAACAAAATTACTTTTTTATTATTTTGGTTAGGCTGCGTATTTAATTCAATATATTTTTATTACGGCTGTAAATTTGTATATCAAATTATATAAAATTAAACCTTAAAATTGAATAAAATAAAATAAAAAAATTATTAAAAAATAATTGTTTGTTAGAAATGGGACCGCAAATTTTTGATATCACAGAATCGGAGTTTAAATTGAAATATGAACAGACAAAATAAAATTATTTTAAATGTTCCTTTTCAATCGATGATGGAATCAAAAAAAACTTGAATTCCGATTAACTCAAAATTTATGAGATTATTTATGTGGCAGTTTTGAGCAATTATAACTATAATGATTAATCAATTTTGTAAAATCATCAAAAATATTTGGACCTTTGCCAAGATCTAAAGTCGTTTAAAATTGAATAATCCAATTTTATAATTCTTTCAATGAATGGCATTTTGTAAATTCCGTTTAATTTGGTTTATTCTAAACTCTCTTAAAAATATGATGAAAATCTAGCATATCAACACAAATTAAATTTTAATTTCAAACTTTTTGCCCTACCTAGGATGAGATATTTGAAACAAAGTAAAATAATTTCGTAACATTTATTATTTCTAAAAAAAAATTTAAATATGTAAAAATTTTGTTTCCGCATAATATAGGCTCCGTATTTTTTTTTAAATTTCAGTACAAAACTTTACTACTTAGAACCTTTTAAAATTCATTGGAATATCATGACATATTAACTATTCAAAATGACACTAAATTTAAGAAACTGTATTTTGCACAAAACCGCTAAATTTCTACTTTGACTAAAAGATAAAATTATACCATTTTAACCATTAAGAACTATTAGTTTGTTGGACGGTGCTAATACTGACCCTAATACAGATTAATTTAACTAAATTCGAATGAAATTAGGGTTTTAATAAATTTCTAATAGAATTAATTTTACGTAGATACCACCTTCCTTTTAAAAGTTAATTAAATCACCGCTAGAAACATTTATAAATGTTTACAATCACCAATCTAAGCTCACTCGAAAAATTTAAACAAAACAAATGTATAATTAATCGTTACTAAATAAAAGTGTATTTATTAAGTAATAATGGTTAATTTATGTATATAATGTATTTATAATATTATATTCTAACACACTATTATGTACATACAATAAAATTGAAATGCAACCACGCTTGATGTCAACCATTTTATGAAAATATTAAAAATAATAAAAGGTAGTTGTTATTTAAATTATGGAATAGTGATAATAATTACATTTATATGTATATTAATATTACTATCCAAATGCTCAAATATCAATATTTTATTTTAATTATCCAATTAATAAATTTTTAATTCTATGATTTTAGATGGAATGCCATATATTCAATAACAAAATTACCAAAATATGTAATGGGCTATGGATAAACAAAAACAAATCGACGTACCAACATCCCATGAAGTGAATAATTATGCCAACTGGTTTTTTAACTTCAATCGGCCATATAATTATATTCATTATTCAAAATACTAGATTAATTTCAGCTCAGGAAGATAAAACAAAACAAAAACAAAATTGTAAATATTTTTTAGAATATGTATATTAAAGATCTCCAATTCCCCGTCCAAATGACGAGGCCGTTGCTTGTGTGTGACAATAACCTTTATGTGATACTTGAAAATTTAAAACAAATTTTTTAAATTCGAAATTTTTTTTTAACAAAATCGTAAAATAAATATTTTTATTTATTTATTTAATAATAATTTTATTTGCATATTGTGTTTTATTTATTCCGATGGTATTGAACATTTAACAGCACTTCCTGGCTTTAATTACTCAGTGATACACTAAATACCCACAAATAATCCCCCTCAAACTAAATAAATAAATGTGCGAAGGGGAAAATCACATTATGCTCTGGGGTAAACCAGATGATGGGCAGTTCTTATGGAGAAGATTTTTATGAAGCCAATTGAGAGAATCATGATTTGTAATATTATATCTCGTGCTACGAATCGCCCGAATGAGATAAAATTAGACTATTTTAAGGCCAACCCAACTAATCCATTACAAATTAGAAAGAGTAGGCATGCTGTGTAAACTTATGTCGCTTTCGTTTGATTTTTTTCCCCTCATTGGTCGAGTACACTGATTTTGTGCGTCAATCGAACATGAAACCGATTTACCCTCATTTATATTTGTGTTTCTGTTTTCTGACAAAAAAAAATGATTATTCACAAACAAAACCGTCTATAGATAGACGGTTTTGTTCACAAAAGTAAAAATGGCAGCACAGTGACAGATAAAATTATAGTATTGGTGTAAAATAGGGGTAACTCGGTCGAAAAAACCAGAGTAGATAAAATTGCACTGAGTGCAAAATATTGACAGCTGTCAGGCAATTTTTTTTGGTTCAAACGAACGGTTTTCGTGTAATTTTTATGTTCAAACGAAAACGACATTAGTTTTTATGTTCAAACGAAAACGACATTAGAATATATATCGGATCTATGTCTGCTGCCTGGTAAACTGATCACTCCTTAGAATTGCTATTTTCAAAAATTATGGACGCATTTTGAAATTCTCTCAATGTTTAAAATTCGATTAAACAAATAAAATTCTAAGGTCATTCAATGACAGGATAATTCGTACTTGACAAATTTAGAACGGGTCACACGACTAATAAATTAAAAACAATTTTATAAATTTATAAAATTAAAATTATTAGTAAAAATGTACACAATTGTAGTTCACCTATTTATATCGCATTCTAACCGCTCTCTACACATTCATCAGTCCTATCAGATTCCGTTTCTAAAACAATGCAAACATCATTTGAGACCCTTAATTGCATGATTCGATCTCTAAGCTGTCTAGTCAATTTTCTTTTTCTTGCATGCACTTGTCTTTCTGTTTTAAATACATTTCTAAATTATCAATTTGTTGTTTAAAATCTATAAACTCAACCGAATGGTGAAGCCATTTTTGACAAGAATAATGAGTAACGACTTATTCCTCGTGCCTTGTGACAAATTATTTCATTCGGTTTTGTTTTGATTTCTTCGGCAATCGAAGCGAAATTCAAGTTCTCCTCGATATAATCTAATTTTTGATTTAGATTGACGATTAGCGAAATTTTCTCGTGACCCAAAAGCGCATTTTGCAATAGTGTGGTAAGTTTGGAATCACGATACGGTATGAATGCGGATTTATTTTGTTGTCTCTCGTTTGCTATTGCCAAACATCGCCCCAGAGCCATCAGGGATTTATTTATATTGTTCGCCACTTTCATTCGTTTACCAATATTTTCCGTTTTCTTGCCGAGCTCGGATCCAGCGAGATCGCATAATTTGTATACAATGCGATCGAGACTATTGTTCATTAATATTTGTCGATACATGATTCATGCCATATTGCAGAACTTTAATTGTCTCTTCAAATGTGCGAACAAAAAATGGTGCGGCACCAAATACAAACGGTTGGCCATTATTTGATATCACCTTTAAATTTCTGTGGCTCTTATTAGTAGTTGAGTTTACCGAATTGATGATTGGAGTGCGAGCAAATCGTATACTTCCTCATTGTAAATTTCTACAAATGAGACCCAAATGAACATTTCTCAATTTTGGTATAAATTTAGCATCAAAATTGTTTTCGATTTTAAGATTTTCTAGCATTTGCATAAAGGACTGTGAATCGCCCATTGAATTTAAAAGCTGAAATGCAATTCTCTCTTCCTGATAAATTTGATCGTCTGGGATTACACGCGGTATACCATTTTGCAGTTTACATATTGGATGGCTGCTTATATTATTTCAATACTCGACCAATATTTGCGATAATGCTCGTGGTACGATTCCAGGGTTGAAAGAATTGCCTACAATAGAAATATTTCGCATACAAAATACAATGTATATAGAAATTTTAAAATAAACTTACCTAATAAGGTATGTTTTGCCAGACCCAGAAGTGCCATACATCATGATAGTGGCGCTATAATATATAATATATATATAAGATATAAGATGCTTAACGCACTTATTGTAGATATCCATTCCAATCCACTTATGTCGTTTTCGATTCACTCCAAAAAATCAAAAAGATTGATTTTTCTGCTGTCAAACTGTTCGATTCACCTAAAAAAAATCTCCGATCGAGCAAAATTTTTGCTCGGTCACAAATCTAGATTTTTTAACAGATTTACCCCTCTTTTACTAATACCAACAACTAGTACTGTCAAGTTGTTGTCATTTCGTGTTGTCATTTTCCTGTATACCAACAATAGTATTTTGCTGTCATTTTAAATAAAATAAATTTAAATTAAAAACTATTAATAAATTAAAAAGTATTCTTACTTTGTAAATTTTGTAACACAACCAGCCCCTCATTCATCGTCACACATCCACTGGAATCAATTAATACCCGGAAATTAATTAAATCTATTGACACGGCCATATTGATACTGAAATATTATGTGTTTTAATTTAAAATATGTGTAAATTATGTAAATTATTATTATTATGTGTTTTCAAAACGTAAACAAATATTGTAATATTTTTCAAACGTCAAAACACACACATACATATATAAAACATATATAAAATGGATTACAGATTTTTTTGTTCGATTCTCCTTCGAATCCAGATTGATTTTTGAAAGAGGGGTAAAAAGTGAATCGAAAACGACATTAAACATTCAACTGCATGTTCAATCGACTCACTGTTCCATATGATTTCACCATGTGCTCTTGGTCGTTCACGAAGTGGGACAGGTTCACGTCCTCGTATAAATGAACGCTTATCTTTGATCTCCATTATAATAATTAAATTCTCAAATGTCTTTACTCGTATGTCGATAAATTCTAATTTGAATTTTGACAGCGGTGTCGACGTCCCGACTCCCGATATTGTTTTTTAAATGTTAGCCCTTATGGTTGGTACGATTTTTAGAGAGCTGTACACTAGAACAGCATGTATATTGTATAATAGAAATATAGAATTACATTTCTTTCCGCTCTCATGGACAGATGTCTCTAATCAGAGATTAGGGAAAATATAAACGGAATAAAGAGATCCTTTCCAGAAGTAGTTTAAATAAGGCGTAAAGCTCACATTTTTAGTGACAAAAGGGAAAAATTCCGTCGAAAAGAAAATCATTAAACTGCTCGTATTTTTAATGCAGTCACGAGCACGACATTGTAGAAACAATATCAAAATGTTGTATGAATTTTAGATTAGTTTTGAAGAGACCTGATGAATTATTAAAAAGCAATAAAATAACGATTACAGAATATTAAAATTGAATAAGATGAGATAGTTTGAATAACATATAATATCTTGAAAATGTAATCTATAAAAAGATTTAAATAAAGATTATTTAATTTTGAATTCGCTTTAATTTAACTTTAAATATTAAACATGGAAAATAGGTATACTATAAATATAAATGGTTTTTAGGGTAAATTATAATTTTGACGCCATTAAGTTGGTGTATCTGCGCGCATGCAATTTTTCCTCCATGTTTAATCAAATCACACTTCATGCAATACATACGAGAAAAATATATCGAAAAAGTGAATGGTGTTATGTTAATTTCCTAGTGTTAGGTATATCTCGTATTTTTGTTTTAGTTGTTAATTATTTTTATGGATTTTGTATTGTGTTGTTCGAGTTCATAGTTAAATAGTGAATTAAAATATCTCAAAGTGTTTAAATAAAATTTTGGAGTATCTACAATAAAAAATGTCGAAATTTTATCGTGTCGAAATCAATAAAACAGAATGGGAATTACCGGATCGCTATCAAATGTTGTCCCCCATTGGATCGGGGGCATACGGACAAGTTTGGTAGGTAGACACATACATAGTTTTTATTTTGGATACGTCGTCCTTGTTTGCGCGCCACCCTGAAAGGCAATAATGTATACTGCGTCCAAATTTAGTGAGGTTAGATAATACATCACGAAATTCATAATCGGAAATTTTAGATCGAACGAATTCTTATCAGATATAAACGAGAAATTAATGTGCCTGAATGCTAATGTAAATAAAGCAAAAAAATTTATTAGCTAAAAGGTTATGAGAGTCAATTAGTTAAACATTATAATAATTATGTATGATAATGGGTGGTTGTTTTGGTCGTGACTTAACAGAAGGACTACATGCGAATTTTTGTTAAATGACATTCAGTTTACTTGATTGTACATTGTACAGTGCGTTAGTTAAGATTATATTTTATTATTACCTGCGATAGATGCACTGTCGACAAAAATACTAGAAAAATTAATAATAAATATAATAATTTGTGTTGGTAGTTGTATTTATAAAAACTAGTACCAAAGCAACAAATAAAAACTCAGCTCATGCTTGAAAACTAAACAAACTGAAGTATGAAAACAATTACCTACAACGTGTATGCATGTACTGCTTTAGTGCTTTAATAATAGTAAATTATACTAATAAATAACTATGTACATATATATAAAGGAAAATTCAACCAGGCCCTGTAATATTTTTTAGGTTCACGAGGGCATTAGTTAATTTTCAGCTGTCCCAATAGCTATTGCCAAAGTTAGGGTTTATCATTACAATTGTATGAAATATTGGGGTATGTACCTATCTTGTTTCATCTTTTAGTTTTAAATTAGAATTATTATACATAAATGTACATTCATTCTTTACCAAGATGCGAGAATGTTTGCCGTTAAAGTAAAGCAATAGCGTTTGGCCGCCCTCTTTGGCACAGTAAGTAGCGTCCTTGCTTTGTTATTCGAGGGGTTCGATTCTCGGTTTAGACCAAAATCACGGTTGGGTGTTTTTAATGTGTAAGTATGTGTGTTTGTCCGGAAATTGCACCGTGGGCCCGTTAGTGGCATTGAATGCTGGAGTAATCCGCAAACTTAAAGCTATAGCGTTGTAATCGGGCAGTTCTCCTAGGATGTAAGCATGATTTACCATCGATCAATGGTGAAAATGAACAATTTTGTGATGTGAAACTGGAGTGCAGAATTCATAGGTTGTACTATCTTTTCTTTCCAGTACAGATATTATTATAATAAAAACTGATTTTATTAATCTTAAAAATAGTACTCTTTATACCAATTTAACACATTTTTGGAATAATCGTAAAACCTTACATTTCATAAATAGTTTTATGTTTTTTCTCTAATACTTAAGTCTTAAGTGAGCACCATGTGTACTTTCTAAAATTATATTTAATTCACTCTTAAACACATAGACTGAGGCGGAAGGAAAATCGAATGCGAAGGACAAATTCCATGCGAAATTGTGTATGCTAAACAGAATTTTGTTTTAATCAAGCATATTTTAATTAATATAAAGCAACAAAATTATTGGGGAACCATGTAGTCTCAGATAGTTCCCTAATAATTTTCCCGTCGTTCCAATAATAAACTTCGTTACCTATAACAAACAATTCCTATTACTAAAATTTCATTCGATTTTATAAATCTATATTAAACGAGTGATTTATTGCATGTTTACATGCAACCGCAAAAAAAAGTCTGATTCACCCTGCCTCTAAAAAATTAGATTTAAAACGCGACTGTCTTGGATAAATATAATTCGTGTCATTTTTAGTTTGTGTTTGTAAACATTATTTTGTTGGATATACAAATATTAATATTAAAAATATACTAGTTTATTATTTACAGTAAACCAGAAATCGGTAGATGCATATTATACTATTTATATTTAAGATGCGAAAAAAAAAATCTCGAGCAGTATTGGAAAAGTTGTATATATGATCAACACAGGAAATTCTGTTTCGTGTTGAAAATGATATCGCAATAATTATGTTATCGGGTTTATCTCTATAGTGGTTATCATATATTATTGTATTCAGCACCCATTTTTAATTATAATTTTACTTTTATCAATAATGATAAAATTATACATATCTCTAAACCCGAATGTAAATAAAATAAACTGAATTCCACATATCTATTATATAGTACTCGTTGATTAAGGAAGCAAACACGTAATTAGCCATTCATTTATTGCTGTATGTAAGGTGTGTCTTGTGTGTTAGACTAGACGTCGAAAATTTACTGTAAATGTTATTAAATGATTTCATATTTGTTTTATGACCTTCTAACTTCATATCATAAACTTTACCAATCTTTACCATTGAAATTTGGTGGTTCATAAATAATTAGTTTATTAAAGAACGATATCAATTACTTCCCAATTAGATCCAAATTAGTTGTTTAATATTACTTATTAGCATAGCATACATTTGCGTATTATATGAATATCAGACTTTACTATTTAAAAATACACTTTGCTGAAATTCTAGAACAAATCACTGCTGAAATTCTAGAACAAATTGTTCACTACTTTCGGTGTTTATTAAATAGTTTTAGGTTTGGACATCACTTTTGAGCGTTAGACATTTATCTGCCACATTTCTATATTTGTAGAATTTAAAGTATTTGTGTCACTGGTTGTTTTTTGATGGATTTAAAATTTTGAATTAACAACCATTCAACGGCAAATGTTATAGACTAAGGGGCATTTAGTAAAATCAATAAGTATATAAACCAATCCTATATGAAAGTCAATGCAACAACAGTGACATATACTTTATATTCGTTAATTAATGACGTTACGAATTCTTTGTTGGCTGTATCAGCAGCTACAATTTATTACTACGTTACATAATCACATCATATTATAATTAAAATTGATTTAAGTTTAAATGAAGTCACAGACAGAAACAAGGTAAACTAATTTTAGAGGTTAGGTTCATTTGTGCTAGAGGATTAGTTATTGCGGCCGAGAGGGTAATGATTTCGTGGAATGACACAAGCAACACAGAAACTATTACATTTAACTATAATGATTTATTTCTAACCAATTCTAGTAAAAGAAAATTGACACAACTTAAATAATCGGGAACAATGCTATCAAGTACCAATAAACGATATATGTATGTAGCAGATATAAATTATGGTTCTAGATATATGTACATACATATAATTGAACTTAAAATATGTCTATTTATGTATGTACGTATATTTTAATTTCAATTATTTATTCAATCAATTTTTCCAATATTTATTACAACCCAATGTGGCGGACGGTATAATTCGCTGAACATAGATTTCAAAATTACTAAAATCTAAAATTGATTAAATTATAATTTAGCTTACTAATTCTATTCAAACTTGAATATCTTTTTTATTTGATTTGGGTAATAATTGAATTTGATTTGAATATTTGCTCAGTTTATATTCTTATTCAAATTTTGTACAATCGATCGAAAAGTGTAGAGCTACTTAAGAACTGCAACTAACAAATTATCCTGGAAATTATAATCGAATTTTATTAAATTTCAGCGAAAGATATTTTAATTTAATTTTAATATTGTTTGTTAGATTGCTAAAACATGACCTTTCCAATTTTAATTTTAATTTAAAAAAACTAATTTTTATCAAATTCAAATTAATTTTGATTATTTTAAATCATCTAAAATGCATAGACATAATATTTCTATTTTAATAATCAATTTGATTGAAAACCTACGTCCGGATTCAAATTCGTTTTAATATTTTAAACGTAAATCGTGGTAGATTATCTACTTCTTAATGTTATTTGCTCATTATTTTATTACACAAATGAAACTTTATGTATTTCATTTATACTTATATAGATAAGAAACTGGAAAAATAAAATTAGATGTCGAGTCTTAATCTTTTAAATATAAGCGCATCATTTTGCCAACGAGCTACCTTTAAAAATTATTCACCATATATCATGATTTCATTCGACTGCATTCTCTCATAACTGTTACAGAATAAGTGTATGATATAATATTCAAAAACACTATGCACGTGGACTTAAGTCTCTTAAAATATAACCTTCCGACTTTATTTCTGTCTTGTGACGTAAAAATCAAAAAATAAGAATTTTTTCTTTTCTTAAATACTTAACTAAAGATCCACCTCAAAGTGTTTTATTATTATTTGTAATTTTCTCAGCACAAAAGATAATAAAAAACCGAAACAAATAAAAAAAAACAAGAAAATGCGAGAAAATTTGTGTTTGTTCATCTAAAATTAAATTAACAATAAAATTAAAGAGAAATGAGATCTTGAACTTTTGTCTTTTTTTAATTGAGTTGTAATCGTTTTATGTGTGACCATAGAATTATTCATCGATCGGTATACAGTAGAAGTTCCGTATTGCAATTAGATTATTAGGAGCGATCATTGATCAAAGTTTGTAATTCATTTGGAGATTGTAAAGAAGATTATGGAATGTTATTCTTTACTGTAACGGCCATTCAATATGGCATTATAGCATTCATAGTATTTTGGTCCGTGGTCTGTGGAACCTACTTATATTTCTTTGGTGTTGTGAATGAATTTGGCAACAATTCGAATAGAAGACAATTTTGCCAAATAGAACTCACTTTCAGAAAATTTTTAAGTTTAGTTTAGTTAGATTCAAATCAAGAATTGAAAATTGTATAAGAGATTTAAAATTCGAACGTAATGTGTCGTGGATCCTATTGGTCATCTTTATTTTTATATTTAATCTGATTTTGAGCTATAACAATAAAACATTAAAATGCGAGCTTAGAATATTTTAAAATTTGCTTAGTTGATTAATGATTATATGTAAGACTATAAAAACTAAATTCAATTCAAATCAAACTCTATTTCAATATACATTTTTTAATGTGAATCAAACAGTATTTAAAATATGTAAACAAATTAAACTATTTTAATAGTTTTTCGACCATTTCTAGATGATATCTTATCTAAGAAATTCTAATTCTTATTCTAAGAAATCTAATCGTTAAATTATGTTTATGTTTTACTCTAATTACAGCTCAGCCGTTGACACAAAAAATAATATGAAAGTAGCAATAAAAAAATTAGCACGACCATTTCAAACGGCCGTACACGCAAAACGTACTTATCGTGAATTACGTTTACTTAAGCATATGCATCATGAAAATGTGATCGGATTGTTGGATGTTTTCCATCCTGGTGGCAATACATTGGAATCATTTCAGCAAGTTTATTTGGTAACACATTTAATGGGAGCTGATCTCAACAGTATTATTAGGACACAAAAATTGTCCGATGATCATGTGCAATTTTTAGTTTATCAAATTTTGCGCGGTCTAAAATATATTCATAGTGCCGGGATTATACATAGGGTTAGAATAGTGACGCCGTTGTGTGATACAAATTATTGATTTTTGCTTTAATGTTGCAGGATTTAAAACCATCAAATATCGCCGTCAACGAAGATTGTGAGCTGAGGATTTTAGATTTTGGATTAGCTCGTCCAACCGAAAGTGAAATGACTGGATATGTTGCTACAAGGTAAATTTTTGTTTCTGAATCATTTAGGAGTATAAAGTAAACATAAACAATTGATGTTTATTATTTTTCAGATGGTATCGTGCACCTGAAATTATGTTAAACTGGATGCATTATAATCAAACGGTGGACATTTGGTCAGTTGGATGTATAATGGCAGAACTATTAACTGGGCGTACATTATTTCCAGGAACTGATCGTATCCTTTTTCATAACAACAACATATCAAAATTATATGTTGTCGCTGATTTTTATGTTTTTAGTTGGCTTTTTATTTTGTTTATCGATTTTTTTTTATGTTTTGTTGGCTGGTGAATAAAAGGGGTAATGAAATAATTTATGTTGTCATGGGTGTTGACTGTATAGCCGCCATATGAAATACATATCATTCCAATCGATGTTGATTTGGGGGGATTTTTATGTTTTTTTTGTTATTTTCAAGATTTTTATCGTAATTTTCAAAAAAAATTAATTTCTTTTGGATTGTGTGTGGTTGTGGGTTATCATTTTATTGTTTTCGTGTTTCTGTTATATATAGCACATTGACCTGGCTGGGTCCTATATTTATTCGATATATTATGGGGGGAAAATACGTTTGCGTATCGAGTTACGGCTGTATCTCATATCTATATAAATGCATAATAATTTTAACAAAGAAGTATTTTGAAAGAAATTTACAATAATTAGTTAACATTTAACAAAATAAACAAAATTTTATTTTGCACAAATTAACTGCAAAAATTAAAATAAGAATCAATTTTGCATATACTGTACAAAACTGTATTCGCACTTTTGTTATTAAGAGCCTGTCCGAATTCATCCTTAATCGACTAAACTAAAACTATTCGTGAAGTTCTACTCAAATAATCATAGATGTCACTAAATTAAGAATGTCTAGCGTCCGAATTCATTATATTCTGGTTTCTAAATAATCTGTCAAATAAATTTTTTGAGAAATGAGTGATATTGAAAATAACGATGGTAACATTAATGAATAAAACATTTTTATAACATAACCTTACATTTTGTTTACATTTTTTAGAAACTAGGCTATTGCTGTGAATTCGTTCCGTATCCGTTTGTTACGGATGATTTATTCATAATAACAATTTATTATTATGATTATTTATTGTTTAAAAAAAAAATATTGAATATATTAAAACGCTACCGTTCAAAATGAAATCACAGTTTAGAATGATTTAGTCTAGTCGAATACTAGACTTTTGCGCGATATTACCGCCTCTCGCGGAAAAATGGTGGTAACTATTTAGTTTAGTCGATTAAGAATGAATTCGGACAGGCTCTAAAACTTACAAGTTTTGTTTTTTTCTGGATTACTAGGATGTTTGCCTTCAGTCAGAAGGAGAAATTATTTAATTTTGTGTAATTATGATTCGCAAGCAAACGGTTTTCTGTAATTATCAGAAATCTAAAAATTTTAAAATGAACAACATTTATTTATCACCATCATAAATTTCAACAACAAAAATCATGTTAAGATAAAAATAAAATCCATCATTGTCTGCGCATTGAAGCGAATAAATAAGGCAAATAATGGTTGTTCTTGCGTGCAACTGCTAGATAAATAAATAGGCAAATGTTATTGAATTGGATCCAGTTAGAATGGGAATAAATAATTTGGTGTCCAGTTTTCAAGTCTCGATTGGTGATTTACGAATAAGAAACATATGAAACAAACTGTTAGATCTGTTTGCTTATGTGGAAAAGTGATTTTTCAGCTTCTGTTATGGTGCCGCATGTCAATACTGATAAGTACATTGCAATACGATTGCAATCTATTTAGTATTTAGAATTATTGTACATCAGAATTTGGTCGAAACCTAATATCATCAATGTCAAACCGAGTAGCAGCAGTTTTACCAGCAAAAGGTGTTATTACTTAATATTAACTAATTACAACGAAAAGTATTTAGAAGTTGCTTCTTTTTTTTTTAAATGTTATCGGTTATTTTAGGTAAAATAAAGTCAATGTAAAACTAATTATTGTATTTTACCTTTAAAAATACTCCATTGTCCAAATGTTAACGACTAGTGATCACAACCAAATCAATTTTTAAAAAGATCATATGAGTACTCGTAATTAGTAATTGTTTTTAACGATTTTTAATTTTTATTCAAGGTAGGTAGGTAATGATTCAAATGTCCACAATTGTGGTAACTCATGAATTTGAACAAATCAATCGTAAATTAGTAATATCAATTATTTTCATTACGTGTATTTTTAGACTTTGTTTGTATTATTTTTATAAAAAAATTAAAACGTGAAAGTTTCTCGCAAAATGGCAATCCATAACCTATAGTCAAATTCTATGTAGGTAGAGATACTCTGGTGTTAAATACGACAGTCAAATCCAGTTAATTAATTTTAAAACAACAATGTTAGAATGGAGCTATCCGTAGGGAATGACATGTATTTTTGTTGTAAATTTCAATAAACTCCTAAATACATATTGCCAAACTAGAATTTAAACATTCTAGTTGGGTAATATTGATTTATTGTATCTCATGAGCGGGAGCTTTTAATAGAACTTCGTTTTCTTCGATCTCGAGTGCGTGTACCAATTTTAATATTAATCAAACCATTGTTAGATTTATCGGTTCAATGCTCAATTCCCGTATAATTGAGACTGAGGTAGATGGCTCATTAGTGTCTGTCAAAGTAGCCAAAGGCTCCCCGCAAGTAGGAGTACCCTCACCCTTGCTGTGGCTCATGATTATCGATTAATTATTTGTTAAATTGCAGCGTGCTGGGTTCATCTTGCAAAGTTACGCGGATTACCTCGTTTTAACAGTTTCTGGTAAATACCTGAGCGTCTTTTCTGATCTGCTGCAGAACGCCCTTAATATAGTGATAGTTTGGTGTCTTGAAATAAATTGCACGTCAATCCCTCGAAAACTGTTCTGACTGTGTTTTCCAGACGTAGAGACAGTGCTAATGTATCTGTTCCCACTCTATTTGGTAAAGCAATTACAAGGACGGAGCACATCAAACACCTAGGCGTTATTCTAGAGAGTCTCCTGGAAATTTCATCTTAATTATAAGTTACAAAAGGCCATAGCTTATCTTTTGGCAATTCCTGCGGTCTGCCTCCCAAAATGATGTTATTCATCTTTGCAGCTGCCCGGCCTTTGTCGAAGCCATATCCCCGTGTTCTCGTACGGATCTTTAAATGTAGATCAGTTATTATCCATCTCTTAGTTCAAACTTTTACAGTTTGCTGAGGCTGCAGTGCGCTTATGCGAGTTAGGATAGATCTCCCAAGTTTGCACCATGGGCCCATTGTGGCATTGAGTGCAGAACCTCTGTATGTTCCAACCGTTTTAATAAAAAAAATCTCGTTATGAGTATTCATTTCAATTTTGATTCAATTATAATTTTGGGATGATCTTCGAAAATAAAATTAAGTTATACATTTCATAAATTGATAGAAATATCAATTATGACCAGAGAATGAAAATTCCAATTCTCTTGTTGTCTGTTGCTAATTGATTCAAAAATATTTAGCAGATTGATGCGAAATTTTCAAGTTTAAGGTGAGTCTAATTTTGAATGGAAATTTCAAATTGGATTAATTTTAATAAGAAAATCGAGATTGAATGGAAAAATTCAAATTTGATTAGGAAACGAAATTTCGATAAAGGTTTCAAA
Organism: Tipula unca; assembly: GCA_951394425.1. Taxonomy (NCBI): domain Eukaryota; kingdom Metazoa; phylum Arthropoda; class Insecta; order Diptera; family Tipulidae; genus Tipula; species Tipula unca. The sequence goes on from OX596380.1 coordinate 222,173,200, forward strand.
TTTAAAATTTCTAGAATTTTGAATTTTTATAAATTTTATTTTGATAACTCATAAAATTTGTATTGATTCAAGAGCGAATATATTTCAATGGAACTTAAATTTATACAATTTGGTTGGTATTTTACTACTTTGCTCAACTTTTACATGCATGGTTTGAATGTTCTTGTCACAATGGTAAAATTGCATGGTTTAATGCTAAATACTAGCGGATACTGCAATGACCCACCCAGTTATGATGGTACAATTGCAGTAAGTTAGTAAAGGGATTCACGCGAATTCGAAATTTCAAACATCCCAAGTAGGTGTAAAGTAAAATTTTTGGTTAATTTTAGGTCCTAATTTCGAATTTAGAATTAATTTAAATCTATTTATAATGTAAAAATCTAATTACATATTGAAAAATGTTGAGATGTCATTTTCTGAAATGCGCTTTCTGTATTTGTTACATGCTAGTTTGCCGCAATCACACGCAACTCAAAAACAATTTTAGCATGTAGAGCCCGATTAATCATTTGTAATATCATGTCGGTGAAATAATTTTTATAAATTAAATAAAATCGAAGTATGCATGTAATAAAAACCTTAGTAAGCTAAAAATTTAGATATACATCAGCTAAACCTTATAATGGAGCTATTAGGAACTCCAACAGCTGATTTTATAAAGCGAATGTCTACAGATAATGTAAGTATATTTAAAAAAAAAAATGGATTTTGTTTATTAATTTATTAATTTGAATACCTCACATTTATTTTTAATTTGCTCGTCTTTTATTTTTGTTCATTTCACATTTGCACGCATGTAGTTATTTTAAATTAAAAAAAAAACTTATTAAAATTTGTATCAAAATTTCAAAATTTTTTCTTAATTATCGTAAAATTAAAACAAAAATAATTTCGAATAGATATTGATCATTTAACCAGAATTCTTATTTTTTGTGGTACTCCTGATAATGAACTAATGCAAAAAATAACAAGTGAAGAGGTAATACTAGTAATAATAATAAAAATTTACAATTAATTACATTTATATTACACATCCTAATCAATAATATTGGGTTTAAGACGATGACTAGGTTGTGTCTGTATTTTTTAGTACGGTTTTTATGGGTCTTTTCGTTTCAAGATGTGCGTGGGATTTTTAATTGTGTTTTAAGGAAATAATAAAATATGTATTAGATTACACACACACTATATTTAATTGATAAAATGTTTCTAACGTCATTTTAAGATATATTGTATTTCATTTTAAGTTTTTATTTCCGTCAACTGGCAATAAAAACACGAGTTTTATATGTTCATAGTCTTGATTGAATACGATATAGGATGAAACGTAACATAATCGAAGCAGAACTACTTTTTTCTCAGTTATTTTTGTTTCAGAATATTACGTTAAAATATAAACTCGATTATTATCGAATAAGAGATACAATTTAAAGAAACTTTTCAAGTCGAAATCAATCGAAACTAATCGAAAAAATTTGTCGATCGATTCCATTGAATGTGTGTTGTAATTCGATTTGATGTGTCAATTTGATGCCAATTTGTATATAATTAATATTGTTATCGTTAGAAAGCATTTTGTTTTGTTTGACGATTTCAATTTTAGTCATAATATGCCGATATATTATGTAAAAAAAAAAAATTTTTTTAAAACTAATCGATTTACATAATACGACTATTCAATCTATTGAAAATATCATTCGAATCGATTTAATTAGACTAGTTTGATTTTGCATCTTCTAAATACTTATAACAAGGCAATAGCCTAAGCATAAGTTATCCTTAGTATCTCACAATTTATTCAACTTTCTGAAATGCAGACATAATCCTCTAATATTTAATTAATTTTAATTCTGAATCGCTGTTAATAATACAAATTTTAAAACATACGGATCTCCTGTAAATAATCGTATACATTTTATATCATTTCAGGCACGTAAATATATTGAATCAATACCACCGCAAAAGAAACGTGATTTTAAAGAAGTGTTTCGTGGCGCAAATCCCATGGCAATTGATTTACTAGAGAGAATGCTCGAATTAGATGCTGACACAAGGATAACCGCAGAGCAGGCTCTTGCTCATTCGTATCTGGAAAAATATGCTGATCCAAATGATGAACCAATTTCGGCCGTTTACGACCAAAGTTTTGAAACGAATGACTTTTCATTGGAAGTATGGAAAGGTAAGTTGAAAGTGTTTTACACTTTTGTGGTTCATCCTAAGTGAAAATGATCGAAACCTACAAATTTTTGGTCAGTCCATTAATGGAACCTAACTTGTTAATTCTACGCAGTTCAAAATGAGGAAGCAGTTTATGAGAAGTACAGAGTTATTCAATAAGAAGTATATAATGTTTTTAATTTATTGTCTCGTTATGGCAACACGTTTCAATTATTTTGTTTATGAACAGTAGGCTATGACAATTTTAGTCAAGATGCAATTTACAATGAAACATCGTGTTTTTATTGTGAAAAGTTATTTATTAAATACTTATTCTATAAAAATAACGTTTCATAACATTCGTAATTATTTCGGTTAATGAACTTTTCCTGGCCCGAATTGTGTGATGCTGATTTGAACAACATGTGGTTTCAACAAGATCCAAATTCAAAGACAAATTTGTTTCGTGTTATAGTCGTGTTTTTTATTCAAAAAATTTCGAGTTCAAATATAGTTCTGGAAAAGAATTTTCTCGTTTTTTCAGTAACATCCAAATGAATTTAATTTTTTATCAATAAATTTGATACATTTATTGTTAAACTACATATATTAATTCAATATTATCAACATAAAATTAAATTTAACTTTATTTTTCAATGTTCTCGATAAAACAATGTGTTTTTCAAGTTCTCGATAAAATCATAGTACACAAACTCACAGAAAAATTGAAATTTTAAAAGGAAATATTTTAAACAAATATTTTTCATTGTATTTAGCTTAATACCTGTATTATTTGAGAATAAACGGCAAAAAATATTGTTAGAAGTTGAAATTTATTCAAATAAATAGAACTTAAATAAAATATATTGGTTAAATTAAATAAAATTTCCCTATATGTTCTATATAGGGACTTGAAGTTCTAATTAATGTGAAAAACAAATTATACGTTTATAATTCGCAAACGATTCACATACTTAAATACAATTATCTAATACTACAACACTAATACTTGCTGAATTTGTACGAATCCTTGCTGCATAATTCCAATGTTCGTGGACTTTGTACAGATTTGCCTACGACGTCGAAGGATATTTCTTAATTACTGTTTGCTTGCCAAATAAACTCATTTAAAAATGGTTTTTGTTGCATTTTCAAAGTAAAGAGGTTCCTAAAAAGTTCATATTTGAACATATCTCATAACAAAAATTTTTATACAGTTTAGTTATTAGGATATGAACTAATCTGTAGACCGATTTAGATGAAAAGGAAGACATCGTAATCAAGCAAATTGTTATTCTTATGATTATTAGACACGCACCTGTATCATCTCTTGTTATTGTGTTCGAACGATAGTTTGAGCAAGAACAATTTGGTTTCAAACGCCCTCCTATATGTCCTCACGAACTGTATCTAAATTTTCACTACTCACGAAATGTATCTACTTTATTTTTTCAGAACGTGTATTCGAGGAAGTTATAAATTTTATTCCTCCACCGCCAAATCCACCAGTTGAGGGCCAGTCTTAGCCAATATCAGTAGTACTATAATAGTAGATCAGTAAACAATAATTAAACAAAACTTAAATTTTTTTCTTTCTTTATTTTTATTTGTTAATTAATTATTGTTAAGATACACAAGAAAATTTAATATAAAATACAAAACAAATTTTCATTAATTTCCACACATGTAACTGTTTTGCGCTTAAGATAAACATAAACGAAAACCCCTTATAAAAATTGTAAATATTAAACTTTAAATAATTAGTTTTTTATATATCTATATATAATTTTATTAATTTAATTTGTAAACTAAATTTTTTTTCGGCTTTAAATAATACCGTAACAAAAAATAAAAACTTGGAAAATGGGACTAAAAACAATTAAGAAAAATAATAAAATTTAATTGATTACGAAGCTATGAAAATTAAGTATGTTTTTTTTTCTTTGGCAGGTATGTATTTTTATAATTTTTGCTACTCTTCTATTATTAATTATTTGGCTGATTTATTGGAATTAGTAAAAAATATTATTATTTATAAATAAAATTGTTAGTGCCTTTTGCTGCTGAACCAGTTCAAAGTAGACAAATAAATGTTTTTCAAAAATTCAACACCAAAAACTTATCTCCGTCCAAATAGAATTTGGCCTGCATACCCTGCCGACAAATAAAAATAAAAATTGTATTTTGTATGCACTACGGGTTAATTAATTTTCCACCTAATTTTTAATTACTCGTCTGTTTTCATTTATAAAAGAATTATATCAAAACCAATATCTAGCCTTTAAATAAATGTGTAATCGCAGAACAATAAACAGCTTATATGTATAACTTAAAAGTAATTAAATAAATATTAAGGATGTAGATTTTGGTAGCACTTAGTTTTGCTAAGAACTATAATATATAGAAAAATATGAAAAAAAAAATTAAATTAAAAATATTTGTATGGCAATAAATTCTGGAATTTTGAAAATTTCAAATAACAAACTATTTTAGTTTAATCAGATTTTATTTTATTAATTAAAATTGGTACTAATAAATATTTTAATATTTTTTTAAAAGGAGGTTACAGTCAGAATTTTGTTGATACGTTTTAATAAAAATTTTAAAATTAAATTAGAAGATAAGATTCAATTGGTTTTTAATTAAAATGAGCCATAAAAATGTCAGGTGAGTATTCATTTAAAATTCACTCATTTTAGTAAGAATATGATGACCTCATAAAATATTACTTTATTAGCTGTGATATACACCTTGGGTGTGCATAGACCATTCGCCGAACTGAGGCCCTCTAATTGAAATCGGTGAGAGTTTTCCTATCGGACAAAAAATTAAAAAATGTGATTTAACAATATCGAAAGTTCAAATCAAATTTTAATAACAAAACTATGTTAATCAATTATCTGAGTATTCAGTATTCCATTAATATTGTTTTTGTATATTATTTAAAAATTAAATTAATTGGTTAATGCGAAATAACCACTAACAATTAAATACAATAACACACAAATCTTAGAAAATTGAGAGACGAGATACCTGCGAAATTTTATTTTTTATTTTTTTTGAAATCTCATAATAATAAAATAAAATATAACATAAAATCAATCATAAACATAGAACAGATTTTTATTCTAGTATTTTAAAATACAAAAAAAAATCTACGGGTCTAACTATATATATACATATAATCATAAAACATATCTAACAACATAATTATTTTTTTTCTTAAGAATTTAGTATTGTTGTTGCTGTATTTAATAAAGTTTATAAAAATTCTATACAAAAACTTGAAAAATCCAAAATTTATATACAACTCTATATTCATATTATGTATAACTTTTTGGCTTAAGAATTTTGTTTGTTTTGTGGAGGGGGTAATAATGCAATAAATCACCCTGGCAAATGTCAATGTCAAAATAAGAACCAGGAATTAACAATATGTACAATGAAGATATAACAATACGATATGCATTCAACATGTAAATAATATACACATAAACAGATCACTACGAGGATATAGAAAAATTCGTGGAAATTTTTAAGTTAAATTCTGTGAATTTTTAGGTTCTACTACATATTTACATTTTAGAATTTTCTTTATAGTTAGGTGTGTGCGTAAGATGGAATGTGTCAATCAAAATTATTAAATTTTTAAGAAATCTGAATATTATGGGTTTTGGTTTCATTCACAATTTTGTTGAAGGGACGAAGATCAACTCTGTATGCATAACGGTCGGAGATCGGAATTTATTGTCACTTCGAATTCGTTTGTTTATTTTGTCGAAAAGTTATAAAACTTATCGAAAATATAAGAGATTGTAAAAGACAAATTTATATTACAAAATATTACGTGAATAAAATTTGCACCTGGTTGGTTTAAGATTTCTAAACCAAAATCATGTAGTGAACTCGAATCGATCCTCTACTAAAAACCAGAAACGGGAAAACACAAATACCTAGACATTAAATAGTAAATCAATTCGTTTTAATATTTTGTGACTACTCAGAGTCAGTCGTACACATAAATTGGATTTCTGGCATTTATAACTCACACGTCACTTTGAATATGCATCTCAAATCTATTATTTATATGACATCGCTTTGTGTATGTGATACACTACCCAATTTCATCACCAGTCAACATCTATATGTAGGATGCACAAAAGTTTATTGTGTTGTATTTTGTACATAACGATGTGTATAGCGCTGTGTTTAATTCATTCCTCAACTCAATTCAATTATAAAAAAAAACTTTTCTTTTAATATTTCTTGACTTTTTTTTATATACATACATAAGAACTTTAAAATTAAGTAAGAAAAATAGACCACACACGAAGTCTCTTCTCTTATATTCAAAAAAAATATATATATCTTATAATTTTTTTCTTTTGTGTGTTTATATTGTAATTTATTTCTTTTACTTTAGGTTTTTCGTTAAAATTAACAAAAAAAAATCAAGTCAGTCAGCAGAATATATGTTTGTAATTCGTATACATATTACATATTATATATTCTGCTTTTGTGACAGACAGACAGATTTAAATGACTGAAATACGATTGACATCGATATGTTATACGTGCACACACACACACACACACATATTTTTCTGCTGGAAATTCGCAAAGATGTGGGATCGGATCGTTGATTTGGAAAAGGGGTCTAGCGCATTTGTTGATTTTGCAATGAAATTAATAACAAGCTTTGTAACAAAAGGGTGAAAGAAAGCTAAAAAGTAGTTACTGCTAAAAGAGTGCAGGCTATTGGCTTCTTCAATGATCTAGAAGCCCGTTAAATTTGTTAGATCGCAAATTTGCCAAGCTTAAATTTCAATATTACATAAATATACAAATGGTGGATGAGGATATCTATATTTATTCTCATAATCACAATATGGACATTTAGTCATAAAATGAATGTTGGTGTCTTCGGTAGAGTAGGTCAAAATAAAAATAATAAAGGTCAAAGATAGAATGTTAGTGATTTGAAAGAAATTTACAGAAATATCAAAGAAGGGAACAAATAAAATAACGTACAGTTCATATATAGATAATAAAGGGTTTGTTTCTTAGATGATATGTAATAAGTCGAACGGCTTTGATAGCCCTATCTCGTTGACACGTGTGAGTGAGTCGTTTACCTTAACGGAACTCAAGTAGCGTTACAAACGTAATCTAGTTTTTATAAAAATGTGAAATTGTTTATTAGTAGCAGAAATGCAGGAGCGGTTTAGATAAGCTAAGGCACAAACCTGTGCATACTATAAAAATATTCCTAATCGGATACCTATTATAGTTAAAACATAAATATAACAGAAATGGTGTTGTAAATATCAAATATGTCAGAATATTAGATACAAGGTAATGTTTTAATGTTTTATTATTATACAACAACAATAAACATGTCCAACATTATAATAGTGTTAATTAAAGAGGTGTCAAGCTTGAAATGACTTTATGGGGGCGTGCGATAAAAACCGACGAGGAATTTACGTTATTCATAATATTATAAATTATCAATAAGCTAATGTAACAATTTAGAAAGACGCCCAATCCACACTGAATTGTTGGAGGTTGGATAAAGTGGCGTGAGTGCAGTGTGATAATGAAATATACAAATCTCCGGTTTAACAGCAGTATGGTCAGTTATTTTCAAGAAAATATTATTCTGTTGTTTTGTTTATTCAAAAATTAAAACCTTAAAGCTTTTTCAAAAAAATAAGGAAATTGATGATATTATCAAGATGATTATTATCAAGCTTATTGAAATTAGATCGGCCAATACCTAATCTGTCAGTAATCTGCCTTGGCTAATTTGTATTGCAAAATTTAATCGTATACCATAAATGTACTAAAAACATCCTCACTCAAGTTTGTATTTTGTACATAAGATTATTTTCCTAATTTGTTTTATTTATTATTTTGTTTGTTATTTTCTGCGCTTATGTTTCGCTTCAATAAAGTCCAATCAAATTGCAATTAACATCACCATCAGAATTGAGTATTTTTTTATTATTAATTGAAAAGCTGTTTTATTAAATCATAAAGCGAAATGTTAGAATATTTATTTTATGAGTATCGAGTTGGGTATTTTTTTTATTTTTGATTCGATACGAGGGAATGTTTGCTTACGAATATGGACGATTTTTAACATGTTCAACCACACGGAAAAGTTGGAACCGACTCAAACGTTAAATAGTATTATGGGGTTTGGAAAATGTTCAAGTTTTGATGAAGCTTACATTTGTAATTTGGATTACTAATTTTGATCGATTTAATTTATTGGATTTTAATGTTTCAAAATGGGTTAAACAATCGCGTTTACCTTAAATTTTAGTCTATGGAACCCTTCTCCAAATTAGTTATAAAATTTGGTTGGAAAATGTTGAACGCATGTTTGAAAATAGGCTTGATTTGATCATTGATCGAGTGAAATTTTTTATCGCGAAAATGGTGAATTGTTATTTAACCTTGATATTTTCCCAAGATTATCAGATAATGAATTACGTTATCGTTAACTATAAATGTATATTAATGAGTCAGAATGAAAAAAGAAGTTATTAGAAAGTTCTAAAGTGGAAAGAAGACGAATTCACGAAACTAAACTAGTGTCTTGTTTCCCAAATTTCTCACGCGCGGAAGTCTTTGAACAAAACAATGATAAATGCATTGAAGAACATCAGACTCGCCGCTTTATTTATCATCCTTTAACCTTACCAAAAATGTACATCAAACGCAAGTTCGTTTGTTTCTTTAGAAAAGATATTCTTGCGATTGTCTCTTTCACTATAATTTATATTCTTTTCATAGAATCTCTAAAGCCTTGATGCCATCAACAATTTTAGCAGTTTATTGTATCCAACTGCGGTAAACAGCAACATATATAGTCAACCCTTGATTTACTTAAAGATCGGTAGAATCGAAAAATTTAAATATTAGAGCTTTGGAGTATTTAAAATATCTAAATGTGTAATTTTAATTTAAATGAAAGTTTAAAACAATTGTATGTAATTTTCAAATGCTGTTCTGTTCTAAGTAAACTTCTAATCATCCAGTTGGTAAACAAAACTAATGCCGCTTTAATTGCCACAGTTAATACATAATCATTTGGCGTCCACTCTTAATTCCAGAGTGTATAATTTCACCATGAAAGCAATTCAACATTTTGTTCGGTAATCCAGCTTTAAATTATTCGGGCTGTGTGTCATAATACCATCTTAGTGGTCCAAGTAGCTCCTAAATCAATGGACATACTAATATGAATTTTACACCACAACACATGTTTTTTTGGCAGATTACGTTGTATTACTTATTTTATTATTTTTGTTGCATTTAACGATGGATTTTTGTTAATTTTAAGTCGCTTTAAATTATGGACATTTTTAGTTAATCGAGGTACGGAACAGCAGATTTACTAGCTGTAACACTAGTTTTTGCGAATTTTTTTTATTTTTTGACGCGAAATCAGTAGAATTCAAGCAAACCGAACAATTTTACGCGTGCGGTAACCAAATAATTTTGTTCGTGTCAAGACAGGACGCGTTCTTTGTAGCTTTTAAAATACTCGTATTGTTTCTTTAAATAATTAATGGAAACTGTTTGGCTACGACTTAATTTTTGTGCTATATAACGACACGATTTTAGAATGATAGCCTGCCGTTGTGGATCAGTTAAAATTTGGTATTTTCCCATTTTTATAACTTTTCTTACCACTAACTATATACTAGTATTTCTTAAAATAAAACCTTTTACAAATCACGACATACCCGGGTATATCTATAATTTTGCCGTACACACCCACCTTCTGCTAAAATTTTCAATTTTCTTTATTCAAGTGGCAAGTATAAAAGATAAGGGTGTATAGCAGTACGGTGTTGGTCAAGTAAGCAGAGTCATTGACTTTGGTTTCGTGGACCTATGCTCCAGTCTCGCTTAGGAGGAACCTATTTTAATTTTATTTTTATTTTAAATTGGTTCAACTGAATTTCCACTTAAATTGTATGATGTTTTAACATGCGAGAAAAAACAAAGAGAAACAGATTTGTGTCTAGGACACGTATAACACTCTGTATATCTTTATATAAAGTATAACACTTTGTATTGGAGCTTAGCTTCGTTGAGTAGGCGATAATACTGTTAACATAATAAAATTTAAATGTTCGTACTTTTCGTATCCAATACATTTTGTGTTGGGAGCTTCATCAAATTCTACCCACCAATAACTATTAAAAAAATTAAATTTTTGCCTTAACCAAGACTTGAACTCATTTTCCACGAAATGAAAGCGAATGACTCAAATTTGTTACTGTTATACGCATATTTTATAGTTGCCATTGGAATAAAGAAAATTGGAAATTTTAACAGAAGCTCATTTGATCCAATTTGAAAGAAGAAATTAAATTAAAAAGTTTTGCTCCTCCTAATAGACTTGAGCTCAAAGTCAATGTCTGCTGGTTTCATGACCGTGGTGGTGCAATTTTTCTCGTGCTATACTCCCATCTTTTCTACTTGCCATGTGTTCAGAGAAAAGTGAAAATTTTACAGACGCTGTACGCATATGTACAAATTAGACACTAACCGGCTTCTCTTTATTTCTTCTCGCCTGTTAACATCACACAATTAAAATTTGGGTAATTTTTGAGTGATGTGGTTATTCGTCAGCAGATCGAGTTGCGCTCGTCGGTTAGATCGACAAATTTAATTTTGATTTTTAGTTAACCATGCGTTTAAGAATATTGTGATGAAATCAATTACATCTTTTACTTACAATTATGTACCATTTATAAAACCGTGGAACTTTACATGTTTTTTTTTCTGTGTGCTAATTTTGAAAACGAATTTATAAACATAAACATAGCGGGGTATGAACGAGTTGAGTATAACATGCAATAATATATATTGGGTCCCCTAAATGATCTAAAGAAAAGTATTTGTTTTTAAATTATTATTTTCTGTTTATAGGCATCTACTGAACAGTTCAACCCGAAGGGTTCTCTCTGTTAGTTCATTGGTTGAAATTTGAAATATGTATGTACATACCCCAGTGTGTTGTGTTGACAAGTTGACACAAGTGTTAAATTTGGATATTCTTTGCAAGCAGAGTGGGGAGAACAATCTGTTAACCTATTGCGAAACATAAGAATACAAATTATATCGCGATGTTAACCCAAACTGTCATTTAATCTAAACACTTGACATAAATATCGGGAAATAAGAAGCATAACGCATAATTAGTTAGCCCATACATCTACTACATAAGTCGTGTTTTTTAATTCAAACATTTTCTTATTGGAATGAAGTTCTGGATAAGAATTTTCTCATTTTTTCAGTAAAATCCAAATGAATTTCATTTTTTATCAATAAATAATTAAGATACATTTAATGTTAAACTACACATTTTAATTCACTATTATCGAAATAAAATCAAATTTTATTTTATTTTTCAATGTTCTGGATAAAACATTGGTTTTTTCAAGTTCTCGATAAATTCATAGTACACGAAAAAAAAAGGAAATTTTAAAAGGAAATATTTTAAACAAATATATTTCATTGTTTTATGCTTGATACCTGTATTATTTCACAATAGACGTCAAAAAATATTGTTAAAAGTTGAAATTTATTCAAATAAATAGAACTTAAATTAAATATATTGGTTAAACTAAATAAAATTTCCCAGTATTATTCCCGATGTTCTTATAGAACTTGAAGTTCTGTTAATAAAAAAACGCACCTATAGTAAGCATACCTAATTCGCACATTTTAGTTTCACAGTACAGCCACAAATAGAAAAAATAATAAATCTGGGGCCCTATACTATGTCTTTCGACTACACTTTTCGACGACGGTCGTTTTCCTAAAGTAGGCAAAGGAAAGAAAAGGAAATCACTATTATAAATTTACTATTGTTTATCTTTTTCTTTCTTTGCCTACTATAAGGAAACGACCGACGTCGAAAATCGTAGTCGAAAGTCATAGTAGGGCCCCAGGTTTTCTCAGCACAATTTCTCAATTTAGTGTTTTCACAGAACGGGAATTGACCGCTCGAATCTGCCTATAAAATTACATTTTTCTTTATAAAATATTTTTAATTCATTTGTATATGATTTTTCAAAACGGCTCCGCATCTCCAATTGTAACTTTCGCGGTGTCCCGCTGGTCCACTCCGCCACTGATTTCCAAAAAATGTTATTATTTCTATTTATAAAGAGTTTTCCAATAAGAGGTTTCATTTTGATATTTAAAAATAAACGAGTAATTTTTTAAGAGAAATCAATGAATGTTTATTTCATTGTAAAGAGGAAGGTATGCCATTAACATTTGAAAACGATATCAGCCAAATGGCCGCCACGGCTAATCTTGCAGCACCATATCCTTTTTAGGAAATTTTCCATGACCAATTCGCACATTTGCGGCTGTATGTCCTCAATAACCTCACGAATTCCATCTTTAAGGTCTTGAATCGATTATGGAGCATTGGCATAGAACTTATCTTTCACATGGCCCCAAAGAAAAAAGTCTAAAGGTGTTAAATCACAAGATCTCGGTGGCCAATTGTGATCACCTCTTCGAGAAATAAAACGGTCAGGAAACTTTTCTTGCAAAATTGCGATTGTTTCGTTGCTTGTGTGGCACGTAGTGCCGTCTTGCTGAAAATGAACGTCGACCACATCAATATCTTCCAATTCCGGCCATAAAAAATGTCTAATTCCAAAGATCGACGAGGAATCGACAAACCTGGATTTCTTCATCACTACGGGCTGCACCAACAATATTCTCAGTTGTTCTTAAGCGACGCACACGGTTTCGATTCTTCACATCACTAACTTATTTCAACAGCTCTAACTTTTTCACCAGTTTCACAATTGCCGGCCGAGAAGGTGCTTCACGACGACCAAAATTGCTTTTGTTTTGCGAACTGTGACTGCAAAATTTCACCATTTTTGTAGTGAATTTTAACAATTTCAGAGCGTTGTTGAAGCGTGTAACGTACCAATTTTAGTAATGGTGTAGTTTTTACTTGTCAAATGTCAAAAGATGACAGCTTCAAAATTGACAGCTGCCCTAATAGCAGGCTATTCAAAATGAAACCTCTTATTGGAAAACCCTATACTAAGCGACCAGTTTTAATTTTTTTGCTTATATTATGGATATTCCTGAATGCAGAATATATAGGGACTAAATATCAAGCCTATATGTATACGATTTAACAAATATGAAAAATGCCCATAAATCGTAATGTAGCTTTAAAAGTCAAAAGATTATTTGATAAGATATTGAGTTACTGATTGAAATTTTAGCCCTCCCGCCAACGATTTTTTTTAAAAATATTTTAATTTGTAAGACTGCCCTAGGGCATACATACATGCATATATATGTATATGAACTTGACTGCGGATTTAGATTTTTTGTTCACTGTGTACAAAAACCTTTTACTTTATAAATTACCGGCCACCTTGCACTATCAAATGTTAAATGTTCGCCTACATAATATGTGTATACAAATATGGACTTTCTAATTTTTATTGAATTGATTGGTGTCGTGATTGATTAATGACTATATATGTACATATAAAAGTTTTATGCGCGCGGCATTAACAAAATTGCATTTTCCATAATGTGTGTAAATAAATAACTTACGACACGTCTTAATGTGCGGCCGCCGCATTTAATATATGGTCAACAATCAGGTAGGTTAATTTGATTTTATTAACAATTTTTATTTTGCTGTTAAATTCCAAATATATATTCCATATAGATACACGTTCGTTGTATACGTATATTGTGAAGAACACACAGAACTAAAAAAAAACTATTAAGTTTTTATTATTTCCTTTCAATAATTTAAATTTTAATTTTATTTTATTTGTATTAATAAATTTATTTAACTGTTTTTTAAGAAATAAAAAACAAAATAACAAAAAGATTGCTAATTATTTTAGACCTCAAAACCGTAACGATTGTTCTTGCCCGAACAATAAATATTTTATATTGTATAGAGATGGCCCATCATCATCATCATCGTAATTTAATGCGGAAACCCCCATACGGCGTGGATGGTAACATTTTAGTTTCGTATATATACACTAGCACATATAATAGACATCCTGGGTTCGATAAACATCTCTCATGCATTGCAAATTTTCGGGTTTTGGTATATGGTGGTCGTATAATTAATTATTTGTTTGTTTCGAATCATGAAGCAGAAAAAATATTTTTGGTAAAATGTGTGCGCAATGAACGATGATATCAAATGAGTTTTTGTTATTTCCGAAATTAACCAAGACAAAATTGTTTTATAAGGTATCGTATCGTAAGTGAGATATGAAGAAATGATGATCATGCGGTTATAAAACAGTGAGATATTTCGTAGCCGCAATATTATGATCAAGCTCATCGTGATTTTGTACTTTCATTTATGTGGTAATCTCGTTAATATTTAACTTTAGTTTAATAGTTTAATTAGCATCTGATTTGACGTTTATTGCGATACGGGCGGTGATAGTTTTATAATCTCTTTCGATGCATCTGCTTTGAAAATAAGTTAGAAAATCCATCCCTAGAAATTTAGAATTACATTATATTCGGAATGTTCACAAAATTAGTTTTATCTGTTATACATTTTTTTTGAAGTTCTGACATTATTTCAAAACAATGTAAGTAAAAATTAAAACTAAACCAGTCAAATTAATTTACTTGAATTTTGTCCAAAATCTGTCCTAAAATAAAAGATATTTAGGATTTTTTTAGGACAAAATTCACAGTTCTATATAGACGGTTGAAGTTTGTCCTAAATACTACATGAGTTAATGAGAATATCATGTTTTATAAATCTTATAATTGAACCGATTAAGCGACTTTTTCCTGCCAAACTATTTCTTTTGGCATAGGTCTGCTAAATAAAAAAATTTCCAAATTTTCTTGGGAAAACTAACACCATAATCACGTATATACCAAGATATCATCAAGACAACCAAGTTTGATATGATCTCATATGTTTCGATTAATATATGACGATTAATCCTAATCACCCACATGTGTACGATGTGTGAGGTCATATTAAACATGGTTGTCCTAAACGTTCAAATCCCAAAATGAAACCATACGTTATATCGAGACATTCTGATTTGCACAATAATGCATATATGAGGAAATTGTTTTAGTTTTTAGGTTTTTAGATTTTTAGGACAGATTTAGGACAAATTTCACATACGTCTCAATTTAGTATTTGTCACAAGGCTTAACAGCTTAACCGAATCCCTATTTTATAAATTAATATAACTGTGAACTGGCGCAACATTCCATTGCAACATGTCAAAATATCGTAGGTTAATTGCCGAGGTTGATAAAAAATATTGCCAAGTAAATATTTATTCTTTTTTAGACTTTCGTTCAAGTCGGACGTAAAAATACGTTGTTCTCTGCAAAATATTAAATATTATTTTAGTTTAACCTACTTGTAATTTCAATTTAGTCATCAATTTAAATGTTTATTTCAAATTTGTCATCAACAATAAGAAGTGTGCCACTAAAATTGTAAAATAACAAAGCATATATAAACTAAAATGAGTTTGTGTAGTGTTTGTAGTTTTGTGATTGGCACAATTGATAAAAAAAGAGAACTACGCAATTCAAATGAACAACAAATGATCAAATAAATAAACCACCCCGGCTCATATTTTTAATTTAACTAAAAACAATTTTGACAAAGTCGAATCTCGACTCATTAACTTAGAAAAAACTATCGAAGGTTTGGTTAATTCAGTTAAATCATTAATAAATAGTTCTATCACTCTTGAGCAATTAAGCGAAATAACCTGTTTGCCACAATACATCAATCCTCTTCCATTTCCAATGAAACACAATCGGATTCAATAATATTAACATCACAACCCTCAACCTACAATGACATATTCATTAACTATCAAAAAGGTGAAACTTTGTACCCAAGACAGAAATTTCTACTAAAGAAAATGGGCAATACGTTCTCTCCAGCCAAACGATCACAAATTATACTCCATATTAAGGAACTACATTGGGTTTTTCCAGTTAAATTCCAGTTTCT
Organism: Tipula unca; assembly: GCA_951394425.1. Classification (NCBI taxonomy): domain Eukaryota; kingdom Metazoa; phylum Arthropoda; class Insecta; order Diptera; family Tipulidae; genus Tipula; species Tipula unca. The sequence continues at coordinate 222,189,419 of OX596380.1, forward strand.
TAAAAGTGAAATTTTAGATTCAAATTGGTTTTTTTATAGAAAAGACCTCGATTATAATGCAACTAAAACTTCAACCGGTGGGGGTGTTTTAACTGCGGTTCATACTTCTATTTGTAGTGAAGCAGTTGATGATCATACCACCTCTTCAACCGAAATTGTTTTTGCTAAGCTCAGTTTCTTTTCCAAAGTAATTTTTCTTTGTTTTCTATATATTCCCCCGTCAACTGTTGATGATGCATATCATACTATTTTTAATGCAGTTCTGCAGGTTTCTAAAATGCAGAACGAAAAGGAGAATATTTTAATATTCGGAGATTTCAATCAAATTTTCATTTTATGGAAATAATACGAGTATGTATGAAATAATTAATATTAAAAACAATAACAATAAATTTTTAGACTTATCTTTTACCAATATTATTAATATATTTACCAATAATATTTTCAATTTATCACTCAATTCAGGTAAATTTCCACCAAATTGGAAATATTCATTTTTATAACCAATTTTTAAAAGTGGAAATAGAAATAATATACAAAACTATAGAGGTATCGCAATGTTGTCAGCTATTCCAAAATTACTAGAAAAAATAGTTTGCAATAAACTTTCTGACATTATATCTCCTTCTCTTAATAATGAACAACGTGGATTTCTTAAAAATAGGTCCACAATAACTAATTTGTCTATTTTTACCTCTTCAATATTTGCAAATATAGAAAACGATGTGCAAAATGATGCTATATATAGGGTTTTCCAATAAGAGTGATATGATTTCTATATGAACACGCTAATTGTTAAGGAAATTGAAATGTTTTTTATTTAATGTGAAGTACAATCGATACAATTAAGTTCTGAATAAAACGTCATTCAAATGGTCTCCACGACTTCTTCTGCAGGAACGAATTCGATGAACCCAATTTTCGAGCAGTTTTTCCACTAAATCAAGTCGTACATCATGTACAATAGCACGTTCAATATTGACTTGTAAAGCTTGAAGAGAGTTTGATTTATTGCTAAAGAGGAATGACTTCAAATCACCCCACAAAAAATAGTCTAATTGTGTTAAATCACAACTTCTCGGAGGCCATTCAATATTACAATTTCTTGAAATAATCGAATCTCCAAACTTTTCTCGCAATAATTCAATTGTTGCACTTGCTGTGTGGCACGTAGCCCCGTCTTGTTGGAACCAAATGTTGTCAAGATCAACTTCTTCTAATTTCGGCCATAAAAAGTTGGTTATCATCGATCTATACCGATCTCCATTGACAGTAACGGTGTTAACAGCTTCATTTCGAAAAAAATACGGACCGATGATTCCACCAGACCAAAAACCACACCAAACTGTCAATTTAGGTGAATGTAATGGGTTTTGATGAATAATTTGTGGATTTTCTTCGCACCAGAATCGACAGTTTTGTTTATTTAACGCACCACCACAATGGCAAAAGCGAATGAAAAGTTGCAATTGGAGAACTATTATTTTGATAATAAAACTGAATAATTTGTAAACGTTGTTCTTGCGTATATCTCACCTATTGGAACACAAAATTTGATTTTAGTACAGCTTTTGACAGAGTCAATTTTAAAATTAAATTATTTTGGCATTAAGAGCACGTTACTAAATTGGATTAAATGTTATCTCACCAATAGAATACAAAGAGTTAAATTCCTAGAAGTGCTTTCTGATGAAGTATCTGTTTGGCAGTCATCTTGTACAACTGCTCTTCAATATTTTTATTTCTGACTTATCCATTAAGTTATCTGGAATTAATCATCTATTTTTTGCTGACGATCTCAAAATTTTTCACACAATACAAACAGTCAATGATGCCTTATTTCTACAATCCTTTCTCAATCGTCTGGATGCATGGTGCAAACTCAACAAGCTTAATTTGAATACAAAAAATGTTCTGTCATCACTTACACTTGTAAAAAAGAATATAGTAGTTTTGATTATTTCATAAACAACGAGCCTCGACAACGAGTTGATAATATCAAAGACCTCGGTATTTTATGGGATACCAAACTTAATTTTAATCTTCATTATGACTCAATTGTTTCAAAATCTCACGCCATGTTAGGGTTCATAAAACGTCGAGCATCTGAATTTAATAACGTTTGGGCTACTAAAACCTTATATTGCTCACTCGTATGCTCTATACTTGAGTATGGTAGCGTTGTTTGGAACGAATTTAAAAAAATTGAATCAATTCAATAAAAAAATTATATTTATAAAATAATATATTTCACAAAATTACTTAAATAAAGTATTTTTAAGTTATTATTAATTTTATTAATTTATATTAATGTATATATGTAGTATATTTTAACAACTAGTATTTTAATATTTTAAACTTGTATATATTCATATTCGTTTTTATGGATTACTTTAGACATATCAATAATAATACTCTACATCTTGCCAATCGCGTAGATTACAAAGTGTAATCTGCTTCTTCCATCTTTACTCTATCGGCGCCGAATTTGACCTCCAATTCCTACAAATGTATCGATGGGCTATGTAATTAAAGAAACAAAAGGAACAATTAAAAATTTGGTCACTCATATTCCTGTACATTTTGAGTAAACGCTGTATCATCCCTATAGCCCTTCCTAGATGACCTTCATGTTTTCTAGGTGTGCACATTACATTCGGCAACTTATTGATGAAACTGCTACCAATTTTCCCCATGACGCTAATCATGGTAAACTTTCGTTTGTAGCTCTCTTCTCGCATCATCAATATTCAAACCCGTGTTGTGCCGATATAACCTCCCCAGGTAGAAAAATCCTAGCACAATCCTATTTCCCTTTCGGAAAATACTCCTGATATATTCCACCAGCGTTACCATTCCAATTATGCCCCTGCGGGGAGTACACCTTAGCAAACATGGCTGATCATGTATTAGAATACCCCCTTTCTCAAATTTTGTTTCGTTTTTTATATTAAATTTTGAGCCGATTCGGTTTTATTTACACAAATTACAATTTTGCTATAGCACATTTTCAAGGACGGTGAGAATGGATAGGTGCCCATGGTTAAAGTTGTCCAGCCCATGTTAGAGCTAGATTCGAAGTGTTCTTTTTCGGGTTCTTGTACATGCAACAAGGTTGCAATGTACTTTTTAAGTATGTACTTCGAACAATATGACTGATATGTGATGAGAATGGACTACAGTATGGAAAATTAATACAATTTAAACAATTTCTTCATGACCATGATTCTTTTTTTAACGAAATTTTAGTTCGATCCATATGCCATGGAAAAATTAAAGAGTATGTTCTTTTGTTGCCATCACCTGATTTTCTATAAATACGATTGAATGAACTTTTTTGTCTAACGCACGCTATGATATTCACTGGAAATTTAAAAAAATATTTACCGCGCCTTAACTTATGCAAGCACTATTACTTAATAGCTATTCTCAACAATGGACCCTACAGAATGCGTCTATCAAAATGTTTCAATAATCTATACCGTGGATTTTAGTTAATAGCTATTGCAGAGAAAATCGATTTTATTGGATAATGACATGATTGAGCGTTTCGTGTGTGTATATAGCTATACGAATGCCCGCAATACGTACCGCGACATTTTTCACGCCATTGTACACGATAAAAAAAGAATAAAGTCGATTGAATGCACTAAAATCATTGATAAATTGAAAGCAAAAACGATATAAAAATTGAGAGTGAGAATGACATATAGTAAATTCTTAATCGGCAGTAATGGCATTACATTCCATAGTAAAAAATCTCTAAGATCTCGCGCAAGACGAAAAGAAAATGTTATATATAAAATAATAATAATAATAACGACGACGACAACGACGATTTATTTTTATTTATAAAATATATATATATATATATATATATATATATATATATATATATATATATATATATATATATATATATATATATACATATATATATATATATATATATATATATATATATATATATATATATATATACATATATATATATATATATATATATATATATATATATATATAAATTTATATATATATATATATATATATATATATATATATATATATATATATATATATATATATATATATATATATATATATATATATATATATATATATATATATATATATATATATATATATATATATATATATATTTGATCGTAAGAGATAAGCACGAAAGCAGCTTAATGCATGTGTCAATTGATATATTTTTTTGTGTGTATATGATCGTCTTATGGATCGTCGAGATACTCGTCGTATATAGATAAAGATAGGAGGGCTATTGGTTTGCATCGTTTCAGATAAAGATATTATGACATACACAAGACATGACAAGCAGAGAACCAATAGTAATGATAATAATAATAATAATGATTAAGAAAAACAACAATAATAATCATAATGATAGTATATTGTGCGTTTTTCTTCTTCTTATTCCTCCGTCTTTGGCGTCTTCTTATTCGTCTTATGTATTTCTCTATTTTTTATATATTTATTATATATGTATATATACGTACATATATATTATATACATATCTCGAATATATATATAAATTTTCTTAAATTCTATTTGTGTGGTCTTCGTATATTCATGTTGGGTGGTCTTAAAAATTCATTCTGTGTGGTCCTCCTCTCGATGTATATTAAATTATTTTTTATTTTTTTGTAGTTTTTTTTTTTTTTTTGGTGTTTTTAGTTGTAGAGTGAATTTTGTTTTTTATGCTGCTATAATTTTTTAGTTTTTTTGAATTAATTTTATTGTAATTATAATTATTGTTATTAGTTTTTGTTTTTGTATATCTGTATACACATATGTTTATAGATATAAATGTATGTATGTATATATATACATTATACATATAATGGTACTTAAGTAAGATGATTTGTTTTTTTTTTAGTTTAACTCGTAGGAGCATATTTTAAAGTTTTAATTGATCTTGTTACGTTACAAAGTATCGTATATATAAAGCGGAAGTATCGCATTTATTATGTAATGCTATATACATAATAGTCGGTTGTCAATTATGTAAAGCAGTGTTTTGAATATTTTTTATTACTATGTATTATCAAAAAGCACAGTTAGCACCCACCACATTCACTTTTGTGTTTCCGATCTCGCATAACATTATTTTAGCTCTGGCCGACGACTATAAATTATTTGTTGAGGGTCTTGAAAAATGAGAATGCTAGAGAAAAGATTTACCAAAATACTACATAATTTCAAAATTTTATGATAGTATTGAACTCATAGTATTACTGCTCTTATCGCGAATTTAAAATATATCGTGCATATACATATATCTACTCGTATATACCAGAACAATCAGTTTTATTGAAGTGAAATTTTAATTAGTTTTAAGAAAAAATTGAAAGAATCACAAACCATATAATACCATATAATTCACATTCAATTCCTAATTCTTCCCCTTGAGACGACTTATGCGCGCGTTAAATGCGCTGTATTAAAAAATATAACGTGTGACAATGATTGATGGGAAACATGTGTGTGCATCGAAATATATATTTCTAACTATATATGGCACAATGTCGTATTCTTGACAAATTATTCAGTGACAAGTCTGATGGATTTTTTTTTGTTAAATTATTGATATTTTGGTTAAATGAGTCTCGTAATTAAAATTATAGGAACACCCGTGAGACATGAAGATTTATTATGCAGTTGTAGAAATTTGTGGTGGCTAATTATTATTTTTATGGTAATATAATTTAATTTTCAAATGTTTCGAGAAGAGAAATAGATTTACTTATTTCTATTAATATAGATCTTTCGAAAGCCATTAAAACTCAGATCGATATATTTAATAGTAACGATATTTGTAAGTAATTTTGAATTGCATTTAAACATTTGAAAGTATAACAATCATACAGATTTATGTGTCGGTATACACGAGCTATATCCAAAGTTCAGCAACTAACTTTCAGCAGATTTTATAAGGTGAGATTAGTCTACATTGGATGCCATCTTATCTACGTTAAGTAGTTACTGATTCGCTGGTTGGCCCTTAAATCGCACAAAAAGCGCATTTTTTTATGGCCATAATCAAATTGGTATTCGTTAAAAAAAACTCTGCTAAATTTTCGTTTCGAATTGTTCTTTTTGCCTAAAATTTGATAACAGGTTGAAACTGACATCACTCACATTTTGCGCGAGTACATAACAATTTGCTTCGTTACTTTATTTTTACCTTGACGAATAAATTCGCCTATATGGTTGTACTGTGAAATTTTTTCAACCGTCGCCAGTTTTCCCACTATGTGCCCTATAGTTTGCTTTTTACTTATAGTAATTGATAGAATTAGAGTTTGAATCGATGCTTTTTTGGAAACTTTTTCAAAGTTGCTCTCGCCAACCACTTGAACAGATTTTTCTCGGTACACTCGTTTTGTATCACAGAAAAACTGGATTTTCCAAAAGCGAAACATGACAATTGATTCAACGCCATTTTTAGAATTAAACTGAAAAAACAGAAAAACTTAAGATCGATAGAGTAGCGGTTGTTCAAGAAATTAGAATTTCTATTATCTCAGTTTTTCAAGCATTTAATAAGTATATGTAAGAATTTTACGTTTACTATCAGTTAAGGTGAAGTAAATATTTTGCTTATTTACGAATTTATACGTTTTCGCCAGCTGAAATATATTCTGCATGACAGGGTGTAGTTAAGCGCTATTGAAGGTTTGGCGAAATGGTTTTACTTCTTATAAAATGATAAGAATTATATTTCAGTGTTATTTGTGGTTGATAATTAGACAATTTGTGTTTTCCACTTATGACCCATAATAATTAATTTGAACAATTAATTCGAGTTAACAATAGTTTTTAACTATGCACTTAAGACAATATTATTAAATATATAAAAATAACTGTATTTCCTATTTCTCAAAATTGATGTCATTATTCTGCCAATGTTTTGACATAATTCGCCAAGTTATAGTAAAAATATGATGAAAATACTAAATAACAACAACATTCTCCTGATCAATGAGTCAAAAATGAAATACAGGGACAATGGCACACCAGATTTTAGTAGTGGCCACTACATGTTTGAAGGAGTGAGGAGGTTCAAATATTTGGGCTCTCTTATTACTCACGATAACAGTGTGAGTGAGGATATTAAAGGTCGGTTGGCAGCTGGCGGCCGTGCTTTGTATCCACTAAGGCCATTGCTAAAATCTAAACACCTATCAAGTGCCGTGAAGCTGAAGCTTTACAAAGCGTTGATCAGACCCGTTGTTATGTTTGGATATGAAAGTTGGGCGCTGACGGAGGAGTGCGATAGATGGCTCCTTACATTTGAGAGAAGAATCATGCGTGTGATTTACGGCCCAAAACGGTAAATAGATGGCACATACCGAGCTCTGTACGGTATCGAGATCAGAGATCTGATGTAGATCCCCGATATTGTGCATGAAATAAGATCTCAGCGAGTACACTGGCTCGGTCACGTTCTGCGTGCTGAACCGGAACGAATTGTGCAGCGATCTCTGAAAGAAGAGCCACCATATGGTAGGCGCAGAGGTCTTTGCAGGCCACGATGGCTCCACGGTGTAGAGAATGACTTGGCTTCTTCTGGTTGTCTAGAACAGTATGAAGACCAAGCCCAGGATTGAAACCGTTGAAGCCAGATTGTTGACGCAGTAAGGGGCACGTAATGGCATTTAAGCCGCTCTCATGCAAATGAGTCTAAGGCTTATATGAGACGAAGTCAACATGACGGAGTTAAATTTTGTCCATCTCGTTATAAACATTTCGCAGTCGTACCAATTTATAGAGCAAATAGAGCAATAGCAAACAGAAAAAATAAGGAAATCGGTACGATTTCTTTATTTTTTTGTTTGCTATTGCTCTATTAGCTCTATAAATTGGTACGACTGCGAAATGTTTATAACGAGATGGACAAAATTTAACTCCGTCATGTTGACTTCGTCTCATATAAGCCTTAGACTCATTTGCATGAGAGCGGCTTTAAACACTGTTTTTATTATTAAATAACAACAATATTGACACTCTACAAAAATTTAAGCTTATTTAATTTTGTTACTGTTGGTTGCCTAATTCGCTGCAAATTTTTCATCAGCAAAATGAATAAAATAATGCATTGAAGTCGAATTTATACGTATTTGCCTGGTACAAAATATTCAGCAGGCCAAAAACTACTTAATAAAAACTAGCCATTTCGTAAACAAATTTTTCCTCCAAGCTCCAAATTATAAAAATTTCAAATCGATAATAATGTATAGCAGGCAGGCATCCAACAGCAAAAAAATAAAATATATCCATTGTGTTAATTTAGCTCAATTTTTATATTTTTTTTTGGTGTATCTAGGCGAAATAATATGTCTAAATATTGTTTTAATAAATATGACGTTAATTTATAGAAAATAAATAAAGACAATTATTTTTATATATATGGTATTTTTATAATGTTAATTTAAATTTATTGTTACTTTAATATGTACAAAAATTATATTGTGTTTCAATTTATTTCCCAAAGAAATTATATTCAAGCTCAAATTTGTGATTCAAGCAGCAATTGGAACTTTGAGTATAGTCCGTCCTTCCAGCATCTAAATTTAAAATTATATGTAATTTATTTTAATAGTTTCCCTGGTTTGAATGAAGTGATTACCATAATAATGATTTAATGATGCATTTAGGTTATAGTTGTTCAGCAAAATTGATAAGGATTATGGTTAATAAACTTGATTTATTTTCCAAGTTTAAATAATTATCCTGGGCGAAGTCGAAAATATAAATTGTCTATTTGTTTGATAATAATATGTCACACAACCAAATCAAATTATAATGAATTTTTTTTTTTTCACATCAAAAATTGAGCTAAACGGCTAACTTCACTCTGTCTTGCAAACTATTCGCTTTTTCATTTTTTCAAAATAATATGTCCACACAAAATCTACCATAAATAAATAACAAGGAATAAAGAAAAATATTTCACTACAATACAAATATCAACATATGTATGTATAAAAAAGTCCGAATTACATACGTTCTTATAGGATTAAATTATAAAAACAATAATTTACTCAACTCGCTAATAATGAAATGTTTTGTTAACAGCTGGGGAAAAATACGAAACCAATTGTTTTATTATGTTGGTAACATTGCATGAAACATGGAATAGGCTATGTATAAAATCATTGCAATTGAATAGAAACGCCATGTGACAATTGATTAAAAAGTAGTGAACAGAAAAAACAATCGTGAATGTTCCCCGCGTAAAGCCAATTTATGAAAGATAGGCTTTTTTCGAATTATAGAATTGTTCGATAGGCCTGAACTAACACTACAAGTATGCCGAACCGTTTGAAAAGCTAATGGCTTACACATGGTCAAATTGAGGTTTCAGTAAATTTACATTTTAGGATTTTCTTAAGAAATTGCGTATCTTAAGATTTTTACTATTTAGCAAAAATCTCACTGTGATTTTTCGATAGGCCTGAACTAACACTACAATCATGCCGAACCGTTTTGTTCAGATTAAAAGTTATATGAAGAAGGTTTAAGTATGGTTTCCACGATGGCGAGGCGAAAAAATTAGCCAAACTAAAAGGAGAAAGCAAAAATTCACCAATAGTACGAGAGAGACAAAATACTATTTTGACAGAAAAATTAAAATGTCCAGTTTTCAATATTTTAACTCAGCACTCCAAAATTGGACGTCTAGTCCGCAAAAAAGATTAGACCGATTGTCTCGAGTTTTCTCGGATTAGCGGCCAATTTTCTGAATAAAACAAAGGTCAAAATAAAAATTTTTATTTGTTGTAGGATTATAAATGAAGTTGTATTATTTTTTAAATATAAAAAGCAAAATTAAAATTATTATTAAATTTTATTCCATTTCCATTTAACGGCGCCGCTACTAACGAAGTATGATATTAATATTTCTCGTTTCATATCGAAGCCAATTGTGCAAACATACATAATAATGGTTTCAACTGTGGAAGCATTTGCCTTTAATGTTGTACTAATAAATTGCCACTTGGTGCTTAGTATTCCAAAAACAATTTCAATAATTTCGCTGTTCTTGTAGAAAGGACGAACCTAATATTTTTTTTTTTGCTGGGGTGTTCCATTTTTCACCGCCAGAATCATTTTCACTGCATCTTGAAAACCTAGCGGCATATTTTACCATTAATTCCTTAACTCTATCCATTTTTATCAATATTTAATTTTATTAACAATCAATACAGTAAAAAATAACGACATTTTGCTCTTACCCTCACTCTTATGTGATTTTTTTTATTTCTTCCTCTTCTCAGTTTGGCTAAATTTTCGCCTCACCATCGTGAAAACCATCCTATATTATCAAATGAATCGTATTTTGTAGGTTTTCAGACATAAAATTTTCGTGATAAAGTTTCAAACTAAATTGATGAATGATGATCATTTAACCGAATTTTTTAAAATGTCTTAGGTGGATTGTAAAACATTAAATAGAGGCTAGTTGTGGGAACTATTAAAGCAGTTGAACTAAATTTATATGTTAGTTAATATTGTATAGCTATTTTTTACTTTTAAACTAGTTTGAAGATTGAAGATTTAAATTAATTCCATTTCATTATTTGTGCTTTAGCGTAACAGAGTCGTTAGTCAGGGTTGGCCTGTATTTAATGTAATCGTTAAATGAATTTAATATAAAATTATTTTTAAAACTTCTTAAAGAAATTACGAAATTACTTTAAGACTCACACATTTGGGTAATCATAATTTCAAATAAAAATGTAAAATTTATTAACAAACAAAACAATTTATAAACACACAATAATAATCCGTATTTGTTGTTATTTATTTCATTGTTTGTTTCGTATACAATATATTTTGTCTTAGACAATTTCCTTTAGCATATACATGATAGATTAAGACCAACTGAACATTTAAAATATATATATATATATACATTTATACAAACATATATATATAAAAAATAAAATTCACAACTTGGGTGGTCCTCAGATAACAAAAACAGAAATAATAACAATAATAATAAAATAATATTATTAAGAAAAAAAAAATCTCTTAATTCTTGAAATTCAACTACATTTTATTTTTTGTTAAATTCATCTTAGGTTCTTTAAAGAACGAATTCTGAAAATTACCAACAAAGTAATACAATATGATGCTTTAATAAATATATTTTTTTATTTTTTTGGATGATGTATGAAGATAATGCGTGGATCCATATACTGTATATCTATATACATGTACATACAGAAGTGTATATAAGACGAATAGGAGGCCCGTCCTTACCATAAAATATATTTGCATTAATAATACAGACGTATGCATACCAAAATACCACGGTCGGTACCTCAAGCCACACAATACAAAAATGATGTTGTTCTAATTTTTTTTTTGTTACGTTTGCACTAAATTAGTAAAGTCTTCAGCTTCAGGCTAGATTATTCAAATTTGAGCGTTGATTCAAACGATTGCCTATATAAAGGGTTTTCCAATAAGAGGTTTTATTTTGATATTTAAAAAACGATTTTTTTTTAAAGAAATCAATAAATGTTTATTTCATTGAAAAGAGGGGAAGGTATGCCATTAACATTTGAAAACGAAATCAGCCATATCCATATCCTTTTCATGAAATTTTCCATGACCAATTTGCACATTTGCGGCTGTATGTCCTCGATAACTTCATGAATTCCATTTTAAGGTCTTAAATCGATTGTGGAGCATTGGCATAGACCTTATTTTTCACGTGGGGCATAAAAAAAAAGTCTAAAGGTGTTAAATCACAAGATCTCGGTGGCCAATTGTGATCATCTGTTCGAGAAATAACACGGTCATGAAGCTTTTCTTGCAAAACTGCGATTGTTTCGTTGCTTGTGTGGCACGTAGCGAACGTCGTCCACATCAATATCTTCCAATTCCGGCCATAAAAAATCATTAATTATAGCTCAATCCATTCGCCGTAACAGTTGCACCAGCCTTATTTTCGAAAATGTAAGGTCCAATCACACCGCCAGCCCAAAAACCACACCAAGCAATGACACGTTGAGGATGGAGAGGCTTTTCAACAATCATTCTTGGATTTTCTGATCAGGTTTTCAGCTGTTGCTCTATTAATGTAGATCAGTTGTCCTCCATACCTTGATTCAAACTTGTACAGTTTGCTAGGGCTGAAGTGCGTTTCTACGAATTAGGATATAATCCTTGGTTTGCAGGGTCGTCCCGGCATTGAGTGCGGAATCCGTATGGGTTCCAACCAATTAAAAAGAAAAAAAAGTTGATATTAGTATCTGCTACTTATATAAGATAAGCATAAACTTGGTGTATGTTTGCTGTACCAGTGTCCAGTTTCCCTGAGGTATGATATTCATTCGGTTAGCTCATGTGGTTTGGTTCGTTTGAGCCGCCTTACTTCGGTTGTACTATCCAATAGTTGTACCGACTCAAGGTTGGTGTGGATGAGAAGCCTCTTTTCATGTTAATGGCAATCTATCAATTGTATTTGTAAATCATTGTGTATTTCCCTGTTAGTCACAAATCGGTAATCATTGGTGACCATTCGAAGAAATTTATTTTGGCTACGTTGGATAATGTCTCTATTGAATTTATGAGTACAAAACCATAGCTGCGCACCATACATCCATATTGGTTTGAAGACAGTCTGGTAAATTTGTCTTTTGCAATACAGCTTCATTTTGGAATGATGCCCAATTAACCACTGCATTTGATGTTGTTTTAATCGAATCTGTTTAGCTTTTTGTCTCACGTGATGCGGCACTTGCACTTCGTTAAGGTATATGTGCTGGTTGTAATTCAGAGAGGTATGATTCGAGCAGCTGGCAATAATTTTGTGGTAGCATTTTGCTCATCTTGAATATCAATCCCACGTGCCAAACCCTATCAAAGGCCTGGGATACATCCAGAAATACAGCGGGGCATTTATTTGGACCGTCTTGAAGAATTTGGGAACATACTTCAATCTCATACAGGCATTAAATATGTGATCATGATGATTACTTTACTTGGTAGTTCCTTGAATAGAGCCGGTGATATTTCATGCCTGGTGCCTTTTTTTGGTAAAGATTTTTGTCGATTTATTCGGCAATTTCCAATGGCGTGACCCTTTTAAAATCCTGACTTGATAAACAGGTGTTACGTCGATGTTGGATTGAATGTCATGGGGTTTAAATATTGTTGCTAGGTGTTGAGCAAAGAGTTCCGCTATGTCTTTGTCTTGTCGATCCCAACTACCTTGAGCATTTCTTATGGGTGGTATCCGAGCTACAGGACGTTTGAATTTTCTGGTGGCTTTCCATAATGAGTAGTCCTTCTCCATTTCTGAACCTAGACCGCTAAAGTAGTTGTTGAAGCAATTTTGTTTAATGATTTTAATTAGCCTATTGACTTTGTTACTTATCCGATTGAAGGCTGTTTTGTCAATGGGATTTCTAGTAAGGTGCCATATTATCCTTGCCTTTCTTCTCTCCTTGGTTTGGCCCCCGATCTCAGCAGGGTATTTCACTTACATGTTCGATTTTTCCTTTAATTCTGGAGTAGCAAGGCGGTCGGCCTTTCGAGTGTATTCAATGATATTCTTTGTTTGATGTTGCAATTCCTCATTACTTTTGATACTCACTTTTAATTCAACTATAGCTCTTCTAACTTTTCTCTGAAGAGATTCCAATCCGTAAGTTTATTAGTAAGGTTTCGTTTTGTTTGTTTTTTGATTACTATACCGCTTACTGACAACAGTACAGGAACGTGATCAGATGTTAAATCGTTAATCCCTTCGGCTCTATAGTGTAACTGGATGAAATACCCTTTATACGTTGGGCACCCTGGAGACAGATATTCACATTTGTTATCATGAATGGCATTAAACAGAGGAGCATTACCTTTTCCAGGAGAAATTAGCCTCGAACCTCAAGCTGTATGTTTTATATTGTAGTCCCCTCCAATGGTAAATCTTGGACCGAGTTTATTGAAGACCTTATTCAATTGTAACTTGTTGGTGTATGCCGTGGAGGACAGTATGCTGCTGCAATATTTAGATCTGCGCCATTGTATTGGATTGAGATAACCGTTGCTTGCATGTAGCTTTCCCGAATATCCTCTTGTTGATTATGTTTGATATTATTTTTAATTAGTACAGCTGAACCACTTCTAGCTCTATCACTAGGATCGGTTGTCCGGTAGGAATTGAATCGCTTTACTCTAATAAAACTTTTGTTTTAGAAGTGCGTTTCTGAAATAAGCGCAATATCTATATTGTTTGTATGGAGAATTTCCAGTTCTTGGTTTCGTTGGTTGAGCCCATTGGCGTTCCAAGTTACAATGCGTAGGAACGAGTAAATCATTTTTGTGAATGCTGACTTTTTTGCTTGGCGGATAGAAATTAATTTTCAGTTTTGCCACCCTTTCTGCTAAGTGACCAAGTATCCCGTGAATTTGACTGAGCATTTTAATGATTTCAATGTTATTAAACTCGTTATTAACTTCTGTGTGTTTGTTGTTTTGGTTTAATTCATCAGCTGATTTGGTGTGGATGGTGTAATTGTTGACTGTGGATGGTGTAATTTTTGATGAGGTTTAACTGCTTTAGTTTGTAATCGCTGTACTACGCTTGACCTATTACTCTGTTGATTTTTAATTTTGGTCAGATATACAGGACATCCTTTATAATTTGCAGTATGTGCTTCTTTGACGATAGCAAAAACTCTTGGTATGTTCGAGTTGTTGACAACTCGTGCATTGTGGAATGCACCTTGTCTTAATAGTTCTTAGTTGACTCAATTTTAACTGTATAGTATGCAAGTTTCTTGATGTTGAATACTTGAATACTAACAATGGAAAGTGTTTCCTGACTTTTACTCCATCAATTGTGACCATTTTGAATATGTTGGTAACACCTGCTACTTCATGTTCCATTTTTCTAAGCCTGCTTTAGTTTCATCAAGACTAATGGTTGATGGTAGGCCTCTCATGACCACTCTATAAGCCTTTTCACTCTTCAGCTGATAGGTGTGATATTCGATATTTTTTAGTTGGTTGCTGGTTTCAATTTTTAATTCTTCCAATAGTTTTTTGACATTGCTATAGTCATTTTCATTTTGAACGGTAATTTCAATGTCGCTGATTAGTGGTTTTTATTATTTTTTGTCGAAAAACTTCGAAATTGTTGTATTTGCTCACGTTAATGGATGCAATGGTATTTTTTTGTTTTTCTGTTCATTGTTATTGTTCACACTTTGTGTAGTATGTCTTGGAGGTGGTTTCGTTTTTGTGCACCTACGGTTTTTTCGTATTTCTGATATCAGAAATTTGAATGATCATGTTGAATGATGGCTGAATATTTAACTCGTGCTGAATCTATACAACAATACAGATTTTTAACTCGTTCTGAATCTCAGCTTTGTTATTTTTAACCTTTTCTTTAAGTGTAGAGTTTTCTCTCTTAAGCTCAGCAACTTCGTTGCTCAGCTGCTCGATTAGTTTCTCCATTTTTTGAAATTTATTCAACAGCTCCTCGTCGCTGTTTATAATAATTGCAATATTTGCTGATGTACTTGGAATTTGTTCTGACACTGAGGTTTTTTTTTCAGTGGTGACTGCATCTTTTGTAAATATGAAATTGTTATTCTTCATTGGAGATCTGAGCGTTATAGAGCTCCTTTGGAATGAAAATTGTTCCTCATTACTCATTTGAGCGTTGATATCCTTTAGCTTATTTTGGTTGTCATTAGAAATGTTTGCAGTGAACGTCTGGAGATTCACAAGATTTAGTTTAAATATGGTGTTGGTTTTAAAATTCATAGTCTTACAATTGTAACAGTTAAACCAAACAAGAGAGTTTATATTTCGAAAGTGAGACTGAATCTCTGTATAAGTTGCGCAAATATATAGAAGCATTACGCTATCCTTACCAGTTTTGTAATGAATTTGACATGGAGATTATAGCAAAAGAGCAAATTGCATTGATGTTTCCTTCAGAATGTTATTAACTCTGCAGGTCAACGTATCCAATTATAAAACAACCATTCCAATCGCTAAAATTTATATACAATGCCAAGTAGTGACGTTAAGTTTTTTTTTGTTATATCCATATAATAGAGATATTAATGTCATATAAATAATAAAAGGAATGTGTGTGCCTGTATGTGATTTGGATAATGCAAAAATATCACGTACTTGAAATTTTTTTTTTTTTTTTTGAGTAATCGATCGGTATGTAATAAATAAGAAACATAGACCACACTCGATGTTTGCGTTTGTGCCGCATGTATACAATAATCATTAAAATATATTTATTTAGCACGGTTAAACGCTTTGCATAAATTAAAATGAATGTTTCGGAATAGCGCAGGAAGCAGTGTATTCCCAACAGTATATATACATCATAATTTTTTTAATTATAATTTAAAATTATGTAGTCGGCAACATATGTGCGGAATGCTTTAGAGCTGTGCGATTCTTAACAGAATTTCAGTCATTTTCATTTTAATTAAATTCAAGTATATTTCAAAATTTAAATCACTAAACCCTATCAAATTTTTATTTCAGGTCAGATATTTTCTAATTGGTTTCAATTTTTGAAACACCATTCAAAGGGAACGCGATCTATATATTAAGATCCCACATGACACTAATTTTCGATTAGTGCTTAACTGAAAAAGTCAATAATGACTGCACGGACCATCATAAAACCGTCACTTAAAGTGCGACGAGTGGCAGCAAAATAAAATTTTGGGCGTGTGACAAGAGGAGTCACACCTCTAGAGACTACAGTCGGGAAGTAAGATGGAGACGACCCAGATCGATCTCCTATGCAGCCAAATTACTTATACTATAAGGGAAATGACTGCAGATTTCCATAGTAAACTCGCTACTCACAGGTAGCGCACCAATCGTTTTTTAACAAGAATTTTTACGTTATCTGTTGTTTCGAAGTTAGTTTAGCCGGGTGTTGTCAATTTGGTTTTGTTTATTTATTTATTTTTTTTTTTTTTCGATTTATTTACATTATTTTTCAAAATTTCGTTTAAAATAATGGTAACATTGCGTTTATTTGCCAGTGGTGCCATATAGTTAACATAACATAACTGAGATAAACTGCGATATCTTGATGCGCAAATCTGCGGTCATTTCCCTTATAGAACTATAAATAATTTGTATGTCAGGAAATAAGATAGAGACGGGCAGGATCGCTATCTCTGCTGCATCGAGGGTCGAGTAACGAAGAAATTGTGGCCCAGATAGAGAAACTGGAAAATGAAGTTGGACTATGGAGAGCCACCATCCCTGTAATGAGATTGGAACTAGGTAGAGACCGTTTAATAGTTAAAGGTGTTGTTGAATGGGAAGAATTGTGTTATAACCCTGGATACAAGAACAGTTGGAACATGTGTACGAGAAGATATAATTAAGGGAAGAATACAACCAGCGAGCGGATGGGTAAAACGGGCAAGAAAATTGCAACATTAAGTGTTGGCAATACTGAGTTCCAACACGAAGTACTGGTCACAAATATTAATTTTTTTTTAATTAAAATTTGGCGGATTTTAATCCAGCACTCAATGCCACTAATGGGCCCACGGTGCAATACCCACATTCACACTAACATTCATTCAACCCATTCATCCCATTCACACAAGTACAGTATACGACCTGCGCATTTCATAGCTCCATGTCACCCTGTACAGTGACATGGAAGATGGGTCGGCCCATGAGTTCTACATTCCAACAGAGGGTCATAGATGTTTTCAATTTAATCACCGATCGTAATCGGGAGATGAAAAATCCCTTTTGCATCCCGCCTCTGTTGGGATTCGAACCCTGTACCTTCCGATCCAAACGTCGCAGCTTTAACCACTGCACTATTTGTTCGGTGGTCACAAATATAGTCGATGAAGTCATCTGGGGGATGAACTCCTTGAGGGCATATCTTGCCGGAGCAACAATCAAGGGAGTAGTATTGGATCAGCGAGCGTCCACCAAACTCAGAAACAGTTGCACGGGAGAAAATATACGAGTGTCAGGTTAGCGAATGAATTCTCGGAGTGACGTATGAGTTAATAACGGTGGTTTCAATGTAGGAGATTCAGTATATAGCGCCACACCGCATAACGGAAGAGGGATTTATCACGGAAGCTGCAACCTTAGAGGAAAACTGAAGGTGGTGCACTGAGAGCGATTAATGCATGTAAACTTTAAATGTAAACTTTGGTAAATAAAATGTGTCTAGACTATTCAGGAATAGTTTAATAACAAGAATATATACCTACACGATTAATGTTAGTTTTGAATTTATTAAGCGTCCACACTACTGCAAATTCAATTGTATTTGCCATGTTGAAAATAATTGAAAGTATTAACAATGGGAGCATCACGGATCCCACGTAGCGGAAACATTTTGAAGCGAATGGACAAACAGTTTGACCTTTATGATTTATTTTTAAAATAGAGAATAAATAGATCATAAAAAAATTATGTACATATAACTATTTATTATTTCCTTCATAGTCAATACCACACAAAACATAATAGTCATTAGCTATGTACAAAAGAAGAAAATTAATGAGGTTATAACGATTTTGTAGTTAATACTATGTCAAAGGCTAAATGTATTGAAATACATTTAAATTAATCTTTCTAATGGCCCATGAGTACCGATTAACTCTGCCGATGAAAACTTGACATAATGTCCTTTAGTTGTGGTAAAATACTAAAAACTATCGGCATGTTGTGGTTGCCGCTATTTAGGCGAATAATTCAATTTTAATTGAACGGTTCACAGGACCCATAAGTGCAGTGAATTATTGGCTGGGGCCCAACTTGATATTATATACTTGCTGACTTTACTAATTATATTGGGCTACTCACATATGAATATATGAGCTTGTAGCGTCAATTATAACATAAGGCTGATCTTCAAAATTTTAACACAGCAAGTGCGGATACCGCATGGCATGTCGGAAACAGAAAAAAATATTTTCTGGAACATTTAATTAAAATTCATATTAGTATACATTGGGGCCTTAAAATGTGGATAATTTTTAGAACTTCTCCAATTCATTGGGCCAGTCAAACCATTTAAATAAGATTTAATTGGTTAAAATAAAATTGTTTTTTTCTGAAATCTGTCGCATTATTGAAGCTTGTGGTCGATCAACGAACAAAAGATTAATGTTGAGCTACCTTAGTAATAATAATAAACCCTGGGTTAAGGTATACCACATGCCTACTGCACGGCGACCTAAAATATCTTTTGTGCCCCCTGTTTCTTGAACTCAAAAAACTTTCTCCAAAACTTCCCGCTGTCCTCAATGATGAACTCTCCTAAGGGCTGAATTTTTGGTTGTGGTAGAAATGGGTTTTTACTAGTTTTTTACGGGTGGTCTCTCTCCCCGTTTGATTTCCAATTTGGTCCAGTTGATCTTTAGAATAACGTTATTCTTGTTCGTCATTTTATTAGCGTAGATCTCAGCCTACAAGATAGTGGTCCCATTTGTGAGTGGCATGTATAATCGTAAACCTTTTTTGTGCATCTGCACCAAGGTATGTGGCTTTTTTATTTCAATCGTCCCTGGCTGGGATGTGAATTTCGTGTTTTTGGGCTGAATTTGAAATCCATATTGGGCTGAATTTGGCCACTAAGCCGGGTCATATCACTTAGATAATCAGCTTCTTAAAGGATCCCCAGATATCCCTTTAGATTGGCTCCTTTGTGACAGCTAGGGCTTTCTCCTTCAGGGCTTGTATCAGAAGTCTGGCTTTTTTTTCCATTAGTGTTTTTTGCTCTGTGTTCTTCCTCCATACAGCCGTAGAACATAGGCTATTTTTACAAATCTTCTGTTTGTGGATTTCGCTGTTTCACTTTGGGCTAAGACCTCAGGTCCTATCGACCATTTGCCCAGCCTAAAGCATTTTTGTTGCTTTTATTGTTTTCATCAGATGTGTTTCCCAGGATAGCCTTTTTATCTATGCCAAGTCGTATTTGAGCTATCACCAACTGTGGAATGTTGAGTTTGATACTCTTCGTCTGCATTTGCATCAAATCTCCCACAGTTAATAAACAATGCAACGACAAAATGCCGGCAATAAAACAATCTTATCTCAAAAACTATATCGTCCGTACATAGGCAATCTCAATGATATTTCATAATGGCTAATTTAAATTTTTATCTGCGTTTATGACTTTTAATAAAATTTGGTATTCATCGTAAAATTTTGTAATTTTATTTGATTTTTATAAAAAAAAAATGTTGCAACTAAACGATGTTTGGCCCGTTTTACATCTTTACACAAGATATAATTATATAATTTTGTATATACTCGTATGTACATATATATACATTTTGGAATAACGAATTCTTATCGCAGAGTGGTGCCTTAATGTGCGCGCGTAACCTGATAAGAGTAAACAAATTTACGCGCGCAAACCGACAAAAAAATTTAAATTGATTTACAATAAATTAACAGGTGCGGAGGAAGGTCTTTAATTTTTTTTTAAAGATTTTTTGATTTTTACCTTGCATCTTATATGTATATATATATATACATATATACATATATATATATGTATCAGATGTAGAGATTGATTACATGTTACGATATTTCCATAATAATAATTTATGTGTTTCTTTGAAGAAATTATTTACAAAAAAAAAAAAAAAATTGTTTGTGCGGTCGCACATCGTTCTAAAAAGAAAATTTTTAATAACATTTTCCAATTATTATTTATGTCGTATATAATGCACGCGGTACATAAATTCACCTACGAATGAGCGCGATCTATATCAATCATTTGAGAACATTCTTTATGTGTGGTCCTTACATCACAAATTTATCATTCATAAATCCGTGCAGCGCGCATTCCAAATAAACAAACAAACAATTTTACCAATCCCTTTTGCTATATACTAGAGGTATGTATGATGATGCGCGACTGATGCAGAAAATTAAATCAATTTATAAACGAACGATTTTTTTTTGTTCAGTTTTCAGGGAAGGCTGCATATTATAATATATATACGAACGATATATGAATGCGGAGAAAGTCGTTGAAAATATTTTGGCGCCACACAAACATTTTTTTGGTTTTGTTAGTTTTGCTTTCCTTATATAATTTTCTTATATATTAATGTGTACAGTTTGTTTATGGCTTAATATACATATATACATAATATTTTTGTACATATTGAATTTAATAGGGATAATTATTTAATTTAACAAAAGAAACACAACAACAACAATACAAAGATCTACGAGAGTAGTTTTTATTTTTTGTTTTATTTAGTCTCTGTGGTTGTTGGGGCTTCTTGGTTAATTTAAATTTAAGAAAAAATTAATTTTAATTTTTTATTTCGTTTTATTTTCAATTAATTTCGAATGTCGAGACTTAAGTAAGACAAACAAATTAGTAGTTGAGTTGTATGTATATATAGAGCTGTGTACATCTGAAAATTATTTGTTTTGATTGTTAAATTAATTACTGCACATATAAACAAAAGAAATTTATTCGAAATGAAATGTATGTACATCGGTTTAGAGTATTGCGTATCCGTTTATTAGTATAAGTTTGATTGTCTTAATTATATAGGGTTTTCCAATAAGAGGTTTCATTTTGAATAGCCTGCTATTTGAGATTTAGGCCTTAAGGCTTTTAAAGTTCAGTTAACACAAGAACTCAAGCCGGTCGATCACCATAAACGTCGTATCTTCGCTGATTGGGTCCTTGAAATGCATCAAAATGATCCAAATTTTCATCGAAAAATTATCTTTAGTTATGAGGCCCATTTTCACCTCGGAGGCTACGTTAATAAGCAGAATTGTCGTATTTGGGGCTCAGATATTTCAGAAACTGTTGCGGTGCAACTGTTACGGTGAATGGATTGCGCTACCGAGCTATGATTAATGATTTTTTATGGCCGGAATTGGAAGATATTGATGTGGACGACGTTTATTTTCAGCAAGACGGCCCTACGTGCCAGCAACGAAACAATCGCAATTTTGCAAGAAAAGTTTCCTGACCATAATAATAATAATAATAACAGTGTTAAAGGCCATTACTGGCCCCTTACTGAATCAATAATCTGGCTCCAACGGTTTCGATCCTGAGCTTGGTCTTCATACTGTCTTAGACAATCTGAAGAGGCCAAGTCGTTCTCTACATCGTGGAGCCATCGTCGCCTGCAACGACCTCTGCGCCTACCATATGGTGGCTCTCCTTTCAGAGATCGCTGCACAATTCGTTCCGGATCAGCACGCAGAACGTGACCGAGCCAGCGTACTCGCTGAGATCTAACTTCATGTACAATATCGGGGATCTTCATCAGATCTCTGATCTCGAAATTGTACAGAGCTCGGTATGTACCATCTATTTCGCGTTTAGGGCCATAAATCACACGCATGATTCTTCTCTCAAATGTAAGGAGCCATCTCTCGTACTCATCCGTCAGCGCCCAACTTTCACATCCAAACATAACAACGGGCCTGATCAACGCTTTGTAAAGCTTCAGCTTCACGGCACTTGATAAGTGTTTAGATTTTAGCAGTGGCCTTAGAGGATATAAAGAACGACTGCCAGCTGCCAGCCGCACTTTAATATCCTCACCCACACTGTTATCGTGAGTGATAAGAGAGCCCAAATATTTGAACTTCCTCACTCCCTCAAACGTGTGGTGGCCACTACTAAAATCTGGTGTGCCATTGTCTCTAAAACCAGAGATCAGGTATTTCGTTTTGGACTCATTGATCTGGAGTCCAACAGAAGCTGAAAACTCTACAAGCGGATCAAGTATTTCTTTCACTCCGTTGTTATTCAGTCCAATCACGCATATGTCATCTGCATATGCAAGCACTTGATTGGACTGGCGATATAAGATGTTGCGCTGAGGTGTTTCAGTTTTACGAAAGATGTACTCCAACATGAGATTAAAGAGTATCGGGGACAGAGCATCTCCCTGCCGAACACCCGAGTTAACTGCAAAAATTGTCGATAGCCTGTTCTCAACTGTAACACAGCATTGAGACTGCGTCACTGTCATCCTACACAGTCGTACCAATTTTGTTGGCATTCCTAGGTATTCCAGGGCAGACCACAAACTCTCTCGATTGATCGAGTCGTAGGCCTGCCGGAAATCCAGGAAAACCTGATGTACGGAGATGGATGTCTCATAATATTTAGATAGAATCATCCGCAGCGAAAAGACCTGATCAGTGACTGATCGATTCGGACGAAATCCTCCCTGATAGTCACCAACCAAGCCCTCCGCCAGAGGAGTGATTCTATCCAATAAAATGTATGACAGTAACTTGTATGCTGTGCAAAGGAGAGCTATACCGCGATAATTCTCACACTTCAAGCGGTCTCCCTTCTTGAAGATGGGGCATATCGCGGCCACTTTCCATTCATCAGGCATAACTTCGGTTCGCCATACTAATCGAATAAGGTCGAAAAGACAGTTCCACAAAGTATCCCCTCCGAATATCAAGAGCTCCGAATTAATGCAGTCCACTCCAGGTGAGCGGTTTCGTTTCATTCTCTGCATGGCCTTAGTGAATTCCTCATGGGATGGCTCCTCAGTGCAAATCTCCGCAGACTGTTTTAGAGGTGGCTCAACAACAGTCTGTGACGCATGATGAACATCAAGCAGCTCAGTAAAGTGTCCACTCCATGCGTCAAGTACTGCGTCGATGTTGACACAGAGGTTTCCATCCCGGTCCCGAATGGCGGTTGACGAAGGCCTGAAAGTATGGTGCAATCCAGTAATTCCTTTAAAGAAATTACGTGAACTACGCTCATTGCTGAGTTGTTGTACTTTCAGAACCTCGGCCTTCCACCATTCTCGCTTCTTCCGTCTACAAATCCGCTTAGCTGCCCTTCTTGCAAGAGCTGCCTTGTTTTTCCTTGCGATTGTGAGACGTTGTTGCACTTCATTATGGGCTATATTTTGTTGCTCAACTGCAAGACGACACTCGTCATCAAACCAATCATTCTTGGGTCTGACTTTCACTATACCTAAAGTCTGTTGAGCAGCACTGACAACCGAAGTTTTCAGTACCTCCCAGACAGAGTTCACGCAGTCAGACTGGTAATTAGCTCCCTCAATGTTGTCGCTGACAAGATCCTGATATCGTTTCTTTTGATCTTCATTTATCAGACCTTCACAGTCGAAACGTTCCATCCGTTTCGCTGTGTTCCCCGACCTGTACGAAAACTTCCACCGTAGCTTTGCAGCGACCAAATAATGATCGCTGCCTACGTATTTGGTTGCTGAACGATAAGTTCTCACATCCTGCACAACCCGAGCTCGCCCTTTTGAAATTAACACGTGGTCAATTTGGCTCCGGGATGTTTTGCGAGGATGTGTCCATGTCTCTAGGTGTATCTGTTTGTGAGGGAAGAATGTGCTTGCTACTCTAAGATCATGAGCAATTGCAAAGTACATCATTCTCTCACCATTATCGGTCGCAGTTTCGTGTCGGGAGTACGGACCTATGTTTTCACACAAGTCGGCCTGATTTCTGCCAGCTCTAGCATTAATGTCCCCAATTACCATTCTAACATCGTGTTCGGGTATAGATCCCATCAGATCGTCCAAGTCATTGTAAAATGAGTCTTTATCTTGGGGCTGGCTGACTTCTGTGGGCGCATGTACACAAATTATCGACAGGTTGGCTAACTTCATGCGCAGGCGAAGCATACACAATCGGTTATTGACTGCTTGAAAATCCAAAACAGCCTTCTTTACCTGCGGCCCAAGAAGAAATCCAGCTCCAAGATTTCCGAGGTCATCTCCACTGTAGAACAACGTATAGTCCTGGGACACATGGTCTCCACTTTGAGGCCAGCGAGTTTCTTGAAGAGCAACGAGTTCCAGCCGATACTCTTTCATGCACGTGATTAGACCCTCCAACGCTCCTGGTTTTCTAAGTGATTGCACGTTCCACGTGCCGATCCTAAATCTCGTATCCGGGTACTTGAGCGGGGGTCCGGTGTTGTTTTGGCGGTATCCATTTTTCTTTTTGTTGATTTTATAAACAGTTGATTTTTTTTTTACGGATGCGGGTCGTCAGCCCAGCGATCCAACCGTTTAGTCGCCTCCTACGACAAGCAAAGGATACTGTGGTGGTATTCTTAGGAAACATGTTCGTGCAATTTAGATTTACGAGACATGTGAGTGCCCCCCGACCACAGGGGCGAATTCCTGACCATATTATTTCTTGAATCGATTCAAGACCTTAAAGATGGAATTCGTGAAGTTATCGAGGACATACAACCGCAAAATTTCATGAAAAGGATATGGTGCTGCAAGCGTAGCCGTTAATGACATACCTTCCTTTTTACAATGAAATAAATATTCATTAATTTCTCTTAAAAAATACTCGTTTTTTATATTAAAATGAAACCTCTTTTTGGAAAACCGTTTCATATCAACATGCGATTAGGAATTTGTAATTCTCGAACAAAACCAACAAAAAATCAATATTTCCATACTTTTCAGACAAAGTCAACAATTCTTAGATCCAATTTTTGAAATTATGAAAATGTGGCACAATCTCAAACTTACCAAATTATGGTTAAATATCACAGAATTCGAAATGTACTATAATCCTAATACAGGGAAATTATTAAATTGTTCCTGATACCCACTGATACAACAATAGGAGTAGTGACTGCTATATAGTAATATATTTAATTAAACGCTTTGTACGTACGCAGAGCAGGCGCCTCTATATCATTCACATCAAACAACTATTAGATAAAGTAGTGTAAATTTAGGTTTGCAGCCTTTGCGCTACGATTTATTCTTTTTTGGTTATATTTCAAATTTTATTCAAATTTTTCCAAGGACTCACATAGTAAAACACACGAAGATGTGCCTATCTCTATTGCAAGACAATTTTTTGTGTGTTCTACTATGTGAGTGCTAGAAAGGTTGACTGAAATTTGAAATCAAGAAGTTTTAGTCTATTTTTTTTACTACATATTATTGTATGTTTATATTTTTGAATATCGTTTCAGCTACTGTATTCCTACTATAAAATTTTCTACATGTCTCATAAATCTAAACTGCACGAACATGTATTCCAAGAATACCAACACAGTATTCTTTGCTTGTCATAGGAGGCGACTAGACGGTTGAATCGCTGTGGTGACGACCCAACACCGGACTCCGCTCAAGTAACCGGACACGAGATTCTTTAATCTACACACAAAGGATCGGCACGTGGAATGCGCACTAGGAAACCAGGAGCGTTGAAAGGCCCGAACACATTGGCTAGTGGCAAAGACAGTTAAGTTGCAACAACCTCATCAACCAAGTCAAGGAATCGTATGCAAGTTATTCTAGAAATTGGTGACCACATGGGAACATCATAGGGAAAAAAAGGAAGATCAAACAAATAACGAAGACCAATCATTCATTAATCCGAAATCATTATGATTACAAAAACGAACAGTTGAAGAATAAACCCAAACCGGCAAACACAAATATCGACCATTTGCTATCGTACAAGGATACGAATCGGAAACTGGACATCAGAACTCTAACAGAAACATCAAGGATTAAGTTAGCACAAGTAGAAAAGTAAATAGAGCAGTATAACATTGAGATACACTACGCCTCAAGATGAAGTAAGATAAAGAAATAATAGTGGAGAACTTACAACAAGCAACTGGTAAAATTATCTGATGTTCTCCGGTAGAATAGACACACACGAACGAGGCGTGTAGCATACCAACAGCAACAGCTAAACGAAAGAAGGCACCACTCGCTCGAATGGGAGAACCAATAAATAGCAGAATAACAGCAAGATTCCATTCGAAAATAGGAAAACACAACAAGCATACAGTGAGGCACCTACGGAAGAGGCAGATGGTATAACAAAAAGATGAATTCTACGAACACAAGCTACAATATCTCTAATACACACCGAAACGACATCAAAATTGTCGAAGGAGATTTCTTTCAATGCTAAAATTGGAACCGATAATCTTATGGGTAAATAAATCTGCGTTTCTCTATAGGTGCTACGGAAATGGACATCGACTGTTGCGTTTGAAACCAACTATTCATATAGGAGACAGCAAATTCCCTCACAAAGAAATACACAACAAATACACTTTGACATCACCAGATGGCAGAACCAAGAACCAAATCGACCATGAATAGTGGTTAATAAGAAATTCCTAACCTCCCTGCAGGATGCCAGAGCAATGCGAGGAGCACATGTACACAGCGACCAAAACTAGTAATAGCAACTTTCAAAGTCAAACCAGCCGCTGTAAAAACACACAAGAAAACATATCGGAGAAAGTTTTAACATCAATAGATTGAGAAACACTGATACAAATATAATACATTCAAAAAAATGCTCCAATTCAATCTAGCAAGCAATGAAACCGGTACCAACATCGATCAAAAAAGGGAACAACTAAGAAGATGCCTAGAAAATCCAGACTTCTACCAATGTGCTCGGCTACCAAGACAACACCAGAAAACCATGGATTAGCGATGATACGTCAAAAAAAATCGAGGAACGTCGTCAACTCAAGTTACAACTATGTCACCAAGAACTACGCGGGAATCAAAAGGAAATATGAAAATATAGCCGCCCAACAAGTGAAAAAGATGGAAAGAAAGAGACCGCAGAAAATACACAAAAGACATTCTCGTAACTGCAGAGGAAGCCGCTGCAATCAGAAACATGCCACATTACATCAATGTGTAAGAAGGATCACCGGAATATACACGATAATTCCACACATAGTGGATCTATCTGGTCAAACCTTAACCACACATCAGCAGCAACTAAATAGATGGAAAGAAGAAAACTTTGTGGACAACTGCGTAGATAACGAAGAAAATTACGAGCCCCCAGATCGCAATTATAACGAAACTCCTAACATCCATCCACCAACGAAGCGGGAAGTTAGATTTGCTATCCAGAACCTTAAGAACAATAAGGCCGCTGGCACAGATAAGATACCAGCTGAAGTATTCAAGGGCGACAGATCTTTAACAGCTGGCATATGGAATACAGAGAAAATTCCGCAGAAATGGAAAGAAGGTTTGAAAGAAGGAAAGCAAAGTGATAAGGATGCATTCTATCTCCACTACACATATTACTGGACAGCGTGTAATGCGCAAACTTGACATTACAACACCAAATGGTATCTAATGGGGATCACTAAAACGGCTCAATGATCTAAACTACGCAGATGATATATGCCTGCTAGCAGACGAATATAGCGTCGTACAGCAGAAAATACAAAAGCTATCTGACCAAGCACATGAAGTATAGGTCTCAAAATCAGCATCAGTAAAACAAAAGCCATGATTCCTGAACATGAACATTAGTACACCAATCACCATCTACATCACGCCAATCGAAGACGTTGAAAAATTCGTCTACCTTGGTTGTACTGTAATAAAAACAAAAGATATCAGTCAACGCATAAACAAAGCAAAAAATACTTTCAACATGCTCCATAAGATCTGGAATGCGTCGGTCCTGTCAAGGAACACGAAGCTAAGATTGTTCAATGCATGTGTAAAATCAATATTGCTGTGTGGGTGTGAAACATGGAAACACACACAGAATATCACAAATAGACTCCAGGTGTTTGTGAACAAATGCCTGAGAAGACTGATAAAATGCTTCTGGCGGAACACCATCAGCAACATGGAACTTCTGCGACAAACAAACATTGAGACACAACAACGATGTGGTTTACTTCAATCTATCAGACACTAGGGAACACCAGTGGGAAGAAGCCATAGATTAATACAACATAAGTCGTGTTTTTTAATTCAAAAAATTTTCTTATTGGAATGAAGTTCTGGATAGAATTTTCTCATTTTTTCAGTTAAAATCCAAATGAATTTAATATTTTATCAATAAATAAGATACATTTAATGTTAAACTACACATTTTAATTCACTATTATCGAAATAAAATCAAATTTAACTTTATTTTTCAATGTTCTGGATAAAACATTGGTTTTTTCAAGTTCGCGATAAATTCATAGTACACGAACTCGAAAAAAAAGGGAAATTTTAAAAGGAAATATTTTAAACAAATATTTTTCATTGTTTTATGCTTGATACCTGTATTATTTCACAATAGAGGTCAAAAAATATAGTTAGAAGTTGAAATTTATTCAAATAAATAGAACTTAAATTAAATATATTGGTTAAACTAAAAAAAAATTCCCAGTATTATTCCCGATGTTCTTATAGAACTTGAAGTTCTGTTAATAAAAAAACGCACCAATAGTGAATTTAGTTAGAATAAAATTGCTCATTAGTCCAGGTGACTAGATTGTAATAATTGTTTATTTATAACATTAACAAAAAACAAAAAAAAACAAAAAATATGGGAACGATAGTTCCACTTGGAGGAAGAAATTCACGTAATTGAAGAAGGCGCTACATTTCATGCTACACCATTTTGTGTTGATCATTACAACGATGATGATGATGATGATATTTGTTGTGCGCACCGCGGTGATCTGCCATATACTCTTATACTATTGTTGCTGTAAAGCGTTATTATTATATTATTATTATTATTAGTTTTTATCCATCTCATTCACTTTGATTTTGTGCCGACACAATATTGCTTAAGGCTACCGCGCATGCGGTATCCCAAATTAAAATTATATAAGTAAATAAAACATTAAGATATATTGAAGAGAATATTGACAAAAAATAAAAATGATATTTAAATTCTTTTAACCCTTGATCACCGTGATAAAATTATTTCTATAAACATAATATATGTATATACATATATGTGAGTGTGTAAGCCTTGAACTATTTCAAGAATTTCTCTGGCAATTTACTGTCTAGCCAATATTGCGCGCATATGTTAAACATATATGAGAATAGATGGAGGTGCGCATTACAACTTACAAATATATATTTCCCCCGAGTATATACACTTAAATTTTATATCCGTTGACAAACAAAAATTCAACACCCCAAAATCAATCCAGTATGTACAGTTCTCATGGTAATTAATATTAATAAACTGTCAACGGAATATAAAATTTCTTTTTCGTTTAATTTTCTTGAAAATAGCATTTCAACAGGCACATTTGTCATTTAATATTTAAAAAAAAAAAAATTCTATTTGTATATGTATATAGAGAGAAGGCTAAGTATAGATAAGATATAATGTTGTTTTCGTATTTGAACGCACCATCTGTCCAATATCTGTCAAGTGCGATGTTGAATTTACATGACATGTTGTAGGAGGGTAAAATTA
This sequence comes from Tipula unca, assembly GCA_951394425.1. Classification (NCBI taxonomy): domain Eukaryota; kingdom Metazoa; phylum Arthropoda; class Insecta; order Diptera; family Tipulidae; genus Tipula; species Tipula unca. The sequence continues at coordinate 222,219,699 of OX596380.1, forward strand.
GAAAGATTATTGGTGTGTTTAGATTTTTTTCTAGATTTTATTCTGCGGTCAATCCATGATCGTTCATTTCGATGTTTTGGATATATTGATAATGACTTAATCCTTCATAATATTTCATAGCTATATATAGACCCAGATTTCGAGTGCTTACTTAAGTTACACGAGTGCTTGCTGTGTTGCAGACATATTTAATTTGTGAACATACTATCTACGCATGGTATAACGGAAAATATAGTTTATTATAAAAAATATTAAGAAATTTATTATAGAGAGTCGATCGATCAATCAATTCGCATTATTTATATCACAAACAAAATTATCGTATATGGATGATAAAAACTGTCATATCGATCAGATGTGCGGTTTTGATCCCCATAAAATAATTTATTTTAATAGAACTATTACGGGTTAAAGCGGGTGCTTAGTGTTAAAATAAAGGTGTAGTGTCATAATTTAAAATGTTAAATAAGAAATTTAATTATTTGGGTGAAATGCCAGCGAAATAAGTGAAATATAAGAGAAAAAACATCAACAACAACAACAACAACATATACAGCATAAACCATATTTTATTGCGCGAAAAAAATGGACTGCAATACCAACACAATGGAAAGAAATGGTAAAGAAGACGAATAGGAATACGTCAAACGTAATGGAGTTATGTCAAGTTAGTGGATAATTTATTTAACTTTTTAGGATATTTATACCTATTTGTCAAGTAGCTTGAATATAGGGGAGATTGCTGCAGATTTCCATGGTAAACTCGGGTGACTTCATGTTATCGACAAAAACTAATAAAGTTATATCCTGCTACCAAACTTTTATTAACAATAATTTTTACGTTACCTGTTATTTCCAAGTTATTTCAGCCGGATGCTGTCAATTTGGTTTTGTTTATTTAATTTTTTTTTCTCGTTAAAAAAAAATATTAACATTGCGTTTATTTGCCAGTGGTGCCATCTAGTTAAAATAACATAGATTTCATTGGCCGCTTGCCTTAATTCAGTACGTAGCGGGAGCTATGTCTCCCATTCTATATGAGCTTTACCAAATTAACTTAAATCCTGCCTTAGTGAGTCATTCCAGGTGTAACAGGGGCGTCCAACTTTTTGGGACCGGCAATGTAGGGGGAAGCTGCTCTTAGAAGGTGGGTGGGATTCCTATGGATGTGTCCCCAATAATTAATTCGGTGTACTTTGATTCTTTTGGTAATAGTCTTACCATGTAAGATGTTCTTGATTTTACGTGAGCGAGGATGGTAAAGACAGAACTCGAGTTGTTTCTTTAGAAAAAAAACTCATATTTCTTTAGCCGGCGTCGGATTGCAAAGGTTAGAGGAGCTGTCTGTAAACCATATGTCAACCGTCTAATAGAGTACTTGATTTCTTTGAATAAATCTCTGCATATGATGAGTAACTCTGAGCGCCTTATGGCACCTAGTACGAATGGTGAGAAGCCGGCTTAACTTGGAGCTTAAATAAGTACCGAAATATCGCATCGTATCAACACGGTTGACAGTGACACCAGACAACACTATGCTGGGGGTGGTACAAATGATGCTGAGGGATCTCGGATCAAAGCGGTGCATTTATGCGGATTTAATTCTAAGCCCGCTAATTTTAAGGCACCTAGTAATTCATCCAGAATGAGTTCTATATTAAATTATATTAAAGTAACACCTAATTTAGCCAATTCAGAAAATCCAAAATCCGTTATAATCGAAGAAACAGATACGCTTAGTTCTCGCAGAGGCCAATATCTGTGATTTGACTAATGCAGCGCCTTAAGTAAACAACAACCAATTGCGAACAATTTTTAACCATATCCAGGAGATCCTGCTTAATGCTTGGTCGAACATTCCAATCAAATCAAATCAAAAATTATCGTATATGCGAGTACATGCGTATGATCCCCAATAACAAAAACCATCTTAAAACTCATGTAACACCTGTTAGATCGATCAATTCCTACATACAATATATATGTACGAACGAAATACATTTTGAGCATTCATCCTCTACAACTATTCAATATCTCTCGCATTTCTTTAATTTTAATTCATTTTCCATTTCGTATATGTTGTTTATTATTACAGCAACAATTTTATTTTGGTGGATCTTAAGATTAGTCGTTGGTTCTTCCACATATTATATTTATATATCTTCTTCCTTCCCTCCGTTTTGTTTTGTTGTTAAACTGATTTATTTACATTTATCGTTAAGATGTGTATTTCCAGAAGCTAAAAAATATATTTCAAATCGTTTTGTATATATATCTATATATGGGTACACATACATCAATGTATAATATGCTACATGAACATCTTTGGCTGCTGTTATATACGGTTGGTGCTGTGACTGCTGCTGATGCTGATGATCATGATGACGAAGAAGAATTATATCAAAAGAAAAGAAGACGAAGTTTTTAAATTGTATAAACATATCCAAAATGAAATCTAGAATAAGAAACTATACAGCAAATCAACATTAAAACCGATCGAAGACAGTATATGAGAAGGAAACAGCTAAATTATAACAACATCCTAAAAAAATATACAAAACTATCGTAAACAACAACAACAAAACTTATAGTTTTTTTTTTTTAATGATAACTATATAGATAACAACAAAATATAATTTTGGGGCACTTCAGTCGCGCGGTTTGTTTATTTAGGCATCTAGAAATACATTTTTATTATTTGTCTACTCTACAATTTTTTTTCTTGTTTTTATTGCATAATTAGGTGTTAATAGCTACTGGTGTTATGAATAACAAAAACTACACTTGTAGTCTAGATTGTGGCGACTTCATTAGCATCTTCCCACGTTATTAACTATACTTTCTCCCCATCCGCATATATCATATGATGGTACAAGTATAGAAGTAATTCATCTTCTTGTATATATATATATATATATATATATATATATATATATATATATATATATATATATATATATATATATATATATATATATATATATATATATATATATATATATATATATATATATATATATATATATATATATATATATATATATATATATATATATATCCCATTAGAGTGCGTGTGTGGTGTCTGAAATCCTAACAAACACGATATCATGTATATCTTAAGTGGAAGAAAATATAGTTATGTCGTCTGTCATCGACACAAAAATGTAACAAATCCTAATTTTTCAAAATGGGTGTGGAATATTGTAGATTTGTATGTGCAACACTTAAATAATTCCAAAAATAACTAAATTAACATCGCAGCATATTTTGTTCAATATACGAAAGATGCGCATGAATAGTGTAAGTCAATTGTAAATTATCGAGATATACGAATATTTATAATGTGCGACTAGGACATGTCAAATTTCATTAAGATACGTTATATTTGCACGCAGGAGAATACCCTGCCGTTCACGAACATGCTGTGTTCAAAGTTAATTATTTCATTTGGCAAAAAATCTTGGAATTAGAGATGTTTTATGTAGATTTTGAGATCATCCGCAAATATTAATACTTTAGAGTGCTGTATTACATCAGTATAAACTGCATCAACTTGTTTGTGTTTATCAATTTCTTTTATTGACTTGCTGGTTAATTCGATGAGATTCGTTGATGTTTATCTTTTTGATACTGTGAGATAAATCGAGGAACCAATGATCTGAGTGAGTTCCACAATACCAGTTCAAATAATTTGGGTATTGATGAAAATGATGTAATCTCTCTATATAACAAGAAATATCATTTCTTGCTCCAGTTTTGAAAATTTGTGTCACTCTGCGGTTATTTTCCATTTCTGTGAAAATTCTCCTAATCTTAACGGTTGATTAAATAGAAGACACAGAGCAATTGCTAACATTGTGAAATCTTTTAATAATGAAGCTGGAATGCCATCAGGACCGCATCCATTTCCGAATACTTCTAGAGCTCGATGAATATCCTTGGGTTCAATCCGTGGTGTTAGTATGGTTACGTCGTTTTCACCATGTATTCCGGCTTCTAAACTGATTGAAAAAACTGAGCACACATGTTTGATATAACCTGCGAGTCATAAGATTTATACATCTTACACGCTGGGTAACCATTAATTTCACGTTTTCTTTAAAAAAGCCCCATAACTTTTTCGGATCCTTTCTTATTTTTTCCTTCATATGGCTAATGTAGGTCAATTTTTAATTTAACTCAAAGTAGCGAAATTTTGGTTACACCCAGTGAATTTATCTTTGGTTTCCTCAAGAAACAGTTTGAGATTTCCTTTGTAAGGAAATTGTCCTTTGTTTATTGTGTCAGCTTTTCTAAAGTTGTAATATGGATTGCGGTTTTGGTGATTATTAGTAGCATTATACCTATCGCATCCAAAATTATTTCAATGGCTTGGTGGTTAATATCATTAATATAAAGAATGGTGATGGTGATTCATCTACTTTAAACATAACTGGGTTCATTTGTAAAGATCAGGTCTAAGATACGGTCTAGACCCTTATGTAGTTCGTAGTATTTTATTGTTTGGCCATTGAGGTAGTGTACTTATAGTTGAATGTTTCCAAGTTATGTTCAGGGTTCTGAGTAGTTTATGATGATTCTGGCTGTTGACGCTGGATTTCCTCGAGTACTTGGTAGCTGGAGCGAATGATTATGGATTGGCATTATCGGTTTGTGTGGCTTGGCCGTAGCTGTTGAAAAAAGGTTTTTTTTTATCTTTTATCATCAAACATAATAATAAATTAAATCGATCTGAGTCCAATCCTGTAAAATATTGTAACTGCTCGATGATGATATTTGAAAACCGAATAAAAGAAACGGAACTAAAAAGCCTTTGTGTCGTCCTGTTGGGTTTGATCCTCTGTGGAAACAATGACTGTTCCATCGTTATGATTATTTTTAATTTCTACGGTGATTGCTCGGGAAGATTCGATATGTTCCGGTTCTCAAGCCGGCACAACACCAGCAATCCAATTTCTCTTCCGATTGCAATATTGTTTGACCCATCTGCTTACATTGTTACTTCTCGTTATGTCAAACTTCCGTAGTGGAATATTTTGGGATTAAATTCATCCAGCCGTGAGAATTTTAAATGCACGTGTTGAAATTGGTATCTCTATGTTGTTTTACTCTTGACAAATCAAACTCATCCAGGCTTATCTACACTGCATATTTGGTAATCACCTTCTTTAAAATGAGCGCTACAAACTTGAGACCATTTTGAAGACGTCTTACCAGTTCTCAAACTTATGATCTAGTTTTTTTTAAAATTTGTGTTCAATTTGTGGAATTTAATTAAGAATTTTTTTTTGCTTAAATTATTTGTGTTTTAACGTCAAAGTATATTCTTCCTACGCTATTGCCACCTACGAATAAGAATTGAACTAAATTTTTAAAAAAAGTCGTATAGCACGCCCCATCTGAAAGCAAATATCCAACAAGGGATCGCCAACGGATTAAAATCAGCCGAAGCTTGCATTAGTGCTAGAGTTGCCGTAGATTCGATAAAAATTATTTTGTTCATCACTTTCTATATTCTAATTAATTAATTTATTCGGATACACCCTGTTACTTTTTAGCCGTGTCAAACAAGTTTCGATCACTGGATTGTGTATAAAATACCCGATATAAATTAGTGATTTATTTCCGAATTATTTTACAAAACACTAATTCACTTATTTATTTTATTTCCTTTAAGTCACTGTAATCACTTTATTATACTTTTTTTATCAGACGCAGAAGCATTCTTAAAGGGTTAATAACGAAATTGGAAAATTTTTCAAAGGAGCTTTCTAACACTACCAATGAGGAAGAAGTCAAGGTCAAATTACTTCAAGAATTCATTGATGTCGAAGACAAAATATTTTGTGCATCACCAGATGAATAATCGAAAATGGAAACCGTTGAAGAACAGTATTATAATATTGTTATCAATTTTAATTCATGGATCAGAAGGAAAAATGTATCAACTAACCACCAACTACTAGATGAATCCACAGATGGCAATAATACTACTGGTCACATAGCTGTAGGCTACTTTAAGTTTCCGCGGTTGAACATACCAATATTTTCGGGTTATTATCGAGAATGGCAATCCTTCCATGATCTTTTCAATGCAGCAGTACATGAAAACAATTCTTTAACACCAGCACAAAAATTCCAGTATTTGACGCTAAATACTATGAAGCCTTCAAAAAATTAAGTAAACGTTTTGATCGGAAAAAAACTGCGAATTCATTCATAAAATTATTTATGGAACGCAGTCATCAAATCATTGTGCAAATTCATTAAATATAAGGAAGTTGTTGGGTCCTGCCGACGAAGCAACAAAAGTTCTAAGAGCTCTTGGAACTGACGCTGACTCAAAGGACACCTGGCTTATATATATTTTGTTTAATAAACTTGATGAGGAAACTAAGCAATTATGGATGCAGAAACTGCTGAAACAGAATTTCCATCATTATCAAAATTTTATGAATTTCTGGGTAGAAGATATGATTCACTAGAAGGTATGAGGGCACCAAGCAAGGGTCAAAGTAAACTGTCCAATAATTCAAGAGGGTCTCATGCATCAATCACCTGCCCTGTATGTGTCAGACCAGTTCACATCAATTATTTGAATGTACCAAGTTTAAGGTATTGGATGTTGATGCTAGAAGAAGTCTAATCAAAAGTGACAACAGATGCTATAACTGTCTTAATAATAATCATACAGTTTATAATTGCAGATCTAAAACACGATGTCGAGTATGCTCAAGAAAACACCATTCACTACTATACATTTAGATCGTTTAATTGAAGATAATAAGAACCAATCACATGCAATATCAAACCAAATTGAAGTGCAATATCAAATATTCCTAGTTACTTTTAATCTCCATCACATTGTATATTGTCGTTACTACCAACCATTATTATTAAACTTCAAGATAATCAATGGCTATGGCAGTTATGTCGAGCACTACTCAGCGTCCGAAAGTTGGTTAAGAATAAAACATGAAATTACATGTCTGCAAAATTTGAGTAATCCGCGATGGCTGTTGACAACAGGCACTAAACTAGAACTACATGGGTTTGCAGATGCGTCTGAAAATGCCTATGCTGCTGTAGTATACTGCAGAACTATCGATGATCGAGAGAATATCCATATAAGGTTAATGACCGCAAGAACAAAGATTACTCCGAAAAACCATATATGAAAAAATTGTTGTGAAAAAACCTGAGTGGCGATATTGAAATCACAGGTTGGACTGATTCGACGATAGTGTTTTCGTGGCTAGCATCTCATCCACGAAAATGGAAAACGTTTGTAGCTAATCGAGCAGCAAATATTTTATCGTTTCTTTCAAGAAATCATTGGAAACATGTGCAACCTCCACACTTAACATTAAGTTAACACGGTTAACATTAGACAAATCTCATTGGCCAGCTCAACCACAGCAATTACTAGATCTAGTAGAAGAACCCCTTGTGTTAATGTACTATAGTATCGACACCAGAATTTATATCAGATATTCTATCAATACTCGGTCAACGATGCTCTTCATTTCGAAAAGCCACTAATTTTGTAAGATGGATAAAGCGGTTTCAACATTATCTTCGGCATACGACAGAAAGATTAACTGCGAATACATTATACATAGGAGAAATTATCACTAGCCAAAACATTATATTCAAACTGCTGCAATCGGAGCAGTTCAGCACTGAGTTGAGAGACATTAAAAACAATAAGGTGGTATCAAAGAAGGGCTGTATCAATTCACTACCTTTATTGATAACGACGTTATAATGCGGGTAGGTGGTCGTATCCAACGCTCGATGGCAACATTTGATACGCGCTATCCAATAATTCTACCCAACTGTTATATTACGCTGCTACTGGTAACAAATTTACATCAAAAACACATGCATGCTGGGTCAACATTAGTAACCAGCATTATACGGCAAAAATATCACATATTACAATGCCGATATTTAGTCAAAGATGTCATTCGGAAATGTACCATATGTATCAGATATCGAAATCAATCGAACAATCAGCTTATGGGGAATCTTCCATCAGCACGAGTTAATTATGAAAGGCCCTTCCTTAAGGTTAGTGTGGATTATGTAGGTCGGAATAAAAGCAGGATGATAAATCCAAAACACGGGATTCAAAACACAGAAGATTCATTGCTACAAGGGGCCTGTGTGCGGAAATATTTTCTTATAACGGTTCCAATTTCGTTGGCGCAAGGCACACTTTAATAGAATTATATTATTTTATGAAAAACAACGCTAATAAAATTTCCTCAATTTTATCCGCAGACCTAATTAAATGGCATCTCATCCCTAGTGCAACTCCTTCATTATACTTTTTCCTTTTTACTACTACTAACTCTATCACTAATCAAACTCAACTAACTCTTTCACTGTTTACTTCCTACTAACTCTACGCGGTTAAACCCCAACTAACTTCACTCCTTGCATTTCATTTCGTATTTATACCAAATATTTAACCCACTAGAATATTCCATAATATTCGAGACGCGTCTAGACTATTCCTAAACCCTCTTACATATATGGTATTTTCTCTACTCAAATAGATAAGTCACCACAATCGTAACACTACCCCCCACCTAATCCTGATTCGTTCCGATCAGGACCCAATGCTGAACAGGACCCACCGTGCATCATATTCGGTTTTCCTCGCTACCCTTTCCTAATCCTGTAAACAACATCGTTTATCGTCGTAATGACATACTAAATCTTTTACTTTGAAATGACTGTTATTTAGACACTCGTATTTTCTCCAGCATCATCTATACGAAGTGGCAACTCGAATTTATTGCAGTCTCCTGACCCAACATCCATCATAACTCATTCGCCCTCATGAATTTCATACCTAAAATGACTTCATCTATTATATATTAGCAACCAGGCCTTGATGCGGCAGAATTTGTTCATAGTTAGCTCAGAGGTAGCCTATCGAATCCCAAATAATGTCCCGATGAGAAATTTCCATGGCGGTCAAAACTTTGGTCAGAATAATTTTTTTTAGTCTGGGATGGGATATTGCGGGAATTTGACCCGGCAGAATTTGTTCATATCTGGCTCAGAGGTAGCCTATAGAGTTCCAAATAATATCCCGATAAGAAATTTCTAGCCAGTTAAAACTTTGGCCAGGATAAAAATCGTTTCAGTCTGGGATGTGAAATTGGTCATATTCGGCTCCGAGGTAGCCTATAGCATCCCAAATAATATTCCGATGAGAAATTTCCAAGGCGGTCAAAACTTTAGCCAGAATATTTTTTTTTAGTCTAGGATGGAATATTAGGCTATAGTCTCAAATCTGGGATGGGTAATTGCGGGAATTTGACGCCGCAGAATTTTTTCATATTTGGCGCAGAATTAGCCTATAGAATCCCAAATAATATCTCGCCTGCGTGACAAAACTGCTCTTCACTGTAGTTTGACTGCTCCTCTACTTCTTTATCATCAAAATGTGACCCGTTATACGTTACATGTCACTTCGTGAATAGTCTAGTCACACTCTTACATATACGGTAGTTTCTCGACTCAAAGAGAGATGTCACCACAAGTGTAAGAACACATTAAGTTTTGTTATGTTATTTTATTCAATTAAATAATTTACTTTTACAATTTTCGGAAAATGTGCATTTTTCAAATATACTAACGATACAAATTTGCATCTAAATTATTTCATTTATCCCCAGACAATCGAGTATCTGCACTTACCGTGTTATTTTCGAGGTTCTAAGGTAGAAGTCCAGACCTATTGGAACTCCTCCTCTCATCATCGCTCTCATTTACATACCGACCATTTAATATTTTAATTTTTCTTTTTTTAACTTCTTTTATAAAATACTAAGATGTGCGCGTAGTACGCATGCCGTTTGGATTCGCAAAGTTTTGTTTTGGTAAACGTTTATACATATACATAGTCGAATCGAACGAGAAACAATTATTTATTTTATGTTTTATTTATAAAAGAATAATAACAAATTAATTTCTTATCGCGAAGCAGCAAAATACATAAAATACCGAAAAAGAAAGATTGTCTTATACGGCACAATATAGAAAAATCTCTAAGAAACCGTAATAAGAAGAAGAAAAGAATTATTTCTTCCGGTTATTCTTTCTTATATTTATGTATATATATATACGACTATATGTATATACATATGTATATATATAGGTACGCTTGTGATGATGATTCTTAAATTTCTTTTTGATTAAAAATTATGTGTTTTATATACGAAATATTTCGGCTTCTTTTAAGAACTAAACTTTGTAATTTGAACGACTTGTGTTTTAACCGGCCCTAGTTTGTGCGGAATTGTGTATATTTTTAATACGTATCGATGTTCCCGGTATACAAATACAGGTGTAATAACGATCTAATCACTGTAATCACACACGAAATATTTTTACTTACAATACCGAAATCCTCTCATAAACAAAAAACAAAAAAAAGGAATCAAATCATAATGAAGACATTACGATGAACAACAAAAAAGATCAATAAAAGTAGCCGACAATGACATTAGGTTATAGACAGGTTTACGTAATAGGATGATTACTATATCAGCGCACTCGTCTTCCAAAATACACACACACACACAGTCAATTATTATATTAAAGGTACGGGGGCATTGATTTTCCCAAAAAATTCATATCATAATTCATCAAACAACAAATTTCTTCGACTTCGCATGTAGAAGACACACATAAATATGTCGAAAGTGTAATTTTCAATTGGTGGCGGCATTTTTATTTCCAACATAAGAACAAAATGAAGAAGGGAATAAGAGTTTTTTTTTGTAGACTATAATCAATTTCATGGAACATCACAAAACATCATGACGATACAACAACAAACATTATAAAATATACACACCAATCTTAAAGTCGAAAATTAAAAATACAAATACTGTTATTAAAGTAACTTTTCTTCTGGTGTGTGCACACATACACACATTTCTTCTGTGTGTGGTGCGAGGAGTCGATAGATAAGAAACAAAACCAAAAAAGGATCTTTTTACGTCGTACTATAATTATTTTTGTTAGAAAATGTCTTTGTATATATGTATACATTATACATAATATGGACCCGTAAAAACGATCTCTTTATTTACGAGAGAAGGGAAAGTGACACAATACACAAATCATTTCTATACGTTGCGCTTTCACATATATAAACGAAATGTCAGATGGCGGGAAAAGTTCAAACGATTCGGGGTCGATTATTGCTATATAAATTCACAAATTGAGATGACAATGGGGGACAATCACATTTCATGCCAAATATTGCCAAATTGATGTGTTATGGTTTTCAACATATATTTTCTATATGCATACATACATACATATCTTTGTGTAATGGGATGAATATAAGGAACCAACTTTTAATGCAATTTGTAACCTGGGTGGGACTAATTGAAATGTTATTTCATTTCTAAACGACGCAGCAAAATAAATCAAATTCTTGAAATTGAGCATATGTACAGTGTTTTCTTTAAAATTATATGCAAAAACAAGAAATTACCCAAAAAATGACGATGGGAATTCTCAACGTTCTTAAAGCTCTTTAAGTTTCTATTGAACTTAAAGGTTCAAAATCATTTGTGCAATGCGAAAATTTTTTATAAAACATTCAAAGTATGCCACTGCTGAGGAAATGTCAACTAATTTCTAATTTCAATTTTTGTATATCGGGTTTTCCATTTGGGACTTGACTACTTTGAACTTTTACTGTTGAATGCAATGTTGAATGATTTGGTCAATCTATTAATAGGATTGATCTCCCCGTAATTTGTGGAATGGTGTTCAAAATCTAGAAATAAAAACGGAGCCTCCTACCCGGAACACGAATTGAGATGTTTTCAGTGATGTACGGTGAATCGATATGGCCGAGAAGAACGTTGCCTATAAAGACAGCGCCCAAATGAACTCTTCTATTTTCAAGGGTGTAGATTTTGTAGTCTTGGCACCTTGTCTTATAAGGTGGTAAGTGTGCCACATTTTCATGATGCATATGATAGTCGTAATCCCAATTGGTTATCTATTAAAGAAAACCAATTGGGATAAGAGGAATTTTTTATGGACACTTTCAATTCGTTTGTTCTGAATTGAATAGTAGGGACTCCAGACAGTTGTCCCATAGTCTACTTGGGATGTTACATAGACGAAATACAGCGTCAATAATGTTGATTTGTCATAGAATTTACTGGTTCATCGTTTGATTAACCCAAACATCGAGTTCCCTTTGGCTACGATGTTATCTGTATGCCTTTTAAATGTCATGTTTTGGATAAATGTGACACCCAGATTTATAGTTTCACAAACACGCTGTAATTCGGCCCCTTGATTTTGTATTTATTGATTATAGGATTTTTCTTCCTGTGACGTTTCACATAATCTTCCGTTTTTGGGTATTTAAGTTCAATGAGTTGCGGTCACACCCCTCACTAAGACCATTAATATTTTCTTGCAATCGCTCAGTATCGCTACTTTCTTTGATGGTATGGAAAATTTTAATATCGTCTGCAAAACTGAGCACGTTAGAATTTTTGATAACCTCTGAGAACTTCTGGCAGTTTGAATACTTACTGTACTATTTCTCAAGCGGAATTAATCGCGGTTACTTGTTGTGCCATTACAGCTATTAATTTCGCGGTTAATGGTGAAGATATTATTTTCTGTACTGACAGTAAATCTGTCCTCAACTACTTAAATAATCCTTTGACCGCAACTCAAATCTGGTGAAGGATTGTAGGAATTTTTGAATGTTCTTCGCCGTAATAACAAAGTTACGGTCTTGTGGATATCTGCGCATTGTGACATTGAAGGTAATAAAATCGCAGACAATTTGGCAAAAGTTGGCTCACATTCATGTTTCATTGGGCCTGAACCTGCTGCTTTGTTGCCTCTTTACACTGGTAAAAAAATAATCAAAAATGCTGCTCTACTTCACTTAAAGCAAGCGTGGTCATCCATCCCCACCTGCCGTAAGGCGAAATGCTTTATTAGTGAGCCCAACTCGAAGCTGACTAAATACGCTGTTTCATTAAAAAAGGATAACTTAAGAATACTAGTATCGATTCTTACTGGCCATTACGAACAACGTTTACAAATAATTAAAATTTACTACAAAAATTCCGAGTCGGTGACTGCAACTTCAAGAGCGTTAATTCCAATTTTTATCTTCAGCGATGAAGCGCATTTTTGGCTAAACGGTTTCGTCAACAAATAGAATATTCATTATTGGTCATGTGAAAACCCTCATGTGCTCCATCCGCAAAAAATAACTGTATATGGTGTGGTTTTCTTGCTGGTGGTGTCATTGACCGTTTTTTCGTTGATGAAAATAACCGTCACGGTACAGTCAATCGCTACAGAGACATGTTGCAACGTTATTTCTTTGATCAATTGCATGTGCAAACATTAATGATATATGTTGATTGGCCGCCTAGATCGTGTGATTTAACGCCTATATACTTTTCTTTATGGCGCGTTAAATCATTGGTTTATGCCATCAAGCCGGCGTCGTTAGAGGAGCTCAGAACTAATATTGAACGAGAGATAGTGGCCAGTTCCGTCGAAATGTGTGACCGAGTAATTGAAAATTGGGTTGAACGAATCGACTCCTGCAAACGTGCCCTTGGTGGACACTTGAACGATGTCGAATTCCATACAGAAATGGTTTGATTGTACTTCAAGCAAATAATAAAATTTTCGAGATAACTCAAATGGTTTCCGTTTTATTTAAAAAAATTTGTCAAGTCCTTATTGGAAAACCCTTTATACGAGTATATACATACGAGTCTATATGAATTTTGAAACGGATTGATAAAATTAATTCACAGCAACATTTTTGTGATTGATTCAGATTCATTTCTTATTTCAGGTTGTGTGAAAGCTTATCGGTTTACGGTTATGCTCCAGAAACGATCCAAACATTTAAGGGCAATATCTGAAATATTATTGGTTAATTGTTAATTTTTCAAGCATGTTATTGAACGTTTCAGCAGAATAATCGCTGTTTGTTACAGATTCCAAGACGGGCGTTTGCCTGATATTATTTTTAATATTTCATATGCCAAAGTCTCTGTTTGGTATACATTTTACTAACAACCATGGTTATTCTTCAGTTATTAGTCTCATCGTCTCTAGTTCAAATGCGATTGTTAATATCTTTGATATGCATTTACTTCCTACACGTTTTCTAATCCAGTTTTGATATTAGTCATTAGTGAAAGAGCTTCTTAACCAGCACAGTTATGACCGACGTTAAATTACAGAGGTTATTGGATTTAGCCTTTCCAATTGCAAAGCAAGTCGGAAGCTCACAGATAGTTATTTCGCTTTACTAGAGTATACTATATAGGTATAGTACAAGGTAGGCTAACGAAGAAAATTTGCTGAAAAATTTTATAATTGAAACTGAAAACGTTTCCTTATAAAATTCAATTGGGATAAGAATTTTAAACCGCAAGATCCACTATCTGCAATATATGCCAACAAATATGTGCTGTTAGCCAGAAAATAATTGATTTTTTAAGCATGATTCACATTTTCATTTAAAGCGATGCCACATGCACAACCGTCCAACCGGCATTGAAAACCGACAAATACAAGTTTTGACAGAAAAATAAGAATTAAAGTTAATTAAAAATAGTTTTAACGAACAATAATTATGATATTGTTATCAAATTTTTATTGAAATTGATACAATTTCATTTAAAAAAAAACTTATTTTATGTTTTGCCGGCCGCCAAGCTAAAGGCGTTGTCACATGACAAAAATATCGGTGAAAGCCTGGGACCGATTTTTTCAATTATGATTAAATGATTGCAAATTTTTGGCTGAAATTATTGAGAAAATATATGAAATAACTACAATTAGTAATTAAAATCATAAATGTATAAGGATATAACCATTTTAATTGAATAATAAGAGTTTTTCTATTCTGTCGATTTTTACCGATTTTTTACTTAAATGGTACAAATTTTGTCGGTTCCGAACGCTTCCCAATAAAAATTTGTCGGTTCCGAACGCATCAAATACCACCGATATTTATTTTTGTTGTGACCATAACCTCACTTCGGTGATAATTTGGTTTGTTTACAAACGTAGCTGTCAATCTGTACAATTTATTGAAAATTAAAAATGAGTATGGTAATAATTTGATAAAATATATAAATTAAAAGTCAAAAACAAATGATAAAAAAAAAAAACAAACACAAATTTTGTTGTTGTAAAAATCGGTTGGATTATTGGTTTGCTCCTGTGGCGTGTATTATCATATTTTCTACCGAATCGGTCGGAAATATAACTGCATGTGGCATCGCCTTTAGAATCCGGATGGCAAAATACTGGATGGTATAATTTTTGAAGTTAACGAACGCTTCCCCGTTTTCCAAAATCATGAACGAAATTTTTTGACGTCGTTTTTTTTTCAATTCGGTCGTAAACTAAATGTCATTTATAATGTGACGACATTCGCCGTCCGTGATTTTTTTTTCATGTGGCATAGTAAACGGAAAATCTTGTCTGATTTGCCGTTTCCACATTTGCATGTGGCATCGCCTTTAAAGGCAATGCCACATGCAGTTGTATTTCCGACCGATTCGGTAGAAAATATGGTAACACACGTCACATGAGCAATGTTTGTTTTTTTTGTCATTTGTTTTTGACATTGTTTATAAATTCAAATCATCGGCAAGCCGATTGGCAGCTACGTTTGTAAACAAAACAAAATTATCAACGAAAATAAATATCGGCGATAATTGACGCGTTCGGAACCGACAACATTTTTATTGGGAAGCGTTCGGAACCGACAAAATTTATACCATTTAAAGGCGATGCCACATGCAGTTATATTTCCGACCGATTCGGTAGAAAATATGATAATACACGCCACAGGAGCAAACCAATAATCCAACCGATTTTTACAACAACAAAATTTGTGTTTGTTTTTTTTTTTATCATTTGTTTTTGACTTTTAATTTATATATTTTATCAAATTATTACCATACTCATTTTTAATTTTCAATAAATTGTACAGATTGACAGCTACGTTTGTAAACAAACCAAATTATCACCGAAGTGAGGTTATGGTCACAACAAAAATAAATATCGGTGGTATTTGATGCGTTCGGAACCGACAAATTTTTATTGGGAAGCGTTCGGAACCGACAAAATTTATACCATTTACGTAAAAAATCGGTTGTCGGACCGACAGAATAGAAAAACTCTTATTATTCAATTAAAATTGTTATATTATTATACATTTATGATTTTAATTACTAATTGTAGTTATTTCATATATTTTCTCAATAATTTAAGTCAAAAATATGCAATCATTTAATTATAAAAGAAAAAAATCGGTCACAGGCTTTCGCCAATATTTTTGTCATGTGGCAACGCCTTAAGACTGTGTCCGAAACCTGTGATAAAAAATCGTGAATTAATTATTTGACATTTACTTGATAATACCGAACACACCCAAATTATTCGAGTCTATTAAGGCAATGCCACATGCAGTTGTATTTCCGACCGATTCGGTAGAAAATATGATAAGACACGCCACATGAGCAAAACAAAGATCCGACCGATTTTTACAACCACAAAATTTTTTTTTTCTGTTTGTTTTTTTTGTCATGAGTTTTTGACATTTAGTTCACCGAAAATAAATATCGGTGATATTTGATAATTTTTGACAGCTATCGAATAATTTTTTTATACGCATGTGCAACATACATACATATGATTTATAGATTCATATAATAATTAAAATTATTAATACATATAATAATAATAACGTGACATTAAAAGGACTATCTTCTGAAAAAATCTATAAGCCACTTAATCGATTTTATATAGCCATTAGGTCCAATGAAATCGAATGAGCCCTCTGCTGATGTCGAGGTTGTACTCCTAGGAGATGTATTTTTTTACCTTTAGTTAACATTGTAGGAATACGAAGTTTTGTGATATTTGTTAGTTTGTGGTCTGATGAAACGGATACTTACGTTCTCCTCTGCATTGTTGCCCCAAAAGCTTTCTATGCATGCATATGACAAAACAAATTGTGCGTAGGCGACAATCTTATATGTTGCCCTATATATCGAAATCCAATTATATACACAATACTGTAAATTATATCTCATATTATCTAGAAAATTAATTTATAGGATTTTTTTTGATTTTTTACGATACGAAATTAATAAATCGCACTTTGATTTATCGTTTTGCATTAATTCATAATTTATTGGTTTGTGTTGTATATATATATATATATATATATATATATATATATATATATATACATATATAGTAAGTATATACGAGTATGTATTTACAAACATAACAAGCAGGCAAAATAATAATAAAAGGAAGAAGAAGAAGATTCAGATGAATATAAGAATAAGAAATCACATAAGATTTCTTAATCTCTTAATTTAATTTTTCATGTTTTTAATAGCTTTGAACATAACAAATTCGTGGTAGGTCTTCTTATTTCTTTTTTTGTATAAAACTATTATAATACGTACGAGTATATCTATATAGGATAGTAAAATTATTCTAAAGATATATAAATTTTAAATGGAAATAGACATTTTCTTTAATACGTACGAGTATATATAGCGTAAAGCAGCGCTGCCCAACTTCTATTTCATCGCGGACTATTTTTCCATCAACTCTCAATCCAATTTTGCTTTTGCCTTTAATTTAAGAAATTTAATTTTTCATTATTTTTGAGAAACTGTCAAATTTAAAAGGTTTACCGAACTGGTTTACCCTTTGGTAAGTTTTACTTCAATGAATCACTGAATATTTTTTTAATCGATTTTACAAATATGTTTTAGGGGATAGAGGGATTTCTACAATTTAAAAAGAATTCCGTTAATTTTGTGCATCCACTTCACAATTTCACTGGTTTCTAATCTATCAGTGGCGTAACTACACCATCATTTGTTTCAATGTCGCTCGCCGCATTTGTTTCAATAGAGAGAATCGGTAAATCGCTTAAACGATCTGCACCACCGATGGGATTGCGCAAATAATTTTTTGATTATTTTCAATTTAGCAAACGATCGTTATGAACTTCAGCTAATGTAAAAATGATATCCTCGAAATTTCCTAGTTAAGCATTGACTTTACCATCACCATTTGTAGCGGAAACTCTTCCGATAGGTCGTCTGTTTATTTTTCTTGTAATGGTCCTGAAGACTTCATGAGATCATAGTCATTCTTTTCCACAAATTTATTTAGCTGAATGCAGGAAAATAGTTTCGTTATTTCTTCCATAGCTCCCTTCATTGCGGTCCCCCCATCGCTACGCCCCCATCCCCTCCCCCTCGTAGCGTGGGATTTGTCTACGTTCGTCACCGTTTGATAAATTGGACAATCATGAATGATATATATGTATATATATGCAATAATTACAATTGATGCTGGAAACCAAACCTTGATACCTGTAGCAAGTGTATTCAAGTTGCATAAGTATCTCTTGATTGCACTTTAACGTATATACTTGACGATAGAACAATCTGATTAGGGCAATTAAAATGCTACCCAGTACTTAAAACTTTGTGAAAGGCTTAACTTACTGTAGTCGAAGATTCTGGCGTAGATAAAACTATAAAAATTTTGAAATTTAGGCAAGAATATTAGGACGTTGCTTTTATTTGTAACCAAACACGTTAAAATATGTACCAAACCAATTCGCACGGGTTCTAAATAATATAACTGAACGTTAACCCAAATCGTCAATTTTTTTATAACATAAAAATAACTCCCTAATTTTTACCCTCATCGATTTTTAATAAAATAATGTGACACTTTCTCCTTGAACCCTCTAAGTGCAAAAATTGTCACATTCAATTCAAAAATTCGTTTAAGGCCCGTGGACCGTCAATTGTATAGCGCTGGTCTTATATAGAGGAGAAATGTTTTCTTCTTACAGGTAGGTATATATACATATATACATAAGTAACCGTCATGATGAAATGTATAAATCAATCGGAAATGAAAATGTATAACACAGCATACAGTCGCGATGAGGTGGTCAAATACAAAGTTTTCTTCCGCACATATAATTATATACATACATACATACCTGGAATGTGTTCTATGTGTTGTTCAGCTATTTTTGAATGCGCACGGAAATTCTAAGCGTTGCGTGCGTGTGTCAAAGCGTGCGGTCGCATTCAATATTCCATTCTATGTAGATAATAAATTTCTTTCATGATTTTATTTATTCCACCCACCGATTGTAATTATTATTTATCAACATCGCGTCCTCTTCATTATTCTTATTGTTATTGATCATGATCTTGCGATGATCGTTAATTCTTATTGCTTAATTCTTCCGATTCTATATAAGATGTGTGTATAGAGTACAACGTATAGTTCAAATATCGTATATAGTAATAAAATAAGTCATCATTGTCTTATATTTTAGAGATTTTTTTTTTAGGTTCTATCACAAAAGTACAATAATTTTAATTTTAGAAAAAGGTTGAATTGTTATTTTGTCCGTGTGTAGGTTGATCCAAATTAAAATTGAATGAAGGAAAATAATAAACGAAAAAACTTTAAGATCATAGCTATAAAAAAAAATTAAAAAAAAGAAGAGATTGATGGATTCATTATAATGAGATGTACACAATTGTACACAAACGAATATTAGAAGAAGGTAATTTGTGAGATTTGATTGTTGTTTTTGTCGTCATCATCATCATGGTCATGATCATCGCCAACATCATTATATATATTCGAAGTCATTTGGATAATTTATGTTGATTGTGACAATGGGTCACAAGTAATTAAATTTTATGACTATCTATACATACAGACAGGGTATTTGATATGGACCCATACAAAACGTATATATGTACATATATTGTATGTAGGAATAATATATGTGATATAAGAGTATGGTGTATATATGTTGGACTGTTGTAATAATTTTTGCTTTCCCTATAAGTGTCTGTAATTTCGTAATTAACCGATGTGAAGAACTTCTATGAGCTGTCCTTTTCAAATTTTGTAGATTTACTAAGTAATATTATAGTTAATCTTCGTTTTTGAATATTCTAATTTTGTGATTGCATAATATGTGTAGACATATAAATTAAAACACATCCTACCAATGAAAAATCATTGAAGATATGGTTTAAAAGGTTGTTTAAAATTGGTGATTATAATTTTATTTTAGTGTAAATTACATTAATAATAATAATAAACAGTGTTTAAAGGCCATAACTGGCCCCTTACTGTGTCAACAATCTGGCTCCAATGGTTTCGATCCTGGGCTTGGTCTTCATACTGTCTTAGACAACCTGACGAAGCCAAGTCATTCTCCACACCGTGACCGAGCCGGCGTACTCGCTGAAATCTTATTTCATGTACAATATTGGGGATCTTCATCAGATCTCTGATCTCGATATTGTACAGAGATCGGTCTGTGCCATCTACTTCACGTTTTGGGCCGTAAATAACACGCATGACTCTTCTCTCAAAGTAAAGCTTCAGCTTCACGGTACCTGATAGGTGTTAAGATTTTAGCAGCGATCTTCCTTCTTGAAGATAGATTCGTCAGGCATTTCCATACTAATCGAATAAAGATGAAAAGGCAGATTCACAAAGTATCCGCTCCGAATATCAAGAGCTCCGAATTAATGCGATCCACTCCAGGTGAGCGGTTTCGTTTTAGTCTGTGCATGGCGCTCGTGAATTCTTCATGGGATGGATCCTCAATTATTTGTGGTGCCTCAACTACATTGACAAAGTGTCCATTCCATGCGTCGATGTGACACAGAGGCTTCCATCCCGGTCTTGAATGGCAGTTGACCCAGACCTGAAATTCCGGGAACTCCTGATCGATAAGTTCTCACATCCTGCACAACCCGAGCTCGCCCTTTTGAAATTAACACGTGGTCAATTTGGCTGCGGGAAATTTTGCGAGGATGTGTCCATTTTTCCAAATGTATATCTGTTTGTGAGGGGAAATGTGCTTGCTACTCTCAGATCGTGAGCAATTGCCAAGTACATCATTCTCTCACCATTATCGGTCACAGTTTCGTGTCTGGAGTACGGACCTATGTTTTCACACAAGTCGGCCTGATTTCATCGTGTTCGGATATAGATCCCATCAGATCGTCCAAGTCATTGAAAATGAGTCTTTATCTTGGGGTTGGCTGACTTCTGTGGGCGCATGTACACAAATTATCGACAGGTTGGCTAACTTCATGCGCAAGCTAAGCTTACACAATCAGTTATTGACTGCTTCGAACTCCAAAGCAGCCTTCTTTACCTGCGACCCAAGAAGAAATCCAGCTCCAAGATTTCCGAGGTCATCTCCACTGTATAACAACGTATAGCCCAGGGACACATGGTCCACTTTTAGGCCAGCGAGTTTCTTGAAGAGCAACGAGATCCAGCCGATACTCCTTCAAGCGTATGATTAGGCCTTCCAACGCTCCTGGTTTTTTAAGTAACTGCACGTCCGAGGTGCCGATCCTAAATATCGTGTCCGGGTACTTGAGCGGGGGTCCGTTATTGGTTTGGCGGTATCCAGTTTTTGTTTGTTGATATTGCAAACAGTTGAGTTTTTTACGGATGCGGGTCGTCACCTCAGCGTTCCAACCGTTTAGTCACCTCCTACGACAAGCAAAGGATACGTGGTAGCATTCTTAACTTTATAGTATTCTAACAAATTACATTGCAAAACGAAAAATAAACATTCAACATTAGAGGAACTGAAAACGTTCATTGGGATAAGGTTGAATAAAACTAACTTGGATTGAAGGGACGTGTTGAAGTTTTACATCAAAGACCGTCAAAATTGCGAAGTGGTGCAAATGCGAAGAGACGCAAATGCGAAACAGATCGTGAAGAGCCCTATTATTTATTTATTTCGACTCTTCGCTAAAAACTATTTTCAAAAATAAATTAAAAATTCTTTTGTGGCACATTTGGATTTTTCAAATAAATACCCAACCAAAATATTTACAGCCTGCCCTATTACTTTTTCTTAAATGGCCGCGGATAAAAGTCTATCGGTTACTCCCTTCCTCACAATTAATCCACAACTCATAATTGTTCGATACCCAAAAATAGACGAGCATTCTCATATAGTTCAAGAAGAAAATTATTCACAAAAAAAGATTTATCAAAAAAATCGCAGTATTTAATACTTGCCTGCAATGTTTTCCAAATGTACATATACTTATATGGACTAACTATTAATAAGAAGATGCTCTTCAAGAAATTGAGTTAGATCTATCAAAAATTCTCCACTATCAGTATTGTGTTGTCAAATCCAGCATCTATTCATTTTTATTATGATTTATTATATCGCCATCGTCATCTAAAGCAAGTATTCTATTAAACCTTTGATAACCATTGTTCTCAAAAGTATATGTCAGAAAAGAATTTTAAAAGTTGTTCAAATAATGGCAAAGTCCCACTTAATTTTTAAAATATAAATCGTTTGGCGCCGTCTGTTGATTTCGTTAAAAAAAGTTTGGTGTGCCATTTTTACCGTTTGGTATGCGTTTGGTAAGTTTGGTGTGCCATACTGCCGTCCATACCTGAATACCAAATACCAACTACTCTTAAGAAACTTCGTCATTTTTGAAGAGTTCGAAATTAATTTGATCTGGAAAACCCCAACAAGTATTGAGAATACTAATTTGGCTCCAGTGCTGGTGCATCCTGTAGGTAACAAGGTGCGTATACATGATACAAAAAAAATATTTTGCTGCACAAAAATTCACCACGAAGTTACTTATCTGAGTTGAAATATTCTCAACTCGAATAAAATTTCACCAGGATAGCCATATTAACAAAACTGAAAATTATACTTGTGTTGCTATTTTGTCGTCAATGGAACAGATTTTCCCTACAAAATCAGAAATCTAATAATAGCAACTTGTTCTGTTGCTCGTAGAATTTTCTATAGTATAGTTGAGCAAAAGTTTTCACTCAAAAGTCATAATATTTTCGTTATTAACAATTTTTATTTTTTGTATCATGTACGCACCTTCACAAGACAACTAAAAATAGTTTAGTGGAAATTTTTTAAATATTGTAGGTGCAATCAAAAATTTATTGGAAAAATACCTGTCAACGTTACAAAAAACCGTCGCCTACAACAACCTCTTGTCCTACCGTATGGTGGTTCTTGTTGCAGAGATCACTGCAAAATTCGTTCCGGATCAGCACCCAGAACGTGACCGAGACAGCGATTTTAGCCGTAAACCACACCCATGATTCTTCTGTCAATTGTAAGAAACCATCTCTAGTACTCCTTCGTCAGCGTCGAACTGTCACATCATAAAAATATAAGTGTTTTGATTTTAGCAGTGGCCTTAGAGGATACCAAGCACGACTCTCACCCACACTGCTATTTTGAGTGATAAGAGAGCCCAAATAATTGACCTCCTCACTCCCTCAAACGTGTAGTGGTCACTAAAATCTGGTGTGTCATTGTCCCTATATAACCAGAGATCATGTATTTTGTTTTAAACGGAGGAGTCCAACAGAAGCCGAAAACTCTACAAGCGGATCAAGTATTTCCTTCATTCCGTTGGTATTCAGTTCAGTCACGCATATGTCATCTGCCTCTACAAACACCTGATTGGACTGGCGATATAAGATGTTGCCCTGAGGTGTTTCAGTTTTATGAAAGATGCAAAAATATATAATCAACCTTCCCAAGTCACAAAGTAAAACACACGAAAAATTGTCGTGCGGTAGTGCTTCTCATTTTTTTGTGCTTTCCTACGCGGGTGTTTGGAAAGATCAGATAAAATTTGGTACTAAAACTTTTTTTTTAGTTTTTTGTAAAATTCTATTTACTATGATTTATAAATAATAACTAACAAAATATATTGATCGTAGCGTAAAAAGTTAAGCTGTGGATCGGAATGGGCACTGCCTACCTCGCCCAATACGACGGGCTGAAATTATCTGGCACAAAATACTCACCTAATTTTCTAATATTCGATCGATATGCTATCAAACGGTAAAGATTTGTTGAAATTGATGAACTTGAACGGTGACGGGATTATCTCGGCTGAGTCAAAATCAAATACTGTAACTATGCTTCAGCGCATATCCGTATTAAAACACTTATAGTTATTGTTGGTAAAGTTGTGTTTGTCAAAAATTTCGGAAATTCCTTTAATTTGACGAAAGCCAGGTAACGTACAGCTTATGAGTAAGTAGATGAAAACATAAACATATTTTTTTGAATTTACGATATACTCGTGTTAAAGACATTATAACATAATTTAGTTCTTTGCATTCATTTACATTAACATTCAGGATTTGTTGTACATCCCATAATTTCAAAATTGTTTCATTGTAAATACTCATAGTCTAAATTTCTTCAAAATTAACATAGTTGCAAGTAAATTTTCTTTCGGTCTGGTTACCTTAGATTCCTGCCCGATTTTGCTTTTTTTGTTTTGAAAATTTTGTTTTGCTCTGAAATCTTTTTCAAATGGGCAATTAAAGGCACGTTCGTTTGTGGTGAATTAACTGAATTGATATTGAGTTACTATTCCGATAATTGAGTTAATATTCACATAATTAAGCTACTGAAGTGAATTGGTCGTTCGTTTGCTACAATTCAGATAAGTGTCAAATTGTTAAAAAGTAATTGGCTTGTGTTGCAAAATAATTAAAATTTAAAGTTAATCGACCATTTTCTTGGATCAATTATTTTTGTGTCACATTACATTTTCACTATGTCGAAAAATGAAGAGATAGTTACAATATTATTGGTAAATATATAATATTAAATACTCAAATATACAGTTTGTGTTTACCACTACTAACATTATTTTATTTGACATATCTTAGAAAGAATTATTTCAAGATTCCTGTGAGCGGGATATAATCGATACTAGCAGTAGTTCAAGCTCGAGCGATTCCGAGCCAGAAAATCAAAGTGGTGCTTCCCTTCACCGAGTATCACAATAGTATGAAACGACGGTTCAAGCATACAGTGATGTAGAATTCAAGGAACATTTTCGCCTACAAAGGTCAACTTTTAATGCTCTTATGAGTAAGTATGTTATTTCTATTTATCATACAAATTATAATTTATATTTTATATATAAACAGCGTTCTTGGAGCCGTTAATGACCAAAGAAAATTTATTGTATGCTGGTGGACGGAGGAAGATTACTGCTAATAAGAAAGTACTTATGACTATTTATTATCTGGTGAATCAAGACTGTTTTACACAGGTTGCTAATTTATTTGACGTATCCCGAAGTACCGCACATGAGATAGTTAATTATGTGGTAGGTTTAATTTTTAAACATTCGCCCAAATCATTAAATGGCCAACTAGAGAGGAAGCAGCCGCCAATGAACGATTGATTTTTAATAAAAGAGGACTTAAGAACGTTATGGAATGTATATAGATGGCTCACATATTGAAATTTTAAATATAGAAGGAGACAACGACTACATAAACAGAAAAGGATTTTCGAGTATACTACTACAAGGGGTCCTCAATTTCTAATTAGAATTTACTGATGTATATTGCGGTGAGCCTGGGTCCATGCATGACTCAAGATTGTTGAGAAAGTCTGGATTGTGTAAAAAAATTGAGGAAAGCCCAGCATGTATGTATGGCTATTTTCTTCTTGGCGACTCGGCTTATATGTCAAAAGACTGGCTTGTGCCCCCGTTTAAAGATAATGGCACTTTAACATCCGAAGAGCGACAATTTAATTTCATTCATTCACCACTGCGAGCATGCGTGGAAAACTATCGTGCTTCATAATTTGTGTATCAGAGAAGATGACGAAGTAGACGATATAATAACTGAAACTCACAATCAACCACAATATTTTGAGCCAGAGGACGTTTCTCGAAATACTCATACCAGTAGACGACAACAAGCATTTTTCCAGCTCTTTCCGAATTCACATTAAAATTCAAATCTTTAATAAATAATAATTAACCAATCTGTTTAATACTTATAAATATATATTTTTAATTCATTATCACAAAATATAACAGTTCATTTTTTATTTCATTATACTAATAGCTACACCTATTACATCTTCTCAATCAATTTTTGCAGTAATTCAACTTTTTGCTTCTCAATACTTAAAAGTTCCATTTCGGTTGTCGATTTTGCTTTAACCCTTTCAATTTTTAATTTATAGTACTCTTCTTTCGCACTAATTTGTCGTTTTCTTGGCTTTTGTGTCTGTTGACGACCCACTACCGGCCTGCTAACAATGTTGTCAGGGCTTGAAATAGAATCGAGCCCTTCTGTAGAGGTACCAACGCTAACCCCTACACCATCTTGAATATTACTGGCTTTCGTTCCCAAAATGGCGTCCATCATATCATAAAATACAAACCAATATCCTTAGCTGCCTTATACGTTCGTGAAAGGTTATTCCATTTTACCGAACAATCTTTAGCCAATTTGTGAAAAATAGCAAAAAGATTAACAAATGTACGTCATGTTTTACTTAACACTATAATTGTACGAACCATTACATCAAGTGCTTGCAAATGGGTGGCTATCATTTCCCAAGCGTATTTACGTTGTTTCACGTGAATAAAGCTATCTTTATACTGTTCATAAACCTCTATCAGCTTATTAGTCTCGGATCTAGTCCATGTTGACGATTTAGCTATGAATAAATGTTTATTTGTAAAAGTAATATGTATAATGATTGTATAAATATATATATTTATATAATAATATATATATATATATATATATATATATATATATATATATATATATATATATATATATATATAATATATATATATATATATATATATATATATATATATATATATATATATATATATATATATATATATATATATAATTACAAATACTTACATTGTGATTCTACATCTATTGAATTTTCATTTGCAAATTCTTCGTTTGAGAAACTAACATATTCGATCAAATCGTCATCCATTATAATCAAAAAATTATTTAATAATAATAACAGTGTTAAAGGCCATTACTGGCCCCTTACTGAATCAACAATCTGGCTCAAAATAATCTGGCTTTAAAAATAATTTAAAATTCTCTAAAATATGATGGCTACTTCGATGCGTAAAACAAAATAATTTCAAACAAACAACAAAAACAATTATTTGAATTACCTACCCAAGCAAAATTATTATTCAGATAAATCAGTAGCTCAATATTTTTAACTGAAGTGAAGTATACCAAACGAACGGACAAATCACTTCACTTAATTCAGTTAATTCAGATAATTCAGTTAATTCACCACAAACGAACGCACTATAAGTCTGTATATTATATTTATATCGGTATTTTCAAATAAATGTCAAAAATTAATATTAACAATTTTTTATCACAGATTTCGGACACAGTCTAAGTAATAATTTATTAACTATTATTATTATTATTAAAATTGGCTGGAACCCATGAGGATTCCGCACTCAATGCCACAAAGACCCATATGGTGCAAACCCAGGATTCTATTCCAATTCGCAAACGCGCACTGCTGCCTTCGCAAACTGAACAAGTTTAGACCAAGGCAGAGAGGACAACTGATCTAAATTTAAAAACCTAAAGCTGAATACCTGAATTTGTATAGAACTGAAAGGAGGACAACTGCTCACCTAGTTAAGTACAGCTTTACTATCAGTACACAGTAGAATACTTTTGTTTTTAACAGCAAAATTCAACGCTTATTGAGGCGTCACTACATGTTAGCGCTATTAATTCCGCCTGAAAAACAGTACAATGCGAACCAAGACTACCGAAAAGTCTCAGATCGGTCCAAGGACAGTAGATTCCAAAGCCTGCACTGAGGTTAGAACGAGAGCCATCAGAAAAAAAGACTATGGATTCATCTAATTTGTTAAGAAAATCCTGCGAACTCCTCAAATCTATCGAAGGATAAGCCACCGAGAAAAAATTTTAGAAATGGAATTCGGATAGTAGTCTGTCATTAACCATATCGATTTCTGGTAAACATAGAACCCAAAACATTCCATGCCCCAATGCACCTCAGACGATATGCTGCAGAACAGACTGTGCCTAAAATAAAGGCGCGTAACTGAGGCAAGGAAAGAATAGATTCCATAGCAAGAAGTGTGGTCGAGGACATAGTCCCAGTTATGGCTCTGCAAGCAAAACTTTGTAGAACATTAAACTTGGCTACAGAAGCGTTCAGGTCAAGCACTGGCCACCACACAATAGAAGCGTACGATAGTAGCGGTAGTCAAAAACTCTTCTACATTGCCAAAAAATGGTAGTTGCTTTTTGAAGCTTGTAGTACAGGTGATTCTTCCAGGAAAGTTTACTATCCAGGACAACACGAAGGTGCTTGACGTGGTCACATTTAGTTATTGTTCTCCCAAAAAGGGAGGGAACAGATAGTCCAAGAGTATTCCTCTTCCATGTAGAGACAATTAAATCAGTTTTAGAAGGGTTGACTTGAAGACCTTTCTCCACACACCATTCCTTCACAATAGTTAAGGCATGCTGAGTTAGGTCGGATAAGACACTGAGATGTTCGCCTGAGACTGTCAAAACAAGATCATCTGCCTCCACAGTGCGAGACTTGAGCATGGATTCAATCCATAAGATATGGGTGCGATCAGTACCAAAATTGGTACACTGAAAAAAAATGCAATGTTTTATTTACAAAAATGACATGTAAAGCCAAAAACGTAAATTTTACCCTTATTTTTATGAGAACAGCATATGCAATGCGTATTTTTCTTATGTAAAATTGACCATTGCCATGCTAATGTATCAAAAATTGACATGTAAAATATAGCTTGTAATAACTACTTAGCTGCCTTGTAAAGTATTTATATGCATTGTAAAATACATTGTATTACATTTGCTAAGAAAAATACAACTATAACAATGCTCATTTTACACAACAAATAAGTCAATTTTTTCCAATACCGATGCTAAATTTAAAGTCAGACAAGTAAAATATGCATAAAATAAATTTGGAAATATCATTGTTAAAATGTTACATTATGCTAGGAAAAATTCACCTAACTCAAGCTCAGTTTACTTAGCAATTATGTAATATTATCACCGCAAACAAAACTTCACTAGAATAATGCTCATTTTACATAGCTATTAAGTAAATTTTATTCTATTCGAATGTTAATTTTTATTACCAGTATGTAAAATTTACATACATATAAATATTAAAATATCATTGCAATGAAATATCGGTTATAATACGTTTTATTTATATCGTGAAACAGTACTAAAGTGAACGTGTTAGTGAGTGCCGGTGAAATACGAGTATTATGGATACAATAAAAATTGAACATTTAGTTAAAAAGTTTCTTTTAAATATAGAAGTTTATACCCCAGATCTGTTTGATTCAATCAAAGGTAAGTTAGTGTAATAATTGTTTATTAATTTTGTACTTATTTACGTGTAAATGGGTGTATGTGTTATAACAAAGTTATTGTCTTCTTTTACAACGTTGGATATTAATTAAATTTATCCGCTTGTTACCTGGCGAATGGTTAGCTTTTTGGTGTAAATTGTATTTGTTTGCCTATTTGTAATCTGATCATATTTAGTTTTGTATATGGAAGTAGTATATAGCTGGTATATAAATAATAATCTAATTTTTATATTTTTAAAATATGTACTTAAAAAGGTGTGTATGCAATTTATTTTTCGTATACCGTTGTGAAGGAGCACTTTTCATTTATGTATACACAACTATTAAAACTTAAGATTTTTTAAAATTTTTGTTTTAGATAAAGTGGCCTTATATATGTTTATATTAAACCTGACACAAAACCAAATTAATAAACTATTTCAGGAGAAACAGTTGGGTCATCAAATACTAGTCGAGCACTTTGTGTACAAATTCAACGGGAACATCAAATAACAGTGAGCAATATTTTTCAATATCGGTAAATATTTTAAATTAACATAACTTTATCATTATATCTATTATATTCTAGGATTCGATATCTGAAACGAGTTTTTCGGATACATTGTCTATTTCTGATAGTTTAAGTGAATGGTTTGACGGTTTAGATTAGATCGATAATGCATCAAGTATATATTTATTAGAATTTCAAAATATTTTAACTAACACCAATGAAGTGCCTCATAACAATAATATTAATATTCCAATTGAGGAGCCCAGCCAATCAACAATTTCGACAAATTTAAATAAATCCAATAATTTAGGTCAGGAACAGAAAGATGAATCTACAGATTAATTGGAATCATGGGGAATGGAGCTTCTACGCTCAAAATTTGAAAGTAAATATGTTTTTAGTTTTCTACTTTTTAGTATATGTAATTAGTTTTTATTCACAGGGATTGGTTTAGTCAATCACAAATTTAAATATATACGATATGAGCATCTGGACAGATTATTTGAACCAGTCGAATTAGGAATTCGAATTGAATTTGTATACAAGTTATTTTCGTGGCAAAAACCGTATTTGTGTTTAATGCATATTCGTAGTTTAACCACATCTAACTGCAGTTCTCCACATCTCACTCGTACAACTGCAGTTTTTCCTAACTTTCATCCTCCCTCTGACAACATTGGAGATCAGGAGATACATATGGTAATTTCTCTTTTATTCTATTGAAAAATATTTGTTATTGTTACCCTAATTTTTGTAATATTTTTCTTGTATAGACAGTAAACCAAATACTTCAACAAATAGGAAGCGGCCGGGAAATATTTGCACCCTTATTATTTTAATAATTAAAAACAGAACACCGAAAAAAACCAAATTCATAAAATTGCTGAAGAAATACTTAAATGTTTTCCAGGAGAAAATATGGTACGTTTTATTAGTATGCAATTCAACACTCAAAATTTCACATATAATTAACTATTTTGCATTATTTTCAGAACACTTATTTTATTTAAAGAGAACATATGCCGCCAATTGGTAAACTGTACAATAAGTTTACTTACAGAATCAGAATAATAAAAAAAATTTAATAAACCTGTTGACAGTTGCAGTTCATCAAAGGAAATGAGAGCCACCGAGTTAAAGCCAACAGGTAGCATGTCAATATTGCCAATTATTTGCTTAAATTTGAGTAAATTATAATTAATGAAATTTTTATTAGATTATAGGTGACCATATTCTCGACCAGTCGGATTATAATTTAGTTAAAACTTAACTTCGCAATATGAGAAGCCCGCGAGATTTAGTTTTCAAAAAATGGCAAGTAAGATCCAAAAATAGAGTAAATGAGATTTTGGAAAATCAGGACTCCTCACTTTTTAAAACATTTGAGGAATGGCCGCTTTACAAACATGCGTTTGGGGCAAAATTTGTATGATTTTAAGACCTATAATTTTTCCTATTAAACATTTTGGTATTTTTTCTGCAGATAAGTATCGACTACTTAACAATGTACCCAAGCCAACCAACAATATGTTCAAAATGGAACGATATTTTGAAATAAAATTCCGTCAATAATTATGTCAAATTTGAAACAGGAAGAATATAAGTCATCATGTATAGAAATTTAAAAGAAATTAGATGATATAAACAGTGAGAAATCTTTTTTGTTGTCGGTTGGAACAGTAGCTGAAATGGATATTGAAATTGATAAACTTCAAAAAATTTATAAAAATGAACGAACCAAACTACAACCATTGTTAATAACAATCGGTAAAATATTTGAAGCTGTTCAATTCATTATATTTGTGGATGGGTTTAAATTTATATGCGGAAGCTTTCTAGAGGCACTCGACTTATGTTTTAAAATTCATCAACTTTTTATGCCAGAACCTTGCTACAATATATGGATATTTCTACAAATATATTTTTACAATATGAAGATGGTATACGACAAAACAATACCATCTGTTATATCCCTAATTTCTGATTTGGAAAATCGGCATTGTAAAACATAACTTTGGTATTCAAATTTTGCATTAATATTTTTTAAATTTATATTTTCTTCCATATAATTAAATTTAATTGTATGATTTAATATACAAATTAATTGATTGTACTTTTATAATTCTTATTTAACTTAGATTTTTTAATTTAATTTATATTTGTATAAATACATATAATATATAGATATATAAATAGAAACATATATGTAATATGTATATAAATATTATAAATTAAATAAATTAATAGTTTTTATAAAATATTATAAGAATTGTGATTAAATTTAATTAAAGTATGATAATACTATTATATGTATGTATATGCGTGAACCATGTACCTACCTATGTCTATTTCTTGAAATTTTAAATTAGTTTGACAATAAATAATGAAATGTTCTAAAAAATTAATTGTATGTGTTATTTATTATAATTGGATTCAAAAATTTCATGTTAATACATATGTATATATATATATACTATATATATATATATATATATATATATATATATATATATATATATATATATATATATATATATATATATATATATGTATATAGTTTCAAAGTTTTACATGGTATTATATGTCAATTTCACAATTCTGCTATGTTACCTTAATGTCAGCGCAATGTTAATTTGACAAATCAGCAATGCAATTTTTGCAATAACTAAAACTGGAGCTACGTTAACTAGACAATATTGCTATATAAATTTAGAATTTCTGTTTACTATTTTTACATAGATCGAGGTAAAGTATTTACTAATTGACTTCATACATTTACTTAAATTTTAGTTAATTTTAATTTCACTCATGTAAACTTATCAAATATTTTTTAAGCCATGTTTATGCAGATATAACATTGCAACTAGTTAAATTTACAATATCATTTTTGGTTTATTTACATAGCGCTAGGTAGGCTGAGTTTGAACTTATTTTTTTGTAAAGTTTACTTGTGTTTTTTGTTAATAACAGCATATTATTTCTTTCAGTGTACAGGCAGTAGTGATCGTAGCAAACGAAGTGCTATCGAAAGCTCCTGCAATATCCAGGAAAGTACTCACAAGAAACTCCTGATTATTATAATATTATTATTCATATTATTTTCTGGTTACAAGTTCATGTAGAGCGGTTTCACAGGACTTACCGACTCTGTAAGCATGTTGCATATTACTGAGTGGGGGGTGATTAGAAAATGATCTCTAATGAATTTATCGACAATTCTTTCCAGAGCTTTAAGAAAAGTTGAGAATAGACTAACAGGCCGAAAGAACTTAGGATCCGTATAATTGGACTTACCAGCTTTCGGGATAAAAACAACTCCACTTCTGCTCCAAGAATTAGGAACAGTGCTAAAAGCGATACACGCTTGAAAAATGTGGTGCAAATGATCCTGAATTAGAGGAAAGCCCTGCTGTAGTTCTGCAGGAAAAACAATAGGCTCCATCGCAAGACATCACGATTGGAGCAAAACTTGCCGGGACTTGCAATAGATTTCCTAGTGAGCTCGGCAGTAATATCATCCGAGTTGACGATAACACAACCAGGAAAATGAGCCGAAATGAGCAGCTCACCAATTTCCTTGTTGGAAGAGGTAAGCTGTCCGTCTGGTAGACGAAGAGAATCAAGTTTACACGTACTGTTCTTAGCTTAAGCTTTATTGAGTACAGCGACATCAGATATGGTGTTGATTTCCTCGCAGAAGTTCAACCACGAGGCTCTTTGACCAGATCTTAAACTTGTTTTATATTCCTTTTGTGTTAACAAGAAGTTATCCCAATCAATCTGTTGCTTAGACTTTCTTGCTTGGTTCTTCAGTTTCCTAGTAGATTTCCTTAATTTTTTAAGGCCACAGTTCCAGAAAGGTTTGTTCCGAATCTTTTGATTAATGATAAAAGGACATGACTTTTCGAAGGCTATCGTAATTGCCAATGCAAGTGACGATCTTGACCTTCAATATCCTTCCTCGACCGAATAACCTTCGGTGGCGCAAGTAACGAACCTAGGTCGAGAGAGAAAATACCCCAATCGGCTAATTTCCGATTGCGGTAAGGTTTAAGAGTCGGTCGTTTAAGGTTGATATTAAACGAGATACACCTGTGATCAGAGGTGAGGATGTCATCCGTCACCCTCCAGTCTAAAATTAAATCAATAATGGACATGGAGCATAGACTAATGTCAATCACCTCCTACCGGACGGAGTTGACAAAAGTAGGCTCGCTTCCAGTATTGTGATGAGCATTAGCATCACAGCCAATCACCAAAGAGGTATGCTTGTTCTTATACCATGTCACAAGATTAGTGAGTTCCTCAGAGGGAGGAGGTGAAGAAGAGTCATACGGTAAATAAACTGAGGCGATGACCAGTTTAGTGCAGGGATTAGTGGATACCAGAGTAATGAGCACAGTCATAACATCAGCCGAGTTACAGTCGTGAATAGAACTTCATTGATATTATTGCCAATAAAAATGCACGCTCGAGTTTTATTGACAAAATTCTTACAGAAGATTCTGCTATTAAATAAGTTCAATCCAGAGACAATATTATCAAGAAGATATGGTTCCTGGATTAGACAAATATCTGTATGCATTACAGAAAGCAACTTCCTCAATTCAAATGAAGCAGACTTACCATGTTGCAATTAGTTGATCTGTTTTATTCTAATCATGGACGACATTGTAGAGTCTGGCGAAAAGGAGAATAAAAGTTGTCTACGGACCAGAGATAATCTTGAAAGAGATTCTCTCCAGAGCGTACTACAACAACAAACCGGAACCAGTTATACTCTCGAAGGATTTCTGGTCAACCCGGAAAACAATCGATTGGCGAATTGCCTCACGCTTGTAACGGACTACCATCCCTCAATTGCAATAGCGGGATTCATCAGCTTAAATTTATTAACTAAATAATTTAAAATTGTTATAACTTTCTGCTATATACAATAATAGATTAGGAACGTTTTCGAGGAATTGACAAGATTTCATGATATTGATTGGAATTTGCGTATAATCGTAAAAAGGGTGCATTCCGCCTGAATTAAAAGAAATTTAAAATCATTTTGAAGAAATGCCCTTAAAAATAGTTTCCTAATAATCGTTCTAAAAAATCGACTATCATAAAATTATAGTATATCAGTCCTATATAGGAGATCTCGAAATGTACGTTCTTCTGTAATATAAATTCCATGTGACCCAATATTTAATGAATAGAATTTCTGAATTAGTTCAAATATGTAATCTGTTCCCCTCGAGGATAAATTAATAATCAAAAATCATAAACGTTACATTATTACGTGCACACTATTCAATTCCAGCTAAGTCTGTATATTACGTATTTATTTTGTACTACCACCAAAATATTTAGAAAATTTCTTGATCGACACACACAAAAAAATGTCCATTATAGATTTAGATATGACTCTTAGTAATAATAAAAAAAAAAATCGGCCTAATGTGTAACAAATAGATTAAATCAATCAAAATGACTTTCGACTTTTTGTGTGTTGTGTTGTTTCCCTTTTGAGAAATTCATTGAAGTGTGCGTTCCATCCATATAATACCGACCGCACCGATATACCGATGGATGGATCAACCATAACCAATTTTTTATTTTTTTTTATTAATATTATTATTATTATTTATTCTTTGAAATAAATCTAAAAGTAATTCTTGATTTTATTTATTTTTTAATATTTTTTCGTCTTAAATTGTATATAATACATGAACATATATAAGACAAAAAACTCTCAAAACCAAACTACAAAAAATAAAAATTATTAAGGAATATTTGGGTGGTCTCCGATTTTAATGTACATAACATACATATACATATATACCGGAGAATATATGGTGAATGAATTGAATACATATTATATGTGTATATTATTGGGGCTGTACGAAATGTTTGTGTGATTTTGAATGAGTAACGCGATTTAATTTCTTTTCCGCGTACACAACTTTTAATTCGCCGTAATAAGTACATTTCAAAAGCAAAACCGCAGCCTCTTCACGTATATATACGACTATATATAGTAACAAATCAATGCAATTGACTGTATATACATATAATATATATTTATATATGTATATGAAAGACTCTTCAAAAGATGAAATAAAATTGTCTGTAATTCGATTTGAATTTTTAATGTTTTTTTTTTCTTTCGTTTGGGTAGTTAAAAATCAATAACCGTCTTAATCGATTTATAATAAGTGTTTTATCACGCTGCATATAATGCGTTGCGCGTATATTTACAATATGCAATAGCGGAATCTCTTTGAATTTTATAGCATTTAATAAATTAGTTTTTAAACTACACATGTTACTTTGATCACAGGTTCTATACACCATCATCGATGGTTCCAAGATTGGCAGCCAGATTGGCCATTATACTGGCTCTTTAATGAGTCAACTATTTGGCCCCAACGGTTTCGATCCTGAGCCAAGTCGTTCTCTACATCGTGGAGCCATCGTCGCCTGCAACAACCTCTGTGCCTACCATATGGTGGCTCTCCGTTCAGAGATCGTTGCACAATTCGTTCCGGATCAGCACGCAGAACGTGACCGAGCCAGGGTACTCGCTGCGATCTTATTTAATGACAATATCGGGGATCTTCATCAAACTACTGATCTCGATATTGTACATGTCTCGGTATGTACCATCTATTTCGCGGATTGGGCCGTGAATCACACGCATGACACCTCTCTCAAATGTAAGAAACCATACCACGTACTCATCCGTCAGCGCCCAACTTTCACATCCAAACATCACAACGGGTCTGATCAACGCTTTGTAAAGTGTTTCGATTTTAGCAGTGGCCTTAGAGGATACAAAGTACGACTGCCTGCTGCCAGCCGCACTTTAATATCCTCACCCACACTGTTATCGTGAATGATAAGAGAACCCAAATATTTGAAAAGTAAAGTATTTCGTTTTGGATTCTAGATCGATTATATGATAATGAAAAAAAAATATCATCGGACGTTTCTTTGGCTTTGAGCATTCTATTTTATCATCAAGACATAAAGCGCGATCCCGATTTACCCAATGATTTTCAGTTCAGTGGATTATGTTAGAATAAAACCAATGTCAAAAATTGTATTTTTGTTTTTTGCTAACTTGTGTTTTGCTTGCTCGTGATAATAATGAAAATAAAATAATAAAGTTCTCGCATTGCAAAGACCAACTAAACTTTATAGGATTACGTGTAAATTTAGTTTCCCATTTTCCATTTACTTAAACCGATGGAAGGCTTAATTCTACGTGCCCAACTTCCATTATCATTTTTTTATTTGATTACTAGTTGCAAACGATTTTACATGGTAAATAGTTGTGTCAGTTCAGCTAGCACATCGTTACCTGAATCTGTTGATACTTTTATTATTACAAAATCTATGGAATTCGTAAACGTAATATTCATCACAGTTAACATAAGTTAAAATGAGTTTTATTATTTAGAAACCATTACGAGTACTATAATGTAGATAATTGTCCTATGAACTAGCTGTTCGCCATTTGATGGGGTTCTGACCGTCGAAACATTGTCACTGTTTATCGACTTACTTCATATTTGAATCAATATTGTCACATGGATACAAAATATATTATTGGCCAATGCGGGTTGATCATCTAATGATGTGATGTGTGTATTTAATATACATTGAAATATTTAAGAGCAAAACCATATGTTTCATCACAAATGTGTGAATTTCCTAACAAAAATAATATTTCATTACAGAAAATTACCGATTAACTCAGATAATTCACCAAATATTTTGAGTAAAAAAAGCTAAGAGGTCCGTCCTGACAAGATCCTGATATCGTTTCTTTTGATCTTCATTTATCAGACCTTCACAGTCGAAACGTCGTTCGGTTATAGATCCCATCAGATCGTCCAAGTCATTGTAAAATGAGTCTTTATCTTGGGGTTGGCTGACTTCTGTGGGCGCGAGCTTACAAATTATCGACAGGTTGACTAACTTCAAGCGAAGCTTACACAATCGGTTATTGACTGCTGGGAAATCCAAAAAAGCCTTCTTTACCTGCGGCCCAAGAAGAAATCCAGCTCCAACATTTCTGAGGTCATCTCCACTGTAGAGCAACGTATAGCCCTGGGACACATGGTATCCACTTTTAGGCCAGCGAGTTCCAGCCGATACTCCTTAATGCATGTGATTAGGCCCTCCAACGCTCCTGATTTTCTAAGTGACTGCACGTTCCACGTGCCGAGCCTATAAATCTCGTATCCGAGTATCCATTTTTCTTTTTAGATTTACGAGACATATCAGTGCCCCCCGTCCACAGGGGCCAATCATTCGTATATAGCAACCACATTTCAAGATAGTTTATCAACACTATAATTGTGTCAAGTTTTGCATCTCACGTGTGATCTCAAGTGGAAAAAAAAATGGAAAGCAATCAAAAATAAATTTCTAAAATTCCTGAACTCGATAGCCCCCATACAAGACTAGATGCCATGGATTATAAGAAAACAACTTCTTATGGAAGTGGCATTTATTGGTTAACTACTAACGACTTTTCTTGGATTTCCGTGCAAGATATTCATGATCGTTTTTGTACCGATGTAGAAAAACAAGCAACAACTATATGACGACAATAACCCAATTTGATTTTTATTTATCGAAGGCTAACCTAAAAAAACATAATCAAAATTGCAATTTACAAAATTGATTTCTTTAATAATAAATAATAAATTCTAAAACATCGCTTAAATTTCACGCCGTTTCATCTTCTATACAGTTAATATACGACTATGAATTAAGATGATTGAGTTGAGAAGTTGAAAAACGAATAAAGTAAGTAGACCATAGATTGAAATTTTTCGACTCAAATTTCAGTTATCAATCCAAAAATTCTATAGAAACCCAAATCTATATAAAGTAATAAAAACATGACCCCCACACATCACGAAACAAGACCACCGCATAAAACCATAATCATCTTATAAAGAAAATAAATTGATATATTCCTGTAAATCACACAAGAAAACCTTAAATCTCCAGCATCCGAAATATAAAAAATACATTTTTCTTTTAAAATTAATTCTTACTTTAATCTTCTTTAAGTTGAAATTTTAAGATTTTATTTTATTATAAAATTCCCAGCATTTAAAATTTATGTTACGTCTTGTTTGGAGTTAAGCAGATGTTTTCTAATAATTTTATATTATAACGAAGACCAAAAATCCCTTAAAGATGCGAGATAGATAGATAGATATACACAACACACAGGTGATATTCGTAACCTGTATTATATGATCCACATATAGGTGTATATGGTGCGTGCATATTGGGAGTCGATTTTATGTACAAGAAATTAATTTTAATTAATAAAATAAAAACATTTTTTTGTGACTAATTTGAATTTTAAATATAAACAACGAGATGTTTTGTATATTGATCGAGTTAATTTTTTTTTATCGATCGGTAGTTTGTTTTGAAAAATAAGTATTCAAATAAGACGAACAAATTAGGATATTTATACTTTTCTCACATATATCACAAAATCAATACCGTGATTAAGTCTCACATCCCACTCTAAATATTAGGTTCCACAAAACTGTGTTTAGTCCACAAGATATTATTATATTACATCAGCCATCTCAATATTTAGACAAAGATTCGTTTTAAAATAAATCAGTAACTAATAATTTTTTACTGTGAAGATCCCGTTTTACATGATCGGGCACACCCGCACGCTACTCTCAGACACTGCGGTACGACCGTTTCTTGGTTGCTCTGTTCGATCGTCCTTATAACCAGATTTAAAAATTGTGTGGTACTAACAAAACTGACCATGTTTAAATTTAATTGTGTGCTATTTTCTGTTAATATGTCGATGGAAAAAAAGTGTCTTGAGTGCGCTGTTATCATCCTGGATGAGTGGTTTCTAAACTGGCTTTATGTGTGATAAAGTCATTAGCTGCACTTGCGCTAAATCACAAGCTAAAAAAATAATTATTAAATTTTCTAAAGATGTTAAGAGCGCTATGAAATACATATTCTATAGATTACCTGGGTTTAGTTGGTTCTGTCCTGCATGTAGGTACAATATGAATCAATTGCACTCTAAATTAGATACCGCAGTTAATACAATAATTAAATCTAACGAGTCATTGAATGATGCAATTCATGCATTGACTAAAACTCCTGAAGTAATAGAGGATCATAAAGTTACACGATCACAATCCAAAGTTCAAGTTGACTATTCCACAAAACTACTACAAACTAAAACACCACCAGTAAAAAAGCAAATTTCAACAGCTGCAGCATCGCCAATAATTAAGTTATCACAAGCAGGGCTATCAAAAACTGTTCCTGATTTTTAACTAGATGATGTAGCATTATCTACACCACAGACCGACCAATCAAAAACTGTTCCCCATTCTCAACCGCCGGAAGTTAGTTTTAAATCATCTAATAAATCAACCATGATTGATGAGGCTGCTTTATTATCCCGGAATCTATATCAAAAACGAAAGAGATATCAGTACCAGACCTAAGTGGATATAAGAACAAATTTAATACCGCATGTTCCGATAGCCTCTTCACAGGTGTTAACTAAAGAAAATATTACGAAAAACTTGAATAAATTCGTATCACTTGACATCAAAGTAGTTTCTCCAAGACGAAGGCTCTTTGTGAGCAGGATCGCAGAAACCACTTCGAAACAACATTTCGAAAATTTACTCAAATCGAGAATGAAATTGGATGGAGCAGCCTATGTTGAAATGCCTCCATACCGAGAAAACGGCCTAAAATACAATTATACCTCATTTCGAATTAGTGTGTTGGAGGAACAATTCAGCTATATCCTATATTCCAAGATGTGGCCACCTGGACTTCTGGTCAAAGAATTTGAATAGAGAACCGCAAATGTGAAGACCATCCGCTAAGAAGGTCTTCACATTTTACTACCAGAACGTTAACAGGATGTCATCTAAAGCTGCAAAAATTTTCATTTTTATTTAAAAAACAAATTTTGACGCGTCTATCATCTGTGAAACATCATTTAATCGCAACATCCTAAGCGCACAAAATTTTTCCCCGACGAGTTCATTGTATATATAGATGTGACAGATCCATATATACTATAGCACTAAAACTTCAGGAGGAGGAGTAGTTGTTGCAGTCAAAGCATCCATCCCGAATCAAATTCTTACTGTTTCACAATTATCATTGGAGTGTGTATGTGATAGATTGTGCTTGTCTAAAATAAACATCACTATAGTGACAGCTCACATCTCCCCTCATTCCACTCAGGATAAATATATAACCTTCTGTGATACCATAAGATGAACTCATCAACCTTAATAATCCATCTGATATATTCCTTATTGCAGCAGATTTTAATCTTGCTAACAATTCCTGGTGTTCTGATTTTGAAATATATTTTATTGATACAATCCTCAATTTTAATAATATCATCTGGTAGGATGAACTATCTAAACATGACATAGACGTGAACGTGGAAATTTTTTATCAGCTGATTACCCAAGTTCCTTTGTCCAGAGTATCGAAAATCAATCATCCACCCGCGTAGTATGACCACCTTCTTATCAACCTGAAAAATAAGAAGAATAAAGCATACAAACGAATGAAAATTAGCGCTATTGAAGATAACAGAAAGTCATTTCAAGGAAACAATATCTTATACGAGGAGTACTTTGAACTAAAATACAGAACGTATCTCGGAACACTACAAGACAATATCAAGAACGATCCAAAGTATTTTTGGAACTTTTTTAATACAAAACGCCAGACAAAAGGCTATCCCGCCATAATGTATTACAATAATACACAGTCAAGTAACCAGCAGTGTATCGTTAACATGTTTGCTGAATTTTTTCAATCCGTTTACCATAAAAACAACTCATCGTCGACAAGGGGCTTAGGTATCCAATCTAATCTGGATATACATATACCGTTTATCACAAAGGGTGATGGATGTGGTCCTAATAAAATACCATCAGCAATTTTGAAAACATTAGGGCCAGAGCTAGTTGAACCACTATGTCTGCTCTTCAATCAATCGCTCCGAAGTGGTAAGTTTTGAAACCATTGGAAGCTAACTAAAATAACGGCTATTTATAAGACTGTAAAAAGAGCTGAGGAATAGCATCGTTGTCATATCAATTCCCAAACTGCTTAGTCATATG
Source organism: Tipula unca (assembly GCA_951394425.1). NCBI lineage: Eukaryota > Metazoa > Arthropoda > Insecta > Diptera > Tipulidae > Tipula > Tipula unca. The sequence continues at coordinate 222,261,767 of OX596380.1, forward strand.
CAACGCAATTAAAAAGTTATTCCACGTTATTTATCAGTACCCCAACACGGCTTTTTACCAGGAAGGTCTACTTCAACTGATTTGACTGAGTTTAATAGCAAAACAATTAAAGCCATGGAAACCATGGAATAGTAATTCAAAGCTTGTCAAAATTTGGTTTCTCCAATGCATTTTTCAAATGGATCTCATCGTACTTATGCAACAGACAACAATATATTGAAATGGGTGGTAAAAAATCAAATTTCATTATAGCACACTCTGAGGTACCACAAGGCAAAGTTATCAGAAATCTTGACGATGCATCTGAACCGCAAGATGATTTAAACAAAGTTAGTAGGTGGTGCAAAGCCAATAAATTGCGGCTAAATACAAATAAATGTAAAACTATCTCTTTCTTTAAAAAGAAGAAACCATTACAGTTTGAATATCATATTAACAGCACAATTCTTCATAGAACTAATGAAATTCGTGATTTGGGAGTTACGTTTGTAGAAAATATGACGTTCAATAAGCATATCGACATAATAGTCGCCAAAGCCAATTGTATGTTAAGGTTTCTTAAACGTTGGAGCTAACGGACATCAAAAATGTTTATTTAATCTTTATTTTGGCTATGTCCGCTCTCAACTAGAATTCGCTGTTTCTGTGTGGTCTCCCTATTAACAAACGCATATTAAGCGCATTGAAAGAGTACAAAAGAAATTTTTACTATACATATATTTACAAAAAGATGGATGGAATTATGACAGAAGCTTACCATACTACGAGAATATTAGCCGCCTACCACCTTACATCGAAAGGTGCTATAATTATCAAATTGCCACACTGGAGAATAGAAGAAAACAACTGGGCGCTTCAATGATAGAAAACGGTCTGCTATAGGGTACATCGACTCACCATATATAATGGAAAACATCTCCTTACACATTCCAACCGTGCATAACACGTCAAAATAATTTAATCAAACTTGATCAACATCGAACTGAGTATGGTGAGAATGAATACATTTAATATATCTAAAGACTCTTTAAACAAATGTTTAAAAAGTCGAACATAGAAAACTTCTCAGCTTTCGTATAGTGAATTTGCGATAATAATTTACCAATCCATTGTCATAAGCTGAATCATGTTCTCCGGGAACCAGCTCTTTTCAATTTACGCCATCTATATTAATAAATGTCATCATGATAATACAACGTTTTATTTAGGCCACACATATTTAAGTTAAACGTCCGCATTGAGGGCCAGCTGATACAGTAAAACATATATCGTAAACATGAAACCTTAAAGTCTATATACAGAATGTACCAATATTCGCTGACACGGGTGGTACCATCGGATTCCTTGTTCAAAACGAAGGTGACTTTACATGTACCACAGGAACCTTCCGACATAGCACTCTATCTTGAATAAACTGTTATAACAGAAAAACTGGTAACTAGAATTCATTTGAAAGCTCATGAATTTTCCTTTCAAACAAACTATAACTATTAACGCTATCTGAGAAACTAATTGAACTTGATATTGAACAAAAACTTTAAGATTTTAAAAATTCTCAAACAAATAGTTAGCTTTTGTAAACGTGTCAGGGTCAGCGAATATTGGGACACCCTATAAAGACTTTTGTACTTTTAGGGAACCACGATCGGTTTGGGTTTCCCTCAACCTAACACTAAAAAATATTAAATTAAACTAAATTTGTTAGCGTCCCTAAATAAATAAATGAATTTATCCAATTTCCAACTATATACAAACCAACCTATATGCAAATGCTCAACATACACATCCATATATATAAGAAGGTACATGTACATATCACAAAATCATTTTGTTTATATTACAAATTAATTTGCAAAAAATTGTTTTCGAGCGCGCAGAGAACGACCGAATTTAAAATATTTTTGCTATAAAAACAACAACAACACACTTTAAGACGAAATTATTATTCGGGATAGGATGTGTGCTAATTTAAGCTTTCTAAATTTGATTATACATGCTGAAATGATCGTCAAATTCAATTTTGAATTGGCACACAACCTTAATAGTACTTACTATATTATTGTATATACAAGAAATGAAATTAAATAAAACGAAAGAAAACAAACCGGAAAGCATAAAATTAAGAAAATGTTGTTGTTGTTGTCATGTCTATCTCTTATAATACTTTATTTATCCTTTTCTCGTGCATATTGTGGTCGAATGAAACACCTCAATTTTGGTGGTCCTTTCAAAAAATGTATTTTTATGTAATTCATGGAAAGGATTATTACAGTGAGTTGTGTCACCGCATACTAATTAGTTTAAACTTTAAAGTGTGTTTTTCGGGCCCCATGTTGGGAGCCAATACTGAAACATATATTGTCATAAAATCAGTCAAATATTATTTTATTTCATACAATAACCGTTTATCATCATGTTCCACATCTATCCGTATTATCATCCTCTGCTAAGTGGGTGAGGTACACGGATTTATATGTATATATATTTACGAAAGCCATAAGTTAAGCTTAAGCCAAAATCAAATAAATTTTAACAAATTTTTAATTTTTTTTTTTTGAATTTCCTAATAATTTAATTCCTTTGATATGAGATTCTTAGAAAGAAAACAACCAAATAAATATTAGATTGTGGTATAATACATATATACATAATACACAATCTTTAAGACTTCAGAAGAATAACAACACAACATAAAAGACATTAAAAAATAATAATAATTTTTATTTGTTCAAAACTCCCTCGAAATCATCAAATATAATTTTGTTTTATTTGATAAAATATTACCCCTATAAATTGTGTTCATCTTTTATCTCACTCGTTCGTTGTTCGATAGTTTCGTCTATTTATTTATGTTATATATATATATATATATATATATATATATATATATATATATATATATATATATATATATATATATATATATATATATATATATATATATATACTCGTATATATAAATAAAAATCTTGAGTCGTTTTCTTAAATATGTAGCCGAGCACAAAATGATATACATACATATTATCTAATGAAATATTTCTATAAATTCTTAAACCCACCCACTTTATATATATATATATATATATATATATATATATATATATATATATATATATATATATATATATATATATATATATATATATATATATATATATATATATATATATATATATATATATATATATATATATATATATATATATATATATATATATATATATATATATATATATATATATATATATATATATATATATATATATATAAGTATAAGTATATATATATATATATATATATATATATATATATATATATATATATATATATATATATATATATATATATATATATATATAAATGTATATAGTGCGTACTATATGCGTTATTTATTAATAATCTGAAAATTATGCTTTACAAATTTATATATGCTAAAAATAGTTTTAAATTATATATATATATATTCAGCGGAAATCAGCGGAAGAAAACATACACCCAGTTAAAAAAATGGATAATAAAAACATCCAACCAGTAACATTATACAAGTGCTAAAATATGAGATTACTAAAAACTTAAGCTCAAAAGAATGACCTAATTTCAGGACAAATAGTTAAAGAACTCCTCGAAAAGGGTTTAGGAAAACTGCTCCAAGTAATAAACGCGTCGTTTCGACTGAAATACGTTCCATACCAGTGGAAGGTGGCAGAGGTGATTATGATTCCAAAACCTAATAAACCTCCTAACTCTAAAGCCTCGTATAAACCAATTTCGCTACTTCCTACGATTTCAAAATTGTTCGAAAAACTATTGCTTAAAAGGTTAAAAGCCGTAATAGAAGAAAGAAAACTTATTCCTTCACATCAATTTGGCTTTTATAAAGAGGAAATCTACTATAGACCAAGTGCATAGCATTACCGACTTAATTGAAACTACACTGGAAAAGAAGAAAATATGTTCAAGCCTTCTTGGTGGAACAAGCCTTTGACAAAGTATGGCACCGAGGACTAGAGTATAAACTATACCGAGAGAGACCTGCCAAAGCAATTTTACCAGATATTAAAATTTTATCTAGCTGCGATCGATACTTCCACGTTAAATTTGAAAATGATTACTCTGATCTAAAACAAATATCGGCTGGAGTTCCATAAGGAACCGTCTTGGGTCCAATATTGTGTTTACTTTATACAAGAGTTGTACCAAATACAAAACGAACAAACATTGCAACATTTGCGGATGATACTGCAATCCTAGCAAATTGAAGATAGCATAGAAAAGTCATCTGAACTCACAACAAATCCCGCATGCAAATACGGCCAAATACATAGGCATGACACTTGATGCTAAACTCAAAGAGCACGTGAAAAAGAAAATATAAGAGCTAAATATCAAATACAGGAAAATGTACTGGCTGTTAGGTAGAAAATCCGGGCTATTACTATAGATGACTTAGAATAAAGCCAGTGCTGGGATGTTCTATCATCACTTCGATTCGCTTCGATAGACTTTTGTGTCTCTTTTTTTACGAACAAAATTGTATTCTATTTCGCAATTTATATTGTGATCATAGCCTACTCGATTCTATTTCTATAAATTCATTCGATAAAATATCATTAATATTTTTATTTTCGATGGCAAGTGAAAAGAGGAGCAAGAGATAGTTTGGAAATTTATTCTAACAGGCTGAGATCGCAATAGACAAAACGTAATTCAAAAAACGCAATGGAGCACAATTTTGTTCGTAAAAAAGAGACACAAATGTCTATCGAAGCGAATCGAAGTGATGATAGAACATCCCAGCACTGTTGTAATATTATATAAATAAACAAAATAAAATTATTATCGGCTAATCACAGGGCCTACATTAATATTTTAAATTATACTTGCAGACAATTCTATTTTAGATTCATTGAAAAGTTCGACCCACCATCCGCAAAAATATTCAACCTTATTCGACTAAACGAACCGAAGTTATGCCTGACGAATGGAAAGTGGCCGGGATATGCCCCATCTTCAAGAAGGGAGACCGCTTGAAGTGTGATAATTATCGCGGTATAGCTCTCCTTTGCACAGCATACAAGTTACTGTCATACATTATATTGGATAGAATGACTCCTCTAGCGGAGGGCTAAGTTGGTGACTATCAACGAGGATTTCGTCCGAATCGATCAATTTGATCAGATCTTTTCGCTGCGGATGATTCTATATAAAAATCATGAGACATCCCCTCCAATCGGTGTTCCTAAATTTCTGGCAGGCCTATGACTCGAGAGTTTGTAGTCTGCCCTGGAATACCTAGGAATGCCAACAAAATTGGTACGAGTGTGTAGGATGACAGTGACGCAGTCTCAAGGCCGTGTTAAATTTGAGAACAGGCTATCGACAATTTTTGCAGTTAACTCGGGTGTTCGGCAGGGAGATGCTCTGTCCCCGATATTCTTTAATTATTCATGTTGGAGTATATCTATCGCAAAACTGAAACACCTCAACGCAACATCCTATATCGCCAGTCCAATCAGGTGCTTGCATATGCAGATGACATATGCGTGATTGGACTGAATAGCAACGGAGTGAAAGAAATACTTGATCCGCTCGTAGAGTTTTCAGCTTCAGTTGAACTTCAGATCAATGAGTCCAAAACGAAATACCTGATCTCTGATTTTAGGGACAATGGAACACCGGATTTTAGTAGTGGCCACCACAGTTTGAGGGAGTGGGGAGGTTCAAATATTTGGGTTCTCTTATCACTCACGATAACAGTGTGGGTGAGGATATTAAAGTACGGCTGGCAGCTGGCAGTCGTTCTTTGTATCCTCTAAGGCCACTGCTAAAATCTAAACACTTATCAAGTGCCGTGAAGCTGAAGCTATACAAAGCGTTGATCAGGCCTGTTGTTATGTTTGGATGTGAAAGTTGGACGCTAACGGATGAGTACGAGAGATGGCTCCTTACATTTGAGAGAAGAGTCATGCATGTGATATACGGCCCAAAACGCGAAATAGATGGTACATACCGAGCTCTGTACAATGTCGAGATCAGAGATCTGATGAAGATCCCCGATATTATACATGAAGTAAGATCTCGTTGAGTATGCTGGCTCAGAAAATTAAGAGCCATTTTAAAATTATATTAAAATGTAAGTATAATGATAAAAATAAAGGTGATCATTTTGATTCATACATAATAACTAAAAACATTAAAAATAGCAAAACATATAAATAACATGAGGACCTACGGCATTGGTTATTATGAAATAAAAACGCCCTAATTTTTTTTCATGGTTCTTAATTATAAAAAAATATTGTAAGACCTTCCTCTAGTTAAGTTTAAAAAGAATTAAGGTATGGGCTTTAAAACAAAATCAAATATAAAACATGGTAACTGAGAATCGTAACAAAATTCATTCGTTTAGAAATTAATTTTTATTTTAGCGAAAAATAAAATATAGGGCCTTTTCCTCATTTTAATTTCAGTATAGAATAAAACAGAAAAACCGCGCTTTTATTTTGGGTGTTTTTGTATTTACTCGATAATTCTTATTTACATGTACACAAAATACCGTAGTAATACGTCTAAGCTTACGATTTTTAATAAATTTATATAGATTATTTAGAGAAATGCAAATATTTTGTTTTACTGTAACAATAAATTCTTTGAAAACCAATTACATAGTTATAGATTTTAGGAATATCATGTTTTTTAAGGCACCTAAACAAATATTAAGATTAATTTGTTGCATGTAAATCGGATAAGTAGTTCTCAAGCTAATATAAGGTCACAGACAGACGGACAAATAGACTTTTCAACTTCAACGCTCCCGGAGCACTCACATCAGCTCCACAAAATGTTAAAACAAAAAAAAAATGCTAATAACAATGTAATCGTTCAAACATAAATAAAAATCGAAAAAGAAGACAAAAAAAAGTATATTTCTTAAAGAAAAGAGAGTGATCCTGAATAGAGCGGACGGAACCATGCGGGTGGTCTTTTTAATTTTTTTTATTTTGTTTTTGTATTCTTCTTAAAGTAAAAAAATATATATTATATATTTTTTTTTTCAATGTATTGATTTGTTTCATTTTCTTCTCAAACACACATTCTTCACATGAACATGAAATCTCAATTTTGAAAAACCAACAACAACAAACAATTCAAAAGAATAAAAACTTTAGAAAAATAAAAACTTCGTTGTAGATCTTTTTTAATCTTATGTCTTTTTCTTGCGCACGCAACTACCAATACATAGATCGTATAATGGTCGCCATATTGTATATACATATTCTTAAAGATCAATTTTATTGTTGTTTCGTTCTTTTTTCGTGTATGTACTTTTAATTTCAGTTGTATTATAAACTTCAAATGGATAAGATCGTAGATAGTGTATGTTAAAGAGATCGCGTTATTTTTTTATACATATTAAAAATATTATTAATTTTATTAAAAGAAGTGTTTAATTATTTGTTGTTTTAAATAGTGATCGTGTTTATATAATTCATAAAACAAACAAACTAAATCTTTATATAGTATATACATATACACATAATATATAAGAGATCACTCGCGATCTTTAAAAATGTCAAATTATATTCTAGTGACTTAAATAACTAAAAGTGTTTTGTTTTATTTTATTTTATTTTTTGGAAAGTAATTAATTAATTTGTATGGTGTTTTACAGTGTATGTGTGTGGTAATTTAAAATTTAAAAAAAAATATAAATCTATATTGTTAATTAAAAATATTGTTCAAAGTGATATGGTTCCTAAATATAATAAAATTGGTTTTATGTGAGGTGGTTCAAAAAAATATATATTATTATATAAATTAAAGTGATTAGTTTAACACAAGATAAAAAATCAAATAGAATGTGTTTCTATATTTGTTGAGAGGCTAAATAATAAATAGTTATTTAAAAAAAAATAAAAATATATTATAAAACATGGTTGTCCCAGCAATGGATAATTTACCACGAGTTCCTGATGCACATGGCGATGTTGTTGATGAGAAATTATATTCCGATTTGTATATACGAACAAGCTGGATAGATGCATCAGTAGCCCTAAATCAAATTGAAAAGGTATAAATTCTAGTAGTATTTTAAATTTGGTGTTCGGAAAACCTCCAAAAACCTCAAAGCTATTTTTTTTTTAAATTCTCTTTTCTTAAAATAACATACAACAGTATTGAAAAATATTTTTCTTTTATTTTTCTTAGTAAAAAGATTTATCTTTCAAAAACATATATATATACACATATATATATATATATATATATATATATATATATATATATATATATATATATATATATATATATATATATATATATATATACATATATATATATATATATATATATATATATATATATATATATATATATATATATATATATACATATAAGAATAGGGTGATCGATAAGATACTAATATTTGTTTCCGATTCGATTCAATAGACCACCTGAATATTTTTTTAATACATTCATAAAAAATAATAAAAATAAAAACGTCGAGGTGAAAAAGTTTATGAATATTTTTAATTACGAAATACCCTTTGATACCACCGTCTTATGTTGTACTATACACAATATTAAATAAGAAATCAAAAATAAAAGCAGTCAGCGCACGTATACTAATACCAGTAATTGTAGAATCAACACGTATATATGTATATAGGGAAACTTACAAAACATATAAAATTGTATATATCATTATTTATTTTATTTAGTTCTTCGTTTTTGAAACTGAATGGGGCATAAACAGAGAGAGAGAGTAATAGTTACTGTTTTGATTGGATTGTGAATCTTTTGTTGCCGGACTCATTCCGCATCGATCAACGTAGTTTGGAAGTTGGGTGGGCCGGGAAGTTTGGTGGAATAAAACTTGGACAACAACTATCTCATATCTTCCGAATACTAATATACATATAATCGAATATTTTATCTTAAATTCTTTTATCTGACTAAATATACAAAATTAAATAATAATAATGTCGATATTAAAACCAATGAATATGCAAATATTTTTTTGTTACTGCCTTGCTTGGTAAACAAATAACGATAACAGCAAAGTAATACTTAAAAGTATAATACAGTAAGAAAATTGTATGCCTCCGGACATTTAAAATATCAATGATGGTACATCTTCCCTGGCTGAAGATTCTACGCACATTCACGGTTCGGGGGAAAAGAAAACGAAAAAAAAAACAAAAACTTTATTATTTTGTTTACTATCATTCATATATTATTATAATACTAGCTGCAGTGATGGGCAAAGTAAGATATGCGAACTAATCCAAATACTATTCAATTGTAGTACGGTACATTTCTGTTATTCCAAAATATATTATTCGCAAGTTCGATATTTTGTTAAAGTATGTACGTTTGGCCATCGCTGCCCTCAACTAACACACATTCATGCGCACACACAAATACACAATTTGAATTTTTTAAATTAAGACATTAAATTTTTTTTTCTTATATCGTTCTTTAATTTTGTTTTTTTTTGTCAAAAAAAAAATGTGAGAAATAAATAGTATTGTATATAGTAAAAAATACCGTCTATTTCGTACCAATGTAGTGGTGTAAAATTACAATCGTTTCTTTCTTGAATTAAGTCGTGAATTATAGTAATAATAGTTTCTTTTCATCAAGTATATGTGTATACAACAATACCGCATGCGGAAGGTCGTAACACATGGTAAAAACAAAATAATAATCCAAGATCCATAATGGTGGAACTATAATAATCGACAAACATACCGTTACTTAATCTGTGCATCTATTCGACGATCACATATTATGATGAACATCATGTCTCAATCTTATATACACATCAGCTCAAAGTGAAATTTTTTACATTTGTAAAATTAAAAGAAACGAAAAACCTCATTAAAACGGTTCATCATCATAATTAAGACACGCGATCGCTTATATGTCTTTTTATTTATTTTAATGATAGTGATGGTCGTCGCCATCTCAGAAAAACAAAACCACAAAGATAGATATATAGTATGAAATCGTTAATTAATGATATTTTAATTATCTAATCATTTGAGTTGATCTTCGATCGCATGTCATGCAATCAACAAAAAAAAACAGTTTCATCTTCCGTCTATAGAGATACTTACATACATAGATTTTGTTTAATAGTTACACCACACACAAACTAAATAGTATAGAGTGTAAATTTCTCAGCACAATGCGATTTATTACACTTAATACATTCGAATTAGAGGCGCTAAGATATAAGCGATTTTTTATTATTTTTAACCGTTGCAAGATTTTACATTTTTTGCCGTAGTGATGGCATTAGAAATGTATTCAAAAATTCCAAACGATCGATTTAATTAATATCGAAACCATTTAAAATTTTATCTCAATTACATTGGAATTACAGAATTACATAAAAGACGTTTTTAAGCCGATTAAAGAATAAAAATGTAAAATAAATAAAAAATAGTTTTTCATTATCTCACCGCCATATACATACATACGTATTTATGTATATATTTTCATCGGGGAGATGATCAAAAGAATAGAAAAGATTTCTAAGTATCTAAATTTGGTGTGGTTTATAATTTAATAAAATTTGCGGTCGAACAAACGACGGGAGACACTCGCATATACAAAACCACACAATAATAAGAGGAAATGTTTGCTTAATTAGTTTACAAGAATTATGTGTATGATGTGTGTTCCCTTCCCGGGCACGTTATGTAAACCGCACACTATTAAATTTTATACCAACGTATCTCTCCCAACATATTATAATATCTCAATTACAAACTTCTTTTAACAACAACAAGTAAATTATATATATATGTATAAAGTATTGATTTATTTAACCAATTCTTTTATTTTTTTCCGTTTTCTTACCTCCATCCAATCTTTGGGTAATGTCTTAATTTGAAAGAAAAAACGTAAATTGAGATATTTACAATAATAAGCATGTACAAAAAAAAATTCTTTTCGATTTAAAAAATAAAATTATATTTTCTACATGTTTCATTTTGCTGAATAAGGTTTTTGGTGTATATATGCCCGTTTGTGTCTATGTATTTGTGTCTTGTGTGGCTTTAAACAATTGATTTTATGTTCCAAAGAAATATAATTTATAATACAATAATAATATTTTTATTTTTATTTTTTTGGTGGAGAACAAAAAGAAAATTTATCATTTATTATCTGAATTGATAGATCTCCAAAGAGATTGATTTGTTGATTGCAAATGAAATTTTTTTTTTGTATATTGTTCAATTATGGTGGTCTACAAAAATTATTTTGCTCATGTACTTATAATTTTTTTGTTCGCAAGTTGGTCACTAGTGGCGCTAGTGTTGCCAGTATCTGAGAAAAATGTGCTGGAGCAGTTTATCTGTTACATAAAACAAAGTTGTTCAAAATCCGACAATTAGTTTTCAAATTATGTTCATAATCACTTTTAATCCGCTTTTATCGGACAAATGTTTTGGCTTATAGGGTTTTTAATATTTATACTGTGAAATTTTTCAATATGCATATGTATGCATAAAATCAATGTGGATTAGGATTACATAGTAGTTCAAATTTATTGATAGTACAACAGTTTTGTTAAATATAAAATAACAAATGAAATAAAAATAAATAGAAATCGATTTTTGGTCAACAAGAATTAAAGTTGACCGATGTTTTAAAATAGTTGTTTTCAAATTTTAAATTTACACGATGACCAATAATTTTGAGCGCCAACAGTGATCTTTTAGATAGATTTACTCACTACAAATTGAACACCGAGGCTTATTAATATTATTTTACTTACAGCAATAATAATTTTGATCGGTTATTTTCAGATGACTAATTTCAATTCCATGGTCACCAAACTATTTGGTGACCAAAATTTATAAACTTCTGTGCACTAAATTTGTTTTAACGTTATTTTGTAATATTATTTGAAGTAAAACAATAGCAAATGTTGAACAATATACATTGGTCGAATAATAGTATTGTTGGTTCCAAAATTGTCATACGTTGATCTCGAATTTTAATAGTTGGCCATCAAGTTTAGCACCAGATACCCAAACGAACGTTAAATTTATCGTATACAGATAGAAATATTATTAAAACGGATGGAAATTAATTGTATAAGTTCATAAACATTAAAATTATGATAGATCTTTAAAAATATTTTCAAGTACTTTAAGCCCATTAATTAACTTATTCAACTTCCATCTCGAAAATTTCATAGACATAATATCAAAAACTATTTCTATATATAATTAACGCATAATTTAAACATAAAAATAGTTTTTTTATTTTTTTCAAAAGAACATATTATACATACTTGAAAGCAGCAACATCAAACGAACTAAATTTATTAACCGTATTAATTTATTTAAAGACTGTGTGTGGTCATTTTATTAAATACAACAACAAGTTAATTAATTAAATTTGATATCCTTCCAAGAAATTAGTTCCTTTGACTATATACAAAAACAATAAAATGAGATCAAATTTTTGTGTATTTATCATACAACTATAGCGTATTTATACATTATGTAGTTGAATAATAGATTTGGCGCCTTTTTAGAAACCAAATATTTATGTTATACAGTTAATTTCAAAGAGACGTGGTTTTCAATTTTTCGTCCCACGTGGAATTACGTTCGCAATTATTTGTTTTTGTTTTGATGAATGAAAATGTTGTATATATGTATATTGTCTTGTGTGTGTATATAGTATATTTAATATACATATGGATAAACAAAGGTAGAATTTTATGTTATCGTAAACAATCTTGGGAGGTACCTACCACAAACTTGTACTACGTGCCTTAAAAAACGTTAATGTCTCGCATTATTCTTCATATAATACACAGTATCACATGATTACCAAAAATAATGCAGTCTTATACCTAATTTACTCGTACTACTTAAGTGTAACAATAATCATATATTTATTTTATGACTTGTGTGCATTGCTGATAAGAAGTAGCTTATCATTCAAATTTTTAAATAATATAATGTCTTGTATATATACACGCATAGACCGAAAAAAAAACACATATGGGAGGGAGGTCACCAAACTTTCGGTTGTAAGAAATACAAAAAATATATAAATGTTTTATGAGACTCCCACCCATATAGAATATTATATAAGGGAGATAATACGATGTGAGTCATAACTAAAGTATGTTTGCGCCACACACACACACACACACATACACACGAGATCAATCAAATTCCATTTTAAATTGTTGATCAGTACTTGATAAAAATTACCATGAGTAGGATGTCTATACATTGTACTATATAAAGTGGTGGGTATGTATGTAAATCGAGATTTTTGTCGTTGATAATTGGACGCATTAATTACACACGCATAAACCACATAATAACCGAAACCATATGTGACACAAGCCGCAACAACATAGTACATTATATACGTATACATATTTCTAGATCGGTTATGTTGAAGATAGAAAAAAAAAAATTTATTTAATAAATTGACACCAAACTGATGCTAAATTTAACCCAAACTAAAAAAAAATTCAACAGATGGCTAGCGTAAAAAATCATATAGGTAGCAAAATATTGAATGACCCCGAAAGCAAATCAGCAACAGTTTTTTTTTTTTTAAATTGTGCCAATCGACTGAGAATATGCGCGCGCTATCAAATTACCCAATAATAATAATAATGCCACTGGATATGGTCGAAACGACATCAATTATAATCGTTATATGTATATAGTAAATAATATACAACAACAAAAAAAACTATGATTGACGTTCAAAACCAAAACTAAACTATAATCAAATCGGTTGTACCTACAGCAGAAACTATAAACAGACATTAATATTAAAATAAAACAATTTAAAAAAAATTCATAAAAAAATATTTGCCTTTGGGTGGTCTAACCGATATCATTCTTTATAAAAAAAAATTTTTATTTCTATTTTATATTCGTAATATAATTATAAATCAAATCCTATATATAAAAAAAAATTTTTTTTGTTTTTATAGGGAAAGGCGCGAGGAAGACGCTCAGCTGTATATATGAGATCATTATTTCAATCACATTTATATTCATTAGGATGTTCGATACAAAAACATGCGGGCAAAGTATTATTTGTAGCAATATTAGTTTTAAGCACGTTTTGTGTAGGTTTAAAGAGTGCAACAATACATTCTAAAGTACATCAATTATGGATACAAGGTAAAGGATATACTATAATATATGTATATATATATATATATATATATATATATATATATATATATATATATATATATATATATATTATATATATATATATATATATATATATATATATATATATATATATATACATATATATATATATATATATATAAGTATATACTATTATTATTATTTAAATTATATTTTTAAACTTCCGCTCCTTTTATTTTCTTATCGTTGTGTTTCCGATTTTCAAGCATTTTTACATCCGTTTAAACATTTAACTAAGTGTTTTCCACGAAATTATTCAAGCCCATGATTTACATAGTGGTTAAATTATTGTAATGTTGTATACTAAAGTTTCAAAATCGATCAAATAGTTCTCGATTCTGAAATAAATTCGTTTGACTTCACTGACTAAATAATCGCTAAACCAAACCAAGAATCAAAAATCAATCGAACAGTATAGCAAGCATTCCATATAATTCATTTATTTAGTTCATAAAGTAGCCACTGGATTTTTTTGATAAAACTAAAGATAAAAGTATTGTTCGTAGATTACAAAAGATGGCGACAATAATATTAAACTCGTTACACTATTTTACGCACTCGTCCACACATTATTTCACATTTTATAATTTCTTTTATTATCTTCAAAATATAATAATGGAGAATTTAAATGCCAAAAAAAAACTTCACAAAGCAATGTCAATGTAAGGAAAAAAAATATCTGTGAGATGGCACAAATATTTGTATAATTGAATATGTTAGTGTTATTTTTTAATACTTTTAATTCGGACATAACCTCAAATCTATAAATATCATCCAACAAATATTGTAATTAAAAAATACGTCACCATATTAGCGCTGGTGCATCAACTTTTTATAAAGTATTATCACAGGCTTTGTAAAAAAGTTACATTTTTTCTGCATTATTTTGCTTATGTCTTATGTCAGACATGATTTTCATTTTTAACGTTTCTTAAATTTGTTTTTTTAAATTATACATAAATACGGCAAAACTAGACAATTGTGAATTCAAAAAGAAATTGCAAAATGTTTTTCAAATAAGGAAAACGACATAAATGTTCTCCAAATTCAAAATAATTCTAATCCCATCTAATCACTTTTATTTGCGAGAAGGTAACATGTCTGATGTCGTTTTCGTTTGATTTTTTTCCCCTCATTGGCAGAGTACACTGATTTTGTGTGTCAATCGAACATGAAACCGATTTACCCTCATTTATATTTGTGTTTTCTGAAAAAAAAAATGTATATTCACAAACAAAACCGTTTATAGATAGACGATTTTGTTCACAAAAGTCAAAATGGCAGCACAGTGACAGATAAAATTATAGTATTGGTGTAAAATAGGGATAACTCGGTCGAAAAAACCAGTGTAGACAAAATTGCACTGAGTGCAAAAAGTTTAGCTGTCAGGCAATTTTTTTTGGTTCAAACGAACGGTTTTAGTGTAATTTTTTGCACTCAGTGCAAGTTTTTATGTTCAAACGAAAACGACATTAAAGTCACAAATAAAAGACACAGTCAAAAGACAGCTCAAACTCGCCCACCAAAATAAACGTTCATTCAAAAATTTAAAGTTCTTCATAATTTAATTACCATTCAAATCGTTTTCAAATAAAAGTTGCAAACGTGCTCCTTATGATTTTTCTTTAAAGCACGACATAAAAAAAGTTATATCAAAGATATTTATAATTTGCATTTCTCAGCAAATAAATTTTAGACTAATCCGTATCCAGTTTGAAAGACACAGTTCAACTTTGAATTAGCCACTTTAAATTTTTAATAAATCACGACTTTTGCATGAACTGGTTGCGCCACGTTCTATTCAATAGTTATTGGCTATATGAAACTTCCCCAATCCTATGTAACATGTTGTAACAAAAATTGACATAATCCCTCTGCCCTTCTCAAGCATTACTAAATAAATAAATTAATTAAATTAAAATTTAATTTCTTCAAATTCACTGTTGCCCAATAAAATACACTGTAAAGTAAATTCAGTGTTGCCCAATAGACCGAAATGTTGAGTTAACCCTCGTATGAAAATCAGTAAAAATTAAGAGAAGTGTTAAGCTCAAATCAAACGGTTTTACATAATATGCTTGCTAACTACATACATTATCTGCACTGAAACATTGTTATCATAGTTTTGACAGTTTTACTAATAATAATAATATTCAAACATTGTACATATGTTTCGATTATCGTACGACATCTACTGAATAAAATTTGAACTAAAATTTTAAATTGCCAACTCATACCATAAATAGGCCAAACATATATAAACTATGTTTGGTAACGTCTTAAACAATATTTTGATAAAACTCGATGACCTTCATTGCGTTTGAATTTTCGGTTGAATTTTTAAAATATTTTTAATTAAATCCCACACACACAGACACACAATAATATGAAGTTGTCCGCAAAATTAATTTTACGATCAAAACAATGTCAGAACACAAATATACAAAATATTGTGTGTCTTGTCTGATTGAATTTGAATAAATAAGAAAAAATATAATAATTTAGAAATACAAATTTTAATCGACCTTCACTTGGGTGTTCCCAAACCGTTAACTATATATATGTAAATATATATGTATATGTATATATATATATATATATATATATATATATATATATATATATATATATATATATATATATATATATATATATATATATATATATATATATATATCTTCGTTGTTGTTGTTTATACATATATGTATATAGTAAAGAGATATATTTTGTTGTTGATCATCTAGAAGAATCATGAAAACATCTTTATATATGAAAACTGGAAATTCGTTTTTGAACACACAAATATGCTGCGCGCGGATACTTTCGTTTTTCAATTTTTCTTTTCTTAATTCTTGTGAAGAAACACACAACAAACAACATACAAGAATAAATAAACGTCTTATATGTTATACTCAAATGTTTTGAATATATGTACATATTTATATACATATGTATGTATGTATATAATAAGAAATGTCGCCACGTAAAATGACAACAACAACATTATTTGTTTGTGGTTTTCTTTTCAGTCGATCATCCGCTCTGAAATTAATTTGTTTACATTTTTCTTTTAAATTAAAATCCGAAAATAGATAATTTCCGGTATATTTTAGAGAGGTGTTCTATGGGTGAGGCGGTGGATCAAAATTCGAGACCACCCGAACAAAAATATAAATTTCTATTTATTTATAGATCGCCCACACCTAATTTACCTGAATTCCTTATGCTATCTTATATACTCAAGGTCTTAGGCCCCGCGTGCTTAAAAGAATGCCGCGAGTTTTAATGTGAGACTTTTGTAATTTATTACAATATATTATATAAATCAATTTATTGTTTATGAACAAATCGGTAAATAACATAAATGGCTGTCACCGTAGGTGAATATTAATGATGGACATTGTATTATTCACAAATGGTCGAAATCGATAAAAAAAAAATTCTGATCACGAAATTTTTAAAATTTATTTATAAATAATAGCAGAATATTAATTTGAAATTCATTTATTTATTTATAGAGGGTGGCCGGCTGGAGAAAGAATTAAAATATACGCAGCTGACACTGGGCGAAACGGATTCGTCTACACATCAGTTACTAATACAAACACCCAAAGAATTAGAAGGTTCGCTGCTGCATCCGCAGGCCCTACTAACGCATTTAGAAGTGGTGAAAATGGCTACATCGGTCGAGGTGCACATGTTCGATACAACATGGAGCCTGAAAGATGTTTGCCATTCGCCGAGCATTCCAAATTTTGATGCGCATTATATCGAGCAGATATTTGAAAATATTATACCGTGTGCGATTATAACACCATTGGATTGTTTTTGGGAGGGAAGTAAATTATCCGGTCCAGATTATCCCGTTCATATACCGTAAGTACATAGACTGAAATACCCAACCAATTACATACATTAAAATATCCTAATCATATACTTCTTGTTCGTATACAGAATATTATCACGCAGCGATTTTAATAATCGTGTCCAATGGACATCACTGAATCCACAACATGCCCTGGAAATTATCAAATCCCTTAACTATCAATTTCCATTCGATACACTGGAACATTATATGAAACGAGCGGGTATCACTACGGGATACACAGAAAAACCATGTTTAAATCCGAAAGACCCGTTGTGTCCGGTCACAGCACCAAATCATAAAAGCCAACAGGTAAGCAGAACAGCAAAAAACAATTTTTTTTTTAAACTCAAATTAAGACATTCGTCACGATTCAATAAAATTAAAACGAAAAAGTTGTACAAAAGCGGCAACATTGGGAGATTTTAGAAATAAAAAAATTAGTTTCGGAAAATTCGTTTCGGTATAAATTATTTATAACAAAAAATTAGAAACTTTTTTTTTTAAAGTGCCCATACCGTGACAATAGTTTTGTATATTATACATACATATTCTTCTTATTCTCCATTCCAAATGGATAATTTGAAAATAATTGCTTCATTTTCTTAGATAGACAGACGATGAGCATCTTAATTAGTTTTATTGAGGTTATATTATATTCAAACGAAACAGTTTGAGATGTAATTTGCGATTGGTAGGTGCGGTGGCTTCTAAATTCGAAATTACGCGAAATATTTTCTTAATATTAATTAACATATCTTCACAACATACTGCTGTGTTTTAAGAATTTACAAGTATGTTTTTTATAAATAAGTAGTCAGAGGTATGTAAGTTAATTTGAGTCACAAACTATGTTTATTTTAACCATTAGGATTCAAATGGTGACCATATGATTTGCAAATCTGCATTCTATCTCATTCCCACTCCTTATTTTGTAACATCCACTATCATACTACTCGTATTAATATTACTTTTACAAATCTTATAATAAAGACCTCAAAATATTTTTTTTACTCTCCGTCAATTTTACTACAAAATATAAAAAATAAGAATTAAATCTTCAACAAAACACGCACACAGTTACAAAAAAAAAATTTAAGAAAACCAAAACAATATCACAGCACGTTGTGAGGTCTTAATTTTTGTGAATACGAGAGTTTTTTTTATTGTTGTTAGTTTTCTTTCTAAATATAGGGTGATTCATAATATACATCTCGTGTATATGTATGTATGGTATATTCTTTTAAACTATTAATCGACCGTTAAATAGTTTCTGGGAAGTTTAAGAAATTTTTCTATATCGTCATCGGTCGTCTCTTCAGTGTTCGCTTCTCGCATCACTATTCACTTCGACGACTTGATTGATAAAAACATTAAAATAAAAAAACCAGCCAAAAAAAAAAACAATACAAAAACGAAACGAAATGATGTATAAGAAGATCAAGATTTCGAAGAAGAAGACGGACGGCTTAGAAGAAAACAAAATAAAAGTATGTATTAGAAATATAAAAAATATGGGGAATAATGTTCTTCTTATCGGCTTCGTGGTCGGTGGTCTCTCGCTCTTTCTAGATATGTTTTTTTATGAAACATTTCAATTATGTCTTTAATGGCTGCGCGAGAATTAGATTGAAAATATATTTAACAGTGTATAAAGTCGAAACTTTATCAGTTTATTCCAATATTGTTCATATTTTGCAACATTACGCTTTCATTCCTTTAGCAATTAGAATTAGAACCTTTAGGCCACTAGGGCCTTTTAGTGAATGTTATTAGAATTATTGAGCCGATTAAATTTATTGGCTTTCTTTTGTGTAAGCAATGTTCTTTTCCTGGGATTGGAAGCATTGGAAATCAAACAAAAATAAATTTAATTTGTTTGTTAAACAAGTTCATTCCATGCTTACGCAAACCATATTGACATGCTCATTAAATACAGAGAATGGTGGAAACATGGCTTCAAAATATAGTCAGAAAGTCAAAATAAATGTTCTATATATAGGTAGTAAAACTCAATTACTAATTGCTATTAACCAATCCAATCTTGTTAGAAAAGCAAAGATAAGCAAATTATATTTCAAGGCACTAAGTTTTTTATTCAATTTTATAATTTATTTCTAGCCGCCCGATATTGGTGCCGAACTTACCGGTGGATGTTATGGATTTGCCGCCAAATACATGCACTGGCCTGAGGAATTGATTGTCGGTGGTGTAACACGCAATCGTACGCGTCATTTAAAAAAAGCAAAAGCACTCCAAACCGTCGTCCAATTGATGGGCGAACGTGAACTATACGAATTCTGGGAGGATCATTATAAAGTGCATCATGTCGGTTGGACCCAAGAAAAAGCATCCCAAGTATTGATCGCGTGGCAAAAGAAATTTTCGGCTGAGGTGAATAAAATGATGAAAGCTGGATTTGTGAATTCGTACGAAATATTTGCATTTTCATCCGCTGCGCTCGATGATATTTTGGGCAAGTATACGCATCCGAGCCCAATGAGCTTGGCACTCGGTACAGCAGCGACTCTTGTATATGCCGCAGTAACATTATTAAGATGGCGGGAGCCAGTAAATGGACAAAGTGGTGTCGGAATTGCGGGAGTACTACTCATTGGAATTTCAACAGCGGCCGGTCTAGGATTTTGCGCTTTATTAGGGATCGCATTTAATGCGGCTACAACACAAGTTGTTCCATTTTTGGCACTCGGTCTTGGTGTAGATCATATTTTTATATTGGCACATGCGTATGGTGAGCGACAATCGAACGAACAAACCGGGCTAGTACTTAAGAAATCGGGATTAAGCGTACTCTTTAGTGCTGCCTCTACAGTCGGATCTTTCTTTGCAGCTGTACTAATTCCAGTACCCGCTCTCCGAATGTTTTGCCTACAAGCCGCCATTTTATTAACATTTAATTTGGCTGCCGTATTACTAGTATTTCCCGCCATGGTTTCGCTAGATTTACGGCGAAGACAATCTGGTCGATCTGACATATTATGCTGCTGCCTACCAACCCTAATGCAGCCAAATTCTAATGTGCAGTGCCAATACAGTCGATCACTTCATCATCAATTACCGGTACAAGAAGACACATCTTGTTCAGATAGAGATTGCCTAAGTTTTAGTCTATCTCGTTTTGCTCTCAACTACTACGGGCCATTCATCACGACGAGTTGTATAAAAGTACTTGGAATGTTAACACTTGTCGGTATACTAGCATTTTCATTATTCACAGCAATGAAATTACCGGACGGCTTAGAACTGACCGACCTAGTTCCACAAGGCACGGATGAATACAAGTTTTTAAACGCCCAAGGGAAACTGTTCGGGTTTTATAATATGTTTGCGGTGACCCAAAATGATTTTGAGTATCCGACAAATCAAAAACTACTGCACGAATATCATGAAGCATTTGTGCGAGTACCGCATGTCATCAAAAACGATAATGGTGGCCTATCTGGATTTTGGTTGAGTTTGTTCCGTGATTGGTTGGTTAATTTACAGAAAGCATTCGACCGAGACTATCATAATAGTTGTATAACACAGGAGCGATGGTATCCAAATGCTAGCGAAGATGCTATATTAGCGTACAAATTATTAGTACAAACTGGACACGTAGATAATCCAATCGATAAGAGTCTGATAACGCATGTACGTCTGGTGGACAATGACGGCATAATCAATCCGAAAGCATTTTATAATTATCTCTCGGCATGGGCGTCTAATGATCGATTCGCGTATGGATTTTCACAGGTACATTTATTAATTTATGCAATGTGCCCACTATTCGAATACTAAAGAGATTCCTTTTTATTTTTGGTTTACAGGGAAACCTTCGACCTGAGCCCAGAGAATGGTATCACGTGCCGAATGATTACGAATTGAAAATTCCAAAAAGTGCGCCTCTTATTTATACTCAAATCCCGTATAATTTATACGGATTGAGTGACACAACCGAAATAAAAACGTTAATTGCACAAGTGCGAGAAATATGTGAACGATTTGAGGGACGTGGTCTGCCTAACTATCCATCAGGTATGTCGAAATATTTCAATAATTTGAATCTTTGTTTTTAACGATAAATTTATATTCAAAGGCATTCCTTTCATATTTTGGGAACAATACATGAACCTACGGCCATGTTTATCGCTCGCACTAGGATGTGCAATAGCGGCGGCCTTCGTTCTAGTCGGTATATTGCTTTTATCAGTATGGGCTGCAATTCTAGTAGTGTTTAGTGTTATAACCATTCTAATTCAATTATTGGGTGTCATGACTCTGCTCGGGATTAAGCTATCTGCAATACCTGCTGTTATACTAGTGTTGAGTGTCGGTCTAGGGGTGTGTTTCACAGTACATATCTCATTGGTAAGTGACAATAGGATTTTGCTAAACGAGCTGTTGTATAACATTTGTTTTTATTCGTTTTTCCAGGGTTTTATAACGTCGATTGGATCCCGAAATCGACGAGTGAAGCTAGCCCTGGAACACGCATTGGGACCTGTCATACACGGGGTTTTAACATCGATACTGGCCGTATTGATGCTATCAACATCCCCGTTTGAATTTATTGTGCGACACTTTTTCTGGCTGCTTTTATCTGTAATGGTAATCGGAGCCGTCAATGGATTATTTTTCTTCCCTATTCTACTGAGTATTGTGGGCCCGGAAGCTGAGGTAGTACCACTAAATAATCCAAATCGAATTTCAACGCCATCACCGCCACCACAACGTAAAGCACGTCGCAATAATAATTCAATGAATAAACCGTATTATACGTCGAGTAACAATAGTAAAAAATCATATTCCCGTCAATGTTCAAAATCGCATCCATCCACCAAACATCAGCAACAAAATGAACCGTCATTGACAACAATCACAGAGGAGCCACAATCATGGCAATCGTCGTCAATGTCATCGGTGCACGATAAGCATGATAATAGCAGTCCAGAGAGGCAAAGTATATTTGTGCAACCGGAAGTGACAGTCGAAACACATCATGGTGGCGATCATCAGAATACAAAAGTGACAGCTACAGCAAATATAAAAGTTGAACTAATTGCACCAGGACGAGCACGAGCCTATCATACAACAACAACAACGAATAGTTAATAATTAATTTAGTGTAGTAGTAATTATCTATATAATACTCTTGTATACTTAATTAATTTTATACCTAATATGTAATATTTAAAAAAAATTGTACAAATCATTTAATAATCGTTTAGTTATTTATGAAATAAGCTTTAATTATAATTAATAATTTATATAACACAAAACAAAACTTAAAATAATGAATGTTTAGGACAGTTTTGCATACAAAAAATTATTTAATTCACGTATTCGCCACTGCCTCCTAAGCATAGCGTTTCAATTCACGAAAGAGAAATAAAACAACAACTACAGCGCTAAATAAGAAACAACAAATAAACTACTTCTCTAGCTAAATCTGAAACTAATTTCCAAAATCCACCCACCTTTTTTTATAATAATAATTTTAATTTTTAATGAAAAACAAAAAATAAAATAATAAATTAAATTGAAAATAGAAACAAACATCACATTTTTATTTTATAATTTTATGTCACGCACTTCGCAGTAAAAAAAATGTAAGAAATACACACACACACACACACACAAAATCATGTACACTGAAACGCTTATTTTTATTAAATATATTTATAATTTTAATAATTTTATTTTTTTTTAATAAAATATTTCACAACCAAAAAACAAAAACGTAATAAAATACATAATACTAAATTATCTAATAAAAAACACAAAGCGATCTGATCATGCGCGCGCAGCACACTTCGAATAAACGTCAAATAATTTTATTTAAAAATTTTCAAAATGGGATTACATAAATTAAAACAATTTAAAGACTTATTATTGTTAAAAATAATGATAATAAATAAATAGGTTACCATTAATAATATATAAAAAATGTAAACTACTATACATAATTAAAATAATAAAAACAATAATATCTCTACACATACCAAAAATGGCAAAAAAACATTAAAAATAAAATAAAATATAAAAATACTGAACATAATTATACATTAAAGAATTTAATTAATTAATAAATAATAATTATAATTATAAAACATATTTATTTGTGCTAAAATTTAATTTAAATATTATATTACGTATTTTATTAATAAGTTACCTCATAAGTATAAAATATATTGTACAGGCGCCATTTTTCCGTTACACATACCTATACACAACAATTCATCTGATCATTATATAATATTAACCTTATTTAAGCGTAATTATGGAACTAAAAACATTATTTATATTAATATTAGCCTAATAAAAATATATTTATTATATTTTTGTTTTAATATATGTATTAAGTTTATTATTTTATTATATTATGTAATAATTATTATTTTTTGTAAAGTATTTATATATATTTTTTGTGGAATTTATCTATTTATATATATGTATATACATATATACAAATTTATATATCTATATATATATATATATATATATAATATATATATATATATATATATATATATATATATATATATATATATATATATATATATATATATATATATATATATATATATATATATATTTATTATATATATATTTATAAATATATATATATATATATATATATATATATATATATATATATATATATATATATATATATATATATATATATATATATATATATATATATATATATCTGTATGTATTATGTGGAATTTTTTTAGAACTATTATTTTACTATATTAAACAAAACAACGTTAAGACGAAACAAAAACTATTTAAAATTAAAAATAAATCAAAACAAAATTTATTCAGAAACAAAACAATGAATAAAATTAAAAATAAACAATAATTTGTTGAAAATTAAAATTTCGTTCGTTGGTTTTTATTTTTTTTTTACATAATTAATTTAATGTTAAACTGCTCGGCGTCTCCTCATTTAAATATTGTCAAATAAATTTTCAGGCGAAATCATTTAAGGCAGAATATACCTATACTTTTATCAAAAGCGCTCGAAAAATTATTATTTTAAAGCTTCGGTTTACTGAACTTATTTTGATTTTTACTATTCGAGGTTTAATTACTTAAAAACAATTATTTAATTAATTAAAAACAAACAAATTAGAATCCAACCAAGTCCAAACCGCAGGGCCTCCATTTTGCATAAAAGGCGAATAGCGAGTTTACGTCACTATTTCTAAGAATAAATTTGAACAGTATCTCGCTTATACGAAAATGTTTTTTTTATTGCGATTTCAGCCATTACAATAAATGTATGTTCTGTCACATTTACTGTATCTCGCAGAGTAAATAAGTCGCGAGTGACACGGACAAATAATGCAAATTAAGATAGAATGACATTTTTTTTCATTAAAACGGTTGGAACCTACAGAGGTTCCGTACTCATTGCCACAATGGGCCCATGGCAAACCTAGAGGATCTATCCTAACCCGCATAAGCGCACTGCAGCCTTAGCAAACTATAAAAGTTTGATCCAAGGGATGGATAATAACTGATCTACGTTCAAAAATCCGTACAAGAACATTTGGGATCTGCAAAGATAGTGTATACAGTCGTCCACTTCTTCCAGACAGTCGTCCCAAAAATCATCCATGCCCCGTAATAAGTGCAACCAGAATTCTGAGTTGGCTCATTTTTAAGGATAACACATATTTAGTGACCCACACGTTGGGTTCAGCGATGAACCGTTTTATCTTTCGACAGCTAGGAGTAGAACGCCACTTCTGTGCCAGTTCAAGTAAAGCGAACTTCTTAATAGCGTCCTTACCACCGTTGAAGAATAGAGGAATTGCTGGATCGGGACCACAAAATTTACTGCGCGATCCAGCTTTCGCTAAAAAGTCAGCAACCTCATTTCCCACAACGCCACAATGAGCAGGCACCCACATGACCCTTACTCTCGTATTAGAGCAAAGGACATTAATGAAGTGTTTGCACACTTTGACCAGTTTTGATGTAGTCAAAGGGTTTTTAAGGTTATTCAGCGCGGCTTTAATAAAAATATCCTTGCCTAAGTGCAATTAATTCAGCTTGAAAAAAAAACCGTGCTTGAAAAACCCAAGAATCTAAGACCATACTATGGACAAAAGAAACCAAACCCTGCACTTTCCTCTGAACGAGAGCCATCTGCAAAAAAAACTATCGAATCAGACAACTGTCCATAGAAATCCTGAGAGAGCCACAGTTCTCTAGAGGGGAAAACGATGGCGAATAAATTGATGAAGTTAAATTCGGGCAATAGCCTGTCATTGACCATTTCAACCTCCGGAATATGTTACTTAAACTTATTAAGAATTTGTTTAAGCCCCGTACAAGTCCCGAAGGCATTCCATGCCCCAATGCACTTCACTCGAAACGCAGCAGAGCACACCATACCAAGAATGTAACACTGCAATTCGGGCAATCATAGAATAGACTCCATAGCAAGAAGAGGAGTAGACGACATAGCCCCGGTTATAGCCCTACAGGCTTTCTTCTGCAGTCTATCCAGCCTTGCTACATAAGACGTCAGTTTAACAACTGGCCACCATACAACTGCTGCATACTACAGTAAAGGTAAAACCAGTGATTTGTAGATGAATAACATCATTTTGGGGGTCAGATTCCAGGAATTGCCAAAGGCCCTTTTGCTATGCCAAAAGATAGCAATGGCCTTTTGTAATTACAAGGTGAAATTTCCAGGAGAGTTTACTATCTATTATAAAGCTTAGGTGTTTGACCTACTCTGTCCTGGTAATTGCTCTACCAAATAGAGTGGGAACAGATATATTAGCACTGTCTCTACGTCTGGAAAGCACAACCAGATCAGTTCTCGAGGGATTGACGTGCAACCCCTTTTCAAAACATCAAACTTCCACTATATTAAGGGCGTTTTGCATCAGATCAGATAAGACGTTCAGCTATTTACCAGAAACTGTCAAAATCAGATCATCCGCGTAGCTTTGCCGGAGTACCGACAAAAATGTCAGGAGGCTCGAAGGCAACCACACCCGAATCAACAGTGTCACACCCAGGAAAGTGGACAGACAACAGTATAGCTCACCAACTTCTCGCCTGCAGGAGGTGAGTTCCCCGGAAGGTAGGAGAAGGCTATCACGTTTACAAGTATCATTCATAGCCAGAGTTTTGTTAAATCTAGCGACAAAAGATAATCTATCAATTACCTCACAGAAGTTTTTCCATGCAGCCCTCTGTGCAGATCTTAGGCTTTTTTATAGGCATTGTGAGCTATCAAAAATCGATTCCAATCAGAAATGAGATTCGTATTTTTGGCTTTATTTTTAATTTTACTTTACCACACTCTTCCTTAACTTTTTAAGTATAAGAGGGCACGAATTTTCAAAAGCAGTCAAGATTGCTTTCGTTAGTGCAGTTGCCTGCAAATCAAAATCTGTGATAGATCTACTCTGATTGGGCAAATCTAGTAGTGAAACGAACTCAGAGGAGATTGAATCCCAATTTGTAAGTTTCCTATTACGATATGGTTTAACTGGCGTCTTTTAAAGTTAATATTAAAAGAGATACACTTGTGATCAGAGGTGAGAATATCATCCGTCACTCTCCAATTTAGAATCAAGTCATCGATGGTCATAGATCACAAACTAATATCAATTAGTTCTTTACGAACCGAGTTGACAAAAGTTGGCTCACAACCAACATTGAGAATCTCTAACTCAGAGGAGTAAATATAATTGAACAGTGAGGATCCTCTACTATTGGTATTTGAACTACCCGAAATAGTATGATGAGTATCAGCATCACAACCAATCACGAGAGGTAAATTGTTGACCCTACACCACATTACAAGATTCATCAGTTAATCTGAAGGAGAAGGCGTGGTGGAATCATAGGGGTAATAGGCTGATTCAATGACAAATTTGAAACATGAGTCAGCATACACAAGAGTGATTAACACCGCCACAAGATCAGAACAATGACATTTTAGTCTAGGGCCATTCACTCGCTTCTCGCCTTCTGTGAAAAAGCCCAGTCCAGTAGCTAAATTGAATATTGAAAACTATATTAATTACGTTGAATGCGGGTTTTCAAAACTCCAAACCAGCCCACGCAATAAAACGTTAGAATTTTTACGAACGAATGACGTATCGTTTATATCTCATGAGAAATGAACTTGAAGTCCTCCAAGGATGGACGAGGTAGATTACGCCATGTAATCTATGCGGTTGTCAACACGTAAACTATAACGTAGATTACTTGGCAGTGTTTTTTGTCAACGTCAACAATTAAAATAATGTCAACAGCCAACGATATTTCAGCTATTTGAAATTGAATGCGCCAGTTCGCGGCTGTATTTTGTAAAAGCATCACTATTTGGAATACCATTGGAAAGTTTGAACTCCAATTTACAGAACTCTTCGGTCCATATTTCTTCAAAAATGATGACGGCCGGGACGTACCTACCGGCCGCGCTCGTTATCGCCCCATGATAACGGAAAACATGCTTCCTGAAATTGAAGCCAGACCTCGACCACATTTGGTTGGGAAATCATGTTGGCGAACAATTCATTTCACGATTCGGATTGATGGATTGGCTATTTAGATCGTGCGACACCACAACCCTAGACTTTTACTTTTGGGGCTACGTGAAGTCTATGTGGATAAACCTGCTACATTTGAGGCATTGTAAGCCAACATTACGCGTGTCATTCGCCAGATACTACTCGACATATGGACTTTGAGAAAGGACCATCGCAGTTGGGGCCAGCATTTGAAGTAATCTTTAAAAAAACAAATAGCAAGATATGTTCTTTCAAATGATAATAAAGTTTCCAAACGATTAAATTGAATTTTTTTAATGAGTGCACAAATCACCTCTAGATTTCGTTATTATACATATAAAATCACGCACATGTTGTTTGATGCTCCCTGTTTCTGGCACAACTACCGGTGTGACTTTTGAACTTCAGCATTCTTTCCACTATAGCCTATAATATTTTTCGATAAGTCGAAAACCTGTGGACTCAGCTTCTTTAAGATAACATGGTTTAATCAATCTTATGCAAATTTATTGCTTCTTTAGAGTCGTGTGAACTAGCTAAATGGCCATAACTTTACTGCTGAATCATGTTGAACAATTATTGGCAAAATACGTCGCTATGCAAAATGTGACAAAAACCTGGCTCCACAACTGCAAATTGCTGGCCAAATCATAAATTTTTTTGCAAATGTATATCTAACTTTTTTTTATTATTAATTTTAGTTTTTGGTAAGATCCAATTTTTGACCTAATTAAATGTTACAAAACCAACAATTTGACGTACACGTTTCGTCATCCATCAAAACACATTCAGTAAATTTTGTGAAAATTATGTCATCAGTCTGGCGCATTTTTAGCGAACAAGTGCTATCCTTCCTGAACTCGAATTCGGTTTACCACGGAGTAGAGTGTGTTAAGTTTTATGGCACGGTCATAGTTAAAGGATTATATTTAAGGATAAACATGACGCTGAAGTAGATTTATGGTATTTGAGCACAATTCGCTTTCAATTCCGCTTTTTTTGAAAAGAGATTAAAATGCATTAACGGCAATTCTATAAAACTGTCACCAGTAACGCATTGTTCCTAAAGAAATTTGGTCATCCTAGTTTAGAACTAATTGACAAAACCACTCAGGAATTGTCTACCTTATCGACGTTGTCTACGTTGTTGACAATGTCTACGGGTTGTCAACACGTCAATGAAAAAAATAGATGACACGTAAACGCCCATCCCTGGCGGGAACGTATAAAAAATTCCCTTAACAATGAGACAACGTGCATTAATATCTTGGCCTTTGCGATGTCTTAATGCTGGAATGTCAATAATTAGAATACACTTGACCTGACATTTTCTTGAAAAATTGATTTTTAAAATGTGAGTGGATCCATGACTATCTGAAGTAACTTTTACCGAACTATTGCTTTGCGAATTTCCTTTCTACACACAGGCCCATTGAAATGTATTGTAATTTCTTTTTAACTAATAAGCATATACCCATCTACAATTAGTTTAGGTTTATTTTTATTTGACTGTCCAACGGAGATGTCTATAGCAAAAAAGTGCTTTCAACACTTTTCTAAACAAATTTAATACTTTCTTAACACTGAAAAATATTGAAACTCTTTTGAACCGAACTAATATTTTTTTTGATAAACGATTGAACCGAGAACTTATGTAAACTATTTTACGCATGCGGGAAGAAAGTATTATACGGAGAATACCCAAATAATAAAATTTCGAGGAATGCCCGGAATATATATTTTATTATTTGTTTGAAAATTTAGCGAGTTAAAAAAAAATTTTTTTTTTTTGAAACTAGATTTTGAAAACTAGAATTTTGAAGCTAGGTTTTTAAAAGCCAGTGTTTTGGTAACCAGGATTTGGTACCCAGTTTCTTTTATTTATTTCTATTTAATTATACAATTTTTAAAATTAAAACTCATCCGGTTCTCAACCATAATTTTACATACTTTGGAATAGTCTGTCAATCAAAATCACATGATGTACGGTTTAAAATAGCGCAACCACCTATAAATTATCGGTTTAATTTATAACATAAACGAAATTAATTAAGCTCATCGAAGATAACCTGAACCAAATAACGCCATTAAAATTAGTTTCCATTAGAAAATGAACAAAAAAATTAAGCTAAAAGCCAACTGACATAATGTAAGTTTTGAAAAAAAAGAAATATAGTATAAGAAAGATTAAGTATTGTATATGTAGGACGTATAAGAAAATAGTATGAACATTTTATTTAAAAAACAAAAGCTAATTATTAATCACTTCCGGGTCGCTGTTTCAGTAAGAGAGTGAGAATATTATTTTAAAAATAGAATTGCAGTTATCGGTGGCGTGTTGTGTTTTAAAAAACTTGGTGGTAAAACCAATTATCCTTCAATTGCGTTTATTGTGTCATTTAAAATATAAAAAAACCATTCCACAATCATTTTTAATATACATATATGTACATAATTTAATGAACTTTATCGATTTTCGGGATAAGTACTATAAGTAGTGCTTTAGATATCATAAAACTGCTTTTAAATACGAATTTTGTACAATAATAATAGTATTTTATACGATTGTTCCATTTTGTGTTATGTAATCAAGCGATTTTTTAGACATACTGTACAATTTAACTTTAAGTTAAGCTGCTTGCTCTCGCTCTCCATTTAATTTTTTTCTTTGAATGCGTGAAAACATAAAATAACAAAATCTATTTAACTGTTTCATTTACGATTTGATATTATTCGTGTGCGCAGTGGAAAAAAAATTAAAGTAAGAAACTGGAAATAAGTAATTAAAAAATGTGTAAGAATTTTGTGTTACTTGTACTTGTGCTTTGTGGTGCGTCTATAAATGGACAACAACAAAATGAAACTTTACCAGGGCAACCATTTAATCCGGTTAATTTTACGTCTGCCACACCATTGGCATCGTATCCTGGAAACGAGCAGCCTGTCCTTGGCGAAATGCCACCACCAAATTCTAATCAAACACCTTTGGCCGCATATCCAGCCGGTCAACCAATAGGACAACCTCAACAACCGAATGCTGGAATTAATGGAACAGTAATTTTATCGACAAATTTGTATCCTGCACTGCCCATCCTACCGCCATTACAACGTCCATATGAACGGGAACAAGGAGGTTTGTATATAACGTGTCGTGTGTAAATTGAAAAATAAAATCTATTTGATATACGAATTTGGTGATAACAGGCAGACCTTTTGTCTGTATACTACGATGACCCCGCGCATTTATATAGATAAGTTTCGTCAAATTATTTTTTAAACAAC
The DNA here is from genome assembly GCA_951394425.1 of Tipula unca. NCBI lineage: Eukaryota > Metazoa > Arthropoda > Insecta > Diptera > Tipulidae > Tipula > Tipula unca. Next base: position 222,293,695 of record OX596380.1, read on the forward strand.
TCAACTTCTCAAAAAACTATAAAGCGGAAATATTCAATACCTATATACTATCTACATATATATAAAACTTAAATTTGCGTGTTAGAATTTGGGAGATAAACTCTGGAGTATTTAAAACTATATAGTCATTGGAAATTTTGTGTATTTTGCTTTACTCGTATTACATATTTGTATCTGCCATGTTGCTATTTTGTGGTTGAGTTCAAATTCTGAATGGTAAATGTGTATTCTTTTATGTATGGTATAAAGGTACAGTGACGGAGGTGTTCACAATCATAACAAAACCACAACACAATATATATATATATATATATATATATATATATATATATATATATATATATATATATATATATATATATATATATATATATATAACATAATTTTATTAATCAATCGATTGCATAACTCTTTGTTTACAATAAGTTGTTAAGTTAAATTCAGAAAATTTGCTGTTTAGATCGTAAAATAAATCTAAAATACTGTGTAATTGACTTATTGTAATAAAATAAAACACAAACCTGTAATAATCTTGAATGGGAACTCACTACATATTTGGCCTCACGCGCCAAATTCAAAAAATCACAAATCAAATTAAGTTTTACAATTTTTCAAATTTATGTTTTTGCAGAGCAAATTAAATATTTTATTATTATTATGTTATTGTTCCTAAATTTTACTCTTGCAACGCACTTATACAATCAGTTCTGTGATATTGTTTGATAGTTGCATTCTCAGTAATGTCTGGCAAAATAACATGGAGAGATGCACGATTTAACAACACGTAAATATTATTCAAATTTATTATCAAAGTTCGTGTTCAGTGAAAACAACGTTTCGCGTGTTTCGTTCGATTTATGGGCAAAAAGTCTTAAAGTGACGAAAGGACGTACATCTTTCGTAAAGCTGAAACACCTCAGCGCAACATTTTATATCGCCAGCCCAATCAGGTGCTTACATATGCAGATGACATATGCGTGATTGGACTGAATAGCAACGCAGTAAAAGAAATACTTGATCCGCTTGTAGAGTTTTCAGCTTCTGTTGGACTCCAGATCATTTAGTCCAAAACAAAATACATAATCCTTGCGGTTATAGGGACAATGACACACCCGATTTTATTAGTGGCCACTACACGTTTGAAGGAATAAGGAGGTTCAAATATTTGGGCGCGCTTATCACTCACGATAACAGTGTGGGTGAGGTTATTAAAGTGCGGCTGAATTCTCTAAGATCACTGCTATAAAATCTAAACCGAAACTTTACAAAGCGTTGATCAGGCCCGTTGTTATGTTTGGATGTGAAAGTTGGGCGCTCACGGATGAGTACGAGAGATGTCTCCTTCCATTTGAGAGAACAGTCATGAGTGTGATTTACGACCCAAAACACGAAATAGATGGCACATACCGAGCTCTGTACAATATCGAGATCAGAGATCTGATGAAGATCCCCGATATTGTGCATGAAATAAGATCTCATCGAGTACGCTGGCTCCATGGTGTAGAGAACGACTTGGCTTCTTCATATTGTCTAAGACAGTATGAAAACCATGCCCAGGATCGAAACCGTTGAAGCCAGATTGTTGACACAGTAAGGGGCCAGTAATGGTCTTTAAACACTGTTTTATTATTATTATTATTGCAATTAAATTATAAAATAAAATTATTCTAATTTTATTTTTTGGATTCTATTTGAAATTTAATGCTGTTTGTTTAAAACACAAACAATTTCGTTTTAAAACTCAAACAATTCTGTCGAACGCTATAATTTTGACATTTTAATATAAATTACTACAAAATATTTGTAAACAAAATAAAAACTACAAATCGTGCAACAAATTTTGCCAGAAAATATTTTGGTCGTGTTTGCTTACATAATCGCGATATCGAGTTCTCGTAATACGAGAGATACATAATCGACCCCCGTTCTTTAATACAGTTCTTGTAATTTTATTTGTTGTATTTACTGTTGAGAGAGAGAACCACCCACCATGGGCGGCATCATTAACAATGTTGCTGCTAAAACAATTTTTGAAGTAATTATTCAAACTATATTTTATTTAATCAGAAGCGCATACAAGAATTAGCAAATACACACCACCAACTTTTGAGTTTTGACGGAAAAACCTTCTAGTGTATATAATTGTAATTACTACAAACCTTAGACCACAACCGGTGTCGAGGAATCGCACTAAATTTCTTGTTGTGTTGAATCCGTTAAAAATTTGTTAGAATAGTGCAGTAGAAGATTTTCCTTGTTTGGTTTGTATTTTCCACGTCATTGTATTCTCCTACAAAAAGTATTATGATGATAACATATAGGATTGAATGATCCCATCCATGGTTTAGCTTTACATTTGAGTCATAATTATGTAACGTGTTTGCGCGAAATAAATGATGGTAACAAATCTAGCAAGTACACATGTTAAAAAGCCTACTCTCGCTTTCTTACCAACAAGCAGTTTTGAGGCAAATTGAGGATATATGTAGTAATAATTTTAAAGATGATCAATTGCTAGACATTTGAAATCGAAAAATCATAAATAAAATAAAAATCAATTGGATTTTTATTTATCACATAATTAACTAATTACTATAATTATTACTCATTTCATAGTATGCTCTAGCATCAATATTCTGGTCAACATTACCGATTTTGCGCAACTCACCAATTGCAGCGTAATTGAAGGCTATCTACACATTATCAACATAGTTGCAAACGAAACAGCCTTTGAAAATCTTACATTTCCAAAACTGGTCGAGATTACCGATTATCTTGCGGTCGTTAACATTCAAGGTTTAAAATCACTCGGAAAATTATTCCCCAATCTAAATACAATTCGGGGACAAACACAGTTGATTAAAGGATATTCGCTCGTGGTGGTAGAGAATCCAGATTTAATTGAACTTTCTATAAATAAACTTCACCATATCAATCGTGGCGCAGTACGGATTAATAGCAATCCAAAATTGTGTTATGTTGAGACTATTGATTGGTCTCTTATCGCGCCATTCTCATCTCATCCCTTCCATTTTATTGCGGTTGGTATATATACATATGTACAAAACAAAATATTTTAACATCCCTAACGGATTTGTTTTTGTATTTTAGGATAATAATCCACTGTGTCAAATATGTCCAGAAAAAGTACTAAGCGGCGTTACATGTGCTCCTGCGGAAAACAAAGAATATTCATTTTATCATGATTCTCGACGCTTATGCTGGAATTTAAACTCGTGCCAACGAAAATGTCCTAAAGCGTGTGGTGGACGGGGATGTACTACGAAAGGGTGCTGCGATTCAGCTTGCGTGGGTGGATGTACTCAAACTAATTCGAATGAACATTGTCATTCATGTGCCTACTATAAATATAACGGAGTATGTGTCAAAAAATGTCCAGCCGGTACTTTAATTCACATGGATCGACGTTGTATTACAGAAGCTGATTGTCGTGCTATTTTACGACCACTGAATTTATTCCATACAAATAAAACATATGCGCTCAATCCCTATTTCAAATATGAAGGCCATTGCATTTTGGACTGGTCACCAAAATTTGATGGGGTCGATAGGCAAGGACAGCCTCAGTATCGCTTGTGCGATGGTGGAAATATAACGAAAAACAGTGCTCTTCTTTCACTACGCGGTTGCACTCATATTTCGGGATCGCTGAATATAACACTCGAAGGGACATTCTCGGAAAACTCCCTTGAACAATCGTTGGGTAAAATTCAAGAAATCGATGGATATCTCGCAATCACTGGTACATCATGCTTTAAAAATCTGTACACATTCAAATCGTTAAAAACCGTATATGGTAAAGAACTATTCAAAGATAAGTATGCGCTTTTCTTTCTGTTCAACGAGAACCTCGAAAATCTGTTCACCACACTGCAAACGATCGAGATACGCAAGGGTTCAGTATTCTTTGCAATGAACCCAAGTTTATGTGATTCCCGTATAAGAAAATTCCAACAAGCAATCACCGAAGAGTCGGGAAGTTGCTGCGATGCTGTCGTTATTGGTAACGATGATCATTGCTAAGCGCAAAAACTAAACTATTCAACTATAGATGTCACTATGTTTCTGTTTTTTATTTATAAATTGGTTTTGGTTGTTTGTATGTATGTACATATGTAATTATAAATAAAATAAGACAGATTCATTATATTGTTTCAGTTTTGTAAAATCATTTTTTAATATAATAAATTTAACTTAATAATATAAAATTTATATGTTGGTTACAAATATGTATTTTTATACATGTACACATTTGGAGGATATCTAAGTAATTGACATTTACATAGAACGTGCTTTTACCTATATTAGAATATCGATAATAATGTTAATACAATGAGTACACTGTTAAATTTTAGAGGCCATTTCATGTATAAAACCAATATTTGTATTCTTGAATAGTTCTTAACAATTTTTCTAACTAAATTCGTTAACAATAAATTAAACTAAATAATAATTATAGAGATTCCATTTATCCTGTTCCAGATTATCTCACAAATATCATCTCTTAATACTACAATACATTGAATTAAATTGTTCAGCAAACGCATCGTTCCCTTGTTGTGATACGCGCAATGCTGATAGCACCAGAGCTGTATCCAGTTCATGTTGATTACCTTTCTCGTTGTCCAGATAGATCTCGTTCAGCCGGTTTGGGAATCGTGATAAAACTCGGGGCCTATAATCAACCGATCCGGCGATAGGATTCCCAGTCAGGCATAAATACTCTAAACATTGTAGTCGAGACAAATGATCGATTTCCTTGATGTCCATGATCTGATTACAGCTCAGATTTAGCGTGATGAGCGAGTATAATTTATGAAATCCGCTCAATGTTTTGATACAATTTTCGGATAAATTCAACTCGACCAAGTTGCCTAGTTCGACATGGAGATCAACACAATTCGAAATTTTATTGCTGCACAAGCTGAGTGTTGAAAGTTTACTAAGCTGATCGAGATTTTGGACCGTCTCAATCGCATTATTATCGAGTATGAGAATTTCTAGGTTCACCGCTAAATTTATCGTGCAGTCAATCGATTTGATCGCGTTCGACGAGAAGTTGATCTCTTTAAGTGATCGCCAAATCTTTGAAGCATCCTCAATATTCATTTGTTCCTTGTGTATATCATCACATAGAAGAATTATATTCAACTCGTCAATTCCGGTAAAATGTACATTGAACTTCCGCAGAGTATTTCGCAACGTGCCCAAATTGTAGATATTCTCAGTCGAGCAATATTTAACAGTCAGTACGCTTAATTCCTTGAACGCGCTCATTTCATACATTAATTTAGATGGTACAACATTACTAGTCCCAATCGGGTTATGATAGTGGCTTAGTAAATTACCACTACTTCCTCCACTACTACCATTATTTAGTAAACTATTTTCACTTATGCTATTATACGGTTGAACCACGATCGATTGTAAATTAGAACAAAAGTCGAGTATGTGCGAAAAATCATACTCACTTTTGCAATATTCAAGCTGTGGGCATGGGATTTTCAACCGTTCTGTTATAGAATACAACTCGATCAGTTGAAATTGATAGTTGCGATTGATATTATTCGATAGCAGATAGAACTTGTATGCCAGATTCTGAAGCAGGAATATTATATCGTATTTATGGAAGTCAAGAAATTCGATAAATTCTCGAGGCATAATCATTTGCAGGTAGATGAAAATTTCTTGAAGATATTTCTCGAGGCCAGCTCGTCGTTTTTCCAAAAATTGAGGACTTTTAGCGCCGATTACCTGGAAATAGATAAAAAATTTAATTCAATAAACTAAGTGGTTTCGAAAGCAGTCCGATCCGAAATTCATAGTGATCAGAAGCTAATGAAGGACACACACCTGATTTCAACTTAACTTTCTGCTACTCTTGTTTCGAACTATTCAACAACTTTGACAAAGAATTTACGAAACTATGATGGCCTTGATGTACATAAATAATTCAGTGAAAGGAATTTGAGACCAAAACCGAGAAATTCTGTTATATCAAGACTTTAATTACTTGATAATCCAACGTCATTAACAACTTCTGGATTAATATTTAGAACCGTATTCGACCAATTATCCAGAATTAAAATAAAAATAGAAATTTTGTTGCTGATAATTGTGGTGTTTATCAGTAAAAATAAATCGATGATATAAAGCCCGGTTTGCCGTCCACATGCCAAAGTAAATAAACGAAGTGATAAGAACGAAAATTGCTTAACAAACAACCGGACTCCGACAAACAACACAAGGGGCGGATTAAGCACTCGGTATCATCCAGACACCACATTTACCTTTTTCGGTGGCAATAAATCCTTGGATATACTCCGCTTTTCCACAAGGTTCTCGTGTAAATCGTAAAAATCACTGTACCGATGTTGCACCGTCCAATTAGTTTGTCCTATTTTCACCAGGATTTCGTAAAAGATGACCCCGTCCAATTCACATATTCGGGGTATTTCAATCACACCCTCGTTGATTGATTTGATGAAACATGACATATTTGCCGTCCCAATATATTCCACTCGCTTTAAATTTTAATTAATTTTTTTACTTGTTTCAACTACGTTTGTAATAATTCTATAATTCTTAATTTAATTAATAATTATCATAAGATCAACCAGACACAAAACAACACAACACAAAATACACTTTGGCAAGACGAACAATGAAAAGTTAAATGTCAAAATCACGTGACCAAATGAAATGATATAAGATTTTTTTGTTTTGTTTTGAATGGTATTCACTGTATGTACTAAATATGTTTGTACTAACAGCGCACCTAAAGTTTAGAGGCGATTTCGTGTATAATAGAACTAATGTTATAAAACACTATAAAACTTACATACATACATTCTACCATTAAAACACGAAAACTGCGTGTTTTTACAAAATGCTTGAATCACTTTTCTATCTTTAGAATCGATTCTAATCTGTCTATTTATATTAATTGTGTACACATATAAAATTATACATATATCTATATTATCTATTACATATTATATCCCACTTATATATATATATATATATATATATATATATATATATATATATATATATATATATATATATATATATATATATATATATATATATATATATATATATATATATATATATATATATATATATATATATATATATATATATATATATATATATATATATATATATATATATATATATATATATATATATATATATATATATGTATACCGGGTGTTTTTTTTAAACTGAGACGATCAAATATCTCGAAAAATAGCCACTCTACGGAAAAAATGTCCATAATCAAAATTTAATCATACCGCGGAGGAAATACATTAGTGCAAAAAAAAAAGTCCCCCCACCCCCGCTTTGTAGGTGGGGCGGGGGTAACTTTTAAACTAAGATAGGAAGCCATATTTTTTATTGCAGATACGGATTCTACGACTAAAAGTACGTATGATTTGAATAAAATATTTTGTTTTAAAATAGTACCCCACCCCCGCTTTGTAGGTGGGGCGGGAGTAACTTTCAAACTAAGATAGGAAGCCATATTTTTTATTGCAGATACGGATTCTACGACTAAAAGTACGTATGATTTGAATGAAATATTTTGTTCGGTTCATGATAGATGGCGTTGTAATCGATGAAATTCAATTTTTTCAATTTCTCCTTCTTAGAACATACGCATTCGATTCTGCAATAGGTCTGAAATAAAAAACATCACGTTTTCATTGGAAATACTCGAAATTCGTCATCAAAACAATTTATTCAGTTTTGTAAATCTAAAATAAGTGTTCAAAATGATGCCTGTGACTTCAATGCACTTATTAATCCGCATTTCAAATGATTGTACACAACTGAGAAGTGTGTCTGGTTGAATTTCAGCACACGCATTTCTGATTCGCTCAATCATGTTCTCACGTGTTGTTGGTTTTTGTGTGTAAGCTTTGTTTTTGAGGTAGCCCCACAAAAAAAAATCTAGCGCAGTAAGATCTGGTGATCTGGCGGGCCAATTTATCGGACCAGCTCTACCGATCCAGCGACCATTGAAATCACGATTAAGTATTTCACGTGCCATCAACGAATAGTGTGCAGGACAACCATCATGTTGAAACCACATGTTCCGTCTCACTTCTAAGCTCAAATTTTCAAGTAATATTGGCAGTTCGTTTTCCAAAATGTTTCGGTACATTTGACCATTCAAGTTGCCTTCAATAATGTGGGGGCCTATGAGTTTGTTACCAATTATTCCACACCACACGTTGACAGTCCAAGGACGCTGATGTTCAACTTGACGAAGTGCGGATTTGTAACACTCCAATAATGCATGTTGTGTCGATTAACCGTTCCATGGTTTGTAAAAGACGATTCGTCGGAGAACATTACGCAACGAAAAAAATTGGGGTTTTGTTGTATTTGTTCACGTGCCCATTGACAAAAAGTTACCCGATTTTGGAAATCAACGCCATGAAGATCTTGGTGTAAAGACACATGATATGGATGATACTTGTGCCGTTTTAAAATTCTCCAAACACTGGTGAGGGGTAATCCGGAATCGCGAACTATTTCTCGTGTACTAATATGATGATTATGAGCCACTGCTACCAATACAGCAATTTCATTATTTTCTCCAGTGACTGTTGCTCTACGGGTCCTCTTTTTCGGTTGAACATTTCCATCAATAATAAATTGTTTGATAGTACGGCCAAATGAAGCACGTGAACGAATCCTATCCGGAAAACGTTGAGCGTAAATAGCAACAGCATTTTCAAGATTTCTGCCAGCTTCTCCATAAACCAGAACCATTTCAATTTTCTATGGCACAGTTAAACGCTCCATTCTAAAGTATTTTGTCGTTTATTTTGCAATTACGAAAAACATGAAGATAAGAAATAACACAAACGTTAAATGTGATTTACAAAACTGAATAAATTGTTTTGATGACGAATTTCGAGTATTTCCAATGATGTTTTTTATTTTCAGAATCGAATGCGTATTGCAGAATCGAATGCGTGTGTTTTAAGAAGGAGAAATTGAAAAAATTGAATTTCGTCGATTACAACGCCATCTATCATGAACCGAACAAAATATTTCAATCAAATCATACGTACTTTAGTCGTAGAATCCGTATCTGCAATAAAAAATATGGCTTCCTATCTTAGTTTAACAGTTACCCCCGCCCCACCTACAAAGCGGAGGTGGGGGACTATTTTTTTTGCACTAATGTATTTCCCCCGCGGTATGATTAAATTTTGATTATGCACATTTTTTCCGTAGAGTGGCTATTTTTCGAGATATTTGATCGTCTCAGTTTAAAAGAAACACCCGGTATATATATATATATATATATATATATATATATATATATATATATATATATATATATATATATATATATATATATATATATATATATATATATATATATATATATATTATATATATATATATATATATATATATATATATATATATATATATATATATATATATATATAAATTAAATTCGTTACCGTTATAACGGATTAAATATAAATAGAGCATTATTTTTTAAAAAATCATATTAATTTTGTAATTGATATACTCAGCTTTCTGTTTATAAAGTCAACAAAATGAAAATTGTATACCGCCAAAACAACGCCGGACTCCCGCTCAAGTACCCGGACACGAAATTTTATCGGCACGCGTAACGTGCGGTCACTTAAGAAACCAGGAGCATTAGAGGGCCTAATCACGCATGCATGAAAGCGTATCGGCTGTAACTCGTTGCTCTTCAAGAAACTCGCTGGGCTATACGTTGTTATACAGTGGCGATGACCTTGAAAATCTTGGGGCTGGATTTATTCTTGGGCCGCAGGGAAATAAGGCTGTTTTGGATTTCCAATCAGTCACTAACCGATTGTGTAAGCTTCACTTGTGCATGAAGTTAGCTAACCTGTCTATAATTTATGTACATGCGCCCACAGAAGTCAGCCAGCCCCAAGATAAAGACTCATTTTACAATAACTTGGACGATCTGATGGGATCTATACCCGAACACAATGTTAGAATGCGGTAGTTGGGGACTTTAATGCTAGAGCTGGCAGAAATCAGACCGATTTGTGTGAAAACAAAGGTCCGTACTTCCGACACGAAACTGCGACCGATAATGGTGAGAGAATGATGTACTTTGTAATTGCTCATCTTAGAGTAGCAAGCACATTTTCCACTCACAAACAGATACATGTACAAACATGGATACATCCTCGCAAAATTTCCCGCAGCCAAATTGATCACGGTAATTTCAAAAATGCGAGCTCAGGTTGTGCAGGATGTGAGGACTTATCGTTCCGCAACCAAATACGTAGGTAGCAATCATTATTTGGTCACTCTCACTGCATAGCTAGGATGGAAGTTTTCATACAGGTCCGGGAACACAGCTTAACGCATTCATTCTTATGACACTATATGTAATTTGAAAATCAAATATATCTGGAGGAGTTTAGTCTAGATAGCTCAATTACCAATTATATGCAACATGTTTGGATAATAAAAACGAATAATAAATACAAATAAATGTTGGATACACGAATTTCCATTCGACATCTCTAATAATTTAAAACATCTAAAATTAATATTTGTATGAATTAAAATTGAATTTTTGCTTCAGTTACAAAATATGCTTGTTTAAATTTGATACAAAAAATATTAGTTAAAATTCGTCCTATTAGGAATTTGGAAAATTATCATAACCATTTTAGATTTGGAATTTAACATAACTTCGAATTGTTCTGATAGTTTAATAAACTGGATAGTAGAGTATAATAATTCAATAAACTGGATATTGGGCAATTAATAAAATGGGAACTATTTTTTATATTTAAGGTAACCACTTTTTTAATATCACTTGAGTTTAATTTGTTATAAGTAATAAGATGGAGCTGGTAACCCCATATAGTAGTGCGGCCTCAGGGGCAATTTACCTCCCTGTACTCTTACTCTCACTGGATCAGTCCTATTCCTTTATGTAGGAGGTGTAAGAGATTGCTTACCACGTCTTTTATCGAAAATATCGGTTGTTGTTCCAACGAATAACCTTATCTGAGCTGTAGTCTTTCGAAGTTCATAACCACAGACGTGACATCTCCCATGTCTAACTTTTCCCTGAGGATTTAATTATAATGACTTCCGAGAGATTTACTCAAAAGTTTGCAGTATGAGTCATCATTAACCATACCCAGCATACCGTATAGCAAAGCCATCTGTGCATCATTAGAGGTCTCTATTGTTACGTAATTTGTGACATCTGTATTTGAGTAAAGAAACTATCGTAGATGTAAACTATAGTAGATTAGATATGTGTCTAGGCTATTCAGGAATAGTTTAGCGAAATGAAAAAGTCAAATATACGAGTTAGTAAAGTGAAATAAAGTATTGTTAAAGTATAATAAAGAGATTGTAGTGAAATAAAGGAAATAAGTTAAATAAGTTTTTTTTTTTTTTAAATGCTGCCAATGGCTTTATTCTTGAATCTTTCTACAAAAGAAACTAACAAGAAGTATTCAAATCTTAAGCTAAAATTATTACATATTTTAAGTCTTAACCAATGTTAATACTTGTTATTGTGCTCACTATTTACTTAATTTAGATTACATTTATATGTAAAACCTAAACGTTTAATATATTTACAGGTTCATCAGTCCAAGTGGATCTGCTCTTTTAAGTCGCCTAAATCTCGGCTGTTTTAATATTTCCCTGGCCAATTCATTGGGATGTGTCTCTAGTTTTGAGTAATATTTCGAACTGGATTCTTTAATGGTTTCTTTGATAGTTTTAATTCCAAGATCATCGTGTATATTACTATTTCGAATGTACCACGGAGCATTGGTAATACTACGAAGTATTTTTGCTTGGGTTCGTTGCAGGAGTTCTCTGTTTGACGCGCTGGTGGATCCCCATAAAACTTTATTGGCTAATGACAGCTGAGATTTTCTTCCCATCAACCAATACATTTTGGAAATTTTTATTTTTATTTGTTTGCGCTTTGCTTCGATATGATGTTTCCACGTTAGCCTTCTATCCAGGTGCATTCCTAAGTATTTGACCTTGGTTTGTTGAGGTATATTTATATTGTTTAATTCCACTGGTGGGCAAGTGCGTTTGTTTAGCGTGAATGTGACGTGAGTTGATTTGTTTTCGTTCACTTTTATGCGCCATGTCTTCAGCCAGTTCTCGATTTTGTTTAAATGATTCTGTAATTTCTTTGAGGCAGTTTCGGGATTACCGTGTGACACCAGGACGGCCGTATCATCGGCAAAGGTTGATATGACTACCTTGTTGGTTACAGGTAAGTCAGCTGTGTACAGCAAGTATAATATTGGACCTAGAACGCTGCCGTGTGGAACACCTGCGTTGATATCATTTAAACAAGTAGTTGCATTATTTTGTTTAACCATGTACTGCCTTTGAAGGAGATAGTTTCCCAGAACTGAGTGAAATTTCTTCGGTAGAAGTCCTTTAATTTTGTATATTAGCCCATCATGCCAAACTTTATCAAAGGCTTGTGCAATGTCCAAGAAGGCAGCAGAACAATATTTCTTTTCCTCAAAGGTGTTTTTGATTGCATTTACGATTCTGTGTACTTGTTCTGTGGTACCATGTTGGTTTCGGAACCCAAATTGATGGTCTGGAATAATATGCCGTTCTTCTAATACTGGTTTCAATTTCGTTAGTAACATTTTTTCAAATAGTTTTGAGATTGTAGGCAGCATGCTTATTGGACGATATGATGAAATATGTGTTTCATTTTTTCCAGCTTTATGTATCATTGTGATCAAAGATATCTTCCATTTTTGAGGAATATAACCAGTCCGCATGATTGCGTTGAATATGAATGTTATTAGTTTTATGCATTTGTCTGGCAATTCCCTTATCATTTTTCCAGTAATAAGATCATGCCCTGGTGCCTTTTTTGGACTTATACAATTTTTAATTGTATTCTTAACTTTCTTCCACTTATATTGTATGGGTTTGAAGAACAAACCATCATCCATTTGGTCGGGTAACACGAAGTTATTAGTTTCTTCGTGTGGTGCGAATACTGTTGTTAGATGAGCAGTGAAAGCATTGGCTTTTTCTTCATCGCTTCTCGCCCAGTTTCCAGTTGGTAGTCTAATCGGGTGATTCGAGTTTGTTGGCCTTTTTAACTTTTTTGTTGCCTTCCACAAAGAATAATCTGTCCTCTCGGTTGCCGAGAGTTCATTTAAGTAATTCTGGACGCTCTGGTTTTCTTCTTCCCGCAATGCAAATCTTAGAGTCTTAATAGCTCGATTTAATTTCCATTTTAACAACGGTGATTTTGTTTCTTGCCATCGGCGGCGAATTTTCCGCTTTTCCTGGATTAGTTCCTGTATATTTTGTGACAGTTTATTAACTTTTTCTGTACTATTTAAGATGGGTGTGGCCTTTTCAGCTGATAATGATAAGACATCTTTTAAATTTGCTTCCGCCGCATCAATATCTGCTGGTGTGTTAAGAGGGATATTCAGTACACAATTTTGTTCGACTAGCCTCTTATATTGATCCCAATCAGTTTGTTTGTTTGTAAGCCGTTTTGGCGTTTCTATTCTTAGGACGCCGGTGCTCACTCTTACAATTACAGGTGAGTGATCAGAAGACAGATCTTAGCAATCGGAGGCCTTAGCATATGTGCGTGGAATGCCTTTAGTTACACAAAAGTCAATTAAATCAGGAACTTTCTTTTTATCTGTGGGCCAGTACGTTGGGTGACCGGCAGATAAGTAATCCAGGGACTGTTCTTCTATAGCTTCATAAAGTTGTTTGCCTTTCGGCGATGTTAATCTGGAACCCCATTGGGTGTGTTTGGCGTTGAAATCACCCCCGCAAGAAATTTATTACCTAGCTGGCTGAAATAATCCATGAACTGCAGTTTTTTTATAGCATGTTTTGGAGGACAGTACACTGCTGATATGACACAGTTTCCAGACCACTCCTGCAGACAGATGCTCGTTGATTGGATATGTTCCTTCTCATATTTGATAAATTCATAGTGTTTTAATCTTGTTTTTATCAGTACAGCTGTGCCTCCATGTGCTTTCCCATCTGGGTGCTTTGTATCATAAACAGAATACCCATTAATTTTGAAATAGGTTTTTTTGGTGAAGTGTGTTTCAGATATTAACATTATGTCAATATTGTGCTCAGTGAGGAATGCTTGAACCTCTGCTTTATGTTGTGCTAGGCCGTTTGCATTGCATATGACTATTTTGAGGACAGTCATTTTTGGTTTTTAACGACTACCTGCATCAGCGTACTCATATTCTGCATCATTAGATTCATGGTTCTCTCCATCATCGCCATGAAGCTTTGCATCATGTTAGTTAACTTGCTTAAAGCTGCTGCGTTAAAGTTAAGTAAGTGAATTAACTTAGTGGTGTAAATTATTTCCGAAATGTTATCTATAATTAGGTTAATTGTTTTATTCACAGTCCAATGATCGAACCTAGTATGACAGGGCTAAAACGTAACACTATTTTCTCCCATTTGAAGATATGATTTCTCTAAACTAAAACAAACTAATCGCCAAATTATGTTCAATCTAAAACCATATGTTATTATAATACAATGTCTTTAAAACCGAAAATGTCGACTTTTAATAATTACCTTTTCCAACTTGAGTTTCTATACTCGCACCCAGTTAATGGCTACAGTTATCCTTTCACAGATTCATTTCTTCTTCAATTCGTTATTGATCCACATGTTGTGACGAATTAGCCCAATCGGCAAAATAGTCTAAGATACTAATGTGATGCATGGTGAAGGCACCCTTCTATCTGAAAAAACATTTCGATCTATATTCCAATTTTTATTTATTAAATTTAATTAAAAGTAATTAAATCATAAGTTAGATTTCTCACAATGATTTCTTCTAGTGATGTGTTTGTGTAACACATGAAAAGAAGAAAATTCGAATAACACGCGAGGATGACGAAGACGAAGAAGCACGAGAAAAATGAAAACTAAATAATTTCTTACAATTAAAATTAATTGATGGAATTAAATATGTATTAGTTTTAGAATAGAGTATATGTGTCGGTCGGTTGGTTGATTCGCTGCGGCAATGTGACGAAGTCATTCAATTTTTTAAATAACCTAAAACTCCGAGAAATTATTGTTATTCAATTGATCCCATCGATTAACCTCTCATCAATGAAAATTTGTTTAAATTTGGGACGCGAATGACATATGTATAGACGACTTAGACGGGCTGTGCAATTTCAAGGTGGCCACATTTTATATAAACAATAGATTCCATTTGGATTTTATTTTGTCAACACTTGCGTAGGTACTTGGAAAAATATGTGAACGAACAAAAATTTTGTTTTTTTTCCAATATCTAATTAAACGCTACCCATCATCACGATAGGTCAATCAAAAAGGCTAAATGATTCTCTGTTTACTAATTTTTTTTATTGATAACAAGAGGAATAATTATTTATAAATGACTTCACACTTTACAGGGTGTGATTCATACTATGCAAAACAAATTTGATGCCCGACAGATGCGGTGGAGGTCAACAAATGGAAAAAGTTTTGCTCCGATAAATAATTTGTGAATTTAAATCAAATTGAAAAGGCTTAATTCAATAATAATTTCTGAATGTCTTACATGATCATCCTCTGAGAATTGCAATATGTGAATTGAATTTAAATGATCAAATTTGCATGTAATTTAGGATGCTGAATACAAATCGCATAACAATCTCGTGACAAAGTAATTGATTACCGAGTCACAAAGAACACGCAAAATGAAATTGAGAACCACACAACATATCACACTCGACGAATTTAGGAACTTAACAAACAAAGCCACATGCTTCAGCACAATTTCGTCAAGTAGTACATACTCTCATTAGCAAATATGTAAGTTCAAAACAGTTAGATTTCGCGTGCTTGAGCGTCGTCTAAATCGGTGCCGTCGAACAGGATAGCCACAATGTGCTAGTAAACTAACGTAAACTAATAAACAGAATACGTATGTTAATTACGAAGCCACCAACATGTTATCAATAAAATGTGTGTGAAATCAAGAACAAAACAACAAAATAGAAATCGAAAACGAAGAAAATAAATTCTGCGGCGAATTTTATAAATCCAAAAAAAAAGTAACGAAAAACTCACGAGCACACAAATACATTTAAACTAAAGTAAAAAATTCTACATTAATAAATAAATAAAATTTAGTCGCATTTTGCTATTTCGATCGGGTGGATGTGTTTTATTATTACTGTTACGGAAAAAGAGAAAAGATGATTAGATTTTAATTTAAATTAATAACAAACCGGGATCATTATTAATTTGTGTTATTTGTGCGTTTTTCGGAAAAAATTAATTATTTAAATAAAAAGTTAGTTGTAAGTGAAAAATGTTTGAAATAAGAAAAATACGCATTTTTTTTGTGCATCTTTGTAGTAGTCGTTTGGTATCGTGTATGTGTTTGTGCCCAATCTATACATACATAACATTATATATATATATATATATATATATATATATATATATATATATATATATATATATATATATATATATATATAATATATATAATATATATAATATATATATAGATACATACACAAAATAAAGTCTGTCTCCTTGCGTATACATAATATAAATATTAATGTAATTAATTAAAATATGTGTAATAAACAAGTTAAATAACTTGTATAAATAATAAGTTTTATTTGTTTTATTTAATAATAATTATAATTATTTATTTTATTTAATAAAAAGTTTTGGTGTGGCTATGACGAACTTAAAAAACTAGGATACAGTTATTTTACAGTGTGTATGTTTAATTGTATTAGCGTGTGTATACTACTCTCTAAATAAAAAAAAACAAGAGAAGAAATTAAGTTCAACGACCTTATGTTTCTATATACACATTTTTTATTTATTTTGTGTACAGTTATATACATACACACTTCCATGTATCTATATAATATAGTTTAAAGTCAAGTGAGGGAAAAGGATAAAAATAAAATAAAAAGAATGCGGTGTTTGTGTTTTAATTTTTTATCATCATGATGGTCAAAAAATAAAAATGATCATCGAAATTTATTTTGTGTAAAGGTTGTGTTACTGTGTATAATTTATATTATAAATATTTTATTTTAATTTTTTTATAGGAAAATGAATAAAATTGAAATATGTATATAGTTTTGTTATATGAATGTATATATAAATAGTTAGTTAATTTGCAAGTTGTGTGTAAAAAGTGAAAAATAAAATTTACATTAAAAAGGAATATCGGGAATTAAATTTAGGTATGTTCATTATTTTGTTACTTATATATGAGTGTTTGTTATGTAAAGTTACATATGTATATAAGTAAAATTAATCCAGTGTACTATGTATTTTAAAACGAGTATCATTTGAATGTGGTAACACTATTGTAATGAAAGAATGCGGCGTAAAAAAATGGCGTTTATATATTTTAAAGTATGTACTTGTATGTGTATTGTAGAATATACATTAATTATTATTTATTATTAACTACTTTTAATGTTTATTTAATTGGTTTATATATTATTTAATTAAATTAATTTTCTCTAATTAAATTAAAAAATGTATATACATACTTAATTTCATATTATTATGTACATATTGTTAGTTTATAATTATGTTGCAGATTGCAGTGAAAAGTTGTAAATTACAATTTACGACAAATAAAACATGACTCCGGGAGAAAAGGGGTGGACGCTCAGTTGTGTTCTATTTTAATTCATTTAAAACGCAATTTTATTGTTAACGTTTGTATCGCTCTATTATTTTTTTGTATACATAAATAAGTTTGGCGTAGGGTGATTTAACCATTTTGGGTGCACGTTCTGGAGTTCTGACCATTTCATGCTTCATGTATATTACGATTACAAAACTAAAGAAGTTTTTTTATTAAGTATCTTTCTATTCATAATCCATATTTAAATAGTTCATTATTAGCATCGAAATTTTGATTGGAAAGTTTTAGGATATTATACATATGTAATATGTAGTAAAATTATTAGTATTTGGCCAGGTGTTCAGTTTCAAGAGCAATTAGTTGTATGACTCTCACAGTTCTTTCATTTTTGATTACTGTGTTGTCAGGTTTGTTGAATCCTTGAGTGGACAAAGTATCACAATAGAGTTTTAGACATTGTTTCTTAATCTATTCTGGATGTTACAAAATTGCGCCTTGCTACAAATAATCCAACGATAAATGGCTACATTTACTGAGTACATATTTAACCGGCTCTTGTGAACTGTTGTACAGAGAAAATCCATCTCGAATCTCAATTTGATAAGCAAAATTCTTTACTATTATTGTCCCAACAATCCCTGATATTCATCTCAATGAATAGTCTGAATTGTCATTTTGTTCAAAAAATTATGTTTCGAATTCAACTTGGAAATCTAATCATTATCTTATAAAAGTGATAATAAAATTTATTTTTGCTCATATTTATTTGTTAAATTCAATTGATAAGAATATAAATTTCAAGTTTATAATTAAACTAGAGTGGCTGAGCAATTTAGTTTGAATACATTTCAAACAAATTTTGAATTGAAGATGGATGATAGGAATAGGGTTCCTATTTTGAAGTAAACCAAAACTAATGACCAGACCAATGAATTTCCCGCTGATCAGTTTCAAATAAGCAGCACATTGTGAAATGTGGCATGTCGCTAAGTTTTAGTAAATCAGTGATGTCATTCCATTATACTATTGCTAATACACATATTATTCTTCTATATGATTTTTTTTTCAGTTCTGTAATCAATGTTTACAAAGCACTGGTAGATTTCACATGCTAGTCCACTCCCCTGAGTTTAAGTATCACCGTGTTTTATATAAGTGTATGTGTATGAATTTCCGGTTTGTTTTTTTTGTTTGGTTTTATTTGTACAATCTATCGTCGGCGCATTGCAACTGTAGTTGTAATCAAGTTACATTAAAATTTTTGTTGACGCAGTTTGTTTTGATTACTCTTGAGTGTTACAATTATTGTACATTACAATATATGTAATATTATTTAAATAAATAGTAATAATAGTAAGTTTGTTTTTTCGTGTAATTTATTTGATTTACATATATTCCCCCGTCTGGTAAGAGCACAAATAAAATTGTATTTATTTATTTTCAATTTATGTGGTTTTGTTGTTGTTTTCTGATATTACATGAGTTTATTTTGTAAACTGCGTAGTTTTTTTTTACGCATTTGCGTAGCAAAAGAATGAAAATACAAACAAACAAATAAAAAAAACGTAAAGCGCGCGTTTTTTTTCTTTTCCTTGCGATATTGTTCCTTCATTTGAGTATGTGTTGTTGTTGTTTGTATTACACAGTTACTATCTTTCTAGTTATGGCAACATTGTATTTGACGTGTGAAAGTATGCGTATGTGTATGTATATAAAAAATGTGTGTACCGAAAAAAACAAAACAAAAAGGGTGATAAAATTGATTTTTACGTGTGTTTCTTGTTTTTTTTTGTTTTTCCAAATGTATATGTACTCTGTCTACCACGTGGTAAGGAAATGCTTTATATATTATACAAAATACATAGTAAGTTTTGGTGGAAAAATACAGTATGTACATACATAAAACACAAAGTTCAATTACACTTTATATTTTGCTGTTTCTTAAACTCTCTCGCTCACTATACTACTTTACACGACTAAAAATCAAATAACCGAATAGTAGTTGTATATTTTTTATATACAGTAATATACAAATTTTTTGAAAATGGGTGGGATACAATTTTAATATATAAACTGCGTACATTTTTTATTTTTATTTGTGGCTTCGTTATATCTCTCATATTGTATTTGTAAAAATAGAGTTTTCCTGTAATATTATTGGGTTTTGGAAAATATCTAGAATATAGTCGAACAGAATCGCTTTTTGTTTTCTTTACCAAAGAACGATGTCGAAAGATTTAGTTGTCTATCTCTATAGTATAGCAGCACGTCACATGATAGCAGCCATTTTTTGTTGAAGGCTGTGAAATACACATTTAATTGAATTTACGTTGTTGAATAAACTATGTTTAAACATGGTGTAATGTAATTTCTTGGAAACGTCGTCGTACTGCGGTTGGTTAGTATGATGACTAACAATTATTTCGGATTGTTGAACAAATAAACAAAACAAAAATATCGCATAGTTTTGATTTATTTAATTTCTTGAAAATTATCAATCACTATTTTGCGAATAATATTTTATATAAATACATGATGAATATAAGTACATATAAAGGATTGGTAGGCTAGTTTGATAAGGCAATCGGTGGCATCCGGTTTCGTTTAATAAATATAAAGAAAATATATGGTCTCAAGTTACAGAGTACGTAGTTACTATGAAATGATTACATATTATAATATTTTTACCGAAGTAGGTTTAGTGAATATTTTTTCTAAATGTGTCCGTTTCGATATACATAAATACGACCTGGATTATAGAGGGTGGTAAAATGGTAATTTTGAGAAATATTTCAAAAACCTATCATTAACACATTCTGAAAAATTGGCGCCTTAGTTGGAGTAAAGCATTTTCGTATTGAACACTTCGTTCATAATTATTGACCACTATCTTAAATAAATACTTAGGTAAAATCATCCGATTTCACTTAAATATATAAGTACATACTTATTTTGATAGCAAAATCAAAACAACAAAAAATATGTTTGTGTTAGTAGAAATGAAATGTTGTTTAGATAATTAATATTGTAGTAAATAATAATAATGTTAATTATTACTGTTCGATTATTTTATTTTGGTCAAAATGAATCGTAGTTGAGATTGTAACTTTGATTGTACTTAAATAAATATTTTTAATCCCCTGCAATTAGAAGGTATGTTTTAAGTTGAACCAAACTTATTATTTGGTTTTATCAATTATTCCTAATAAGAATATTATGACAAATTAAACAAAACTAAAAAATGTGATATTTTTCAAAATTATATATTTGTTAAATAAAAATATGATTAAGAAATGTGTTTTAATAAACGTTAATGTCCTTTCACAAATCACCATATCACAGTCAGAAACAATAAAAAGTTTGACCAAAGTTGGCTTTCAATTTAGATTTGTTTGTTTTAATAAGGAAAATAACATAAGGTATTTTATCAGGATATTTATTTAAATAATTTATATTCCACATTTGGGTTCTCTTATCACTCACGGTAACAGTGTGGGTGAGGATATTAAAGTGCGGCTGGCAGCTGGCAGTCGTTCTTTGTATCCTCTAAGGCCACTGCTAAAATCTAAACACTTATCAAGTGCCGTGAAGCTGTAGTTTTACAAAGCGTTGATCAGGGCCGTTGTTATGTTTGGATGTGAAAGTTGGGCACTGACGGATGAGTACGAGAGATGGCTCCTAACATTTGAGAGAAGAGTCATGCGTGTGAGTTACTCCCCAAAACGCGAAATAGATGGTACATACCGAGCTCTGTACAATATCGAGATCAGAGATCTGATGAAGATCCCCGGTATTGTACATGAAGTAAGATCTCAGCGAGTTCGCTGGCTCGGGCACGTTCTGCGTGCTGATCCGGAACGAATGTGCAGCGAGAGGTCGTTGCAGGCGCAGAGGTCGTTGCAGGCGCAGTGGTCGTTGCAGGCGGCCTCTTCAGATTGTCTTAGACAGTATGAAGACCATGGCCAGGATCGAAACCGCTGGAGCCAAATTGTTGACTCACTAAGGGGCCAGTAATGGCCTTTAAAACTGTTTAATAATAATAATATTCCACAAATAAGCTTCGGTTTCGAAAATACCCTAAATACTAACAAATCGGCACTTTACGAATTATTAATATTCATAGAATTGATTAGTTTAACGTAGATTGTTTTCTTCGTTTCATGCAACTACAAATTATTCTGCAATCGCAGGAAATATCAAGTACATTGAATGCTAAGCGAAGATTCAATTTTTTTTTTATGGTTGAGCGGATCACTCTAGCGCTCAATGCCACAAATGAACCCACGGTGCAATACCCGAACAAACACACATACTTACACATTAAAAACATCCAACCTACTAATTGTGCCAACGAGGGCGGCAAAGCGAAGGTTAGTCGAAAATAGCAATTTTCGAACTTATCGGAATATCTACATATAACAAGCCAATACTTAAATAACCGATATGGATCAGGTTTCTTCTAGTATCTGCTTATAAGTATTTATGTGAGAGCGATATAGGTGATCCTGACTTGGTTGAGACTGGGATATAAGGGGGAACTGCAGGGCGGACAATCTAGCTAGACATGGTACAACTCTCCAACTGCCACCGGAAATGGCAAATTTGGGGAGGCCTATTACAGCGCTTAAGATGCTGCGGATGAGGAAAAGAAAGAGACTTTGTTTACTGCATATGCTCATCTCCGGCATTAGCACACAGAAGACATAAACATATGGACAGGTAAATAATGACAATTTCTCGGATCACGAAAACTGTAAAGTGCGAGATATATCACGCTACATAAGTAGTTCTGATTGGTTCCACTAGAGGTAAAAGAGAATTAATCATGTCTATTCTATAATTCGGTTAGAAAATTTCGACTGGAAAAGTCCCATTCCATTGTCGTTTAATTTGCTATTCTGACTCGTTGGACTGGAAATTTCTGTTGGATTGTGTTGTATTATCAGATTGATGTTTTTCGGAGATAAAAAATACGAGAATACCATTGATTACTGTAAAATAAAGCAAAAAATGACAGTTGGTAATTTTTATTTAAAAAACAGAAATTTCCAAAAATGTAATACACTTATTTTTGGTTTGTCTAATGTCGATTTTCTTTGGTTTTACAAAAAATATCAATTATTTTCGTGCCAATCGAAAACGAAAAATAATTGATTATTTTTTGTCTTTGTGTTGGTATTTTGACATTTTGTTTTCTGTCAGTTTAATGTGAATTTCATGTGAATAAAATAAATATAATGAATCATTTTGTGTTTTATTTATTATAATCTATCTATGTATTATTTTAATTTATTTGTAATATTTTTGCTTTAAATTTTAAAAACTAGAAGCAATTCGATTGCGTTTTACTTCGCCCAAATGCTTCAATACATTGCCAGTTACATTTTCTCCCGAGTTATCAGTTGAATTATTTTGTTCTGTCGATGTTATCTGCTGATCTTGTGTACGATCTGAGGTAATGTTTGATGCCTCATCCCATAAATCGCCACTGTCAATGCAGGCTACCTCGTCAACAAAATTATGGACAACTATTATGGACAAATTATTATAACCACACAGCAAATAATAATAATAACAAATTGTTCAATGAAATTTTTTGTCCAGTGGAAGCAAGTTACAAAATAGGCATGAATATCCTGTGGTAAACATTTGGATTAGGATAAAGTAATTAAACTTCATCTCTAAATTATTTTAAACCATATAAGTAGACAATGTTTAACATATGCTTAAATGAAGTTACATTTTATTTGATCCTAAATTCGGTTTCACTATGGATAACTACTTAACTAATTATGTTAAATTTTCGATTTAAGTACGTTTAATAAGTTTTTCGAAAAACTAAAATAACATCGGAACACAAATTTACCAAAAATGCTTAAGCCAATTACAAATTTGGAACGAATGCTACATATTATTTAAAACTCAAACCTTTATTGGTCTTCGATCAGGTAAAATCAAGACTGCGAAATTTTTCCAATGATGGTTTCAAAACTAATTTTTCTAAGCTGAAATAATTTATAAGATTCATCAAAAACCACACAATGCAAAATATGTACATAAAAATATGTGCTCTGATTCAGACACTGAATTGATCGATTTTATAGGGAGTCAAGAAATTGAATTAACAAATAATAATATACCTAATTCAGTTGGAACGAAATGTTATTCGCAGTCAAAATGACGAGAAAAATGAAAAGGAATGGGAATTAAACGGAATTGTTAAATAAAATCTTAGTCGAGTTATTCAAATACTTCAAGTCAAATTATAAGAGGATATTTCATTTCGAATTTTTTCGCAATACCGCGACTGATGAAGATCAAAGTACAAACGTCAAAGATTTACATAGGAAATCTTATGTAGACCAATGATAGAAAAATTAAAAATGATTATCCAAATTTTATTACAATAGATAAGTGGTTTTTATTTATAAAGTGTTAAGAAATACATTTTAACTTAATGCCATATTTTTCTATTTTAAAGTGGAAAAACAATCTTCAAAGTAGTCGAAGAAATAAGTGTTAAAATTATTTTGTTATTGAATTGAATATACAAAGGTATATTAACGTGACAGGAATGTCGAATGTTTTTTATTTAATTTATATTGTATTTTAATCAATTTTCATGTTGCATTACATTCAATAGACGGTTTAACGATTGACCAAAACGAGTGAAACTAAGTTAATTTCTATTGTTAAAGAGTGTACATACTACACAGATGTTAAATAGTAGGTAAAATAATATATATCTCAGATTAAGTCTATGGCAGTCGAGGCCTACGTAAGAAATTATACACTACCAATATTGTTCCAGCAGTAGACAACAGGTTTTGGACACTTACACAGAGAGGAGTCACTTGCAATGGCTATGTTCATCTATAATCAGCAAGGTCCGCTACTGGAACACTATTTTATATTTTTTCTAATAATTATCCTACGGTTGCAAGTTTTACTATCATGATTCTTAATTGTATATTCTTTGATGTTACAGCGCCCACTTTTAGTTTATAAGTTATTGCTAAATTGTAATAAATATTATAATGAGATAATGATTAAATTATAAATTTTGTGTTCGTACCTGCGCACTGCGCCTATTCTGAAGTCATTAGTATGATAATCATCCTCTATAAAGTGATTACTACACACTGATGATCAATATGTTTTCCCCAATACGGAAAATTACCTTTAGTTTTCATCAGTTGGAAATTGGTGGAATTTAATTCCGCTTCCCTTATAGACTGATGTTCTACAGTTTGGAAAACAACAATATTTCACCATTATTAAACTAAATTTCGACAACAGTTAAATAGATTAATATTAGTTTAGTAATATAAGTGTAAATAAAAATATGTATTATAAATTCAACTTGAAACTCTTGAATTTTAATATAAAATTGATACTTCGTGGTTTATCCTCTTTATCCGACTGGTGGTGAACTCTCGAAATAATTGAAAACCCCCCTTGAGATTGTTTCATTAAATTATATACACTCTCTTTTGTCTGGAACTTATATTCTGCAGTTTATATGCATTTTTGGGGAAATATTGTAATAAAATTTACAATTATGTATATCTTATGTAAATCGATTTTATAACATTTTGGTTACAATTTAACTAGCTTTCAACCATATTTAGGCATGTCAAATATCCAAACGTAAAGCATGCTCTTTCTATAAATTCACTATAATCGTCTGTTTGTCTGTTACCCATATATTTTTTTCTGTACTCATGTTTGCTTGAAGAATTCTAGAAGAGTTATATATCATCAATATTTACGTAAAGGGTTAACTTGGAGTTGGAATAGCTAAGTAATATAATTTTCTAAACTAGAAGTGATTGCTCTATCAGGCAAGCTTTTTCCAACCCGGATTTCAATTTTTTGTTCTAAGTAAATAGATTATATTAGATATAGATTATATAGATAAATTACTCTAAGGGGTTTGTACTTAGTTTTAATAACCCACCCGGATTGAATAGTAAGAACTCTAAAACCCTAGGCTTAAAATGGTCGTAAAAAACATACATATGTCGTTTTCGTTTGATTTTTTTCCCCTCATTGGCAGAGTACACTGATTTTGTGCGTCAATCGAACATGAAACCGTTTTACCCTCATTTATATTTGTGTTTTCTGAAAAAAAATGAATATTCACAAACAAAACCGTATATAGATAGACGGTTTTGTTCACAAAAGTCAAAATGGCAGCACAGTGACAGATAAAATTATAGTATTGGTGTAAAATAGGGGTAACTCGGTCGAAAAAACCAGAGTAGACAAAATTGCACTGAGTGCAAAATATTTAGCTGTCAGGCAATTTTTTTTGGTTCAAACGAACGGTTTTCGTGTAATTTTTTGCACTCAGTGCAAGTTTGTATGTTCAAACGAAAACGACAATAGTATTACTGTATTTTGCTTCACTCGTTACACCACTTTATAGTTCTACTTTTACAAATGTCTATCTGTCTGCAGAAAATTACTGATCTATCTTTAAAAATCTACATTAATAAAAACAATCTACATACCTCATTTAGTTTACCTTTCTTTCTCTTTATTTATTTACAACTATTTTTTTTTGTATATCTGGGTTATCTAAAATTAGTTCAGTTTTTATTTTTAAAACTTACATTTTATATTTTATTTTGGTATATTAAAAATAAATAAAAGTAAATAACAATATACTTAATAACAGCAGAGAAAAATTAAAATTTCATCGTATGACGTTCAAATTTAGTTTACGTCATAACTCTGTATTTTGTTAAGAAGATGATTTCTCTGTTTTCATTTTTTAATATGTATGTATTTATTTTAATTTCAAAAACAAACTACAAGTATACATATTTATATATATAATAGTTCCACACTAAGTACCTAGTACATTTTTTTTGTAGTGTGCGCTTCAAGAAAAACTAGAACGCCTACAAAATTGATCATGGATTATCAATATATGTACATACACATGAAATACAACAGCAGCAGCGCAATAATAATAAATAAGAAGGATTTTTGATTATCTTCGTTGTTTTTTTCTTATTATTTAAATTGACCATGGAAATTTTTAATGGTGAAATGGAAATGAAAATTCTTTGTTCGACGACGACGACATGAGAATTAAGAAAGTTCTGTTTTTTCTATACATTTTATCGATTGAGGAAATAACTACATAGTAGTTGTAATAGAAAAAATGTTTCATTCTAAACAATTTTTGTTTTGGTTGGAATTTGGTTTAGCTATAGGATTTTCTCTTAATATTCTATAAATTATAATTATAATACAGTGAACGTCATCAATTCGTATAATTAATTTGTAATATTTTTTTTTATTCATCAATTCGTATAATTAATTTGTAATATTTTTGAATGTATCTTACCTGAACACCTGGGGCTAAGCTTCTTCACGGATGGCTCAAAAAAGGATAGAGGGGTTGGCTGCGGGGTATTCTGTGAGGCACTAGGGGTTAACCTCTCTTTTCGTCTTCCCGACTTTTGGAGTGTTTTTGTAGCTAAACTGATCGCGATAATGGAAGTCATGGACTGGTTGAAGTATAATGTAATATCTACGAAGGATATTCGCATTTTTAACGGACAGCCTGGCTGTTATTAAAACGCTACAATAATACTCCCTGACGTCGAAGGTAGCCCAGAACTGTCTGGTATCTTTAAATAAGAAGGCTGATCAGTTCAACATCCGCTTGACGTGGGTGCCAAGGCACTTCAATATGGCACCGCACGCCTAAAAACCCTAAGCAGGCGGGATATAAAGATACTGCTTGCTTCATGTAAACTGCTGCTTCAGGAAGAAGCCATAAAAGAAACGAACGTCATATGGTCTAACGCTAGTTCGTGTGTAATAACCAGGCAGATCTGGCCTGGACTTGACCGGTCCAGATCAGGCCTGGAGTTGACCGGTCCAGGTCAGGCCTGGGCTTGATCGGTCCAGATCAGGCCAACTGATATCGCTTCGGCGGTACCATATTGGTATGGTCGTGGGAGCTATAACGATTGTTACACGTTTTATAGTTGGTATTATAGTTTACTTTAAAACTAGCTATATAGTTGTTTAATGGTAATATTATCGTTTGTGCGTTAGTTAAATAAGTATGTACATACAAACTTAGGCAAAATCGTTTATGGAAAATAATAGTTTTTTTAAAAGTCTGTAAATTTTGATTCAGTTTTATTACCGTATTAAAATTTTATAAATCAATTTCCGATCCAAGTTATTTAATAATAAATTAGTTTGTAGTATTACAATTACGATTTGCAAAGTTATTAAGTAATTGTCTTTCTCGTATTAATAAATGTATTTTTGTTCTTTTTCGTTTTAGGTAAGTTGGGGCAAGTTCACCTGTACTTGTTTAAATATGATAAGTGTATATAGTCGTGGCCTAAGTGCTTGAGAATTTCATTGTAAGTACTTAATGAAATTCAAATTGTGGTATTTTAGGAATTTTCGGTTTAATTGTAATAGTACCATTTACCATAGTTCGAATGCTCGTGACACTAAATTATCATATGATCACTTCAAACCATGATACTTCCAAGAAATGATCAATAAAATCAGATTTAATAATTATTTATGTATTTAATTGATAATTGTTTATCAATTATTTAACAATTCCAGAACTATAAGTATAAATAAATAATACAGTAGTGTGCAATATAATTTTCAATCTCATTCAATTCTCTTCTGTGCAATTCAATAAACAATTTCAGGTAATTTAAACAGTGTTTCTTAAAAATGATTAACTGAACCAAATTTTTTATTTTTTTGCAGTATAGTTTAGCATTTGGTTGTGTACCCTTTATTTTTAATTCCGCATTACATCGCCGCTAAATCACCGGAATCTAGAATTTTTTTACATTTTTCAACTTGAAAATTCCAACAATCGTATGTCCATTTTCTCAAATCTCACTTTTATTTTTTGGCTTAGGAAACATACTAAGAATACGTTTTAATGCACTTAACAGATTTCGTTTGGGGTTTAAATCAGGAGATAGTGCCATACATTTCATAAAACAAATAATGTTCTCGCAAAACCGATTTTTTTACCATCCATGTTTCGGATGATAGAAAACGCCGAAACACCCACCGGAGGGGCATATTTTCTTTGGATGCATGGTATCTCTGAAAATATCCTCCAAATATATTTCTTTATTTAGTGTTTTATCTATCCAGCATAAAGACCCAGCACCCTTATAAGGCAAACAAACACAAAGCATTATATTTCCTCCGTTATGGTTAATGGTTTTTGCTATATGGCTCGTATTGTTTATATTTGGGTCATCTGGGTTATATTTTGGTTTCGTCAGATGATAATAAGTATGTTTCGCCATTTTGTTATGGACCACAACACGCCATCACAAGATTACTCGTATAGAGTTGTTAGGCCTTACTGCTGAATACATAAAACGCTAAATAAAGAAATTGTTTGGATGATATTCTATCCATTTGCCAAAGAAAACTTGGCTCTTCGTTTAGCAGAAGAATGATCCAAAGCACGTGGCGTGGGTGATAAAATTAGGTTTGGTGAGAACAATATTAATTTCATGAAATGACCAGCACAACCGCCTAGAAAATCTATGGGGCAGATTAAAAAACCATGCTTTAAGTATGATTCCTAGGTCAAAATATAAACGTGAGCTTTGGAAAAATGCTTAGGAAATGTATAAAACGTTTGTTGAAGATCCTAGTTGAATATTGCCATAAACTTCTTGATTCCATGGGGCGGCAGTATAATGTGGTGATTAAAAATAAAGGGTATTTAACCTAATACTAAACTATACTGATATTTTGATTCATTTAATTATTTTTAAGAATTATTGTTCAAATTACCTATTGATTTGCACATATTATAATTAATGAATTAAAATTGATGGTGATTGCTGATCGGTGATCATAATGAAATGATATAAATAATAAATGTAAAATTTGCATGCTGTAATAATTTTTATAGAAAATAATTATCATTTAATTATTTTTTGGAAATGACTTATTATATTTCACGCCACTGTACACATATATTATGGGTTATTTCAGAGTTTGTATTTGGTTATTTGGTTATTTCAGAGTCTATAAGAGTTTGAAAAACTGAAAAAGAATTAGCAAGGAATAAAATAAAGCTGAACGATATAAGGTAAAGCCTTAAGATAATTATGAAGATTCCATTTTATAAATAAACCTATATTGTGTTGGTTTATTAATGAAAATTGGCTTAAGTCATGTGCTTAATTCTTAATAAAATTCAAACTTCAAACTTGTGTGATATTGTTCTAATTAAATTTAGAAGAAAACTTACGTAAGTGCTTTCAAAACCAAGCGAACTCATCGCTTGTTTTTTTTTAAATATTTAGAATCTTGAATATACATATTATGTGGAAGCCTAAAAATAACTACTAATCCAACTAATCCCACGTTCAAATTCCATTTGTTGTTTGTTTGTTTGTTCACAAATTTCGATTTATTTTTTGAAATTGTTAACTTGTTTTTCTTTGGGTAATTGGAGGCCACTTAATCTTAGTGGGAACTAATTATTTAACATGAGCGTTTTCTGGTCAGCGTTACCCGTGCATTTTAAAGTCTAGTTGTTGTAGAAGTGCGCTACGTACAAAAATTAACGCGCAGTTTAACTTTCTCATTTTAATTCCACCTTTACCATTTTTGCCCTTAGAACAAACCTTATTTAATCGCGTATTTTGACGCCGCTTTGCATTTATAATAAAGTACTACGGCGTAAACAAACATATTACGCTAACCTTCAAAATTATCAAGGGCATTCAAACTACAAAATATATACAAATGTATACTGTGTGTGTGTATTTAGATAAATGTTGTGTCCAGGACAGTGATATGGTGTGAAGGCAGAGTATTGTTATGTAATCACCGTCGAAATAAAGAGGCCGCGCATGGCTAAAATCTGGCAACAATTTTTTTGTTTTACGCAAAAATATCAAATATATAAACATTGTTTTCGTGTGTATATTTATTTAATTATCTTATCACTCATACTTCCTAATAACTAACCTACCGAAACATGTACGTACAAAGACAATCTGAAAACTATATACTTACTTATACATTACTATACTATTTAAAATAAAAAACCAATTATTCCATCATGTCATGGGATTACGTTAATTAATATCAAATAATTCACGCTGTTAATATAATTTTATATATATATATACATATATATATATATATATACATATATATATATATATACATATATATATATATATATATACATATATATATATATATATATATATATGTATATACATATATATATATATATATATATATATATATATGTATATACATATATATATATATATATATATATATGTATATACATATATATATATATATATATATATATATGTATATACATATATATATATATATATATACATATATATGTATATACAGTGTTGCGCAAAACTTAAGCAACTTGTGCTCCATTATCATTTAAAATACTTTAATTCTGTTTTACTGTTTTTTATATATTTTTATAAAACATTAGTTTACAGTTATTTATTCCTTTATATATAATGCTCACAAATATAACCTAAAAAATTAAGTAACAGTTAATTTTCATTATAAAAAAAAAAAAAAAATTGAAATATTCATTATAATTGGTTGTGCAAAACCAAAGCAACTTATTAATATTTAGTGTAATAACCTTTATTTCGTATTACTGCCGCACATCTGCGGGACATTGATTCAATGAGGTTTGAAACTATAGTCATTGGTATATTTTCCCACCTTTCGCTTGAAGTTATCATAAGCTCTGCCTTGTTGCGATGGCGTTTACTACCTACTCT
This sequence comes from Tipula unca, assembly GCA_951394425.1. Classification (NCBI taxonomy): domain Eukaryota; kingdom Metazoa; phylum Arthropoda; class Insecta; order Diptera; family Tipulidae; genus Tipula; species Tipula unca. Next base: position 222,325,255 of record OX596380.1, read on the forward strand.
TCGTTTTAGAATCCCGAAGAAGTTTTCAATGAGATTCAAGAGTGGTGATTGCGCCGGCCAATCCAGGACATGAATCCCATTAGCTGAAATCCACTCTTTAACCAGTTTCGATGTGTGTTTCGGGTCGTTATCGTGTTGAAACAGCCATCGAAGGGGCATTTCCCATTCCGCATAAGGTAACACCTGTGTTTTCAAAATACTTTTATAAATGAATCGATCCATTTTTACGATGAAATCGTAAACTGAGCTGAGACCTTGAGCCGAAAAACACGTCCACACCATTGAAAATAATTATAATATCACAATAGAAAACAATTTGAAGAGTTTTTCTCCTTGCAAGAAACCAGTTCCTACCAAGAGGCACGTCCTTAAACGGTTTGTAGACATTTGACTCCATTGTAACACATTTTTAATTTATCTTGGGTTCTAGCAAAGTTTAAGTTAGCCTTAATTGGACAATAAATAAATGGAAAACAGTGTTGTTCAGCGATGAGTCTAAGTTTAACTTATTAAATTCGGATGGGAAGTGTCATGTTAGGCGAATGAAAGAACAACGCCTGAATCCTTGCTACTGTAAAGGTACAGTTAAGCACGCAGGCGGCAATGCAATGGTGTGGACGTGTTTTTCGGCTCAAGGTCTCAGCTCAGTTTACGATTTCATCGTAAAAATGGATCGATTCATTTATAAAAGTATTTTGAAAACACAGGTGTTACCTTATGCGGAATGGGAAATGCCCCTTCGATGGCTGTTTCAACACGATAACGACCCGAAACACACATCGAAACTGGTTAAAGAGTGGATATCAGCTAATGGGATTCATGTCCTGGATTGGCCGGCGCAATCACCACTCTTGAATCTCATTGAAAACTTCTTCGGTATTCTAAAACGAAGAGTAGGTAGTAAACGCCATCGCAACAAGGCAGAGCTTATGATAACTTCAAGCGAAAGGTGGGAAAATATACCAATGACTATAGTTTCAAACCTCATTGAATCAATGTCCCGCAGATGTGCGGCAGTAATACGAAATAAAGGTTATTACACTAAATATTAATAAGTTGCTTTGGTTTTGCACAACCAATTATAATGAATATTTCAATTTTTTTTTTTTTTTTTAATGAAAATTAACTGTTACTTAATTTTTTAGGTTATATTTGTGAGCATTATATATAAAGGAATAAATAACTGTAAACTAATGTTTTATAAAAATATATAAAAAACAGTAAAACAGAATTAAAGTATTTTAAATGATAATGGAGCACAAGTTGCTTAAGTTTTGCGCAACACTGTATATATATATATATATATATATATATATATATATATATATATATATATATATATATATATATATATATATATATATATATATATATATATATATATATATATATATATATATATATATATATTTATATATATACATACATATATATGTATATATGTATATATATTTAAGTATGTATATGTAAGAAACTATTTGATGTGCGCATTTAAATTATTGATAGTAAAAGATTTCATTAAGACTCGGTTATGTAACTTGTATGATTGTGTATAATAGATGAACTAACTTTCTAGTTTCGCTTTTGTATTTCTCGTCGTCTTCGTGTTATGTATTTTTTACCAGACAACACCAACCGAGATATGTATATTCTAATGTTTTTTTCTTGTAGGCTACGTATAACACTACTAAATATAGCGCCCACTATAAATACGCGCAAAATTAAAAACTAACAGCAGCATGTACATTCAAATGTTGTAGAAGACGCACGAAATTATCTCGTGATAAAAGTGTTTTTATTTTTATTAATTTTTGAGAAAACAATAAACGAACAATGAAGTGTCATATGTAACTAACTACACATAATGTATTCGAGCATTTTGGCATATTATTGAAAAATATGTAGGTTGAAGTTCGTACTGGTTTTTGTTGACAAATTAACTGTCTAACATATTTTGTTGGCTAATAAATATAAAATATTAAAATCTGGTGATCAGTCAGCCCTTTACTAATGTGTGTTTTGCTCGGAAAAAATAGACAGCAATTCTTTGTTTAATTTCACAACAAAACAATGCATCTAAGTATATGGTTTGACGATATTTATTGGCAACATACTTATTTGAAATGTAGGTTAAAGTTGGAAGTTGACAAATATATAATTTATATAAAATATCTAGGGTTGATTGGAAAGAAATATATTCGAAAAAATTTTAGTTGATAGTTTGATACTTCATAAAAGGAACGCTATGACTATAGGTTGTCTTGAATCTAAGTATCAAATTTGATTGGTTCAGTTCAAAAATATCAATTTTGCTTATCGTGGAATCAAAATGTATGAAATTTAATTTAAGTACTTAGTAAAAGTAAGTACTTAACATAGATATTTTTTATTTAAATATTGAATACAATTTGTCGTAATTTTGAGATCTATGTTTAACTATTTTGAGAAATATTTAGTTTATAGAACATTGTGCCCAGCCCAGATCAAACATCAAATTTACATTAGGTTAGGTTAGGTTAGGTTGAGTGGTTGCTACGGCACACTTAGACCGGTGACTACCGTCTCTTCCTCTTCCTCGTCCATACAGCTTCTGCAAATATCATTTGCTTCTAGGCCTAGCCTCCTTGAATGTTCTCCAGGCAGTGTCCTGTGAGTATCCCCACGATCATTTTTAATTCACGTCTACGTAGGGAGGTGAGTGTCTTCGAGCGTTTCAAGTCCAGCTTTGGCAAGACTTGCCTTGCTACATGAGAGAATGTTAGTCCACCTTTCATTCGCTGAGGCTACTGCCTCCTTTTTAAGCACTGTCTTGAGTGTCGTGAAATTTGCCCTTTCCGGTAGCAGTTGGGGAGTTGTACCATGCCTAGCTAGTTGGTAGGCTCTGCAGTTCTCCATGACGTCCGAGTGGCCGGAGAGGTTAAAGACTATGAAAGTTCCAATTTCAACTGCCTCGTTTAACATTAATTTGATTTAAAAGATCAAATATGTGTACTTGATGAATACAAATATCCAGTTTAATCAAAATTAGACCGAATATATTTATATATGTATTTTTTTTTAAATGAAATTAACTGGTTCATTTAGACTGTATTACTGCTCTTAGTTTTTGAAACTGTTTCAAACAATGAACACAGCTTTATTGTAGTCACTGTATAGATTCTTGCCGCTTATAGTATTGAGATTTATCAGTCCATGAGTTCGAATCGGTTCTCTGACGAGATGATTTTACGTATTTTGCGAACTTTCCAATGGATGGTTCGGTCGGTCGATCCGTCTCACGAGTATTTATTTGAGTGTAAAATTCGTATGAACATGTACATATCTTAATAAGTCTTCTAATTAATTAGTACCTTATTTGCATACACATACTAAAAATTGTAAATGTCCATTCTCTAAAAGAAGATGTAATATTACATTTTTTCTATAATTTTTATTTCGTTTTAAAAGTCGCTAAGATTGTATTTTTTAGTAGTTTTGATTTTGACATCGCGGATTTGAAATTTTGGTGATATGCGTTTAGTTATGTATGTGTTCATATGACGTTGTGTTTAAAAAACAGAAATGCATTTTAACATGATTGTTTTTAAAATTAAAAATATTTGAAACAAATAAAAGATTAATTTCTCTATATAGACTGGGTCCGAAACCTATAATAAATATTTCTTAGTACTAATTTTTGACATTTATTTGAGAATCATTCTCATACATTCACAATTTTTTATTATGCTGTCCGAATACTGTAATAATTATTTAACATTTTTCCGCGCATGTATTACAAATATTTCGCATGAAACACATGAAATTGTATTTTATATATATTTATATAAGTACTACATATATAAATATATACATAATTATGTGTTATAGATTATGTATGTAATTATTTTTTGTATTTAATTTAATTTGTCAACCTTGAATCGCATCGAATTACAAATTATTCGATGGCTGCCAAAAATTATCATAGTAATAGACCAGAATTATTGGGTGTGTTATCAAATGAATGTCAAAAACAAGTACTAAAAAATAATTATTGCAGGTTTCGGACACAGTCATAAAATACTTATTGAATAATCCTGTGTTTGTTCTGGGAACGAAGTTCTGTAAACTATATTGCAGCATGGTTACGGCGCTGTCAGTCAATCTAAGGACGCACAGAAAAATCAAAGCTACAGTTCTGTTTTTCATAATCATTATTACACTTTCCATACCTCTATTTTAGTTTGTAACATTGATATAGTTTTCCAATTCCAAGGAGGAATCATAGATGTGCTAATTTGCATTATCGTTCGTAATCAGAGAATGAAAACTATCGTTTGGATTCCGTTCTTTAACAAGCTGAACACAACTTGTTGTGTATGTTATTTGCGCGATTTCTTATTAAATTGATAATCTGAGATACTCGTACTTAGTTATATATATAGATAGCTGTTTTTCATTTTGAAACCTTCAATACACTGAGTTATATGAGCAATGAGCACGAAACATTGCAAGAAAATTTATTTTGTAAGAATCTTTACTTATACTTTTATCAGCTTTTGTATAATAAATAAGGAATAATAAATTTTGCACGATTTCTCATACAATAGGAATTCCTATACACATATGAATGTATTATAAAACTATGTATAATATAGAAAGATTGCAAGGACGGTACTATTGTGAAATGCGGTTGTGTTAATCATATAGTATCTTACTCATTGGGTATGTAAAATTAAAAAAAAAAATGAAATTTCAGTGTCATACTGTATATTATACTATATTCGTATCTAACATGTACAGATGAATTTCTCACAAGCAATTGTTATTTTTTTATGTACTTAATTAACGATAGAATAATATTTGACCTAAAAGTTCATATCTAATATGTATTACGTAAAATGTATATATGTAAGTATGTCGCCAGTTATAAAGTTACATTTTTGCGTTGCGGCTCCGAGTTCGAATCTCAATTATAAACTTTCTCAAAACTGTGGTGAAAAATCGTTCGATGAGCTGTAAAATATTCACTTAATACATAATTAAATTGAGCCGATGTCGATAACAAAATAAGATGAACTGGAAAAAATAATCTGTAATTGCTCGGAACGGCGATATATAAAAATAATTAAAGTTAACATAATTTAGACACATAAGATATGTTCTATTTACCAATCACAAATGTAATCGTATATAATAAATAAAAAAAATGAAACTGTTCACACAATTTTACCTGTTTTCGGCCAAAACTGTTTTCAAAATTAATTTAATGGCTTCGCTATTTGTACAAGATATAACGTACACATGATACATAAAATATGGGGTAGAAGAAGCTCGTAATAGTCGCATTATGCGAGCTGGTGGATGATGTGAATATAAGATAAACTGGAACAAATATTCTCATAAATGTTATCTTGTAATTCACACATTCTTGATCGAACCTCTGTAAGTATGCGGAGATACTTAAGAATAACTAATGGTAGCACAATAATATGTACCTACAAATATTTTCTATTTACCAATCACATAATCTTATCTAATAAAAAAAATAGAAACCTTCAGTGTGTGTGAGAACGGTAAAATATAAACAACGCACAACACTTGATAAATGAATGAATTAGATATAACTAATAGTGGGTAGGACAAACTAGTTTCGTTCAGTTGAAAAATGTATATGTATATACAAATGTATATATAACAACTTTTATTTTTACTATTTTATAGTGTAGAATACTACTACTATACTTAATAGTAATTATCACGTTTCCTATACAAATTTGTACAAATTCATTAAAATGTGTTTTAATTTTTTCTTGCTGTTAATATTAACAACAATAACAACATCTTACAATTTAATCCTTTTATTTATTCTGTGTATAAATAAAAACGATATAACTAAATTGTGACTGAAATAGAATATAAGGCGGATGCATAGTTTCTATATGACGTCATTCACCTATCATATGATCCGACATGTATCGCGTAGGCTTATTACGTCGTTTTTGCTCTATTATTTCAAGATGGCAAGTCATTATTTAAATACATTTTACATTCTAAATTATCTATTTATTTATTTTATTCTTTAGGCGTCATAATGTGTATGTATGTATGTATATGTCTATATATTTATTTAAGTATAGATATCATAGAGCCACCATATGGTAGGCACAGAGGCCGTTGCAGGCGACGATGCCTCCACGATGTAGAGAACGACTTGGCCTCTTCAGATTGTCTTAGACAGTAAGAAGACCATGCTCAGGATCGAAACCGTTGGAGCCAAATTGTTGACTCAGTAAGCGGCCAGTAATGGCCTTTAATACTGTTTATTATTATTATTATTATAGATATCATACAATTATAAAATGTTGGTACTTATGTTGTTATGATCACATTTTGGATAGTTTTTCTATGTCGGGGCTATAATACGACCTCGAGAATTTCCACAAATCAAGCTCTGAATTATGTGTATATTGTATACAACTATTTAAATGTTAAATTACAAAACGGCGAAGAAGATTCCTCTACTAAATTATCGCAAAAAGAAAATATCGCTGGTTTCTTTCTCTACTGGTTTTATGGTCCAATGGCATCATAGGGCCCTACTTTTTGAAGTCGATGGACCACTGTTACTGTGGATAATTAAATAAACAATTAGAAACGTAAAATGTATGTATTGTACCTTATAGGTATCGATTTACTTAAATCAAAAATATGGACTCTAAACTCACTAGATTTTTCATCTTGTGACGCTTTCCTTTCTATAGGGTATTCTAAAATATAATAATAAATAATATAATCGCCTTGAAAAATAAAAATCACTCAATTAAAATATGTAATATATTAAGTGTAGAAATGTAACGAATTGATACAAATTTTAGCTGAAACTTTGTTTGGATATTTATAAAAACAAGGGTGACATTTGAAATAATTTCTATAATATTCCGTTCAGAAATAAAAATTTCATTAATCATTAAAATTGTTTGTTGATTTCCTCATATTTTTTTTAAACTGTACGTTGGGAATTTTTAATATTGCGAACCTGAGCTTCCATTCATTTCTTCCACCGGCATCAGTTGATTTTTTGAGGTAGAGTTTTTGCTAAATTTGAGAAATGGGATATATATATTATGTATACATATAATATATATTATATACTATATACATACATAATATATAATATGTATGTATATAGTATATCCATAGCTTCACACAATAGCTGTTGTTAAAATATAATAATAAAGATTACAATTGAGATCCATACATACTTACATAAATCATCAAAGAAAATAACACAAACTAATTTTACATTTCTATTTTCGTGTAAGTATACAACAATATCACCATATACGAACCAAACTAAACAGAACAGAAGAAGTAGCACACACAGTGAGAAGGAAGTTATTAAAATTTCATGTCACAATAAATCATTAAATGGAATATATAAAGTTCCTTACAATAAAATAGCACATAACAGCTACATAGTATCACTACCGAAGAAATTTTTATAGATAACTTGCTTTACAGTAGTAATACATCAATATTTCAATAAATAAGTAAATAAATAAATTATAATTTAAATAAATTACAAATTATAATTTATTTATTTTTATCATGGTCACGTGATTTTATACAATTTGAATTTATTTTTTATTTTATTTTTCATCATATTGTTGTCTAGACAAAATTGATTTTTATTTTCTTTGGTATACAGTTTTGTTGTATAGTACATATTATTATGTGTTTGTATTTTGGGGTGGTATGGGAGTTATGTTACCGGTAAAATGTATATATGTATACATAAGTTGTGTGGCTTACAATAATATGTACATATTATCCTGGCATCTTTTCAAATTATAACAGTTATATTATTTATTACTTATATACATACTTATTTTTTAAATTTTAAATCGACTTCTCTTCCTTCCTACCACTCCTACTCCTTATTCAACAAAGTAATAACTAAGATAATATAAAATTGTTATTAAAATTTTAATAAAATTATTTCAACACGTTAAACGGTATTGTTTGTTGTTCATACTTAATTAATTAGTAACTAAAATAGAATCACAAAATAGATACATACATAAGTCTACACCATATTGAATTCGCCATTTTCAATTACGCCCTAACACATATTAATAAGTATTCTACAGTTCCTGGCCATATTATTAGGCCAAAGGAAAATTATACATTTTTTAATATTTACAACTTTAAAAAAATATTTATTATTACTAAATTATTATTTATTATTTTTTTACTTCATATTTCGATAATATAAATAATATTCAATTCAAAAACACAAAAAATTTAACAATAAAAAATTTAATAAAAAAAAATGAATTAAATGAAAATTCAATATTTTGTGTGGCCCCCTTTGGCAACTAATAGTGCTCGAGCACAACGAGGCATGCTTTCTATACATGCTTGGATGGTATCCTGGAGATGTTCGTTATGGTACCACTCGTATATTAGTGATTCCAGCAACTCTACCTTGTTGGTTATATTTTTTAAACATCTGCCTTTTAAGCAAATCCCAACCATTTTCAAAAGGATTCATATCAGGAGAGTTGCCAGGCCAATCAAGAATTTTAATTTTTTTTTGCTTTAAATATTTAGATATACTTTCAGCTTTATGATATGGAGCTCCATCATGCATAAAAAAATTATAACAGATCAGGTATAGTAAACTTCTGATATAAAAAAATTTTAATATTTTTCTTTGGCCTAATAATATGGCCAGGTACGGTATATTCCCAACTCCAAATAAAATTAAAGTTTGATGTTCGTCATATTTCATCGTCCATATTTCATTTGCCACTATTTTAAATTACATATATTGAAATCTGATTCTGAAAGTTTAGTTTTATTGTACATATATGTAATTAATTTTTTGTAGAATTGTAGAATTTTTTGTTGTATTTTTGAGATAACAGAATAAAAAGAGTCTTATATAATAAATGTGCAAAAAAATTCACGACGAGGCTTCGCCGACTTGCTCTTGTGTACCGGAATATAAGTAGTTAACAAAAATCGTCGGAATAATGAAAGTAGGCTTCAGGCATTCCCACAAGGCTTTGCTTTTTAGCATAAATTTTTAACCCGTGGTAATGAAATGATACAAAATAAATAAAATTAATAATTAAATTAAATAATTTGCAATAATTTAATAAGGGAACGTGGAAGAAGAAAATTGTACATGAAGTGTTTTGCCGAATTTCGTAAAGTTTGATAATTACTTTAGCAAAACGATTTTTTTAGACATACATAAGTAAAAGTAATTCAATAAAATGAATAGCGACAATATTTTTTTTATAACAAAAAGATCTTTTAATTTTATTTTAATATAAACAAAAAAAATCCAAATCTGGAAAAGCATTCTAGATGAGAATAATTTCATTAATTTAAAAAAGTTTCCGTATTAGTTTTGGTAAATATTTAATAAACGGCCTCTAAGTACTCTTTAGAATTTTGAATCTGAAATTTACCTTAAACTTAATATTTTTAAATACGAGGGGAGTTTAATAAGTTCGATAAATCTATATGAAATAACGGGAGGTTTTATTCAATTTTTATTTTTATTTTTGAATATAATCTCCACCCACACTAATGCACTTATTACATCTCAAGTCAAGTAATTTGAACAAACCATCAAAATAAAATGATTTCTCTTGTTCTTTAAAATATTCTTCTACAGCGGACATTATCTCACTGTCATTTGAACATCTTAGTCCCCTTACTTAATTTTTTCTTCAAATTTGTAAAAAGGAAATAATCACTTGGGGCCAGATCTGGACTGTGTAAGGTGGATGCGTTATTTCATTGAACTTGCAATCTCGTAAGGCTAGTTGTGGACATTCGCCTTATAAACTGGTGCATTGTCATGTAAAAGCAATATTTTTTTTTACTTGGTTTGACCTCGTCGTTTTCCCTGATAGCATTTTTCAATTTATTCATAAGCGCCGCATAATAACCCCTGTTCTTGTGGTCTTATGAGGTAAGTAGTCAACCATAAAAATTTATCAGCATCCCAAAAAATTGTTGCCATTATCTTACCCGCAGATAGTTGTACCTTAAACTTTTTCGGTGGTGAATTTCTCTGCGCTATTCATTGCATGGATTCCTGTTTAGACTCTGGATCATAGTGATGAATCCACGTTACATCATCGGTGACTATTTGGTTTAGTAATTTAACCGAATCGTTTCTAAAATTACATTAGAAGTTTCCATTCGATATTTTTTTGGTATATAGTCAACATTCGAGGAACCCACTAACTTTTGACAGCTTAAGGTGATTGTGTAAAATTGTGGTAATATTATACTTAATTTTGAAATGGTGATCGGGCGAATCAGTGTCTTCCAGTGTTCCGTAACGGAGGTCATCTTCCAGTGACTCTCTCTACCTTGTTTGAATAGACGGACGTTTCTCAGTAAACAATTTTCATTCTTCTTTCTCTACCCTTAGAAGTATTATTTTCCTTTACCAGGAATTTATTTTCCATATTTTTAAATTTTCAAAACAAGTGTGTTTCGCAGAAACTAAATGAAACAATTGATTTGCATGACATTTTATTTTTGACGGTAGAATAAATAGAGTAAAATAAAACAAACAAAATAAAAATTGTTTAATACCGTTATTTCATATAGATTTATAGATATAGACTATGTTCGGTCTTGAACTCCTCTCGATAAGACTTCCGATATGCTATTATAATAATGCAACAGCTAAGTTGATTGAGAAACTGGGAAAACTCGACGTGTATGAAGTATAAATCTACAAAGACCTGAAGAGCTGAGCTGTATTTTGAACGGCATTTTCATTAAAATTAGTGGTAAAAACTCCTAAGTTTACAAAGTGGCCAGTCTGATTTACCAGCTTAAAGTAATCAAACATTAAACAATTTTCCATCTTGCAATATTAAACAATTGAACTCTTTGTTCTTATCAATATTACGCTTGAGAACTTAAAATATCAGAATCCATTTTTGGTCCGTTTTTGGATTAGCTATTTACAAAAAACTAAAATATGGTCGATCTTAAAATTTCCTAATTTGAAAAGAAATTGTAGCAGTTCTAAAATTAAAGCAGTTTCAAATATATTTTAGTTATAATAAAGCTGTGAAAATCTAAGTCTAAATTTATTGATAAAAATGAAAATTTCGTCGAAACTAGTCTAAAAATTTCAAAATTCTAGTGTAGAATAAGTAAATAAAATAAAATTAGACCCTATCGTAGTAAATGTTAAATATAATAGTACTAACATATTTTTTTTTTTCTCATTTCAGATAAATTATTTAACCTTTTGGCAATCTCCGCGAATAAAATTAAATAAAACTTTTTTTAAAAAAACTTGTAAATCTTTTAGTTAATAAATGTTTTTTTTTGTTGGCATATAATATAGTAAAAATTACTGTTTAAAATTTTCTGTTGTGATTGAGTAATTTTTATCATAAATTTATGTATTTTAAAAATATTTTTTTTTATACTTTTTATTAATTTTTCTATAAATAATTAAAATTATGTTGTTGGTACTCGTAGTAAATATAATTGAAAAAATAAAAACAGTATTTTTTAAACAACAATTACAACAAAAATAGTAAAATGATCAAAGCAAATATACCAAATTATAATACATTTACTGAACAACAAGAAAACCAGCAACAACACGAAGAAAAAAAACATCATCAATATCATCATCATCAACACAATGATAATATTTATTATTATGATAATAAAACTTTAAAAAACTGGAATAAACAAAATTTATATAATAATAGTAATAATCTAATTATAGAAGAAAATATAAATTTTAAGAATAAAAATTTTTTATTAAATCGAAAGCGGAATCGCGAAAAATTTATTAATAATTGTAATGAAAATATGAAGAAAAGTTTAAATCAAAATAATAGTGAGAAATTTTTAGATAATTTTAATAATATTGATAATAATAATATGTTATGTTTGTGTAAAAATATTAATAATTATAGTAAAAATTATAGTTTAGTCAGTTATCAATGCAACAAAACGGCAACAACAACAAATTCAATACATTCAACAACAACAATAACTTCCACTAGCGCTACAACTCCCAAATCAACAATATCATCGTTAACAAAAGCAACATTACCATCATTGGTAACTTCAACAATGATTTATAATAATATTATAAATAAAATCAGTAATCGAAGTACTAATAGTTATAGCGATAGATTTAATTACCATAATAGTGCTGATCAAATGAATAGTAATGATAAATTAATTTTCATAACGCAAAGAACGTTGCTAAGTTATGTACGAAAAGTTTTGAAAATTCTATGTTTATGCATTTTTATGAATATGCTAATATGTCCGTTGAACGTGTTTGCTGGATATAATGAAATGGTTGGAGCAAATCATTCAACGAAAGCGATCAATGGAGGTGAGTGATTTTTTATTTAGTATTGACGTCTTTTCCATTGGCCAGTTGTGTGAGATCACCATAATAAATTATCGAATTCATTTAAATTAAATTAAAATAATATCAATTATTTTATTTACACAACAAATTACATATTAAAATGTTTTTTTAATGTTATCCTTGTTGAGTATAAGAAAAGTATAGCACAAGAAAATTACCGATTTTTTTAATGATTTTTTTTAACCTACTAGAAGACTTTTTGCCCAACTTATACAATTCAAAAATTTGACATTATTAGAATTTAGTTTAACTATTTGAATTAATTAATTAAGTTATTGACTAATATTGACTAATTTAAAATTTAATTAATTAGTATGACTAATTGCTGTTGTGATTTGGAATACAGTAGAGTCTCGATTATCCGAATACTGTTTATCCGAACTCCGTTTTATCCGAACACTTTTAATTATGTATTATTTATTTATTTTTTAATTATTTTGTTATTTACACATTACACATATGTATGTTTAGTGAAATATGAATGAATAATAATTAACAGTGTTAAAGGCCATTACTGGCCCCTTACTGAATCAACAATTTGGCTCCAACGGTTTCGATCCTGAGCTTGGTCTTCATACTGTCTAAGACAATCAGAAGAGGCCAAGTCGTTCTCTACATCGTGGAGCCATTGTCGCCTGTAACGACCTCTGCGCCTACCATATGGTGGCTCTCCTTTCAGAGATCGCTGCACAATTCGTTCCGGATCAGCACGCAGAACGTGACCGAGCCAGCGCACTCGCTGGGATCTAACTTCATGTACAATATCGGGGATCTTCATCAGATCTCTGATCTCGAAATTGTACAGAGCTCGGTATGTACCATCTATTTCGCGTTTAGGGCCGTAAATCACACGCATGATTCTTCTCTCAAATGTAAGGAGCCATCTCTCGTACTCATCCGTCAGCGCCCAACTTTCACATCCAAACATAACAACGGGTCTGATCAACGCTTTGTAAAGCTTCAGCTTCACGGCACTTGATAAGTGTTTAGATTTTAGCAGTGGCCTTAGAGGATACAAAGAACGACTGCCAGCCGCACTTTAATATCCTCACCCACACTGTTATCGTGAGTGATAAGAGAGCCCAAATATTTGAACCTCCTCACTCCCTCAAACGTGTGGTGGCCACTACTAAAATCTGGAGTGCCATTGTCTCTAAAACCAGAGATGAATGAATAAAACATTGAAATTACTCAAAATAATAATTTAAATTCAAAATATCATGTTTATTTTAACCACCATAAAATGCAAGAGCATTTTACAGTGCATACAGAGCATTGCCGTATTATCCGAAAATCCGCTTATCCGAATAGTCTTCGGTCCCGACCACAGCGGATAATCGAGACTCTACGTAACTATTCAATGAAAAATACGTCATTTGTTAGAAAATATATTAGGAGAAACAACCAAGGCTTTCTAATTTTATTTTCAGTACCTAATCTAAAAAATATCTAATACCTAATCTTCAAATATAAACTTTGCATTCTCCATACCTACAGGTCAAAAATTAATATTAAATTTCTATAAGTAAACCTGAATTTGTTTTGGTATATTCTACTAAAATTTGAAATACATTTGAAATGTATTCATTAATTTGAGAGGCTTCCTTTTTGATAAATCTTTAAGTTCTTAATTTTTTTTTTAAATTAATGAACTATTTTGATCCCAATTTAAAATGGAGTATTTAGGTAAATGTGTTAAAATAGTGATGTGAACTCATTGTTTTTTGATGGGTTATAACGGCGTAACGATAACCAATTTCAAACAGCCTTTTAACATTTTTAGCTCACAATTTAATTCATTATTACCCCCTAGTCCACGTTATTATATTGCGTGATATCCTCATTTAGTTTCATTTATACCTTGCTATTCTACATAGGCATTGTCTCCAGGAGCTTTGCACCTCATCATGTTGGCTGGTTCTTAGGCGACTTTCTTAGTGAAAATATCACATGTACATATATCACACTATTCAGAAACTTTTATTTAGATACATACGTAATAAAACTAATTATGTTGTGCTAACACAGAATATAGTAATGAATATGTTGTTTCAACATTAAAATATTTAACTATTGTTTGCACTTAGGATCAAAACGTAAAGGTACCTAAATAAACTAAAGTTGTTGTACATGATATGTTGTTTGAGCAGGATTCTGTTGCATTCATTCATGTCGTTGTTCCGGCTGCTACTGCGGTCTAACCCGTATTCTTCACTTGTATTTTCGCAACTTATCATTTTAAGATATTTTACTATGTGACATATACATAATATGTCTTTATAATAGAGAATCCTTTAATTGACAATACGATAAATTTATGTTTTTTGCATTAATCAAATGTAATGCAATTATTTAATTAGATGGACATGTCTGCTGTCTTTTAATTGAACGCCCATTTATTAAGAAATTATTATTTTGAGGAACAGTGTTTTAAAACTACTCGTGTACAACCTACATCTATATAATTCTATAACTGATCACCTGATAAGCTTGGAGAACATAATATATTATGGCACCAACATGATCATAGGCAATATTGATTATTATTGCGAATATTAATCGTAATTAATACTGGGCTCTTAAATCGTAAGCCGTCTTGCTTTTTATTCGCAGAATTAAAGCTTTTTTGCCGATTGCAGAGCCAGTTACAATTTTTACTTTCATAACGTTTTGTCAAAGTTACGTTATTATTCCTAATTTAGTTTCATTGCATAATCGTGGTGGATTATAAAAATAATAATAATAATGTACAAAGATATTCTACGAGTATTATACTATGACGATGGAAAATCGGTATAATATATATACATTCTCCATTACATAATTATTTTTCATCCAAATTCGGTAATTCTATATGAAGTGAAATTTCTGACTGTTCGATACTTAAAATTCGAAAATTTTTATCCTAATAGGCGGAAGAAGCCTATTCTAAAAGTTCTGCTAAATCTAACCAAATTCAAAAGTGTAATTAACTTCTGAGAATTTTCAAAAATAATAATCTTTGTCAACAACAAACATAGGCTTAAATTTTATTTTCTGGGTTCTATATGAAAATCATTAAATAAATTAACAGCCCTATTCTCATAGACTAGACGTGACAACTATCACCACATGATGTGATAATCACATTTTAGTATTCTCCAAGTCGATTGAAGTGATGTTTATCGGTTGGCGTGATAACTATCACTTGATGCCATATTCTAGTAGTCGTATAAATAGTCAAATGTCACTTGAAATTAAATTTTTCATCACGTCTTATTTGTAAGTGATACAGGCTAGCTTACATGATAATGACAAGCTGCATGAAAACTTTAAATGATGGATAAAAATGGAGGCTAGCAAAATGTATTTTAATTTTTTTGATGCATTTTATTCAGAATACAATAATTAAATATTTTTAGTCAATAAAAATATAATAATTTAAAATATTTTATCTATTTTAAATTTGTGTTCCTATAAAATTACAAATTGTAAACAATTTTAGTGTTGATGGAAAAATATTAAAATATATTTTATACATATTTCATATATCATTCTGAAACTTTCACTAAATTACTCGTACTATTTATAAATAATTTTTAATCTCTAAATAATTTTGAATTTCCAATACTTTTTATTAAACATTAACAACATACCACATAAATAATATGACAAACACAAAACTGAAAATTCATATGTATTTCAAAACTCAATATTCCGTCAAAAATCAAGAAATAATTGGTGCTGCCAGATAATTATATTTGTCGTATCACGTCACTTCGAGCGACTAAGAGAATACGAATTTATACTTGAAGTGATAATTTTTTTTAATATTTTTCTATTTATTTCTTACAAACATATCTTAACGATTTTTAAATTTATATTATACCAAATAGATGAATAATTAATAAATTTTAAAATGGCTAGATAATTATCTGATGTTTACAAATTATATATTTTAAACTGAAACTATTATCTGCATAATTTTAATAATTTCTACATTATTCCGATTTCATTAATTTCTAGTCGACTTTAGAATTTTAAAAAATTCATAGGCTAGGCGGATAAAATTTGAATTACCTATATATTTATATAGAATGGTTATTTCAGGATGGTCAGAATTCAAAATTTTCTAGTAAACAAGATTTCTGAACGTTTTGATTTCAGTTTTTTAAGTATAGGTCTAAAAAATTTGTAAAACATTTCTCTAGAATTCGTTAAACTTGATTCTGAGAGTTTTGGAAATTATTCGTAATGAACGTTTTTAAATTATAAAACGAAGAAATCATACCATTGCCAAAGTTTTATTCGCAAAATTTTCTACTAAAAATTGTACGGTGGTGAATAAAATATTATATTTTATGATTCAGAATTTTATATTAAAATAAAAAAGCTGTTCAATTTAATTATCTAATTTCATCTATGTAAGGTGAGTAAGTTTTTTTACTCGTACGAAGACAAAATAATAATGTGTATTAATTCGAGGTGTAAACTTAAAGAAGTGTATTTTTATTGTAACACGGAAGGGACATTATGTTAATATATTTTCGACTATTTAAATGTTACAACCCCCGAATAATAATCATTTTCTTCGACAGCAACTATCATGTATAAGATTTTTGGTAGAAATACACAATATACATACATATGTAACTTCAAAATGTTGTATACATATAACAAAAGCAAATTATTCCTAAAATATCAATATAAATTCACATACATTCAGAATAATTTGCTTATTTAGAATAAAACACATGACTTTGAACATATATTTACATATTGACCTTACATAACATTAATCAATAATCAATTTTCGTATATAAAGGCATAAAAATATCTATCTTACATGTCGAACAGTATATGTACATTATATGCATATACATACATATATAATTATACACAACTGAATTATTAATTTTCTTATTTAATTGAAAAAAAAAATTTAATTTCGTTTTTAAATAATTTATTGGATAAAAGTAATACCGTGAGTTATAAAAGGTCCTCAAGATGTCTTCCTTGTTATAAACACATACATCAAATTCTAAGAGTTATATTTAAGGGCCTTAAAGCCATTTAATTGAGCCATTTCTTATAAACTAATTATTTGAAGAATTTTTCACACAAGCAGATCTTGAAAATCAACTTTTTTTATAATTTAAACTAGAAACCTATGCAATTATCATTCAAATAAGTTAACTGATCTCCGTTAAATATTTTGAAAGTTTAAATTTAATATCAAATACTAATATATTTTATATACATATATACTCGTATATTATATATATATATATATATATATATATATATATATATATATATATATATATATGTATATATATATATATATATATATATATATATATTATATATATATATATATATATATATATATATATATATATATATATATATATATATATATATATATATATATATATATATTTATATA